>CM028353.1:52743436-53386188 GCA_016618105.1 Dendrobium huoshanense | reverse complement strand
GTAGATCTTGTTAGGGCCATGTTAGATGAATATTCTCTACCTAAATACTTTTGGGCAAAAGTATTAAATATTGCTTGTTATATTTTGAATAGGGTGAATGTTAGATCTAAGTTAACTAAGACACCCGATTAACTTCTTAAGGGATAGAAACCCAATATTTCTTACTTACATATTTTTTGATGTTGATGTTTTATCCTAATCAATTATAAATCACCCTTAGGAAAATTTGAACCTAAGTCTGATGAAGGTGTCTTCTTAGGTTATTCATTTGAAGGTCAGGCCTATAAAATCTTCAATAAGAGGACATTAGTAGTAGAAGAGTATACTCATATTATGTTTGTTAAATTAGATAGGACATCTGAATCAAAACTAGAAGAAGAAAAAGTAGAGGTAATTTAAGGGGTAGAAGTCGTTGACCAAGCAAAATAAATTAAAACCTCAGGTTCCCTTTCCTACAAAATGGAGATAATAATCTAGTCATCCTAAAGAATTGATCTTAGAAGACCCATTTGAAAATGTTAGAACTAGACATGGACTAATGAATGAAGTTAGTCCTTCAATATTTATCTCCATGATAGAACTTATCAATATTTATCAAACCCTAGCTAATGAATTTTGGATCCTACCAATACAAGAAAAACTGAATCAATTTATTTGAAATGGTGTTTGTGTTGAAGTCTATGACCCCTAGAATGAGATTTTAATGATGAAAAATAATGTTGATTGAATCATCTTATTATTCATAAAATATTTTGAATGTTATTCTTGTTTGTGAGTACTAACATTTTAGGGAGATCACATATTGCTCAAGATAATAGAAGACTCGAGACTTGGTAGAATAGGATGTGATAGAGTCTATAACTTTGTATTTTTTATTTTTTCTTTGTATCTTGAGTCTGGCCATAAGAAGTATATGCAAACTGAGTAACCATGCACACACAAAGGGGGAGATTTTTTTTTAAGAAAAAAAATTATTTTTTCTAAGGATTATACTGTATAATTTGAAATCATACTGTATGAAACACTGTGGCTCAAATGGCTATATTACGTGAATTAATCATACTATACGATCACGATCATACTATATGATTCTTTTTTTATTTGAAACCCTAGCCACTAGAATAAATTAAGCAAGTTTATAAATTGTTGAATTTTGAATTGATCGTATTATACAAATATTTAAATATTTTCTAAAATTAACGCCCATGATTAGTCAATTAAATTAAAAATTAATTAAATAGGTGATTATATTGTATGATATGGTTCATACCATACGATGAACCAAGACTATTTTTGGTCGGCCCGAAGATCTTACAGGACAATCCCTTAATTTTTGAACTAATCATAACGAATGATATATACATCATACCGGTTGACTTGAAGATTTTAACTAATCATACTATACAAGTTGATCATACCAGACGATGAACAGAGACTAATTTTGGTCATCCCTGCATTCATCCTGTACGAATAGAAGAAATATAGTATATCATACTAGACTATTGTGGTATCATACTGTATGATATATTTGAGAATTGTTTCCTATTCGTACTCCTTCATACCAGGATGACAACGATTTTGAACTAATTGTACTATATGATTTATGATCATATCATATGAATAGAAATAGCTAAATTGAAAATCTTAGGGTTTCTTCGATCCAGATATTTAAGTAATGCTTTTGTCTTTTGAATTAAGAGAGAGGAACATGACAAAGGAAGGGAACTCTTAAGAGGGAGCTTCTTGAAGGGATTTAGGGCATATGAGAAGAAGGAGAAGGTAAGTTTGTGAGGGAGGAGTGTGAGGGCATCACACAATTGCTCCAAGCGTTCTACATGCTTGCTCCTATTATGGCCCCGATAAATCTTTTGGGAGCACTCTAGGGGGAGAGCCTTTAAGGTCAACATCCTCAAGGGTCCTCTACCTTCTCTAGGATAGAGAAAAATTAGAAGGTTCATTGTCATCACCGAAAGGGTGACATGGTATTTGGTACTCTACCACATAGAGGAAGGTGAAAGTGAGTTTGTGTAAAGGCTTCTCCTCTTTACTATGGGTGCAGAAGGATAATTACATTTGAGTAGTGAAATTCCAAGAGTGGAGGACTCTAGGGGGGTGGACGTAGGTCAAGTGATCAAATCACTATAAATCTTCTGGTGCTTTTTCCATTTACCGTATTTTATTTTCTTTTTTCATCTTATATTGCTATAACTACTTGGTGATAATTATATTTTAGAACTTTATTGTGTGATTTAAAATTTCATCACCGCTAATGCAATCTTATTTTAATCACTAGCTTCCGCTTCAAGTTAAGTTATTTTTTAAAAATTACAAAAACATTAGTACTCTTCTTTAGGCTTTGTTCTTTATTTCAAAAATATCAATTCACCCCCCCCCCCCCCCCCCCCCCCCCCCCTATTGGTGCATCTTGTACTTTCAGTTTGGAAGTTGGTGAGTATACTTAAAAACTAGAGTGCTGTAAGAACTAAATAGATTTTAAAAAATAAAATGAATGAATCTAATAAATATAAATATGGCCATAATAATAGCTAAGGGGTACAATCATATTAAAGGGATTGAGTTTGAAGAGACTTTTACCCTAGTAGCTAGATTAGAAGCCATTAGAGTGCTCTTATCCTTTACTTACTTTAAAGGATTTAAGGCATACCAAATGAATGTTAAAAGTGTCTTCCTAAATGGGGTAATTAAAAGGGACGTATATGTTGAGCAACTCCTAGGATTTGATAACTCAAAATTTCCTAATCATATATTCAAACTAAAGAATGCGTTGTATGGGCTGGAGCAAGCACATAACGCCTGGTATCAAAGACTGAGCTCATTCCTTATAGATAAAACCTTTGTTAAGGATAGTTTAGACAACACCCTATTCCTAAAGAAAGAAGGAGAAGACGTACTCATAATACAAATCTATATTGTTGATATACTGTTTGGATCTACAAATAAAATTCTTTATGATAAATTCTTAGAAACTATGAGTGAGGAGTTTGAGATATGATGAGAGAGCTAAACTACTTTCTTAGATTTAGTATGAAATAGAATGATGATGGAACTTTACTTTATCAATCAAATTACATCAAGGATATCCTTCAGAATTATGAAATGGATAATACTAAGGCAATAAACACTCCCATGAGTTGTACTATATAGTTAGACAAGGACCCAAATGGAAAATCAATTGATCTGAGGAAGTATAGAGGGATAATTGGATCACACCTTTAGATGGCTACTACTAGACCTAATATCATGTTTAGTATTTATCTTTGTGTTACATTTCTAGCTGATCCCAAAGTATCCCAATATTCATGGACCAAACACATAGATATTAGGCATCATTTCATTAGAAACCATGTGAAAAAGGGGATATATAACTATATTATGTAACTATTGAAAATCAATTGGCATAGATATTTGCAAAACCCCTAGCATTTTATACCTTTAGCACCTTAAGGACTAGACTTGGTGTTATAGATATTTATGATTGAATCTTTATGATTTGAAAATTTTTTTTAAAAACTTTTTGTGTCTTTCTTTTGAATTTGTGTTGCTTTTATTTTTGTAAGAGAATGTTTGAAATAAACAAAATTAAAATATATTGTAGTGTGCTTCTCTTTAAAATTTCTTTTATGATTTTTTATATTATTTCTTGTGATTTGTTTTTTTTATGGAGCTTTCATGATCATCACGCACCCCTTTTAAAATTTTGCTCACATCGTATTGTATGATTTCATATCTTACTATATGATCTTCATAAAATACCAAATCACTTATCACAGCACATCCAACAGCTAATATTCATCAATCATTGGTGATTGTACTGTACGAACACCTACTTCGCACTGTATGATACACATGACAATGGATGTTAGACGAATTGAATTTGGTTGGTATGACATTTAATATTTTATTATATTGTATGAGCATCTATTCATACAAGATGATTATACTAGTCAACGATCATCTAGATTGATGCTTTAGGATGAACATCTTCTCTCTAATCATACAATATGATTTTGATCACACATTATGATAAAACCACCTTTTTGATTGATCGAACTGCACAAAAATTTAGTGCACTTGATTGTATTATATGATGTTTCCATCGTACTATATGATATGAACATTCTATTTAAGGAGAGAAAAATTCAAAGATTTTCTTTACTCAACTCATTCTACTCTTCTTACCTCCTCCCTAAAGTTCTTGTTTTTTGAAATGACTGAAGGAAAGCATTTATGAGCACTAGTAGGAAGTTGTTCTCGACACCAATGGATCCTTAGTTTATCGAAGAAACTAGCAAAGAGGCTTATAATTGATACAAAACTGTCAGGATTACGCCCTTAAAGATCATAAACTAGGAAGTTTTAAACTACCAAATAATCTCTCTTTTTGCTCGCACCACCCTATAGTTTATTCTCAAACTTGTCTACCCATTTAATTATGAAGTTCTTTTTGAATTTCTCTCTAGTCTCTGAATTAATAGTGAGGGCACTACCCTCCAACCTTACAAAAATAGGAGTACTATAAAAATCATCTGCCAAGATTTTCATGAATTCCTTCACCTTTCCACAACTAGAAAAAAGGTTCATCTTCTAGCTTCATATCCTGATTATTATTGCACCCTTACAAACCACACCCCTAGGGAATCAAATCTTAGATAGCACATCACCCATGTCAATACCTTAGAGCAAGATGTTAGAATCATCAAATATATCCTTCATAACTCAATAATTTCAAAAGTTGTGGATCAAATTAACATCACACCTCTTCAATCCTTGACTACTTACTTCAAAATTGCTAAGATAGATTTCAATGCAGCTGATCTAATTATTTGATATCTTAAAATATAACCTTTATTTGAGATCCTAGACACAAAAGAAAGCCAAATATTGTCTTAGGTCACAAAATTGCTTTCATCCTTGAATTAAAATACAGCTTCCAATTCCGTGCACTCCAAGATCTGATTCTAATTTTCTATTCCAATAGCTCCTTCCACATCTTGCATAGTGCTCACCACCACAATATTTGTTATGTGGATGATGAGAAAGTGGAAGCATAGGGAGGTCCAGCTCAAGCACCAGTTCCAGCACCAACACCTATCCACCAGCAGTCTTAGTATGATATGATGGTCTAGAGGTTTGATCGTAAGAAGTTCAATTTGACACCTATGTAGCTGAGAAGCAATAATAACATGACAATGATATGGTTCGCTTTGATAACTATGTAGCACAATAATAGCAACATCACGACAATGACATAGCTTTATTTAGGGAGCAATTTTCTTCAATCCATCAATTCTTCTAACCACCAAAGCCACCACCTCCACCTGATTACGATCCTTGATACTTTTAGTTTACATTGTATTTTCATCCTTCTGTCTGTATTATTTTTACTTATGTGCTTTATAATGTATATGTTTTCTATAGTGTCCTTTTTTAGAAGTTTCCTCCTTTTTGTGATGTCAAAAGGGGGAGTATTTTGTTATTGGTAGGTTGTACTTTATGATTGGAATGTTTGATATTCTATTTTTCTACTATTTGTGTGCTCTTTACTTATGCAATTTTTTCCTTAAGAATAAAATAAAATAAAAACTCCCTATTTTTTGAAATATTCACCTAGTAAGGGGGAGTTTAGGAAATAGCAAAAATATAATTATGAAATTTATCAACAATGTTTTCCATCATAAAAAAGAAGATATTATTGCAAATTTGGACCCAAGTCTTGTCATTTTGATGATAATAAATATTGTTGGATTCCTTACTATGATATCACCTGTTAATTACTTTTATTGTATATCTATTTTTTCCTATGCACTAACATTTCAGATCCACCATTCACTTGCAAGTTTGATTAGCTCAAGTTTGGATAGGCTAGGATTAAGTATGTCGTGAAAAGTCTATATTTTTATTTTTTATGTATTTTTACCTTTCTTGAGTCAAATCAAGTATTTGGTGATACTAAGCTTGGGAACCATGCACACACACACACACACACACACACACACACACACACACACACACACACACACACACACACACACTTAAGAGGGTGAGTTAGTAATAATATTATAAGTTAGATTTTCTAAATTAATCACACTGTACGATCCATATCATATATTATGATATCAAAAAATGATTAAAATGGCTAATTGTGATGATTAATACAATATGAACTAATTATATTGTACGATGTACATTGAACAGGATGATCAATTGAAAATTAGGATGCCATCTAGTAATCATAATTTAGGCAATATTTTGAAATAAAAAATTTATACTAATCGTACTGGATGATAGGTATCATTTTGTATAATGTAATTAAATCTTATCTAAATTTATCCTATAATTACGGAATGAATTGGGATTAATTGATCCATTCATATCATATATGATGATTTGACTAATGATACTATATGACCCAAATCATGCATGGGAAGATAATTAAACTGTTATTATTCATACTGGATGATAATCTAAGTTGTTTTAACTAATCATATCAGATAATGATCTAAAACATCCTTTACGATCAGCTCAATTCCTTGAATTGGTCGTGTAACACCTAGCTCTTCATATAGTACTAACAGAAGTACTTTCAACTAATCACATTGGATGAGCAGGGTCACCAAAAATGAATTTAGGGCTTTTTGTGAGGCCTTATATTTAGTTTCTATCATTCACTTATTTTTAAGTCTTTGGTTACTGAGTGTTCTTGGGATTGAGCCTTGAGAAGAAGATCTAGGAGAGCTTTGGGAAGAAGAGGGAGCATATATATGAGGGAGAAGTAGTGTGAGGGGTTCATGTGGTTTCTCCAAGCAAATGTCTTGCCTTGTTCCTCCAAGTGTCTGTATAGGTTTCTTAGTTGGGTCCAAAATAAAATTCTTTAGCTCAAGGACGTGGTTCTCTGCCATCATCAGGATATAGAGAATGGAGTTCAAAGCACTCTTCCTTCTCTAGGAGAGAGAAAACGATTGAGGGCTTGCTGCCGTCACTTGGATGGTTACAAAGCTTCTGTCTCTCCATCGCACTAAGTTTTGTGGAAGGGATTTCAAATTTCTCTACCGTCATGAGGAGGGTGAAAAACGAGGTCAAGATTCTCTATCGTGCCAGTTTGGTAAAATGATTGTAAGGGTTCTCCGCCTAGCTATGGGAGCTAAAGGAAAGAAACTAAAGGTCTAGTGCAATATTCAAAGAGGAGGATTTCAGGGAGTGGATTTAGGTCATTATTTTATCATACAACTATAATATTCTAGTGTGCCGATTTTGATTTCTTATTTTTTGCACTTTAATTTTTAGTATTTTATATCTGTGATAATTCCTTGTAAAAAATAAGTGATTGATGCTTCGTTGTGTTGATTAAAATATCATCATTATTATAACTTTTGGTAAAATAATTTGCTTCCGCATCTAGTGATAATTATTTTTTGCTTTTAATTACTAAAATAATCTAAAAATATATGATTGTATTTTGAAATAAGCAGTTAGTTTTTTTAAATCCACCAATTCTCCCTCCTCTTAGTGTTCCTAGGGATAGTTCACTTAGGCTTAACATCCTACATCAAAATTTCACGTAAGAAATAAAATTTGGGTGAAAATTGAATTTATGGTCAATTTTTTTTAAGTTATTGAGCATTTAATTGAATTTAAATATAGTTTTGGATTTAATTTCACCAACATAATGATTTTCAATCAATGTGTGACGGCGGTATTGGCACGGGATTAGATGTATTCCATCAACGTGCGTTTCGATGTCATATTCACCTTTGTTTGATAGGATATTTCATATGATGCCCCATTTCCTGATCTTCGTAGCTCGCATTGAAATCCTTATGGATGCAGTGCTCGGTGGGATGGCATGTGGGCCGTCTAATCATGATACATGTGTAATTGGTTAGCCTTGATAATGCAAAATTTTCTTGCTAAAAAATGAACTAAATATTCAAATGCTCATAACCTTTTATAGACTCTTCTAAATTCAAAAAATTTTGAAATATAACTTCTTTGTATCGTAATCTTTCAATCCTAAGAGTTTGGGGGAACCATGCCTTGGAATATTAAAGTAGTTTAAAATTAAAATTTAAACCTTTAAATGGAAAAATATTTCTATCCAGCTGATGAATCTTCTTACTTTTGGGCTCTATGGGCTTCTAGAGATGTCTTCAACAACTTCCTTGTAATCTCTAAGCTTTGATTTTCATTGGTTCAGAAGTTATTTATGTTTGAAGGCTTTCTCTCTCTATTCTCTCTCTCTCTTCACAAATGGAGATTATTTTGAGCTATGGAAGGCTGGGAAAGGTTATGAAGGAGAATGGAGAGTTTTTTGGAGCTCATAGGAAGAAGAATGAGAATTTAGGAGGTTGTAGATTGGGAATATGGCTTCTATTCAACATCTTCTCCCTAATTCATTGAGCTTTCACCATGGGTTGAGATATATTTAGATGGTTCCCGTGATGTTCTCTATAAGGCTATGTTTGTTGGAGGATATCCATTTTTGGAAGGTGAAGGACAATGTAAGGATAAGTGATGTGGAAAGAGAGGTTTTGGAGTTTTTAGAATGTGGAGGCTAATTGAGCCAATGGCATGCTTGGGGTAGGTGAAAAGTAGCTTCTACACCTTATTGAAAATTTTTAAAGCAACCAATTTGGGTTGGGATGGTATTGGGTCCAATAAATTTAGTGTTAGAGGATTTGGGTTAGCCCAATTGGTTGACCCAAGTCAACACATGGGTTGGGCTTACTATATTTTATGTAATAGGCCAAGAAACACCTATTATATCCATTGGTGTAATTAAATTCCATAAGAATGGGGATTTGGCTCAAGAAAATGGCTTTAGATTCACTTGGTTCAACCAATTTGATTAAACAGGTGGTGCTCATGGGATAAAATTCTTTTGAGGAGACTTATGGTGACCCCATGGACTTGACCAACGAGTTTGGTTCATTAACTTATTCAAAGTCTTTAGATTTTAATTCTTAAAGCATTTATGAGTTTTTTAGTCCACTTAAGAGTTAACATGGTCACCTAAGTTAGATTGGGGATCAAGGTGGGGTTCAATAAATTGTAAATGACATCTTAAGTTCGTTGTAAGTGGTTCTAAGGTTTGGTGGAGTTTCATGCATAAAATGCAATTTCAAAGGCTTAAGGGGGCTTTAAGTTTACCCAAGTTAAGTTGGTCAATCAAACATTACCATGGGTTGGGCTTAGGCTCAATGCACTCAAAATTATATTTGGGATATGTTATAGGAGATTTCAAGTTTGGTTTGAATGTGCCATTTAAAGTTTATTAGGAAATTCAAATTTCAAGAGGTTTTAGAGTTCAATGGCTTTATAGTTAATCATTTTATTGTGAATCTGATTTCAAGGAAAATGATTTTGATGATGGAAAATACTTCTGTTTCTCTATGACAGTCTTTCCTAGTAACATTTCAGGTCCATAAGATCAAACTGCAAATTGAATCAGCTCAAGAATGGTTAGATTTGGACTGAGTCAGTTTGTAATGTATGACAAGTGTCTTTTATCTTTTCTTGAGTCCATTGTAACAGTGCGGGTCCTGATACTAAGTAACCTTGCACACAAAAACTTGGGAAATTTTTTTTTTTTGACTATTTTAGAGTTTTCTATTTTCGACCACATCATCCGGGATGATCCAAAAATCATCCTAGACAATCCAAAAATCATCCCAAATGATCCAAAAATCATCCTAAATGATCCATTAAGAACAAAAACCCTAATTAGGGCATCCTAGTTAAGGCAACCACAATTAAGAGAATCGTCCTAGATGATATTAGCATCGGATGGGATGATAGGCTCAAATCAGAAATAATCAGCCACTAGATTCATTTAGGTATCTTTTATTTTTTGGACACCATCTTGGATAATGCGGTGCAATTATGCCTAAATTAATCTGGTAATTAAAGAAAGCAATTAAGGTTCGTTTGCTCGATCATATCATCCTGGATGATATACAGGATTGTCTCGGATAATTAGTTCACAAACCTTAGTTCTTCCTGGATGATCAAACATCGGCCTGGTTCTATTTTAGGGTGATACTCTGGATAATATGTACTGAATTGAACTAATCGTCTTGGATGATGGTGAGATCGGCTGGATGATCAAGTTATTTTAATATCGTCCAAACATCCATTCAAGGCGATGTTCTGGATGATATTCATCATTTTGTACTAATTGATCCAATTATTTTTCCATCGTCCAGATATTCATCCAGGGTGATTATCTGAACGATATTTATCAAGTTGAACTAATCGTACAAGACGATAGTATTATTATCCAGGATGATATTTGACGATTAGTTGCTTATTAGGGCTTATTTGGAGCCCTTGTTTAAAAGATCTCTTATTTTCTCAAGGGAAGATCTTTTGATGTTGTCCTGTCTTAAAGAGCCAAGAGGAGAGGGAGAGCAAGGGAGAGAGAGAGAGAGAGAGAGAGAGAGAGAGAGAGAGAGAGAGAGAGAGAGAGAGCATCTTGTGAGGGGAAGTTTGTGAGGGGATTCACAAAGGTTGCTCCAAGCAAAGATCCACGTAGTCTTTTACAGTCGTCATCCCTAATTTCTGGGGGGTTCTATAGAGGTCTACTTTAGCAACTAATCAGGGTTATCTGCCTGCTTCAGGAGAAAGCAAAAGGGGTTAGGTTCTCTATCTGCTTTGGGAGGAAGCAAAATTAGTTGGGTTCTCTGCCTCATCGGGTTTGGTGAAAAGGAGTTTGTGTACGAGCTTCTCTAAATTGTTGTGGGGGCAAAAGGAGAGACACTGAGTCTAGTGCAATACTCAGAGGCTGCCTTCGGGGTGTGGACATAGGTCAAGTTGATCGAACCACTATAAAATCTGGTGTGTTCTTTCTTATTATTTCTTCTGCATTTAATTTTTTCACTTAGTTTCTTTTGTGGTGAATCTTGGTTTATTTTTTATTATGTTTCTGCTTAAAGAATTTTTTAAATATTAATTCACTCTCCCTCTTGTTTAGCTTAGAGACTAGTTCATAAGGGCTTAAAATCTCAATCAAACTTTCAAGTGGTATCAGAACGGGATTCATAAAATTGAGTTTTTGAAAACTTTTGAATTTCGATTAATGGCTAACTTTGGTAATCGTAATACTGTAGAAGGACATTTAATTACCAAACCACCTTTGTTTAAAAACATTCCTTTTGATTTTTAGAAAACTCGTATGTCTATATTTTTGCAATCGATTGATTATTGCATGTGGATGCTTGTTAAGGATGGTTCTTCACCTTTATCTCAAAAAACTAATGGCATTAATAATACTTCCTTTTATTGAATGGACTCCTAATGATAGAGATTTATCTCAACTGAATGCAAAATGCTTGAAATATTTTTTTTTGTGCTTTGAAATCAAAATATTATATACATGCTTCAACTTGTGCTATTGGTAAAGAAATTTAGGATAGATTATGTATTACTTATGAAGGAACCAATGAAGTTAAACAATCTAGGTTGAATATTTTGTTGCATGACTATGAACTTTTTTGTATGAAACCTACTAAATCAATTTTTGACATGTATACTAAATTTACTCAAATTATCACCTCATTGCATGCCTTAGGAAGAGAGCTAACTAACTATGAAAGAGTGAATAAAATTTTGAGATACTTGCATTCTTCCTTTGATGCTAAGATCACTATAATTACTGAATCCAAAGATTTGAATACTTATTCTTTTGATAACTTACTTGGATCACTCATTGCTTATGAGCAAGGAGCGAACCAAAGAAAACTTGATGCAGGTGAGCAAAAGAAAGAGAAAAATGTGGCGCTGAAGGCCAATAATATGGAAAATGAATCTTCTAAGTCTGAAAGAGATGATTTTTCCATTATCACTAGATAATTCAAAAGCTTTCTAAGGAAGAATCACATGTACCATCAGAAATGGAACAAAGGTAAGGGTAGAAAAATTATAAAAGTTCTTTTAATGTTATTTATTTTGAATGCAAGAAGCTGGGACATATCAAAGCTTATTTTCCTATACTTAAGGATCACTAAAGCAAGGAGTAGGGTGAGGAGAAACCCAAGTTCAGAAAAGACAAGGATAAGTAGTTCTAAAAAGCTTTCTGGGTGGATTCTGTATCTAACTCATCTGAGACTGAAGCTGAAGAGGTGACAACAAACTTGTTCTTGATGACCAATGATTATCTTAGTCAATTTGACCAAGAAGAGGTATGTAAACCGACCTATGATCAATTACTTGAATTTTATTAGAATATTCATGTATCATATAGGAAACTTAAGAAATCTCATGCTAGTTTGAAATTGAAGTTTTCAAAATTTACAAAAAGAGCATGAAATTTTATTAAAAGATCACTCCCAAATTGATATCAATCACATGACATTACTTGATGAGTTTGATGAAGTGAATAAAAAATATTATGAGTTTGTTATTGAGCATGATTCATTGAAAGTATCCTACACCTTACTTGAATTTGATTTTAAAACTTATATTGATGAATCTAAGCAAAGGGAGCACTATTTGAAGGTTGATAATATTGTTTTAGAAAGTTCTTGCTTGATGTTTAAAGCTAAATTGAATGCACTTGAGAAAAATAAGACTATACCCACACTTGACTAAAACAAAAACCTCGAAAGAGGCATTATAACTCGAACAGATTAGTAAATTCTTTTCTTAGTGTTAGATACTTTTCATGTGGCATACTAGGACACATTTCACACACTTATACTATTTATCGTAGAACACATTGGGTGTGGATACCAAAATTGTATGATTCACAGCATAACGCACATGCATTGTATTCTTCTTTTCATAAGAAGGGACACAAACCTATTTGGATTCCTAAGTCTAACGTTTGATGATTTTGTAAGTGTGCTCTCACCAAAGACCTCATGAGAGTATGTGGTATCTGGATAGCAGATGCTCATGACATATGACTTGAGATGCTAATCAATTCATTATGCTGGAGGTCAGGGCTAGAGGCAAGGTCACTATTAAAGACAACACCACCAGGAAGGTGGTGGACGCAGGTATAATCAAAAACTCCAAAAAAAGTTTGATTAAAAATATTTTTTCTTGTGGATGGACTGAAACATAACTTGCTAAGCATCAATCAGCTATGTGATAAGGGATTCATCAAAATTTTTTTGGCAAATACATGCAATATTAGCTTGAATATCAACATCATTTTGTAGGGAAAGCAGATTAACAATATTTACATGCATGATTTAAATAATATTGAATGTGTTGCTAATTTTATTTAAAAACTATTGATGATGATTCTTAGTTGTGGTATAGGAGGTTATGTCTTACCAGTATGAAAACCATTAGGAGAGTAACCCAAAAAGACTTAGTTAGAGGTGTCCCAAAGCTTATATTTTCCAAAGAGCACCTGTGTGATACCTACCAACTAGAGAAGCAAGTCCATTCATATTTCCACTCCATTAAGGATATTAGCACCTCTAGACCTTTAGAAGTCCTTCACATGGATTTGTTTGGACCCATTAGCACTACCAGCTTAGGGGGAAAAGTCTATATATTTGTGATTGTCGATGACTACTCGAGGTTCACTTGGATCAATTTTTTGTCATATAAGAGTGAGTCTTTTGATGAGTTTAGATCCTTCTCCATTTGGATTCAGAAAAAGTTAGGTTGTGAGGTCTTGACCATCCATAGTGACCAAGGGGGAGAGTTTGAAAATGAGAGATTTGTAGAATTTTATGAGGATAAGGGGATAAGCCACAACTTCTTAGCTCATAGGATCCCTCAGCATAATGGGATAGCTGAAAGAAATAACTAGACTTTAGTAGAAATCGCTAGAGTCATGCTTGCTGAGTATTCACTTCCAATATATTTTTGGGCTGAGGTGGTAAACACAGCTTGTTATATATTGAATAGGGTGAATGTTATAATCAAACTTGATAAGACACCCTATGAGATCCTTAAGGGTAGGACCCCAACCTTTCCCACCTCCATTTCTTTGGTTGTAAGGTTTTCATTCTTAATAATGAGAAGTCATACGTAGGAAATTTTGACCCAAAATCTGATGAAGGAGTTTTCTTAGGATATTTAAGTATAGGGAAATCCTTTAGGATTTTAATAAGAGGACATTGTTGGTAGAGGAGACTACTCATGTGGTTTTTGATGAATCTGATCCTAAGATGTCTAGAGTTGAGGATGAAGATGATGTTTGAGAGATAACCCAATGAGTTAAAAATTTGGATAAAAGGGTAGAGCCCAAAAACGCTGGAGGAGTAGGTGAGATTACCCAAGGAGTATAAAATGCAAATCTGGAGGAAAGGGTAGAACCTACACACACTTTGCCAAGGGATTAGTGATATTCTTTGAGTCATCCTAAAGAACTGATTTTAGGAGACCCTTCTAAAGGTGTTAAAATTAGGTATGGACTTAGGAAGGTAGTGAACTATTCTGCATCTTAATGACTGAACCTTCTAATATTAATCAAGCCTTATCTGATGAAATTTGGATCATAATTATGTAAGAGGAAATAAACCAATTTATTAGGAATTATATTTGTGAGCTTATAGAAAGACCAAAGGGACAAAGTGTAGTTAGAACCAAATGGGTCTTCAAGAATAAGATGAATGATTCGGGTGTAGTGATTATAAATAAGGAAAGATTGATGGCTAAGGGGTACAACCAAATAGAAGGGATTTATTTTGAGGAGACTTTTATCCTTGTAGTTAGATTGGAAGTCATTAGAGTACTACTAGTCTTTGTGTGTTATAAGGGATTTAAGCTTTACCAAATGAACGTTAAGAGTGCCTTTTTTAAATGGGGTAATAAAAGAAGATGTATTTATTGAGCAACCCCCAGGTTTTGAGAGTTTCCAATTTACAAATCATATTTCAAATTAAAAAAGTCCTTATACAAAATAAAATAGGCACCAATAGCTTGATATGAGAGGCTTAGCACATTTTTACTAAAGAGGGAGTTTGTTAAGGGTAGCATAGACACCACCTTTTTTATGAGGAAAGTAAGAGATGAGCTACTCATTGTTTAGATCTATGTTGATGATATACTTTTTAGATCTTCTGATAAAAAGCTATGTGATAATTTTTCTAAAATAATGAGTAAGGTGTTTGAGATGAGAATGATGGGAGAGTTGTCCTACTTTTTGGAGTTTAGCATTAGATAATTGGATGATGGGACATTTGTAAATCAATCAAAATACATAAAAGACATCTTGATGAAATTTTAAATGGATAAAGCCAAGCCAATAAATACTCTCATGATCTCCAATGTTCAGTTGGATAAGGACTCAAATGAAAAATTTGTTGATCAAAAGAAGTATAGAGGGATGATTAGATCTTTACGTTACCTGATTGCTAGCCAACTTAATATAATGTTTAGTATTTCTTTGTGCTAAATTTTAAGCTGATCTTAAAGAATCCTACCTGACTTTAGTTAAGAGAATTCTTAGATATCTTTTGGGGATCTAAAACTTAGGAATCTCGTATCCTAGGCACAACACTTATTCTGAGAATATTAGATATTCTGATTCTGATATTGTAGGATGTAGGATGGATAGAAAGAACACTTCTGGAACTTACCAATTCATAAGATAGCCTTTAGTCTCTTGGTCTAATTGAAAACAAAACTCTGTTGCACTTTCCACTGTTGAAGCTGAGTACATTGCCTTAGGAAGTTATATGGCCAAAGTCCTTTGATTTAAGCAACAAATTCTGGATTTAGGATTACCTATCGGCACAATTTCAATATTTTATGACAACACTAGTGACATCTACATCTCTAAGAATCCTATACAACATTCAAGTACCAAACACATTAATATAAGGCATCAGTTCATTAGAGACCATGTGACCAAAGGAGACATTGAGTTATACCATGTGATAATTAAGAATCAATTGGTTGGTATCTTTACCAAACCACTAGCTTTTGATACTCTCGGCATCTGAAGGACCAGATTAGATGTGATTGACATAAATGCATGAACTTGATGTTTACTGAATTCTAAATTTTCTATTTTGTTACTTGTTATTATTTTTCTACTCTTTTGTTTGTTTTAGTTTTTTTTTTTACTTGTGATTATTTTTTGTTATTTATTTTTGTTGTTTTTAGTTTGACTTTTTTTTTTTGTAATCACTATTGAAATGATATTGTATGCCTTATTTTTTATTTTTTAAAATTTATAGTAAGTGTTTTTACATTTCTAAATCATTAAAGGGAGAAACACTATTGATTGTGGCCTAGCTCTGATAACAATCTCCCCCTTTTTTATTATTTGTCATCATCAAAAAGGGAGGGATTGTTACGAATTTGATTTTAGGGAATATGATTTTTATGATAGTAAATACTTTTATTTCTCTATGACTCTCTTGCCTACTAATATTTCAGGTTCACAAGATCAAACTGTAAATTAAACTAGCTCAAGATTGGGTAGATTAAGATTGAGTCAGTTTACAAATGTATGACAAGTATTTTTTTACCTTTTCTTGAGTCCATTATAACAGTGTGGGTCTAGATGCTAAGTAACCTTGCGCACACACACTCGGGGGAAAATTTATGACTATTTTAGAATTTTCTATTTTCGATCACATCTTCTGAGACGATTCAAAAATTGGCCTGGATTATCTGTTAAAAATAGAAACACTAATTAGGGCATCCTGGTTAAGGCAGCCGTAATTAAGAGAATAGTCCTAGACAATATTAGCAACGGCCTGGATGATAGGCTCAAATCAGAAAAAATTAGCCACCAGATCTATTTAGATATCTTTTATTTTTAGACATCATCTTGGACGATGCAGTATAATTATGTCTAAATTAATTTGATAATTAGGAAAAGTAATTAAGGTTTGATTGATCGATCATATCATCTTAGAAAATCGCAGGATCGTCTGGGATGATCAGTTCATAAACCTTAGTTCTTTCTTGAAGATCAAACATCGACCTGGTTCTCTTCAGGGCGATGCTCTGGATGATATGTACTAAATTAAACTAATTATTTGGGATAATCATGAGATTGTCCTGGATGATCAAGTTATTTTTACATCGTCCAAACATCCATTCAATGTAATATTCTAGATAATATTTATCATTTTATACTAATCAGCCCGAAAGATTGTTAGATTTTCCTAGACAATCTAGTTATTTTTCCATCGTCCAAACATCCATCCAGGGCAATTATCTGGACGATATTCATCAACTTAAACTAATTGTATAGGATGATAATATTATCATCTTGGATAATATCTTATGAGTAGTTGCTAATTAAGGCTAATTTAGAGCCTATGTTTAAAAGATCTATTGTCTTCTCAAGGGAAGATCTTTTGTTGTTGTCCTGACCAGAGAGAGCTAAGAGGAGAGGGAGAGCAAGGGAGAGAGAGGGAGGATCTTGTGAGGGGGAGTTTGTGAGGGAATTCATAAAGGTTACTCCAAGCAGGGATCCATATCGTATTCTCCTATTGTCAACCCTGGTTCCTTGAGGGCTCTAGAGATGTCTACTTTAATAACTAATCAGGGTTCTCTGCCTACTTTAGGAGGAAGGAAAAGGAGTTTGGTTATTTTCCTGCTTCAGGAGGAAGCAAAAGGAGTTGGGTTCTCTACCTCAACGAAGTTGGTGGAAAGGAGTTTGTGTACGGGCTTCTCCGCCTTGCTATGGGGGAGAAAGGAGAGAAACTAAGTTTAGTGCAATACTCGGAGGGTGCCTCCAGCGAGTTAACGTAGGTCAAGTTAACCAAACCACTATAAAATCTGGTGTGTTCTTTCTTATTATTGCTTTTTTTTTTTTAACGCCAACAGCAAGAGAAGGAAAGTGTTGTTTTGTTTTTTTTTTTTAAGTTATTTTTCTCTGGTTTTCTGTCTCCGACCATCCACAACCTCAAGCAGCTAAGACCAAAAACTTCACTCGTCTCTTACTCTCAGCCGTATGAACGAATAAGCCCTCACAGCTTGGTCATGCAGCCAAACTCTCAAGGGACAGCTTCACGATCTATAGCTAGTTGATTTCCCACTCTATTAAGCTTTTATATATGCCAAAATAAAGAGAAAAGGATGGAGCTACCGCGAGATCCCTCCACCAAATGACTTTCCCGTGGCCTCTACTCCTAAAATCTTTCCAAAAGATCTTTTTCATTTCATCTTTTTTTTTTTTAATTTTTTGTCTTTTGTTCTATACTCATCAGACAACACTTACCTATTATTCGATCTCATATCCCTCCAAAGGCCATTAAAAGCCTACTTGAAGTTTTCCATTTACATAACATCCAAAAAGCCCATCACTTTCTTTTTTAAAGCTCCAACAGCAAATTTTCTAAAAAAAAAAACTTTAAAGTTCCACTAATCTTGCTATGGATCTTTAGACCTCAACTAGACATAACTCCATAAATCCCTCTCCACTTTATTTTTCATCCAAACTGCAATCTTCATGATCAAAGACCACACATATCCAGAACCCAATCATTCCAACCTTCTTCAAATTAGACAATAAAAGAAAACTAACACTACTACCCAATCAGTACAAAAAAAATCATCAGCCCTAAGCTTTTGTTTTATAATTATTTTTACCATTATTTTGCATTGGTCCAGGTTATCTTTTTTTTTTTCCTTTATCATTAGCATGATTTTATTAATTGTTAGTGTTAAGCCTTCCTTTATTAGTGCTATCATTATTGTCTAAAAATAATAAATAAATAACTTTCCTATTTAAATAATATCAAGCAAGGCAATTGGACCATTATTGATCTCCACTCATACATAAAGCAAAAGTTCCATGTGCAGTATATTATCTTGTAT
Source organism: Dendrobium huoshanense (assembly GCA_016618105.1). Taxonomy (NCBI): domain Eukaryota; kingdom Viridiplantae; phylum Streptophyta; class Magnoliopsida; order Asparagales; family Orchidaceae; genus Dendrobium; species Dendrobium huoshanense. The sequence goes on along the minus strand of CM028353.1, from coordinate 53,367,426 downwards.
ATTAGTTTGATCATTTAGTGACTTCATTTTGTTTGTTTTATATCATTATTATTAGTTGAGTTTTCTCTTTATTTATTTAGTAGTAATAGCCATTCATGATATTGAGATTTGTGTGTGTGTGTGTGTGTGTGTGTGTGTGTGTGTCTATATATATATATATATATATATATATATATATATATATATATATATATATATATATATATATATATATAAGCAAAAAAATGATTCTTTAAAAGAGAGAGAGAGAGAGAGAGAGAGAGAGAGAGAGAGAGAGACAAAGAGAGCTTTAAAAAAAAGTGAAATTACTTCAATAGAAAGAGAAAAGTTTTACAAATTTAGGAAAACCCGTTTCGACATTTGCAACACTGCGACCAACCACCCATGCGTGCTTTTTTTAGCACAGTGGGAGGAAGTTCGTCGCGATGCCTGTAGCGAGGTGGGTAATCCTCTATTGAAGTCATGTTACTTAAACTTTAATTAAAATCCAAAATGAAACTCATGAATCATAAAAATGACTCAATCAAAGATAAGCGAATAAGAAAAGGACTCATGCATGAGTTGGTTACAAACTTTTAGCATGAAATTGTTGAAAAGATAGAAATTAACTTGTAACAATCATCTCAATTTGAATGCAAATGAATGAAGATGTCAAACTTATCATACTCATTGAATCATCTTTCAAGACAAAGAATTTGCAAGTATACTTTTCTTGCAAGAAATAAGAGATACAGGAGATGTGGCTCGATCACAAAGCCATGATATGAGGCTTTTAGATCATGAAGATTGACTTGTAACATTAAGTGTAACTCACCCCTAAGTAACAATCAACTAAAAATGGGGTATATTATGAACACAAGCAATTTACTTCAATCATGCTTTTAAGTGATTGAAGATAATTGGATGGGTAGCACATTCATCAATGAGATGTGAGAATTATATGATGCATGGGAAACTTGTGTCGAACACAGTGTCAAATAATTGATACAAAATATATAGTAAAATTATCATCCATAAATAAATTATTTGTGAACTAGAAGTTACTTTTCAAGATAATAAAGGACTTGTAATCCTTGGCATTATTCGCTCATAGGCTATGATTGTAAATGGAGACAAATAACACAAGTTCATCGCACTTGTTGCAAGTCGCCTCTGAAGACAAGGGGTTGGAAAATAAGGATTCGCAAACAATAAGAATATGATGGAGGATAGGACAACTCACTTACAAGTCATCAAGCAAAGCCTTTGAGAATTGTCATAATTGACTTATGGAAAGCATGCCAATCAAAAGGGACCGTTTGAAAGTAGCAACAAGAAAATCGTGAAAGACATGGCTTGGTTCCAAAGCCCTGATGTAGGTATCTTGGACTATGATAGTTCACTTGCAATGATGGATAAGAGTTACAAGGAAGATGGCATCATACTTACAAGTTATAATGCAAAAATCCTCACTAATTCATGAATGCCATGTCAATGCATATCTACGATTAAAAGTACTATTGATGCTTTCATGACATATATAAACCTCATGCTTTGAATGTTATGACTTTCTCTACTCAACAAAGACAAACTCATGAATAAATATAGTAGTTGTTTACGCATGCTGAAGGACAACACACAATGAACATGATAGATAACTGTTGAATGTGGGGGGAGGGCATCAACAGTGGATACAACTTATTCAGTGGTTAGCCTCATTTCATAGATGAGCCCCTTCATCTATCTGCAGAAAATATGGGTTGATATGTGACGAATGAAACCCACACTCGGTGAATTCATAAAGAGTTATAGATGAAGGAATACAAGGGCATCTCCATCATTAATAATAATTAGACTTTAAGAAAATACATAATCAATTTTCTACAAGCATAAAAATTCAATGACACTGTCAGAGACCCTTTGCACATTCAACATGCTATTTGTGAAAAAATATAAAAGAACTATGGTATATCAACATATACTAGTTAAAGCATGATATTGATTAGTACACTACAATCCACTTATATAAAATAATAAGTAGTGCATGACAGTCTACCTGTACAAAGCAGTAAACAACTTAATCCATAAGTTGTAATAACATGCCACCTGATGCACAATATTAATGCAAACAGACATAAGGCATGTATGAGCATCCAAATTAAATGCCACATTAAAATGATAGTTGACTGTATAATTGTGTGGCGTCAAATATTTCAAAAATGCCCTCACACATGCACTATAGTTTGTATACGCATAGGTACATAAAGGGGTAAGTGCAATCTCAAACACCTGCTTGATTCCTGACGAGCTTATTGTAGAAACACATACGATGTCTAGGGATGATACGCAGGTCAATAAATTTTAACCCGATCCTCCTCAGTAGGTGAATAAGAGTAGACAAAGCTCGGCAAATAATTATAAAATGCTCCAAAATACCTGCATGGGCCCCGATGAGCGTATTATTGATACACACGTGACGTCTAGGGATGTTTCGTAGGTCCATAAATGAATGTAGTTCTAGCATGATCCTTTTATATTGATAGATAGAAGTCGACACAGCTCAAACTATCAAATAGATATACAGTTAAAGTTTTGACTGAAATATCTATTTTATATGTTCATATAAAGCCTTCAAGGCCTTTTAAAAAGAAAATTCATTAACAAAATCACAAAGCCTAGGGACCTGATCCTTTATTGAGCAATATACAGAGTCGATAGGGTCCGATAAATAAAATTTTAAAATGACCCCAAACAATCCGATGATTGTCATGTTGAATGCATATATCAATCAGAGGGGTTAATTTCAAGTATTTCAAAATGCCTCCAAACTACCAAAAAATCCAAATTTAAAAAAAAAAATTCATCCAAGGCCATTGCAATCATTAACCAATTAAAGCAAAATCCATCCACCATCCACAATAGTTTATCGGGGTAGACAAAATTAAAGCTTACTTCAGCTCACATAGAGCTAATGCCTAGTCAAGAATATCACTAGGATCTATTCTCAAATAATCTTCTACTAATAGGGACGTAGTACGTGTCCTCTAACTAGCAGTTTTTCTGTCAAATGGCACTCTAAGATGAATGGTTATGACCCGAGGGCCTCTGAACCAAGTGGTTTTACCACCAAATGACACCAAAAAATATCGGTTATGGCTAGAGCTAATACGTTCCTTAGTGGCATCAAATCTATAAGAAATGAATCAATAGGATACAATTGATAGGGAATAAAGCCCTCTGTCAGTTAAGGTGGATTCAAATTTGTCCTCTTAGACAAACATTCACCCCAGGTCTATAAGGTTTCCTTGGACGAAGAAATCTATGGATACCAACAAGGATCCTTCTGTCAGGTTTGGTCGACTACCTCCTCTAACTAAGTAGACCAGGGACCATGATGGTCCAGGACGATGAAACCATGAGATCTTATTCATATCCATCATCCATTCCCCCACCATCCATTTGAAGTGTAAGATAGTGAAATTTCTAATTTTAAATATTAAACTTTCCAAATTCCAAACGCATGCCCAATGTTGCTACTACATGCCAGATAATTTGTATCTCTATGTATCTGATTGATGACTAGCCTTAATCAAAAGTTCTATCTCGTTATAAAGAGGGGTAATTAACTATAGGGCTTGCACCTATATGAAACTAGAACTCAGATCATAAAGTGTCTTATTACCCTGAGGGAGAAATCTCTGGGTTGTGTCTTATCTACAAACCCATCCGCCTTCCAAAATTTACCCCAAAACTTAATTTCGTTAAAACTCCCTCCGAATAGAAAAAATAACAGTGGACGGAGGCCGGGGCCACATTTTTGGAGACCACATGAGTCTCTATAGCGAGCACCAATTCTATTTTTGTAGAAGAAGAATGTTCCTATGTGTATGTGAATCTATTATAGAGAATTAAATAATGTCAGTATTTAGAATAAGTATCTTCTATAATGGATTGAGTATTTATTTGATTAGCTTGCAAAATCTTCTATATTTTATAAGATCGATAAGCAAACTTAATATTATCAGGTGAACGTTAGAGAAGCTGACATAATAAAGACTAATGCGCCTATTATTTTCAAGGATCTAAAGAACAGGGTGTTCTAGAAGTATATGGATCAGTTTGCGAGCATCTTTATAGAAGATATTTTAGTTTATTCTACTTCTGAGGAGGATCATGTTACATATAAGAATTATTTTGGAGACTCTAAGGCATCATTAACTTTATGCTAAGCTCTCAAAATAAGAGTTTTAGTAGAGGAATAATTTTATTCTAGGGTATGTAATGAGTAGTACGAGTATTTTTATAGATCCATAAAAGATTCAAACTATTACTGATTGTCAAGGCTTACTACTGTACTAAGGATACATATTTTCTTAAGTATGGTCGGGTATAATAGGAATTTTATGAAGGGATTTTTTAAATATTTCTACACCTCTGATGAGATTTATTAAAAAGTCATTTTCTTTTCTCCGAGCATCTAATTATGAGGATAGCTTTCAAAAGATGAAGGACTGTTCAACTTTTACTCAAATTTTGACTCTTCCATCTGATATGAAAGGATTTAAATATTTAATAATGCTTTACTAAAAAGATTTAGAAGCTTACTAATGTAGCATAAGAAGGTTATATTTATGCTTTCGAGAATTTGAAGCCACATGAAAGAAAATCTCCAACACATGATTTGGTGGTTGCTACTATTTTATTTTCTTTAAAGATCTTTTTTTCTTTTTGTTAAAACTTATAGAAGGGGCCTACGCATTAATATAAGAAAGAGAGGTTACACGACATTAAGGGGATTGCTAGCCCGCTACTGCTCAAAAGAGCTACAAAACAAAAAGGTAAAAAAAACCTAGTAGTCGGTGAACCCCACTAAGTACGAATATAAAAGGACCTAGTAACATTCTAAACACCAAAAAAGAAGAGGCACATGAAACAATAATCATATCAGCCTCGCCAGTCAAAAAAGGACCCTGCACAAAATGAACACTAGTCTCCAAAAACTTGTAAAAAGGCATCCAGGGACACTAAAAAAAGGAATTAAAAAAATTCAAAATATAATAACAGAAAATGAAATATCACCAAAGGAGTAGATAATTCTACCAACTTGAATAAGGTTATGCTGTTTGAAATTATCAAACTTAATATTAAACCTAAGCAGAGTTTCAACCAGATTGAACACAATAATAACCATATTAGATAACTGATTAAGACAATAGTAGAAAGTAAATATAACTTTATCCATCAAAGCCAATAAGCAAAAGCAGCAAGAATGCCCAAAACTACCCAGGAAATGGGGACCAGCGAGGGAAGTAAATAAATAATACCAGAGGCCCAGGATAAAAAGAAACCCACAAGAACCATTCCACCACATAAAACCCAAACAATGGTACATACTATTAGAGCTTAGGAAGTAACAAAAAATAACAGCCATCATTTGGGTAAACCTAATGCTGCTCAATCCTACCTCCAAAATAAACTCAGCCACTCCTAGATAGTTAGCATAGATCTATAATAATAAAGATAGAAAACAAAGGAACCAAGAATAGCCCACACACTGACAAAAAAGGTCTAGGGTAGAGTACAAATCCAACAAAGTTGAAAAGTCAGAAAGCACAGAAGCCACTAGTAAACCCCCAAATAGGGCCCAAAGCCAACACCAACAGTCAAATGCAAAATGCTCAGATAAATAGAAATGCCCCAGTAACAGCAAATGGCAACCATATGAAAGTCAGTAACCCCACACAAGGACAAACCCAAAACAACACCAAAATAGAGAAAATGAGAACTGTCCCAGTCCCCAACATTGCTCCCAAAGATACCCATAACCATAAAACACTGCCAATACTAGGTCTCATAATAACACATGAAGGTAGGACAGCAACAAATAGGAGAATCGTTAGTAAATGAACCGGTGCAAAGATAACTCAATCCCATAACCACAATACACTTAGCTATAAAGTACAAAAACAAAGAAAGAAACCAAAACCCGGTAAAAAATAATGCAACAAAAACCAAACAGATAAAATAAGCCCCCAAACCAAAAAAAGATAAGAACCATATACTCCAACCAGCAAAAAACTTTAAATTCTAACATAGGGAAGACCACTTTTATCTAGTTTTAATAATCCTTTTAAAGGAGAGAAAAATTCAGTAAAATTATCAAAATCACACCCCAAATTACCAAACCACTCGGCACAAGCATTTCCCTCACCATACACATGAGAGAAGGAGAAATTCATAAAGATAAGTAATTGTTTAATCTTTGTCACTAAGTAAAAAAGATCATAATTGCACATAATATCATCAACAATATTTAAACATTAAATACTATAATTGGAATCAACTTCAATACCAATGTTAGAAATGTCAAGAAAAATGCATAATCTAATCCCATGAAGAATAGCCTAGAGGATGACAAGGTTCACATTACAGCTCTATAAGGGACCCAAAAAAGTAATAATAAAATTCCCATGACATTCCCTAATAACTCCACCACACCCGTAGGTGGAACTAATGACAACACCGTCAACATTCAGCTTATAAGAATTTTTAGGAAGTTTTAGCTAGTAAACAAACCTCAATTCAGAAGAAGGATGAACATCCTCCAACTTGATACAAAAATTAGCAGCCATAAATAAATAATTCTTAAAATTCTTAATATAGAGAAGATTAATAGAAAAAAGACCCAGCACCTTGTCTTTAATTTTTTTAATAATTCTATGACGGTTCATACAATACCATTAAAAAGAGAATTATTTCTATCCAACCATAAATACCATAAAATAAGAGGATAAATAACATTTCTGATATGGCCTTTAGACTTAATAAAACAAGAGCTAAGCATAATATTAATAGAAAATTTAGCATTGAAGCAAATTAATTTTAAAATATCATCAAAATTTATCAAAGTTTTAATAGCTAAAGGACCAGAGATAAAAACATGATAAATATTCTCCACATGATAACAATATTGGCTCTTGGACAGCAAAATAAAATACCTTATAATTAAGTTATCATTAGTTGGAATAAACTTATGTAAAATTCTTCATATGAAAATAGACACAGTGGAAGGAATATTTTTATATCAAATCATTAAAAAAAAATAGTAGCATCATTCTTGGATCTAAATGTTTGCCAAGCATACTTTAATCTAAAACACCCATCTTTGGACAAATTGCATAATAATAAATAATCAAATTTAGTGTTAACGGCAAGGTTCAAAATTTGTTGAATAATAAAGTCACGAATAACATTGGCAAGTTTATCATAATCCCAACAGTTATTAGAAATAAAATTATTGACCTTAACCACCATAGTGGAAGAAGTGTTAATAATGGAATCAACATAATGATCCCCCAACCAACGGTCTTGCCAAAAGAATATGTTCCCACCGCAAAGTAAAAGTACGAGATGTGCCAAAATGGTGGTGAATCAGATATTTAAAAAACTTTTTTAACAAAAAGAAAAATCTTTTTAGATCTTATAGCGGAAATAAGTTAAATCAATAATAAAAAGATTAATCAGAGATTTCGCCCACACATTTAATCTCAACAAAATAAATGTAGAAATAATGTGTGAAAATAATAAAGGAAAGAACACACCAGAGTTATAGTGGTTCATTCAAACCTTGACATATATCCACTCCCCGGAGACACTGTCCAAGTACTAAACTAAACCTTTAATGACTCTCCTTTAGCCCCCACAATAAGGTGGAGAAGCCTTTAAAAAAATCACTTCCACCTTCCCCGATGCGGCTGAGGATCTAAGTCCTTTGACAAATAAGAGATCTTCTTCTTCTAAAAACTTCCCTCAAGATGAACCTTGAATCTGATGGTACTAAGGAGCAAGCTTGTTGGAGTAACTGTGTGAAATCCCCTCCACACTCCCTTGAAACCCCCTCCAAGGATCTTCTCCCTCTCTCAATCTCCACCCTTTCCTCTCTCCCTTTCAAGTTCTCTATTCAAGTTTTCTCCAAAAAAAAATAAATCTTTAATGGCTGCCAAAAACTCTTACAAAGTCTTATGAGAATGCTTAAAAAGAGGGCTTAAAAAAACCATAAAAAATCAATTCATCCATTAATAATCATATAGTATGATCTAAAGATCGTCCAGTATGATGTCAAGAATTTGAACTATTAGTACTGTAAAATCACCAGTTAGTACTATATAAATAGTTCATTTTGTCTTTTCATATTGTATAATGTCTAGTTAGTAATGTATAAACAGTTTAATCATAATATAGTTCATCTAAGATGAAGCATGGGAAGGCCAAAAATATCTCTGCGGATCATATAGTATGATCCAGTTTGTATAGTACGATCAAAATATCCAAATTAAGTCAATTCGATTGACTAATCACTTGATTAAATTAGGCAATAATGTAAATATCGTACAATACGATAAGGTTCATACATTATAATTAGAACAACTTTTTAAATTCAAATTTTTACCTAATTTGATGGATGGTGATAGGCTTTCTAATTATATCATATCATCCAGTACAATGTTGTGTTCATATTATATGATTTGTTATATTTTAAAAATATTTTTATTAGGAAAATAAAATATTTTAATTAATTTATGTTACACTAAATCATACAGGATGATCCATATCGTGCAGTATGATGTATAGAAAAATTAAAATACTTAAAATCATTTTTGATCCCCCTATGTATGTGCATGGTCATACACCATTACAGGATGCAACTCAAGAAATTAAAAATAAATAACATAAAATTACATACTTATTTAACATAATCTATTCTACCCAATCTTGAGCTCTACATCTTCAAATAATATTGAATGATGTACCTAAAATATTAGTCAACAAACAAACAAATATGTACTACAAATACTAAGAGAAATATAGAGATAATCAATATTATTTTTTATCATCAAAATCATAAACTCGAAAGCCCGAGTTATAATAATCTCTCCCTTTTAATGATGGCAAATAATATTTGTTGAATTTATAAGCTAAAAAATTTACCTCCAAAACTCCCCCTCACTAAAAGAATTATATTAACAACTAGGGGAAAAAATTAGTTTTTTTTTTATTATTTAAAACTAAATAAAAGAAAAAAATTTAAAATATAAATACAATCAACTATAATACATTTTTCCACTTTGATATTGTCAAAAAAGAAGAGATAAAACAACACATAAAATTAAAATACATATAGAAAAAAATAATAAAATAATAAAGAAATAAAAATATGAAATTAAAAAATAAACACACAAAATAGAAAAACAAACTTATGAAACACATAAACAAAATACACAAATAAACCTTAACATACTTATATCTCATTATCCGGCTCATGTTCTTAATATTCAGAAGCTAGATCTGCCTAAGAGAGTATTTTTCCTTTTATCTTTTCTCCATAATAAATTGATTTTTTTTTAATTTTTTTCCTTTGCAGGAAGAGTTTTTAAGTTTGAGCATTCAAACTTTAAGTGTCCTTGTTTCTTACACCCAAAGTAAATAACGTTAGAAGAAAATTTAATATTTTTATCATTTTTATTATTGTTTCACTTTTGTTGATGCTCATGCTTATGCTTCAATAGACTTTTAAATTTATTTGTTATCAATACTATCTCCTTACTCTCATAATCTACTAAGTCACATTCATTCATATCTTTAACTTTTAGCACTATAGTCTTCTCATCACCTGCATCCAAAAGTTTTTTTCTCACACTTTGCTCGTAAGCAATGAGTAATCCTATTAGATTTTCTATAGAATAAGCATTCAAATCTTTTGATTCATATATAGCTATAATTTTGGCTTCAAATTTATCAAGGAGAGAATGTAGAATTTTGTTAACCTTTTTAAAGTTTGAAAGTTCTCTACCTAAAGCATGCAATGACGTCACAACCTGAGTAAACCTGTTATACATGTCTAAGATCATTTCATAAAATTTCATGCAGAAAAGTTCATAATAATGCATTAGAATATTCAAATTAGATTGCTTGACTTCACTATAACCTTCATATATAATGCATAATTTATTCCAAATTTCTTTGTTAATATTACATATATGGATTCTAATTCAATCATCAGAATTTAACTCATAGAAAAAATAATTCAAACTTTTAGCATTTACTTGAGCATTGATTTGTTATATTCTATTCCATTCATTAAACAAAATATAAATTTTGATTTCATCTATCATATGTGATGGTACATAATAACCAGTTTGAATTTTGTGCCACATTTGAAAATCAATTAATTGCAAGAAAGTAGACATGCAAATTTTTCAAAAATTAAAAGAAATATTTTTAAATAAAGGTGGACATGTAATTGAATAGCCATCCATAATATTACGATTTTCAAAATGTGTCAAGATCATTTTCCTCAAGTTTTTCTAAAACACTATTTTTGAGACCCCGCTTTGATATCAATTAAACTAAGAGATGCACCAAGCGGGTGAATAGGATGTTTTTAAACTTCTTTAACAAAAAGAAAAATCTTGTTATATCTTGCAGCAGAAATACTTAAATCAATAATAAAAAAAATTAATCAAATATTTTACCCATACAGTTAAACACCATAAAAATAAATATAAAAATTATGTACAAAAATAATAAATGAAAGAACACATCATATTTATAGTTGTTTGGTCAAACCTTGACCTACGTTCACTCCCTGGAGGCACCCTCCGAGTATTGCACTAAACGTTTAATGAATTTCCTTTAGCCCTCATATCTAGGCAGAGAAACCTTCACAAAAAATCACATCCACCTTATCCAGTGCGAAGGATGAACTGGTTCCTTTGACATCAAAGAGATCTTCTTCTTCCCAAAACATCTATCAAGATCAACCTGGAATCTGATGGTACTAAGGTGCAAGCTTGCCGGAGCAACTGTGTGAAAGCCCCTCCATACTCACTTGAAACCTCCTCTAAGGATCTTCTCCCTCTCTCAATCTCCATCCTTTCCTCTCTCATTTCAAGTTCTCTCTTCAAATTTTCTCCAGAAAAATGATGTTTAGTGGCTTTCAAAGACTCTTATAAAGTCTTATGAAAAAGCTTTAAAAGAGGGCTTCAAAAAATCCTAAAAAAATCAATTCAACCATGAAATATCATATAGTATGATGTCATGATCATTCAGATGATGTGCAAAATTTGACCTATTAATAATGTACTATCACCAGTTAGTACTGTACGAACAGTTCAATTTTCCTATTCACACTATATGATTTGCAATTAGTATTGTACGAACATTTTATTCAAAATGTAGTTCGTCCAGGATGAAGCATGAGACAGCCAAAAATGTCTCTATTGATCGTATTGTACAATCCAGTTTATATAGTACAATCAAAATATTAAAATTAAGCTGATTCAATTGAATAATCACATGATTAAATTATGTAATATTTTAAACATCATACAGTATGATTAGAACAACTTTTTTGACTAATTTAATAGACTGGGCTTTCTAATTATAATAGATCATCCAGTACGAAGTGGTATTTATACTGTATGATTATTTATATTTAAAAAATATTTTTTAAGGAAAATAAAATATGTTAATTAATTTATATTACACCAAATCATATAGTATGATTCATATCGTATAGTATGATGTATAGAAAAATTAAAATATTTAAAATTATTTTTTACCCCTGTGTTTGTGCACGATCATACATCATTATAAGACTTGACTCAATAAATTAAAAATAAATAAATGAAAATTATATACTCATTTAACATAACTTATTCTACCCAATCTTGAGCTCTGAATCTTCAAATAATGGTTCATGGTGTACCTGAAATATTAGTCAACTCACAAACATATATGAACTATAAATATAGGGAGAAATAAAGAGATAATCAATATTATTTGTTATCATCAAAATCATAAACTCGAAAGCCTGAGTTACAACACTAAGACCCCATGAAATGTGGGGCTTAACCACCCATTTAATTTTGCAAAGTCTCCGCCACACTTTAGATTAACCTTTGTTAAAAGAGCAGATAGTATGGAGCCTACCCACAGAATAACTTAGTAAACATAAACTTAGCCTAGTGGCCCACTTTAGCACAAAAGTTGTACCACAACTTGAAAGAAAATGCATAGGCTAAATCAAATAAACTCTTACATCTGAAGGCACCGTTATCTGACACACGACAACATTTTCCCAAGAAGAAAATAGAATTTTAGAATTACTATTAACTCCTTTCCAAAAAAAATTTGTTAAAATATTTATCAACTCTATTGCAAACTGCATGTGTGGGTTTAAGAGTTTGGAAAATATAAAAAGAAAGAGAACCAAAAAAACTTCTAATAAAAACTAATCTACCCCCAATACTCTAAAAATTAGCAACCAAGGATAAAAGCTTATTCTACGCAGAAGTAATCAAATCATCAAAATGAAAGTTTTCTTTCTACCTTTAAATAGAGGGACCCCAAGGTGCTTAATAGGAAATTGACCTTGCACAAAACCAGTCAAACCTTTAATAGACAAATGGAGGTTATTAGGCACTTTGTTGGAAGTAATAAAATAACACTTGTACTTATTCAGAGAGAGCCCACTAACAATTTCAAAATTATGAAAGAAATCCATAAGTTTATTAATCCTATTTAAGGAAGCATTCGTAAAAACAATAAAATCATAAGAAAAACATAAATGAGAAATAGGAAATCCACCCAATGTTCTATAATAGAGGCTAGGGTGAATCTTAAAGATGATAACAAGTCCTCTAGATAAATACTCAACAGGAATGATAAAAAGGGCAGGGGAGATAGGATCTTCATGCCTTAAGCCATGAGAGGATTTAAAAAAAATAGTGATTTTTCCATTCATAACAATAGAAAAATTGGATCATTCAATGAAGTTTTTGATAAGATTAATAAAAGCCGAATTAAAACCAAACAATTACAAACAATTATAAAGAAAGTTCCAATCAATGTTTTCATAAAACTTAGAAATATCAAGTTTCAAAATAATGTCACCACCTCTCACCCTAACATCCAAGTCATGAAAAACTTCTTGGGCCAAAAGAATATTATCAACAATAGCACGCCCCTTGACAAAACCCATTTGAAAAGGAGATATAATTTTAGGAAGAATAGAAGTTAAATGACTCATAAGAATTTTAGAGAGCAACTTATTAAAAAAGGTGTAAGGATTAATAGGTCTAAATCATTCCAATTACTAATAGAGTTTCTTTTGGGAATGAGAATAATAGAGGAAGAAGTAAAAAAGTTTGGAATAGTGTGACAAGTAATAAAGTCCAAAATAGCATAATAGAGATCATTAGTAAAAATATGCCAAGCTTTCTAGAAAAACTTAGTGGTAAAACCCTCCAGCATATCCATAGAGTCACTATTTATGCTATGAATAATCTCGTTAATTTCCACTAAAGAAAGAGGTTTAGAGAGGAAATCATTAATATAGGGGTTATCAATATGACCAAGAGTAAAATACTTATTGAAACGGTTTTGAAAAATGTTGAACCACCAAATTAGCTAATTCCTCAGCATCCTTAGTGACAGAGCCATCATCATGATTGATTTTATGAATGGAGTTTTTGGAACATTTTCTCTTAACCAAAGCATACAAATATTTGGTGTTATTTTCACCTTCAACAAAGTGCTTTGCAACCACTTTTTATTTCCAAAAAGCTTCCTCTAGAGCTTGTAATTTAAAAAGGCATTCTTCGTCATCCCTCATCAAAGTAAAATTATTGTTAGAAGGAAATAATTGACAATTAAGCTCAATAGTGTTCACTTTATCTTTAGCATTCAAAATATTGGTGAAAATATTTTTAAAAACAATGTCATTTCACCAATAGATAATTTACTTAAAACTTCTTATTTTAAACCAAAGTCTCTTCATACCAAAGATAGAGTTATCCGGATGCAAGGGTGCATGCCAATTTTCCTGAATTAAGTCCATAAAAGAGTCATGAAGCAATCACATGTCTTAAAATCTAAATTGAGGCAAAGAACTCATATGTCAGGTCTTAAGGCTAATTAGCATAGGAGAGTGGTCAGAAAGAGTCATACTAAGATGCTTAAAAGAAATATAACTAAAAAAAATTAAATCAATAATCATTAAACAACACATGATCCAACATTTGTCATAAATGACCACGATTCCAAGTGAATTTATTACAAGAGAAACTAGTGTCAACCAAATTACAATCCATTATCATATTAATAAAATCTTCAACAAATATATGGGAATAGAACCCCCAATACATTTATAGGGATTAGAAATAGTGTCAAAATCACCAACAATAAGATAGGGCAAATTATAAATATATTGAAATTAGTAAGTTGCTCCAATTAAACTTTCCTAGTATTATGAGAAGAGGCAGCATAAACAAATGAGGCACAATAAGTTAAATTTAAAACATCAATACTACAATGAAAAACTTGAGTGAAATCTCCAATAACATCAAGCCAAACATGATCCTTCCATAACACCTAAATCTTATTGGCAGAATTCAAGACAGCATGCTTAAAATCCAAAAATCTATCAATACTAAATAATTTAGTGGAAGTAATGAGAGGTTCAAGTAAAATAAAAATAGAAACATTATGAATGTGACATAAGTTTTTTGAAGTTTATTAGGGATGTTAAGCCCTTATGAACTAGCCCAAGGCTAACCAAGATGGGGGGTGAATTGGTATTTTAAAAAATCTTTCAATCAATAACACAAACTCAAACCAAACAAAAATTCACCATAAAGAAATTTAAAGTACAAAAATTAAATACGAGAAAAGCAATAATAAAGTACATATATTTATAGTGGTTCGGTCAACTTGACCTACTTCCACTCCCTATAGGCGCCCTCCGGGTAATGCACTAAACTCAGAGACTCTCCTTTTGCTCTCACGGCAAGGTGGAGAAGTCTGTACAAAACCTCCTTTCCACCGACACTAGTGAGGCAGAAAACCCGACTCTTTTTGCTTCTTCCTAAAACAGACAGAGAACCTTGATCGATTGTTAGTGGACTTCTCTCAAACCTCCAAGGATAAGGGACAGTGATCATAGAAGTGGACTTGGGTCCTTGCTTGGAGAAAACTTTATGAAAACCCTCACAAACTCTCCCTCACAAGATTCTCTCTCTTACTCTCTCCCTTTCTCTCCCTCTCCTCTAAGCTCTCTCAGGTCAAGATAAAAGCAAAAGATGATCTTTTGAGTAGAATAAGAGGTATTAAATAGAAGAGCTTCATAATAGCTCTTAATTATAATAAACTGACATTATGGTCCAAAATGATATAAATATCATCCTGTGCGATTAGTATAAGTCATTGAATATCATCTATAATATCACCCAAAATGGATGTCTGGATGATAAAAAAATAACCTGATCATCCAGGCCGATCTTGCGATCGTCCTGAATGATTAGTTTAATTTAGTGCATATCTTCTAGAGCATTGCCCTGAATAGAAGCTATCTGATATTTAATTGTCTAGGAATAACTAAGATTTTTGAATTGATCGTCCCGGTCGACCCTAAGATTATCCAGGATGACATCATTAAGTATTCAAATATTAATTACTTTCTTTAATTACCATATTAATTTAGGCATAATTATACTACATCGTTCAGGATGATGTCCTAGATGATATCCAAAAATAAAAACTACCTAAATAGATCCGGCGACTGACTCTTTCTAATTTGAGCCTATCATCCTATCTAATACGAATATTATCTAGATCGATAGGATGACCTAATTAGGGCTTCTATTTTTAACTGATTGTCTAAACTGATTTATGGACCATCCTAGATGATGTGAGCAAAAATAAAAAATCTCTAAAATAATTAAAAAAATTTCTCCCAAGTGTGTGTGTATAAGGTTACTTAGCATCAGGAACCACATTGTTTATAATTTACTCAAAAAAAGATAAAATATTATAAACTGACTAAAACCTAGTCTATCTAATCTTGAGCTTGTTCAAATTACACTATGATCTTGTGGTCCTAAAACGTTAGTAGGCAAGGCAGTCGTAGAGAAATAGAAGTGTTTGATATCATCAAAATTATATTATCTAAAAATAGATTCGCAATAATCTCCCTCTTTTTAATGATGGAGAAAAAATAATCAAAAAAAAAAAAAAAAACTTCAAACACTACTCCCCCCTTTGATATCATAAAAAAGGAGGAGGAAAAAACCAGAAACGAAAAAAAGTAGAAAATGAAGAACAAAAGCAAAGTTTTTTTTTTTAATCAAATCTTGACTATGAAAATTTTTCATGTGATCTAATTAAAAAAATTTGAAAGAATCAATGAGTTAATATCATCAAAATCCAAAAAAATGGTAGAACAATCAATCCTGTAAGCCCTAACTTAGACTTCTTCCAAGGGAAATCATATTTCAAAAATAAGAATCTAAATAAAAAAAATCAATTAATTGGATAAGAAAAAGAGATCCTTTCAAGACTTAGTTTCAAAAAAATATTTTATAGAATAATATATCAAAATAATTAGTTACGATCATAAATACCGAAATTAAGCCTTTGAAAAATATCAAGTGACACATGAATTCTTCTAAGATTTAAAATTCTTGAAAGAGAAGAAGCTTTCTTTTGGTGGGCTCATTTTATGCCTCTTATCAATTTAAATGGCGCTCTTTGCGCATCATTTGATTTTTTATACACTTTGTGTGAGTGTATATATATATATATATATATATATATATATATATATATATATATATATATATATATATATATATATATATATATATATATTTAATTTTTGTCATTACACATTTAGTTTTTGGCATCATTGGCCACTTTTTTTATTTATTTTTTGCAAGTTAGATCCATTTTTCAAAATTCTTAAATATTCTCAGTTGTAATAATTTCTTCTTGATATTAGGGAAAAAAATCACTCTCTACAATAAGGAAGAATGAATAACAAAACAGAATCAAAAGTCATACGATAAATGTAACGACAAGATTACGAAAAATCTGAAGGTAAAAATAAAGACTTTAAACATTATATATAAGATAGATTACTATAACAAGATTGAAAAGATCTCAATTGCAAAGTTTAGTTATTAATTTGAGATAGATTTTTATATATAAAAGAAAATTATACCACTAAAAGAAGTTAGAGAGAAGGAAATAATCAACAGTGTTTCCCCCTTTAACTGATTTAGAGATGTCAAACATTGACTATAAATTTTCCAAAATAAAAATAAGACATAAGATATCAATTCAGCAGTGATTAAAAGAAAAATAAAATAACAAAGAAAATTAAATCAACAGAAGTGAAATAGATGAAAAAGTACTATAAAAATAAGCAAGGAAAAATTTACAAAAAGAAAATAACAAACAATAGATAAAAGATC
Source organism: Dendrobium huoshanense (assembly GCA_016618105.1). NCBI lineage: Eukaryota > Viridiplantae > Streptophyta > Magnoliopsida > Asparagales > Orchidaceae > Dendrobium > Dendrobium huoshanense. Next base: position 53,350,135 of record CM028353.1, on the reverse strand, counting down.
ATAAATCATTATAAATCAAGTTCATGCATTTATGTCAATCACACCCAATCTAATCCTTAAGGCGCTAAAAGTGTCAAAGTCTAGTGATTTAGTAAAGATGTGAACCAGTTGATTCTTTGATGTCACGCGGTGTAACTCAATGTCTCCTTTGGTCACATAATCTCTAATAAAGTGATGTCTTATGTCTATTTGCTTGGTCCTTGAATATTAGATATGATTCTTAAAAATGCAGATGGCACTAGTATTGTCATAAAGGATTGAAATTGTACCTACAGGTAATCTTAAATCCAGAACTTGCTGCTTCAACCAAAGGACTTGGGCCACACAACTACCTAAAGTAATTTACTCAGCTTTAACTGTGGAAAGTGCAACAGAGTTTTGCTTTCTATTGGACCAGGAAACTAAAGACTGTCCTACGAATAGGCAAGTCCTAGAAGTTCTCTTTCTATCCACCTTACTTCATGTAAAATTAGAATCAAAATATCTAATAATCTCAAAAGAAGTGTTGTACCTAGGATATCAGATTCCTAAGTTTTAGGTCCCTAAGAGATATTTAAGAATTCTCTTAACAACAGTCAGGTGAGATTCTTTAGGATCAACTTGAAATCTAACACAAAAATAAACACTAAATATTATATCAAGTCGGCTAGAATTTAGGTAAAGTTAAGATCCAATCATCCTTCTATACTTCTTTTGATCAATAGATTTTTTATTTGAGTCTTTATCCAACTGAACACTGGAGGTAATAAGAGTATTAATTGGCTTGGCTTTATCCTTTTCATACTTCTTCAAGATGTTCTTTATGTACTTTGAATGATTTAGAAAGATTCTATCATCCAGTTATCTTATGTTAAACCCCAAAAAGTATGACAACTTTCCTATCATACTCATCTTAAATTCCTACTCATTGTTTTAGATAAATCATCACATAGCCTTTTATCAAAATATCCAAAAAGTATATTATCAAAATAGATCTTGTTACAGATCTGTTTTCATGGTGTAAGATTTTGATGATAGCAAACACACTTATTTCTCTACGACTGTCTCATCTACTGATATTTCAGGTCCACAAGATCAGACTCTAATTTGGAATCAGCTCGAGATTGGGTAGACTAGGTCTGAGTCAGTTTGTACCCTTTTTTCCTTTCTTGAGTTTTTTGTAATTGGTGTGGCTCCTGATGCTATGTAACTTTGCACACACGCACCGTGGAAGATTTTTTTACTGTTCCCTAGAGTTTACTATTTTTGGTAATATCGTCTGGGATGATATTTATATCATCCTGGACGATTGGTTCAAAAATAAAAACCCTAATTAGGGCATCATCCTCATTAAGGCAGTCGACATTAAGCAGATCGGCCTGAACAATACTTGTATCGGCCAGGACGATAGATTCAATTAAGAAAGAATCAGACGCCAAGATCAGTTTAGATATTCTTTATTTTAGGAAATCGGCCAGGATGATATCCACATCATCTGGGATGATCTAACTCAATTATACCTAAATTAATCTAGTATCTATATAAAGTTGCGATCGGCCGGGACGATGGCCTAGATGATTAACATCGGCCAGCATCTATTCAAGGCGATGTTCAGGAATATTGTGCTTGGTTTTAAACTTATCGGCCATGATGATATCGTATCGGCTTATATGATTTAACCAATTTTCTTCTAATAGTCCAAAATCATCCCAGGCTGATTGAGCTTAATTTGTACTAATCGGCCAGGATGATATTCCTATCAGCCTATATGATAAAATCAGCAAGTTGTATTAATGAGCTAATTTTGAGATCTTCTATTTAAGCTTTTGACTATGCACTTTTATAAGTGTCTTTAGCAGCCATTATAGCTTCGTTCTTCTAGGGGAACTTGAAGAGAGAGCTTTAAAGGGAGTGAGGAACGGGTGAAGTCTGAGAGAGGGAGAATATCTTATGAGGGGGGACTCAAGGGAGTGTGGAAGGGGTTTCCACATGGTTGCTCCGGTAAGCTTGCACCTTAATACCGTCGGATTCAAGGCTTATATTGAGTGAAGTTCATAGAAGAAGAAGATCTCTTTGGTGACAAACTACCCGGCTACTCCGCCGCACCGGGGAAGGTGGAAGTTATTTTGTAAGGGTTTCTCCGCCTAGCTGTGGGGGCTAAAGGAGAGACACTTAGTTTAGTGTAATACTTGGAGGGTGCCTCCAAGGTGTGGACGTAGGTCAAGGTTTGACATAACCACTATAACCTGGTGTGTTCTTTCTTATTATTGCTTCCACATTAATTTCTTTCACACTTTAATTTCTGTAATGATTTTGGTTTTAAGATTGTGTTAGTTTTTAAAAATCAATTCACCTCTCTCTTTTAATTAACCTTGGGCTGGTTCATAGGGCCTATTATCCCTAACAAACTTTTTAGTGCAATCAGAGCACTTTCAAGTGGTATCAGAGCGGGGTTCATAAAAATAAGTTTTTGAAAGATTTTAAATTTTTGATCCATGGATAATTTTTCTAATCAAAATATTACGTAAGGTTATTCAATCACCATACCACCTTTTTTTTATAATATTGCATTTAATTTTTGAAAAATTCACATGTCTACTATCTTACAATCGATTGATTTTTGTATGTGGCATATAATTTTAACTAGTTATTCATTATCGTCATATATTTTAGATGGAATAAAAATTGATATTTTTTTAATCAATGGAGTAGAGAAGAGAAAATTAATACTCAATTGCATGCAAAATCTTTAAACTATTTTTTCTATGCTTTAAATTCTGAAGATTGTATGTTAGTTTCCACATGCACTACTGGTAAGAAAATTTGAGAAAAATTACACACCATATACCAAGGCACTGATGAAATCAAGCAATCCAAGTTGAATATTTTAAAGCATGCTTATGAACTATTTTGCATGAAATTTTATGAGATGATCTTAGACATGTATACTAGATTTATTCAAATTGTGACATCATTACATGCTTTAGGAAATGAGTTTTCAAATTTTGAAAAAGTTAATAAAATTCTTCATTATTTACTTGATAAGTTTGATGCTAAATTTGTTGCTATTTATGAATCAAAAAATTTGAATAAGTATTCTATTGATAATTTGAATGGCTCACTCATTGCCTACGGGCAAAGTTTGAGTCAAAGACTTTTAGATGCAGGTGAAATGATAGTGCTAAAACCTGAAGATACGAAAAAAGGTAGCTTAGTTGGTGACAAAAGCAATGACTTGAGAAGTAAATCAAAAAGCTCACTAAAGTATAAGCTTCAACAAAAGTTGAATAAAGGTAAAAATGGTAAGAATATTAATATTTCTTCTAATGTTATTTACTTTTGATGTAGGAAGCCTGGACATAAGAAAAATATGTGCCATAATTTGAGAATTTTTCCTGCAAAAGAAAAGGGTAAAGCAAAGAAAATTATAAAATGGGAAAACAATGAAAAGCAAAAAATTTCTTAGGCAGATCTTGCTTCTGAATCATCTGATCAGGAGCAAGATGATGCTTAAATTATTTTGTGTGTAATTTTTATGTTTGCATGTTTTTTTTATTTTTTATTTTTTGTAATTTTTTATTAATTATTTTTTTCTTTCTTTTCTTTTTTCATTAAATTTTTATGTGTTTTTTTTATCAACACACACGTTCACCATTCTAAAAATAAAAAACTTACCTCCTATTTTTTTTTAATTCTTATGAAAATTATGTTTGACTTCTTTAAAAATAGTCAATCAAAATAAACTCATATTTTTTATTCTCAATCTCTGTTTCCTAAAAAAGGTTATTCTACTTTTGATTTAAAATCTTTTTCATATTTTAAATAAATTTTTGAAACTAAAATTTTTATCTCCCTATATTTTATATATCGCATAGGGATCTTTTGCAAGTTGTTGAATCTAACTCATAATTTTCTTAATCAAGAAATTTTCTTTGTCAATAGGATGGGTTTACTTTGGTTTTTAATATTTCAGAAAGGTAGCATATTCAAAAAAAAAAATTGGCCAATGATGCCAAAAATAAAAGATGCATTATAATGCCAAATTGAGAAAGATACATAAAGTGTATCAAAAGAAAAAAAGATGCGCAGTGCGTCAACCAATTCTTAAGAGGCATAAAATGAGCCCAAAAAATTTAATGCTTACCATTCTTGTACTTCATAAAGCTTAAAAAAACCCTTGATACTTTTGATACATGAGTTTAAAAATCTTGATTCCTGATTCAATAATTCGAGCATTAATCTTCTATTAGATATATTTTTTGGAACGAGTTTTGAAAAATGACTGTTTCTTTCTCTAATTTATTACTTGATTTAGATATTGAATAAAAACAATTTTGAGCCTTTTAAAGAACTTCAGTGTTGGATTATTAAATTTTGAATTTCTAATCTTTTCTGGGCTATGCGTTGTCAATACAATTCTACTAAGTTTTTTATTAAAACCAAGAGGTAACTTTTTCATTTTAAGAATATTTGTTTTATTCACTAGATCAGAGATCATTTTTGCCTTTTAATCATTTTTTCTCATTATTTGTACCCCTTCTCTTTTTGATAATGTCAAAGGGGGGAACGCACTATTGAATTTGTATCCTTTTTCTCCTTTTTCTTATTTTTTTTTCTTTCAAAAAAAATTAAAAAAAAAATAATTTTTTTATCTCCCCTATTTTTAAAGTTTTATTCAAATGAGGAGGAGATTAGGAGAAAATATTTTTTTCTTTCCAAATTCAAATTGTAATATTTGTCATCATCAAAAATGGGGAGATTGTTGCAGATCTATTTTTATGGTTTATGATTTTGATGATAGTAAACATTCCTATTTCTCTACGACTGCCTTATCTACTGATATTTTAGGTCCACAAGATCAGACTGCAATTTTGAATCAACTCAAGATTGGGTAGACTAGGTCTGAGTCAGTTGTACCCTTTTTTCTTTTCTTGAGTCTTTTATAATTGGTGTGGCTCCTGATGCTATGTAACTTTGCACAGACGCACCTTGGAAGATTTTCTGACTGTTCCCTAGAGTTTATTATTTTTGGTAACATCGTCCGGGATGATATTTATGTTGCGGATCTAATTTCATGATTTATAATTTTGATGATAACAAATACTTCTATTTATCTATGATGACCTTATTTACTGATATTTCAGTTCCACACGATCAGACTGTAATTTGAAACCAACTCAAGATTGGGTAAACTAGGTCTGAGTCAGTTTGTACACTTTTTCCTTTCTTGAGTCTATTGTATTTGGTGTGGCTCCTAATGCTTTGTAACTTGGAAGATTTTCTAACTGTTCCCTAGAGTTTACTATTTTTGGTAACATCATCCAGGACAATATTTATATCAGCCTATACGATCTATTCAAAAGCAGAAACTCTAATTAGGGCATCCTTATTAAAGCAGCCGTCATTATGCAAAACACATCATCCTGGATGATTTTGTATCAGCCAAGATGATAGGCTCAAAACAGAAAGAATCTGCTACCAGATCTATTTAGAAATTACTTATTTTTGGACATCGTCCAGGTGAATCGTCTAGGACTATAAAATATCATCCAGGATGATCTAGGGAAAATTTTCCAAAATTTCTCTAGAATTTAAGAAAAGCAATTATGACTTGATTGCACTATCAAATCGTCCTGAACAATCACAAAATCATCCAGATCGATATGCTGGATGATTGGACATCATACATCTATTTTTCATGGTGATGTCCAGGGCGATATTCCACGATTTCTTCTTATCGTCCAGGATGATATATTATCGTCTGACACGATATGAACAAATTTCTTCTAATCATCTCAAATCGTCCCGGCTAATTAGGCTTAAATTACACTGATCATACAGGATGATATCAGTATCATCCTGGACGATAATGTCAGCAACTTGTATTAATGAGCTCATTTTGAGATCTTCTATTTAAGCTATAACATGACACTTTGTAAGTGTATTTGACAGTCATTATAGCTTTGTTCTTTTTAGGGAAACTTGAAAAGAGAGCTTGAAAGGGAATGAGGAAAGGGTGGAGTTTGAGAGGGAGAAGATTCTGTGAGGGGGGACTCAAGGGAGTGTGGAGGGGGTTCCATACGGTTGTTCCAGCAAGCTCGCACCTGAATACCGTCGAATTCAAGGCTTGTCTTGAGGGAAGTTCACCAAAAAAGAATATCTCTTTGGTGTCAAAAGACCCGACTTCGCCGCACAGGGGAAGGTAGAAGTGATTTTGTAAAGGCTTCTCCGCCTAGCTGTGGGGGCTAAAGGAGAGACACATAGTTTAGTGTAATACTTGGATGGTGCCTCCAAGGAGTGGATGTAGGTCAAGGTTTGATCGAATCACTATAAATCTGGTGTGTTCTTTCTTATTATTGCTTCCACATTATTTTCTTCCGCGCTTATTTTCTATGGTAATTTTAGTTTTAGTTTTATCTTTGGTTTTAAAGTTATCTAATTCACCTCTCTCTTTGTTAGCCTTGGGCTAGTTCATAAGGGCTTAACATCTCTAACAAACTTTCAAGTGGTATCAGAGCAGTGTTCATAAAATCTAGTTTTTAAAAGCTTTTGAATTTCGATCCATTACTAATTTTATAAATCACAATATTGCGGAAGGTTATTCAATCACCAGGCCACCTTTGTTTGAAAATATTACATTTAATTTTTGAAAAATTTGCATGTTTATTTTTTTGCAATCGATTGATTTTCGCATGTGGCATATGATTTTAATTGGTTATTCATCACCATCGTGTATTTTAGATAGAATTAAAACTGACATTCATTTTAGTTAACGGAATAGAGATGAACGAATCGATGCTCAATTGAATGCAAAATCTTTAAATTGTTTCTTCTCTGCTTTAAATTATGAAGATTTTATGTTAGTATTCACGTGCACTACTGGTAAGGAAATTTTGGATAAACTACACATCATATATGAAGGCACTAGTGAAATCAAGCAATCCAAGTTGAATATGTTAATGCATGATTATGAACTATTTTCCATGAAACCTTATGAGACAATCTTAGAGATGTATACTAGGTTTATTCAAATTGTGACATTATTGCATGCTTTAGGAAAAGAATTTTCAAATTTTGAAAATATTAATAAAATTCTTCATTGTCTATTACATAAATTTGATGCTAAAATTGTTGCTATTTGTGAATCAAAAAATTTGAATGATTATTCTATTAATAATTTGATTGGCTCGCTCATTGCCTACGAGCAAAGTTTGAGTCAAAGACTTTTGGATGCAGGTGAAATGATTATTCTAAAAACTGAAGATACAGAAAAAGATAGCCTAGTTGGTGACGAAAGCAATAACTTGATAGGCAAATTAAAAAGCTCACCAAAGCATAAGCATCAACAAAAATGAAAGAAATGTAAAAATTGTAAGGATGTTAATATTTCTTCTAAAATTATTTGCTTTTGATGTAGAAAGCCTGGACATATGAAAAATCAGTGCCCTAATTTTAAAATTCTTCATGCGAAAGAAAAGGGTAAAGCGAAGCAAATTTTAAACAGGGAAAATAATGAAAAGCAAAAAATCTCATGGGCAGACCTGATTTCTGAAGCATTGGACCAGGAGAAAGATAATGGTTAAAAGCCTTGTTATGTTTTCGTGTTGTGTTTTGTTTTTTTTTTATTTTTTTATTTTTGATTTTATTTTGTGTTTTTGTTTTTGTTTATTCTTTAATTTTTTTAACTTGATTTCGTGGAATTTTTTCTCTCATCAACACACACATTCACTTTTCTAAAAATAAAAAATCTATTTCCTATTTTTTCTTGAAATCTTTGGTAAGTTGTGATTGACTTCTCTAAAAATAATCAAAGGAAGGAAACTCATATTTTTGACTCTCAATCTCTATTTTCTAAAAGAGGTTATTCTACTTTTGATTTAAAATCTTTTTCATATTTTAAATTAGTCTTTGAAACTAAAATTTTTTATCTCCCTACATTTTATTTATCGCATAGGGATCTTTTGTAAGATGTTGAATCTAATTCATAATTTTCTTAATCAAGAATTCGCTTTATCAATAGAATGGGCTTACTTTTGTTTTTAATATTTTAGAAAGGTAGCATATTAAAAAAAAAATTGGCCAATGATGTCAAAAATAAAAGATGCGCAAAGCGCCAAATTAAAAAATATACACAAAAGTGTATCAAAAAATAAAAGATGCGCAAAGTGCGCCATTCAAATTGACAAGAGGCATAAAATGAGCCCACAAAATTTAATTCTTACCATTCTTATATTTCTTAAAAGCTTAAGAAAAGCCTTGATACTTTAGATACTTGATTTTGAAAAACATTATTCCTGATTCAACAATTCATGCATTAATCTTCTATTAGATATATTTTATGAAAGGAGTTTTGAAAAATTAGTACTTCTTTTTACTAATTTATTCCATGATTTAGATATTGAATTAAAAAGTTTTTGAGCCTTTTTAAAAAACTTGAGTTTAGATTATCAAATTCTGAATTTCTAATATTTTCTAGGCTATGCGTTGTCAATCCAATTCTACTAAGTTTTTGATTAAAACTAAGAGGTAACTTTCTCATTTTAAAAATATTTGTTTTTTCACTAGATCAGGGAACATTTTTATCTTTAGTTCATTTTGTTTTTTGTTTGTGCCTCCTCTCTTTTTGTTAAGGTCAAAGGGGGAGAACGTACTGTTGAATTTGTATCTTTTTTTTTTCTTTTAAAAAAATTTAAAACAACAAAAATATTTTTTTAAAAGTGTTATTTTAGTGAGGGGGAGAAGATTAGGAGAAAATATTCCTTTTTATAAATTCAAATTGTAGTGTTTGCCATCATCAAAAAGGGGGAGATTGTTGCGAATCTGTTTTCATGATTTATGATTTTGATGAAAGCAGACGCTTCTATTTCTCTACGACGGGCTTATTTACTAACATTTCAGGTCCACACGATCAGACTGCAATTTGGAACCAGCTCAACATTGGGTAGACTAGGTCTGAGTCAGTTTGTACACTTTTTCCTTTCTTGAGTCTATTGTATTTGGTGTGGCTCCTGATGCTTTGTAATTTGGAAGATTTTTTAAATGTTCCCTAGAGTTTATTGTTTTTGGTAACATCGTCTGAGATGATATTTATATCGGCCTGGACAATCTGTTTAAAAGCAGAAACCATGATTAGGGCATCCTCATTAAAGCAGCCATCATTATGCAAAACACATCATCCTTGACGATTTTATATCGGCGAGGATGATAGACTCAAAATAGAAAAAAACTGTCGCCAGATCTATTTAGGAATTACTTATTTTTGGACATCATCCAGGTGGATCGTCCAGGACTATAAAATATCGTCTAAGACGATCCAGGGCAATTTTTCCAAAATTTCTCCGGAATTTAAGGAAAGAAATTATGACTTGATTGCACGATCAAATCATCCTGGACGATCGCAAAATCGTCCAGGCCGATACGCTAGACGATTGGACATCAGACAGCTATTTTTCAAGGTGATGTTCAGGATGATATTCCACTATTTGTTCTGACCGTCCAGGATGATATATTATCATCAGGGACAATATGAACAAATTTCTTCTGATCATCGCAAATCATCCCGGCTGATTGGGCTTAAATTGCACTGATCGTACAAAATGATATTAGTATCATCCTGGATGATAATGTCGGTAACTTGCATTAATGAGCTTGTTTTGAGATCTTCTATTTAAGCTATGACATGACACTTTGTATGTGTCTTTGTTAGCCATGGTAGCTTCCTTCTTTTGGGGGAAACTTGAAGAGAGAGCTTGAAAGGGAGTGAGAAAAGGATTGAGTTTGAGAGAGGGAGAAGATCCTGTGAGGGGGGACTTAAGGGAGTGTGGAGGGGGTTCCACACAGTTGCTCTGGAATGCTCAAACCTGAATACCATCGGACTCAAGGATTGTCTCGAGGGAAGTTCACCAAAGAAGAAGATCTCTTTGGTGTCAAAGGACCCAGCGACTCCACAAGGACTTCTCCGCCTAGTTGTGGGGGCTAAAGGAGAGACACTTACTTTAGTTCAATACTTAGAGGGTGCCTCCAAGGAGTGGATGTAGGTCAAGGTTTGACCGAACCACTATAAATCTGGTGTGTTCTTTCTTATTATTGCTTTCACATTATTTTCTTCCACACTTGTTTTCTGTGGTGATTTTGGTTTGAGTTTTATCTTTGGTTTTAAAGTTATCCAATTCACCTCTCTCTTTGTTAGCCTTGGGCTAGTTCATAAGGGCTTAACATCCGTAATGAACTTTCAATTTATATCAGCCTGGATGATCGGTTCAAAAATAGAAACCCTGATTAGGACATCATCCTTATTAAGGCAATCGTGATTAAGCAGATCAGCCTGGATGATACTTGTATCGGTTAGGATGATAGGCTCAATTAAGAAAGAATCAGTCGTCAAAATCAATTTAGGTATTCTTTGTTTTAGGAAATCAGCCAGGATGATATCCACATCATCTAGGATGATCTAACTCAATTATGCCTAAATTAATCTTGTATCTATGGTAAGAATTAAAGTCTGATTGATTCGATCACATTAGCCAGGCCATTCACAGGATTTGCCTGGACGATGGCCTGGACGATTAACATCGGCCATCATCTATTCAGGGTGATGTTCAGGATGATGTGCTTGATTTTAAACTTATCGGCTAGGACGATATCGTATTAGCCTGGACGATGTAAATAACTTTCTTCTGATCGTTCTAAATTATCCCGGGCTGATTGAGCTTAATTTGTACTGATCAACCAGGATGATATTTCTATCGGCCTAGAAGATAAAGTTGGCAAGTTGCATTAATGAGCTTGTTTTGAGATCTTCAATTTAATCCTTTGACTAGGCACTTTTGTAAGTGTCTTTGGCAGCCATTATAGCTTCATTATTTTGGGAGAATTTGAAGAGAGAGCTTGAAAGGGAGTAAGGAATGGGTGAAGTTTAAGAGAGGGAGAAGATCCTGTGAGGGGGGAATCAAGGGAGTGTGAAGGGGGATTCCACATGGTTGCTCCGGCAGGCTTGCACCTTAATACCGTCGGATTCAAGGCTTGTCTTGAGAGAAGTTCATAGAAGAAGAAGATCTCGCTGGTGTGAAAGGACCAAACTACTCCGTCGCACCGGAGAAGGTGGAAGTGATTTTTAAAGGCTTCTCTACCTAGCTGTGGGGGCTAAAGGAGAGACACTTAGTTTAGTGCAATACTCGGATGGTGCCTCTGATGAGTGGACGTAGGTCAAGGTTTGACCAAACCACTATAAATCTAGTGTGGTCTTTCCTTCATTACTTATGTATTTAATTTCTACATTATGTTTTTCATTGTGGTGAATCTTAATTTTGGTTTTAAGATTGTGTTTAATTTTTAATACTGATTCACCTCTCTCTCTTAATTAGCCTTGGGCCAGTTCATAGGGTCTAACATCCCTAAGAAACTTTTTAGTGTCATCAGAGCACTTTTAGATCTGAATAAAGAGTAATTCATCTCCTACTTTTCTCAGAAAAAGGGTGATGCCTACGCTCCCCTTAATAAACTCCCTCTCTAATAAGAATGTGCTAAGCATCTCATACCAAGCTTTAGGTGCGTACTTTAATCCATATAAGGCCTTTTTTTAATTTAAAAATATGATTTGGAAATTTCGAACTTTAAAACCTGGGGGTTGCTTTACAAACATATATTCTTTTGTTACCATATTTAAAAAGGCACTTTTAATGTCCATTTGAAAAAGCTTAAATCCCTTATAATAAGCAAAGGCTAGTAGCGCTCTAATGACTTCCAATCTAGCTACTAGGGGAAAGGTCTCCTCAAAATTAATCTCTTCTATTTGGTTATACCCCTTAGCCACCAATGTTATCTTATTCCTAACCATCACATAAGAATTATTCATTTTATTCTTTAAAACCCATTTGGTTCCAACTACATTTTGTTCCTTTAGTCTTTATACAAGCTCCCAAACATCATTCCTAATAATTTGGTTTAATTCTTATTGCATGGCTAAGATCTAAAACTCATCAAAAAGGGCTTGATTGATGTTGGTGGGTTTAGTCATTGAGATAAAGGTAGAGTGGTTCACTTTCCTTCTTAAGTCCATGCCTAGTCCTAACACCTTTAGAAGGGTCTCCTATGATCAGTTCTTTAGGATGACTTGAAGAAAATCTTCAATCATGTATTGTGAGCATCCACTAACTATGTACCACATGCTCTCATGAGGCATTTTATGAGAGTAATCCTACAAAATCATTAAACATCATATTTAGGAACCCAAACATGTTTGGGTCCCTTCTTATGGAAAGAAGAATACAATATATGTATGTTATGATGTGAATCATACAATTTGGGTCTCCACACCTAATGTGTACTACAGTGAATAATGCAAGTGTGTGAGATGTGTCTTAATATGCCACATAAAAAACATCTAACACCAAAAAAAGGGTTTACTAATTTACGTGGGTGGTGATGCTTCCTTCTAAAGTTATGTGATGCATGCAATGTTGGTTTGTTATTTTCAAAGCTTTGAGATTCTCTAATTTCTTAAACTCTCCTTCTAACTCAACATGAGATGACTTCAAGGAATTATGTGAATTAGATAATTCAATATGATTTTTTGATTAATGCATCAAACTCATCAAGTAGTGACATGTAATTACTGTCGATTGTAGAGTGATCTTTAAGTAAAATTTCATGCTCTTTTCGCAAATTTAAAAACTCTAATTTAGCATGTGATTTCTTAAGTTTCCTATATGATGCATGAATTTATTCAAAAACTTCAAGTAGTTGCTCGTAGGTTAGTTCACATACCTCTTCTTGGTCACTTTGACCAAGATGATCATCAGCCATCAAGCACAAGTTTGTTATATCCTCGTAAGCTTCAGTCTTAGAGGAGTTCGATGCAGAATCCACCCAGAATGCCTTTTGGAACCTCTTCTTGTCCTTTTTGAACTTCGGTTTCTCCTTACTTGTGTGAGATTTAAGTGTAGGACAATCATTTTTAATATGTCCCGGCTTCCTGCATTCAAAATAGATCATATCATTAGAATTCTTAAAATTTTTATTACCCTTACCTTTATTCCACTTATGATAGTTCTTATGCTTCTTCCTTAGAAAGCTTTTGAATTGTCTCATGATTAAGGCAACATCATTTCTTTCATACCCGGAAGAGTCAGTGTCCCGGTCATTGGCCTTTAGCGCCAGTTTTCTCCTTCTTTTTCTCACCTACATCAAAGCTTCTTTGATTCACCCCTTATTCGTAAGCAATGAATGATACAAGTAAGTTATCAATCGAATAGATATTTAAATCTTTAGATTTAATAATTATAGTGATCTTAGCATTAAAGGAATAAGGAAAGCATCTCAAAATTTTATTGACTTTTTCATAATTAGTTAGCTCTCTTCCTAAAGCATGCAATGAGGTGATAATTTGAGTAAATATAGTATACATGTCAGAAATCGATTCAATAGGTTTCATATAAAAAAGTTAGTAGTCATGCAATAAAATATTCAATTTATATTATTTAACTTCATTGGTTCCTTCATAAGTAATACACAATCTATCCCAAATTTTTTTAAAAGTATCACAAGTTGAAACACGCATATAATCTTCAGTTTTCAAAGCATAAAAAATTAGTTCAAATATTTAGCATTAAGTTATGCTAAATCCCGTTCATCAAAAATCTATTCAATAAAAGAAAGTTCAGTTTTAATTCAATTAATTTCATATTACGGAGGTGTATAACCAGCCTTAACAAGCATCAAAATACGATAATCAATCGATTGAAAAAATGTAGACATTCGAGTTTTCCAAAATTCAAAAGGGATATTGTCAAACAAAGGTGGTCATGTAATAAAATATCCTTCTGTAGTATTACAATTACCAAAGTTAGCCATTGATCGAAATTTAAAGTTTTTAAAAACTAAATTTTATGAATCTCATTCGATACCACTTGAAAGTTTGTTAGGGATGTTAAGCCCTTATAAACTAGCCCAAGACTAACCAAGAGGGGGAGTGAATTGGTATTTTAAAAAATCTTTCAATCAAAAATATAAACTCAAACTAAGCCAAAATTCAACACAAAAAATTTAAAGTGCAAAAATTAAATGCAAAAAAAGCAGTAATAAAGCACACATAAATTTATAGTGGTTCGATCAACTCAACCTACATCCACTCCTCAGAGGCGCCCTCCGAGTATTGCACTAAACTTAGTGACTCTCTTTTAGCTTCCACAACAAGACAGAGAAGTCTGTATAAAACCTCCTTTCCACTGACACCGGTGAGGCAAAGAACCCGACTCCTTTTATTTTCACCTGAAGCAGACAGAGAACCTTGATCGATTGATGAAGTGGACCTATCTCAAACCTCCAAAGATAAGGGATGATGATCGGAGAAGATGACTCGAATCCTTACTTGGAGTAACCTTTATGAAACCCTCACAAACTCCCTCTCACACGATCCTCTCTCTCTCTCTCTCTCTCCCATTCTCTCCCTCTCCTCTAAGCTCTCTCAGGTCAAGATAGGAGCAAAAGATGATTTCTTGGGTATTACATAAGGTCTTACATAGAAGAGCTTAAGAATAGCTCTTTATTGCAACAAACTAATATTATCATATAGTATGATATAAATATCATCCTATACGATCAGTATAAATTAAGCTCAATTAGTTAGGATGATTTGGGATGATCAGAAGATTTTTGTTCATATCATCCAGGACGATAGGTTTTTGTTCTAATTTGAGCCTATCATCCCAGCCAATACGAATATCATCTAGGATGATGCAATTAATGATGACTGTCTTAATTAGGATGCCCTAATTAGGGTTTCTATTTTTAACTGATGTCCAAGCTGATTTATGGATCATCCTGGATGATGTGTGCAAAAATAGAAAACTCTAAAATAGTTAGAAAAATTTCTCCCAAGTGTGTGTGCAATGTTACTTAACATCAGAAACCACATCATTTACAATTGACTTAAAAAAGGTAAAAGATTACAAACTGACTCAGACCTAGTCTATCACTACAAGAAAGTTATTTATTTTCGATGAAAAATTTTAAAGTTTATGTAGGATTTCAAAATTTTTTGATGGATTTTTTATGAAAATGTGTTCGATGGTAACTCAGGCATCGAAAAACTTTTTCATCATAAAAAATTCATCAAAAAATTTTTCCCATGCAAAAATTCGGCCAGAATTTTATTCAGGAAGAAAAGAGCCATCAAAATAAATAAAATGCTTAAAAAAATTTTGTCTTGAGCGCCCAGTTTCAGCTGCTCTGCGAGTTCGTAACCCGTGCCCAGTCGCTCCAACTGGTGCCCCCACTCCCGTGGGTCCGTAACTCGTGCCCAGCCACCAGTAAGCACCAATATGAGCCCCACGCCTGCATCCGAGTTTGCAACTCTTGCAGGTGAGCCTGTGACCCGTGCCTAGCTAGCCGTCCAGGTGAGCTCGCTCCATCAACGCACGCCTGGGAGCCCTATTTTCCCTGGGAATTGATCCCGCAATCCCCAATCCCCCTCGCCCACCTGCACGGGCACGCATTAGTCCGACCAATGCACCATTCCTATAAAATTGTTTTAAAGGTTAAGTTTTTTTTATATTAAAACTGACATAATATTTACATTAAAACTTATTTATTTAAGTTTATTAATTTAATTGATAATCAAAATAAATTAGTTAATTAATAATTAATTAAATTATGTTATTAAGTTAATTATTAATTAAAATATATTATTAAATTAATAAATTAATTAAAGTTAATTACACAATTATTAATGAACTAAATTACAAATAAATTATATTTTCAGATATTTAAATTATCTATCAGAAAATCTGCCGAAAAAGCCATCAGAAAAATATCCGCTGGAAAACCTACCGAAACATCTGCTTGAAAATTTGCCAGAAATGTTTATAAATAATTCGTCGAAAATATGCTGGAAAATCTGCCAGAAATTCTTCCGTCAAAAATCCACCAAAAATTATGTCGATAATGAGCTATTTTTTTATTGTGTATCCAATCTTGAGCTGGTTTAAATTATAGTTAGATCTTGTGGACCTAAAATATTAGTAGGCAAGGCAGTCGTAGAGAAATAGAAGTGTTTGCTATCATTAAAATTATATTCCTTGAAATTAGATTCACAATAATTTTTAACTCTTAACCTGTATGAGGGGCAACAAATACCCCTAACATTCCAAATAATATATTTAAATATAAAAAAAGATGCTAATGATTAGTTTATGAACGGGTAGTCCTATGAGATTGTAATATGATGTTCTTACTTTTCCTACATCTTCTATTTTAAAACTTGGTATAGCTAGTATCATTTTCATCTTTATCGAAACATTTAGCCACAATATCCATATACTCTGTATCAATAAAAGCATCACTATGATAATGAGAGTTTCAAATAAGGTTACTATCATTGTATAGGCCCACCTGCCCTTCCTCTTGAGCCACTTCACCCTCCTTAAAAGTATATCCATCTTCCACATTTTCTTTACTACTCATGTAAATGCAAGCATTTTCTTCCACCAAAATGAGCTGGCCAACCTCCTGATCATTTATAGCATAAGGAGAAATCGTAGTAGTTGCGGGCTAGAATATACGCGGCAACAGAGTTATAATTCTACATCTTAGCGTTGCATGGATATCCAACTCACACACAGAGAACACAATATTTTTTACATGGAAAACCTGAGAAAGGGGAAAAACCACGGGGCCTAGCCCAGTTAAAAATTATTACACTAGGATTTGAGAAAAGTACAATGGTCTGACTTGTCCTTAAAGATGACCAGATTACAAGTATCAACTGAGAGTTTTGCAAGAGTCCAACGTTACTCCAATGTTAGGTGGAAATCCGACAGCACTCCGATGTCAGGCAAAAGATCGGTAGAGGCACTTCAATGTCAGGGGGTACTTCAGCTTCGGATGGCACTTCGGCGTCCCTTGGTGGTCCGTTGGTGGTGCGGCAGAACTACTGAGGTGGTGACGAAGCACTCTGGCGTCCCTTGGTGGTCCGGCGGTGGTGCGGTACAACTACGGTGGTGGTGAAGCAGTGCTCCAGTGGTGGTGCGGCAGCACTCTGGCATCCCTTGGTGGCCCGGCGGTGGTGTGCAGACCTATGGCGGTGGTGCAACAGCGCTCCGGCGGTGGTCGAGGAGGAGCTAGGCGGCTGGAGCTTTCTTCCTTCTCTTCCTTCTTCTCTCTTGGCTTCTTCCCCCCTTTTCATGAGGAAATGGGGTTCTATTTATAGAAATCTTGAGTGGCATGGCTTGAAAATAAGTGGAAGATCAAGGGTAAATTTGGAGTGGTTCGAATGGACGGCCAATCCTGATTCCTACGATATGCACTGTTCAATGAATATTTGACTGTTAAAATGATATCATAATTAGATGATCTTAGGTTCGTTGGATTCGTCTCGTCGAGCCGCTCGATTCGAGTATAAGCTTGTTTTGTTTGGAAATCGTTTGGTAATCCAAATTGTGGTTCGAACCTTCCAACATTTCTTCGGGTCCTTGATTTGGATCTATTTGGGCTCAGATTGAGTCGATATTGGTGTCGTTGGGTTTGTTTTTTCGAGACGCTCAGTTTGACTATAAGTTTGCTGAAATCAGAATTCAGATGATCTCCGATCTAATTTTTAAAGTTTCCAACTTGATTTGTCCTCGAGATTCGTGCTCGATCAATATGATTTTTGGATGATGTATCAGTTGCCCTCCTATTTTTGGACGTCGAATCTTACAAAGTCCAAAAATACTTGTATAATTTCAGTATTTAAAATATCTCAATCATACTTTCATAAGATAAAATTATATACGTATATGATTACTATTTTAATTAACTAGTTAATTAATATAAAATCAATAACACACACATTACATGAAAATAAAGTTTTAAATTGCTCTTAAGCTTTGAGAGCATATCTCCTCAACAGAAAATACATCTCATAAATGTTATATAGTTAAAAAAGTTATACATACGTTAACTGATATATAAAACCTTATATAATTATTATAAGGTTAGTTATAAAAAGTTATTAAAAAGTTATTAAAGTTAAACGTTATATAGTAAGTTATATAATAACTTTAATATATTAATATGTTATTTACGTTATATATTATGTTAATAACATTAATATATAACGATTATACATAACTTATTTATTAAACGTTCATATTAATTAACGATCAGAAATGTTATATAAAAACATTATAAACCTGGCAATGGAACCATGGTTAACATATAACTTATATATGACGCTAACCGTAATATATTTAGCTTACATTATTATAATAACATTTATGTAACTATAAAGCCTCTTTAAATAAATATTGTATAACTTAAAATTAATGCCAGAATTTATAACTATTGTACAACATTTTTATTATTATTATTTGGGAATTTTTAAATTCCCAAAATATTTTTGAATAACTCTTATGCTGCCTCCTCTCCCTTGCTCCTATAAATACTCCCTTAGAGGTGGGGTGAAGAGCATAACCTCCCATGCTGATCAAAATTTTTTTTTTGGATTGATAGTTCGGGGATTATTTGCGAAGGCGATCAAGACCCGGTACTCTTACGCAGGCTCCAGTTCACTCTCATTGAGGGAAAGGCTGTCCGGCAAGAGTCTAAATACCAGTGGTGGAGGCGATCAAGACCCGTTACTCATACGCAGGCTCCAGTTCACTCCCATTGAGGGAAAGAGTTTCTGATAAGAGTCTAAATACCGAAGGCGGAGACGATCAAAACCCGGTACTCTTATGCAAGCTCCAGTTCACTCCCATTGGGGGAAAGACTGTCTGGCAAGAGTCTAAATACCGGAGGTGGAAGCGATCAAAATCCAGTACTCTTATGCAGGCTACAGTTCACTCCCATTGGGGGAAAGACTGCCCTGCAAGAGTCTAAATACCGGAGGTAGAGGCAATCAAAACTCGGTACTCTTACGTAGGCTCCGGTTCACTCCCATTGGGGAAAAGTCTGTCCGGCAAGAGTCTAAATACCGGATGCGGAGGAGATCAAAACTCGGTACTCTTACGCAGGCTCCAGTTCACTCCCATTGGGGGAAAGAATGTCCGGCAATAGTATAAATGTTGGAGGCTATCAAGATCCAGCGGCTATAACTTTTCCCTGTATAGCCCTAGGGACCCTCACTGAGTAAGAGGAAGGTGTGAGGTTAGAGGTCAAGCGTAAGGCCGACGTCACTAGGAGGTCAGGCATAAGACTGGTGTCACTTGGAGGCTAGGTACCAACAATACTTGAAAGTAAGGTGCAAGACCGACATCACATGGAGGCCGGGCAGAAGGCCGACGCCACTTGGAGGTCGGGCAGAAGATCGGTGACACTTGGAGGCCAAGTAGAAGATTGACATCACTTGGAGGTCAGGCAGATGACTGTCGTCACTTGGAGGCCAGGTATAAGTCTAATGCCACTCCGAAGTCAGGTGCAAGACTGTCATCACATGGAGGTCGGGCAGAAGGCCTATGTCACTTGGTGGTCGAGCAGAAGACCAGCGTTACTTGGGGCCGGGTAGAAGGCCGACGTCACTCTGAAGTTAGGTGCAAGATCGGTGTCACACGGAGGCGGGGCAGAAGGCTGATGTCACTTGGTGATCGGGCAAAGACCGGCGACACTTGGTGGCCGGGTAAAAGGACGACAAAAAATTTGGCGACGGGCAGAAGTTTTACAATGGGTAAAGTTTTGTGTCATGTAGAAGTTTGACGAAACTTCGTTGACAGGTAGTAGAGCATAGAAGATATATGACCCATCAGAGATTATATGTGAGAGCAGACGATAACATGTATGGAAGATGTTGAGAGAATCCACCAATGATATATGGCCTATCCAAGGTTGTATGTCAGAGCCCTACTCGATGACATTAATCTATATGAAAGAGGTCAATAGAATCCACCAATGATGTATGACCAATCCGAGGTTGTATGTCAGAATCCTGCTCGATGACGTTAACCTCTATGGAAGAGATCGAGAGAATTGTGGAAGAGGTCAAGAGAATCCACCAAGGATGTATGACCTATTTGAGGTTGTATGTCAGAGCCCTGCTAGATGACGTTAACCTGTATGGAAGAGGTCGAGCGAATCCACCAAGGATATAAGACCTATCCGAGGTTGTATGTCGGAGCCTTTGCTCGACGACGTTAACCTATATGAAAGAGGTCGAGAGAATCCACCAAGGATGTGAGACCTATCCGAGGTTGTAAGTCGGAGCCTTTCTCGATGACGTTAACCTGTATGGAAGAGGTCGAGAGAATCCACTAAGGATGTGAGACCTATCTGAGGTTGTATGTCGGATCCTTTGCTTGATGATGTTAACCTGTATGGAAGAGGTCAAATCAGTTCCCCCTGTGATCGATTTTCCCTTGATTGAGAGGGGGAGAATGCCGCATGTATCCCAAATCAAAGGTGAAGAAATGTCTATCTTTTAGACAGTTACTGTCGTTTTGAGATTGATATTAAGACCTTGTCCAAGGAGTAGAAGTTCAATAAGGGTCTGTATGTGGCTTGAAATTTATCAGAAGCATCCTTCAATTTTTCTGGAGTTTCCGTATATACCGTCTTGGTTTTAAAAATCTTGAAAGGAACTTTTTGACTAAAATTATAGTCAAAGTTGTCCCCCAGTATGGATTTGATTTTCATGAAATTGATGCATCAATAACAGTTGAATAATCTTTTGAGATCGGAGCAAAAATTGCCCCCCAAGTTGGGAACCATTTTCCTACAGACGGCGCCAAACTGTTGCGGGCTAGAATATACACGGCGATAGAGTTATAATTCTACGTCTTAGTGTTACACGGGTAT
The DNA here is from genome assembly GCA_016618105.1 of Dendrobium huoshanense. Lineage (NCBI taxonomy): Eukaryota > Viridiplantae > Streptophyta > Magnoliopsida > Asparagales > Orchidaceae > Dendrobium > Dendrobium huoshanense. The sequence goes on along the minus strand of CM028353.1, from coordinate 53,329,390 downwards.
CCAGCTCACATACAGATAACACAATATGTTTTATGTGGAAAACCCGGGAAAGGGGAAAAACTACGGGGCCTAGCCCAGTTGAAAATGATTCCACTAGAATTTGAGAAAAGTACAATGGTCTGACTTGTTCTTAAAGGCGACCAGATTATAAGTATCAACTGAGAGTTTTGCAAGAGTCCGACGTCACTCCAATGTTAGGTGGCGATCCAGCAGCACTCCGGTGTCAGGCGGAAGACCGGTAGTGGCACTTCAATGTCGGAGGGTACTTCAGCTTCGGATGGCACTTCGGCGTCCCCTGGTGGTCCGTCGGTGGTGCGGCAGAACTACGGCGGTGCTCCGGTAGTACTCCAGCGTCCATTGGTGGTCCGGAAGTGGTGCAGTAGAACTACGATTGTGGTGCAGTAGTGCTCCAGCGGTGGTGCGGCAGCACTCTGGCATCCATTGGTGGTCCGGCGGTGGTGCAACAGCACTCTAGCGGTGGTCGAGGAGGAGCTAGGCGGCTGGAGCTTTCTTCCTTCTCTTCCTTCTCTTTCTTCTTCCCCCCCCCGCCCCCCCCCCCCCCCCCCCCCCTTCATGAGGAAATGGGGTTCTATCTATAGAATTCTTGAGTGGCATGGCTTGAAAATAAGTGGAAGATCAATGGTAAATTTGGAGTGGTTCGAATGGACGGTCGATCTTGATTCCTACGATATGCACCGTTCAATGAATATTTGACTATCTTAATGATATTAGAATTAGATGATCTTGGGTTAGTTAGATTCTTCTAGTCGAGCATCTCGATTCGAGTATAAGCTTGTTTTGTTTGGAAACCATTTGGTAATCCAAATTGTGGTTCGAACCTTCTGACATTGCTTCGGGTCCTTGATTTGGATCTATTTGGGCTCAGATTGAGTTGATTTTGATGTCGTTGGGTTTGTGTTTCCGAGACGCTCAGTTTGACTATAATTTTGTTGAAATCAGAATTTAGATGATCTCTGATCTAATTTTTGAAGTTTCCAACTTGATTTTGCCTCGAGATTCGTGCTCGATCAATGTAATTTTTTGATGATATATCAATAGTATTAGAACAGTTATTATTGAGCAACATAAATTCCATATCAGGCAATTTTTTTAAAGAATATAAGGACTAATAAAAGATGATGTAATAATAATTTGATTAGAAGTGATAGCCAACTTTTGCTCATCCACATTTTCACACCCTATAGGTAAGAAAGAGATAGAGTTAATATGGTCTCCCTAAACACGAATAGGTTCATCAACATTGGTGGAAGGTGGCTCAATATGAGCAATAGAAATTTATATTGGGTCCTCATTTTCTTGCGATTTAGGGCTATTGCCCTCAATCACTCCATATTTAGGATTCTCATTATCATGAGAAACTAAAATAATAGCATTCCTTATGGTTGTTTGATGGAATCCTTTTCCTTACAAAGATGAGATGTAACATGTAACATTCAATTAAACCATGTCCAAGCATTTTAAAATAAGAATAAAACATGGGTAGATTTTCAATATCATCTTTTTGAAAATTACCATTCAACTATGACCCAAATCATATCTCATTAGGATGTTTCTTAGATATGTACAACTCAACTAAAACACGAGCCACAGACATACGTGAGATAAAGGCAGTAGTTTAATCCTTCTACAGAGGCCTACTAAAAATTGATGCAAGACTAAATGAAATTTGAGAATTAAAGAAAGAAAGTCTCAGATTTGTAAAAGAGATCCACACATGAGTGATAGGGAATTCCTCTTGAGCATCAAAATTAAGGGTCCATTTGAGTAAACGAATTTGACACGCTTGAATATAGTAGGATCTCCTAGAAAAAATTTGACTATAATCAAGATGATTAGAGAGTTTAATTGTAATGTATATCTGATCAAGCAAATCGATATGAAAGGAACCTGACAATTTCAGATTAATAAAAAAATTTTGAATAACATCTAGATTAGTTCGCTGAAGAAGAAACTTGCCAACCACAGTTAAAATAAAAGGAGCAGCCAACTAAGAAACCAAGGCATCATCGAACATTAAAGAAGCACACCCTTTAAATGAAGTTTGAACAAAATACAATTTAGCATCTGAGGAAGAAGATCCAGCCAAAGCATCCTTGAAGGACCAAGATTTACCCTCAAAAAATGAAGAAGATGACGACGGAGTTGTCATCTCCCAAAGCCAGAAAACCCAAAAGAATCTTCAAAACAAAGTAAAACAAATGAAACAAACCACAAGGAAATAAATTAAAGAGAAAAAGTCAAAAAATCCATGCCATAAGTGGGGAGAAAGGACCTCGATAGAGGAAACCCTAGATCGACATGGAGTCGCCAAATAACATGAGCGAGAAAAGTTTGTATGCAATTAGAGGGGTTTGGATTATCTTTCATGGAAGTTCTTGATTTTTTTCTTTAAAGATCTCGAGATGCTATCTATATGGAATTAGGTGTGAGATTTTTTATTAATTATCAGCGGTAATAGTATCTATTCACTTAGAAGGATTTAAATCTAAGGAAAAGGAGATGGCATAAATTTATTAAAGATTATTATTTAACTATTCAATATCCACCTAATAAGGCTAATATAGTAGCAGATGCTTTGACCAAGAACTCTTTTGGAATATCACATATTCAACTTATCTTTAAAGATGTTTTGAATTGGGATATAGAGAGACTTTAGTTGGAGGTGATTACTCAAATTGATTATGATTCTAGTATTCTAACTCAGATGATTATACAACCATATTTACAAGAAATGATTCAAGAATCTCATAAGTTAGATATATAATATCTAAAGCTGATTGATTAGATCAAGTTTGATAAGAAATCTAAACTATGAGCATCTATTTCTAATATTATATTCTAAATGATATTATAGGTTTCTATTTTCTAAGATTTGAGCAAGAGATAGTGAAATGAAAGGTATGTTCTAGTGGCTTGGACTAGAAAAGAATTTAATAGATTTTATTTCTAAATGTGAAGTCTATCTATTAGATATAGCAGAACATTATTTATTGGAAGGCTTTATGTAGTCGTTGCATATTTCATAGCAAAAATGGGAAGATGTGATTATAAATTTTGATATGAGTTTTCCTAGGTTGAGATAAGGGCATGATGCCATCTAGGTTGTGGTAAATGGTGTGACAAAGTCTACTCATACTATTATGATGCAATAATCAAATTGAATAGACAATTGGCATAGTTATATATGCATGAAATCATCAAATTATATTGGATATTCAAGGTGATTATTTCTGATAGAGATGATAAGTTTACCACTAAATTATATAGAGGTATTCAATAAGGTTTAAGCATAATTTTACATTTCAATACAATTTTTCATCCTCATACTAATAAAAAAACTAAGAGGACTAATATATTTTAGATTTTGGTGGAAATTAGGAAGATCTCATTCCTCTAATTGAGTTTTCTTACTATAAAAGCTTTTAGTAAAGTATAGTTATGGCCCTTTAAAAAGTTATGTATGGTAAGTAATACATAACCCCTTTGTATTGGCTAGAGGCGGATAAAAGAAATATGATAGAGACAACTTTGGTTGATGACGCTACAAAAAATAATCATTTGAGGAGGGGTAAATTGAACACTATGTAGATAGGTAGAATATGTATTAGGATTTGAAGAACTGAGCATTAGAGTTTCTTCTGGGAGACTTTTGATATGTAAATATCGAGCCAATGAAAGGTATCAACAAGTTTGGGAAAGAAGAAAAGTTGAGTCAAAGATACATTGGACTATTTAAAGTAATTAAAATAATTGGAAGATCTTCCTACATGTTATAATTGTCTGATCGCATGTATGATAGTTATAATATGTTTCATATGTCGGTTATAAGGAAATTGGTACTTTATTATAAAATTGTCTATATGTTGAAGACATTGAGGTATGTTTGTCTTAGTTATAGAGAGGAATTAGAGAGTATTTTAGCTTATGATGATACAAAGTTAAGAAACAAAACATTTAAATGATTAAAGTTTGAGGAAAAAATTATAATAAAAGAGAAGCTATTAGAGAGGAGTTTCTAATGAAGAAATTATATCCTAATATGTTCCAATGATCTAAGTTCTAAAATATTGAGGAATATATTTTTTTGAGGAAGGGAGATTTGTGACACCTCCAAAATCAATTTATAATTCTACCCATTTTGCCACAATCTTCAAGAGGTGATCAACTAAGTCTCTGCATTTAAATGCATCTAAATGTGTTTGAAAATATTTTGTGTGTGTATAAGAGCATGCATGCATTCTAAAGTGGGTCCCAGGAGTATATTTACTTATTTGAAAAATCTAAAAATTTTCTCTCGTGGGGCACTACATTGCTAGGGTTGGTAGTTTCATAGTCCTAAGCTCTCAGGGAAATCTAAAATTAATTCAGTGCTATGACATATAGAGGGTGCGACAACAACTTGGGCTTTCTAAGGGAGTTACTGCAAGGAATTGTGATGCTATGACAAATTTTAATAATTAAAATATAAGAATTTACTATACATTTTCATTTGATCCAATAGGGGAAGCCAACTAGTTAGAGAGAGAGAGAGAGAGAGAGAGAGAGAGAGAGAGAGAGAGAGAGAGAGAGAGAGAGAGAGAGAATTTTAGAGAGAGAGACAAAATTGGGAAACTTTTCTCTACTTTTTACTGATGTACCAGTTTTAAAAATTATATGGATCGAGGTAGTTTGTATTTTTCTTATCTCAGTTTTAAAAAATATATAGTATATTTTATTTATATTAATTAGTTTAGGTAAGTTAATTTTTCAGGAGTCATAAGGATTTATTTTTTGATATGCTAGCATGAGAGTTATAAGAGTAATAATTCTCTTTTCTTCTTCTTCTTTTTTTTTTTTTTTTTTTTTCTTTTTTTTTATGATGGGAGGTATAAGGATCTAAGAAAAAATATTATTTTCTACGTTAATGTATGAAGTATTATTTATTTATTTTTTTGTAATATTATTTATATTTTTTAGAACTACAAGTATAATTATATTCAATGCAATGATTATTATGAACTACTTTTAAAACTCACATGAATGCTTGATAAAAGATTTATTTGATAATTTAGTTCACTAAGTTTGACTTGATGACCTGTGTTGGCTCACAGTTTACCTTTATTTTATTTTGAGGTCTTAGAAAGGGAAAGATCTAGTTGAGTAGCTGAGCATTAAGGAACCTGAACTATTGTGTCTATTTAGGTATTTCTTTTTCTAATTTTTTATAGACATGACTAGTTACATTAGTCTACTATATTATGTATTTCAATTTGTAGTCATGTGCTGCAGTGTAAATATTGTATACGCATTTTTATAATGAAAAGAAAAGTTATTTATTAGCCGAGTTTATCTTAACTATAAGGATATTATTAGTAGTTTTATGGTCTTTTGTTTGTTTTCATCTGATATTAATGAAGGAATTCTAATTTTTTTTTCAAAATAGAGATCTTGGATTTAGCTTGTTACAAGGCAACATGATAGGCTATGTTCCTTCTGTCGATTATATCGTGTTGGATTATGTCTTTTTAGTTGAATAATAAATGTTCAGGGATCATAGTTTGGTAATGGTTACCAGAGGATCAAAGTTGGTTAATGGTTTTCATAGGATCATGGTCGAATGATAGTAATCGAGCAACGATGGTCAGGAAACCATAATCCGACAATGTGGTTATAAAATCTCATTCATACAACAATAACTACATGCATGGCTTGAAATGTTGGTCGGACAGTGGTGGTTGAAGGACCATGGTTGAGCATTGGTGGCATGGTGAAAGGATCATAGTAGTGTGACATTGTTTGAAGGTTTGATGGTGATGGATAGGCGAAAATGATCCTAGGGTAGCCAGATAGCATTAGTCAAGTGGTGAATTATCAATAGCTTTCGGTGATGGTCTATTGGCTCCATTTAGTTAATGCCCTCATGGTGGAAAATGGGAAGCGATTTGAATTTAATGGTTTGGTGGCAACGGTTTTGTCGTGTTTTGATGTCACTGGTCAAGGAGTTGTCCTAATGGTTGTGGTTGAAGGATAGTGGGCCAATGGATATATATAGTTGGGTGCTGACCCAATGACAATAGATGGGTGATTTCCCGATAACGATGAATGGGTGGTGGGTTGACGATTACGATTCGAGAATATACCAAGAGAGGTATTGAAGCATTAGGCTGATGATATTAATCAAGTGATGAGCTAATGGTGGTAGAGGGACGAAAAGCTATTGTTGATGGATAGGAGATGGCTAAATTTTAGTAGTCTAATGGTGGACAATTGTCTATTTTTGGGCATTCACTCAATGGCAATGGTCAGTGGTGGTTTGATGGAAGTGGTCAGGCTATGGCCAGATGGGGGTGATCGGGTCGAACATGGAGCTTTTACAAACCTCTGAGCTCTCTCCAATCTCTCATCCCCTCCATTCACATCCATTCACATAAATAGGAGATGTCCATTTTTAGTTTGGGATTGAGACTCTTACCAAATAGTCTAAATCCAAAAACACTCATTATGTGTTATGTAATATTTCACTCAATCACATATCAATTTTAAGCATTAAAGAGCCCTAATGATGTCAGAATTAACCATCTTAGGCTTGTTAGACTGCTCTCATAGAGATGCTAAATATTATGAGAAGCCTACAAGATTTAGAAAATATTTGATTGTCTAATTAATATCCCAAAGCTTCAAAATATAGTTTATTTAAGAGCTTGATCTTTGCTTGGATCAATTCAATTTTAATGTCCATGGATTTTTCTCATGGAGATGTTCAATTTGAAAATATGTTTTGCTAAAATCGGAGTTGCAATGATCCAAAAGTTAATTAAAAAATAATAATTCAAATATTTATTCTCAAATGGCGGCGTATCAATTCTATTAGTGTCAATTTTCTTCAAATGCAAGCTTTAATAATGACGACTTGTAAAATATCTCGAAATTTAATTTAATTAAAATTTTGGCGGTCCTAATCTAATACAAATTGGAACTCTATCGGATAATTTATTGGTGTACGGGAAAAGGCCGTCTTCCAACGTAACTGAGAGTGAAAAATGGGCATATATATATATATATATATATATATATATATATATATATATATATATATATATATATATATATATATACTGTCTCTAAATATCGTTTTAAATGTCAATTAAGCCGCTTAAACTACGCTAAGACGTATGATGTTAAATTTGAATACGGGGTGGCCCGTTGGTGGCCACACAACGAACAGGACGTGAGTGCGACGATCCTGAACAAATTGATAACCCCCAGTCATTAGAAGAACCACTGATAATCTTACAGCTGTGCAAAATTGCCCATTTACGAAGTCTAACAGTGGATCCTTCCGCATCAACTTTTCTCAAATAAAAAAAAAATGCAAGTTCACGCTTTATTTCTCATTCAAACCCTAAACCGAAAATGAGCACTTGCTTACGCAATACAGCATGCTTAAGTGCTATAAATGGTAGGCTAAGGAGACGATATAATATAACTTTGCAGCAAACAAAGAGGGGAGTGGGAGAGAGAGAGGCAGAGCATTTAATGGAGCCTAATAATGTCGATGAGAGGGAGATAAGAAGGGAGACTGCTCCTGGTAAGGGAAGCAATAGAGTGTTTTCAATAGAAGATGGTGGTACAGAAGCTAGGAATTCAGCCACCGAAGACGAAAAGGTGAAAAACCCTAAGGAAGTTGTATGAGGAGGAACTCCTTCCTCTTCAGTACTTAATCTCTTGAGAAACTGATAATTTTCTTCTATGTATAGGCTGCTGCATGGAAGAAGTTTTTGAAGCACTTAGGGCCTGGGTTTCTTGTCTCGTTGGCTTATTTAGACCCTGGAAACTGTAATTAGCTTCTCAATAGCTATATCTAGCTTTCTATAATTACGCCATTTTTAAATAAGATTATTGTATATGGGACACTGCTAATAATGATGGAAATATGGAACAGTGGAGACGGATTTGCAGGCAGGGGCTAATCATAAATATGAGGTTAGTGGTTTCAGTGTGATTCATTAAGTTTGATTTTTAAAGGAAAAGTTTTGATTAAGTTGATAAGAAAACGGGAACTAACCCATAACTGTATACAGCTACTATGGGTTATTTTGATTGGACTAGCCTTCGCGCTCATAATTCAATCACTGGCTGCAAATCTTGGAGTAACAACAGGTGACAGTACTATTCAACCAAGTAGCAACAACAAATGTTTAATTATTGATTTTGAAGATAAAAAAAATTAAGATGAGAATATCTTGACAGAATTTTGACAATGATAAATCTTAGAATACTTAAATATTTTTTGAAATATGTGCAATATAACTACTTACATATTTCACTCATTTCAGAGCAAATCAAAAAATTTAAAAATGATTATGATCAATTTTTAATAAGACATTTCTAATAATAACTTTTTTATTGAAGAACATAAAGATATAACGAAAGTAATTATTATAAATTATACATGTATCTGACTAAACTAACTTACAGGGACACTCATCTTTTAAATTATAACAGATGCTTAACATTAATATAATTGTAGTAAAAGAAGCTGATCTTTAAAATCACGTGACTGAAATTGCCAATTGTATTTTTCTGATAATGAAGGAAAGCATCTGGCTGAATTATGCAAGGCTGAATACCCCATGTTTGTCAAATACTGCTTATGGCTACTTGCAGAGGCTGCAGTAATTGCTGCAGATATCCCCGAAGGTGATTCATATATATAACTCTCTCTCTCTCTCTCTCTCTCTCTCTCTCTCTCTCTCTCTCTCTCTCTCTCTCTCTCTCTCTCTCTTTATATGAGTTATTTGTTGTTAATGGTATTTTCTTATATAAACGTGCAGTTATTGGAACTGCATTCGCTTTAAATATACTGTTTAAGATACCAGTGTGGGCCGGCGTTCTTATTACTGGGTGTAGCACTCTACTGCTGCTTGGATTGCAGAGATATGGGGTTAGTGTGATTTAACTAATCATCTAAATGAAATTAAACAGTATCAAGGTCGCATTTGTTTTCTCTTAGACTGAAAATTTGTTTTACAGAATAATAATTTCTTTATTCATTTTATGAGAAAATTAAATAATAATGTTGGTAGAGGTTTTGAAAGATTTTATTTTGATTTATTCCAACATTGATATCATAAAAAAGAATTAAATCTGCCGTATGCGAAATATTACTCAATAAATTTTAACTGTATTTTTTCCTTTGAAATAAAAGATTATATTCATTCTAATTTGTCGGCTTTAGCCACTTGGTTTTGCTTGCCATCTTTGCCGTGTAAAACTTGAAATCTTTTGTAAAATTTGAAACAGACAAAAAATATTAAGAAGGAAACAAGCATAGAACGGACAAAGGAACTCATTTTATCAATATTTTAGAAATTCCTGACGGTTTATTTCATCTTAAATTTATTATGGGAAACTCCTCCCTATAGCTTCTTACCAAGCACAATCAACATGAAAAGTGATTAAATAATTATGTAATTTAAACGTTTTGATATGTGAATAAAACATATACACAGGTGAGAAAGCTGGAACTTCTGGTATCTGTACTTGTGTTTATTTTGGCTGGTTGCTATTTTGGTGAAATGAGCTATGTCAAACCTCCTGCATCTGAGGTTATGAAGGGGCTTTTCGTGCCAAGGCTCAAAGGAAACGGTGCCACGGCTGATGCAATTGCTCTTCTTGGAGCTCTTATTATGCCGTAAGTTATATCTATTAAATAACTGTAAAACTAGTCTAGGCAGAAAAAAAATAAAAAAAAATACCAAACGTAAAACTTATTTTACCTTTATTTAGATCAAATAAAAGTTAGAGAAAAATAAGAAAATTCAATGAAGATGTACTCATAGATTTGAAAATTATAGCTTTCTTTTTGTTAATTTACTTCAGCTCAAATTCCGGTAGCCAAATACAATGGCCTGATTAGCTTCCTTCTTTGAAATTAATTGCTAAGACTTATCACCTAATTGTGAATAACAGGCATAATCTTTTCCTTCACTCTGCCTTGGTGCTCTCTAGAAAGACTCCAGCCTCTGTGAAAGGAATAAATGTGAGTATCAAATTATATTTCTCATTTTTTATTTGGGGCAATTGCATACATAACCAATGCTTTAAAAATCGGACCGGACCGGCCGGTCCGACCGGTTCAACCGTGAACCGGTCTGATGGCCGGTTCGGTTCACCCCTAAAACCGCTTTCTTTTTTTGGTCAAAACCGCCGGTTCAACCAGTGAATCGGCCTGGGTTTTTTAAAACCGGCCGGTTCAAAAAACCCGGGCCGGTTCAAATTTTTTTAATAATAATTAAATAAATTATTTTATGTTAAATTCTTCTAAATGTTAATATAAAATATATATAGACATAATCAATTAACTAATTTAATCATCTCACATGTCTTATTTCTCCACATTATAGCTAAAGTCATGAGAGAAAGAAAAGAGGTATATAACCAAGACAAAGTAGCACCTCAAAGAGATGTGGGACTAAACTATACAAAGCAAAAAGTCACTTTTAAGTTCATATATAATTATACACTTATACACACTATACAACATAGTTTTTTAACAAATTTTTTTAATTAATTTTTATAATATGAATAATATTTATCTTTTAAATTAATAATATTTATTTTTTATTCATTAATATTATTATTTAATTTTTTAAAAATATTTTTTATTATATATATATATATTATGAAGTTTATGTGATTTTTTTTTTTGTTCTCTAAGCGGCTCAAGTATAAATTATAATATAAAAATTAATTTTTATGATTTGAATAATATAAAAATTAATTTTTATGATTTGAATAATATTTATTTTTTTAATTTTTTTGTAAAATGTTTATTTTATTTTTTTAGTTAATAATTTTTATTTTTATCAAATGAATTATTCTTATATTAAAAAATTTTTAAAGTTTCAGTTTTTCTGTTTTTCAACTCTAAAGATTTTTATATTACAAAATAAAATATTTTTGTATTAAAAGTTTAAAACATTTAATTATATTTATAATTTTATATTGAGAGTTTTAAGTTTTTAAATAATTTATAATTATAAATTAAATCTAAATATGTAATATAAATTAAGAATAATTTATAGGAAATTATATGGTTATTATATTTCATTATTTTATCAATTTTATTAATTTTTTTAATAATATTATTATTTATTACGTCATCCGGTTCGACCCCGGTTCGACCGGTCGAACCGGTCGAATCGTGAACCTCTCTTTCTTCTGGTTCATTGTCCGGTCCGGTTTTCAGAACCTTGACATAACATTTATTTTTTACCTATTTATTTTAATTTTTTAAATTTTATCTAAATTTTAAAATTTATAATTTTTTTTTTCATTTTTCTCTTTCAAATTTCTAATAATGGTGACATGCATAAATAATAAATATTAGTTTCATAATTAGATAATATTTGAATGATAAGTACTTTTTTTCGTTGAAATATTGCATTCCAAAGATATACAGCATACACAGCTCATTTTGACATGTTGGTTGAGAGCTTATGCTTCCAATTAAGAGGTCTTAGATTCAAAGTCTTACATTATATGTGTGAATTTTTTTTTAACTATCTAAATGTTCAAATATATTATATATATACAGTCTCATCAGGCTGATCACAGGAATTTTGTACGTTTCGCTTATATTATTAGACAAAATGATTTTAAGGTGGGGTAGATGCCACTGGTGACAAGATGGCCCTGTAAAATTAAATAAATAATGAATAAAGAAAAAAATTCGCAGAACATAACCTGTGAATGAATAAATAGGCAAGTAATACATTGTAAAAAAGAATTATCTAATATCTCATGACAATTTAATATAAATTATACTAGAATGAGTATAAAAATTATTAATTTAGATACTAATTAATTTTATTTATTAAAAAAATTAAAGTTCATTAATTTTAAAAGAAATGAATAATTATAAATCCATCTTAATATAATTTATATTAGACAATTATTATCATATCTGAAAAGGACTATAAGCACCATTGCTTAGTCAAAATTTATAATAGTTATGTCTTTGATATTAACCCAAATGGACAAAAATAATTTATCATTTAAGGCTTCATTGAAACAAATTGACAAAACAAGAAGAATCTTTTATAGTATCAAAATTGTTCGAAAATGATTGCTTTTATATATATATATATATATATGAATGAGATTTTTCTCATTATCATTTTCTATCATTTTATAAAAGCTTAAAACTCAAAACAATATTATTTATTATGATTTTCTACGAAAGATATATAGAATGAGTTTTATCAATCTTGTAATGATTTGATTATTAATAAGATATGTAAGAAATAGAGATGGACAAAAGAAAATGCCCAATTAAAAATTTGAACTTATAGATATACTTTATCAAATAAATTTATTCAACATGTTGGATCACAATGGAGAAAAGGTAGGGGTAGACCTAAAAAGACTTGGTTAGAAAATATTAGGAATGACCATTCTTTATTAGATTTAAACGAGAATTTGACTTTTAATAGGACACAATGAAGAAAAAAGATTCATGTAGCCGACCCCACGTAGTGGGATAAAGGTTTGATGTTGTTGTTGTTGTTATAACAACGGCTTGATGTTGTTGTTGTTGTTATTATTGTTATAGGATCACAACAAATCATAATTATAATTACTGGGAAAGATACTAAAATTATTTTATTTTATCTATCCACTAGAGTGCATGCAGGTACTTCTTCATCGAGAGTGGAATAGCATTATTTGTCGCGTTACTCATCAACATTGCTGTTGTTTCTGTTTCCGGAACTGTATGTTATGCTAATAATCTCTCTTCAGAAGAAGCTAATCAATGTGGAAACCTAACCCTAGACTCTGCTTCCTTCTTACTCAAGGTTTAAACCCTTTCTATATCTCTCTTTTTTTGCCCTTTGGCTTCATTTGGAAAGGCTTTTTAACGGTTTCTTAAAGTAACTTTTTAGTATAAAAATTAAATTTTTTGTATTAAAAAATTATTTTAAAAAACAGTTAAAAAATTATCCCAAACAAAAACTTAATCTAAAATTTTTATCACTAAACATAAAACAAAGTTGCTATGCATGTATTATTTACTGTATGTCTTAGGATCATAAAGGAAGCTAACTTTTGTTATTTGGTTAACCCCGTCAAATATCATAAAAAGTATTAGGAATCATTTTTATTTTTTCTTTTATATTATAATTTTTTTTTTTATATAAATTGAAATTTTTTTTCGTTTCTTTTATTTTTATTTAGGAATTTTTACATACATAACACCTAAAATTATTAAAAATATATATTTAACATCTAAACTTCTATATTTACTAATATAACACCTACAATCTATTTTTCCTTCTATCCTACCACTCCATTGAAGCGATGAGATACTTGTATGCACTATGAATGGATGCCATATTGAAAAGGAATACAATCGTTGATAGTGATTTTTGATGGAATGTTTAAACGGAATGTTATAATTGATATATAGAGAGGTATTAAGTGTTATATTAATAAATATAGAAGTTGAGGTGTTAAATATATATTTTCAATAATTTTAGATGTTATGTGTATAAAAATTCATTTTATTTATTATATAATAGATTACAGAAGTAGATTTTTTTTTTTTCCTTTTTGTAATTTAGATGCAAGTAGTGGCCCCAAAGCTCAAAATGTTGGTGCAGTGGTTAAGGACGATACATTTTGTGGTAAGGAGTGAGGCTGATTTTGTACGATACATAACTGAATAAAATATCTAAAATATTAAAATTTATTTTAGATATTTCTTCATATAAATTGATCTGTGTAAAAATAAAAATGAAACTCCAAAAGAAAATAAAACACTAAGATTTTCAAAAATTTACAAGAAAAAAAGACCTCTTAGTTAGTATTAGTGACCCGATCATTACTTAAAATTAAATTTGGAGTTCATTTTACATACATTTTTAAACTTTATTTAGGGAATTAGGGTTTGTTTGGTATGGATTAAGTTTTTCGTAAATATAGTTAAAAATTGTTATAATAATAAAAAACTATCATAATTATTTATTTTATTCCATGTACAGAACGTATTAGGAAAATCAAGCTCCATTGTCTATGCAATCGCTTTACTAGCTTCGGGCCAAAGCTCGGCCATAACTGGAACATACGCTGGGCAGTACATCATGCAGGTAATTAACTAAAAATAATTTCTTCCAACTATATGTAGCAAGGATTATTAGAAGATATTGTTGTATTTTTAATATATCAAATTTAATTTTTATATTTTTATATTCAATCACTTGTTATTACAAAAATATCACATGTTCGTGACAGAAAGAATAATAGATTTATTAATTACGAAAATAAGAAAAGATAAAATATGCAGGGATTTTTGGAGTTGAAAATGAAGAGGTGGCTGAGAAATCTCATGACGCGATCAATAGCCATAACTCCCAGCCTTATCGTCTCCATCATCGGTGGATCCTCCGGTGCGGGAAGATTAATCATTATTGCATCAGTAAGTACTTTTCTCATTTATTTCAACTAGCTAAAATCAAATAAGCTTTAACTGCAATTAACTAATTAAGGTCCTGCAGATGATACTGTCGTTCGAGTTGCCATTTGCTCTAATTCCTCTTCTCAAATTTAGCAGCAGCCGAACCAAAATGGGTCCACACAAGAACTCCATCTACGTTAGTATTTTTAATCATTTCCTCATTCTTTCGACAAGGACGTCTACGATGCTCATATTTACATGAAACTATTGCAGATCATTATTGCATCATGGATCCTCGGTTCAGGCATCATTGGAATCAACATATATTACTTAAGCACTGGTTTCGTTGGTTGGATTATCCATAGCAGTTTACCAAAGGCTGCTACTGTATTCATTGGAATGCTTGTGTTCCCTCTAATGGCTGCCTATATTGTTTCTGTTATTTATTTAGTTTTCAGGAAAGATAAGACGATCACTTTTATAGATACTTCAAACACCACTGAAATTCAACTGGAGAAGGGTATGACTCACTCGAATCGCGACAGAGAGAATGAAGCTGTGCCTTATAGAGAAGATCTTGCTGATATCCCTTTTCCAGAATAAGGATAAAAGCACAATGTGAGGAAGAAGAAAGCAAAATCATGATGTTATGTGTTTTTATTTCACATGCTTTAGATAAGGAGTTTATGTTTTGGTATTCGTGTGCTCTGCTAGATGTTTGTACTAAAGTATTGTACTGTGTATCTAATGGAGAAAATTTGTAGTAATGATAATGAAAGTAATAATAATATTGCAATCATTTTGTCCATGCAATATTTGGATTTTTGTGGTTCAATTTTATAATATTTTGCATTTGGTGTCATCATCTTTTGCAATCACTCACTCTGAACAATCTTCGCAGCCATAGAAATGCAAACTAAGCAACGAATCACAACGCTCGATAAAAAACATAGCCTATCACGGCGGATAAATTCTAAGGCTTGATTTGATACGCCTTTTTTAATGCTTCTTAAAGCAGCTTTCTAGTAAAAAAATATTGTACTAGAAATCTGCTTTAAGAAGCAACTAAAAAGTCATCCCAAACAAAACCTAAGTATAATAGTAATTACATTTATTTAATCATGAGATAGACAATTTAAGTTCTCTCGTATATATTTTCATACACTGTATTACTAAAAAGTGGTCTATATGAATGGAAATACATCAATCAAGTTTCTTCTTCTCTGTTTTCTTACGTTTATTTCTACAGTGCTATGAGGTAGTTGTTATTTGTCTTCGGAATGGTATTCGAGCTCCTTTACAGTTTCTTCAATATCTTTTATCAAAGACATTTGACAGTCATGTGATACTTTCTGCTATTTCTAGTTGCTGCTATTCTCTGGAGCATGGCAGATTTCCATATACATCTCCATTACTAGAAGGAAAGTAAAACCATACAATGAAACATATAAGAAATTTAAAATTACAGCAAAAAGAAAAGAGCATTGGGATTGAAAGTTGGAAAACCCAAAACCTAGAAAAAGCCACAGAGTCACACCACAATAAGAAATACACTATGAAATTTAGAAGAAATAGTACAGATCTATCTTCTCTCTAGCATCATTCTTACACAAGAATAAACCAAGAGATACATAATAACCACAAAGTGAAGAAACCCTTAATGAAAAATGAGAAAGAAAACAGCTATGTCTGCCTTGTAGCCCAACTGTGCCAAGTTGGATTGTCAGAATGCTCAATTCTCTGTCTCATGTCTGTAGTGCTCCATAGCGCCCCTTGGCAGGGTCTCCACACTGAGGTTTGGAGTACTGCAACACTCTGCCCTCTTTCTTTTTCTGCACAACTATATAGTGTCGGGACGCTCGGGTATATAGCATCAGGATACTCGAGTACATAGTGCTAGGGCGCTATATAAAAATAAAATTCAATAGAGGGAGAACCCACTACAAACCTTAGCCAGCCCGACAAACTAAATTGAGGTTCGACTTAATAGTACCCAATTAATTGACTAAATATGATTATTGCATATAAAATTAACAATCTCCCACTTAAAAATTGATTTCTATCAATTATCTTCTTCCAATTTGAAAAAAATAATCATAGTACATGTACTGTGGCTCACTCCAACTCTCATCCTTCATGAAGACCAACAGATGCTACACAGCTTCAATTTATTAATTGTCACCATCTTCATCTGCATGTATGTAGGATTTTAGGCCGTGTATCTTCTCCAAAGGTAACTGACCATCTTCAAGACGTGATCATATGAAATGATATTGAATCTAATTGCTCATCATCATGGCATGAAATGTAGCATTATATGTATAATGAATAGCACTCATGTTGTCACTATACAACTTCTCATTCCTTTGGCCCTTGTCAAGTTTAGCCGTGAAACTTTACAACCATATCATCTGTTTGCTAGTCTCAGTGATAGCAATATACTCATCTTCTATTGTTAAAAGTGCAACAATCTTCTATAACCTTAAAACGTAACTCACTACAGTCTTTCCCAAAGTGAAGAAAAAACCAATTGTGCTTCTCCTACCATCAATATCTCCAAGAAGATTAAAATCTACATATCCTTGTACATACCAACATATCCAAAGAAAACAACAATGTCAACTTATCCTCTCAAGTACTTTAGAATCTACTTAATCGTCTCCCAATGAATTTTATTTAGGTTACTAAAAAATCTACTAACTACTCTCATTGCATATGCTGTATCTGCTCTCACATAGATTATAACATATAAAAAACTTCCAATTCTACTAAAGCATATGGAGTCCACTCCATTTATTCGTGCTTTGCTTCATATTTGAGCATTGTTGCTTAGATAACTGAAAGTGACTACCTAGGGGAGTGCATACTAGATTTTCCTCACTCATATTAAGTATGCATAGCACCTTTTCAAGAGACTTTACCTAAGATAGCGTCAGTATACTTGCACTTCTATCTCTGTTGATTGACATACCAAAAATTCTTGTTGTTGGGCCCAATATCTTTCATTTCAAATTTCATTGTTAATAGCTTCTTGCGACTTCTTGTCTTCTCCATATGTGATTCTAGCTACAATCAATATGTCATTCGCATATAAAAGAAGAATAATATAGCATTTATCAAAATATTTAAAAGAACAATAATAATCTTCCTGGTACCTCATCTACTAATTATTTGATATAAACTTATCAAATTTTCTATATTATTACCTTGGTACTTGCTTCAACCTATATAAACTCTTATTGAGCTTGCACATAATACCTTCTTTACTTGTAATCATATATCTCTGTGGTTGCACTATGTATAACTCATCTTCAAGGTCACCATGAAGAAATGCAATATTCATATAAATATTTTCTAGATGTAAATCTTCCACCACTATTATGCTTAGCACAACTATCATTATAATCATCTTCAATATTGGAGAGAAAATTCTAGCCTCTAAAATCACTTATTCTGTAATGCTTTTTTTTTTTCATCTATTAGTTATGTCAAATTCCAAGTTAGATTTAGCTCAAGTGAATGCATCTCATCATTTATGAATTTCTCCCACTTATTTGAATCCTCTATCTCAATGTATTTAGAAGAATCTATAGGAGTCTCATTTTTATCATTATAAATTTTATTTTCAATAATTTAACATTGTTTCTCCTTATGAACTTGTTATATAATCCCATAATTTATAGCCAAATTCAATAGAGCCATATCCAATACATTTACACTTAATAGATTTTGGATCAAGTTTACTTTTATATCCTGCATCAACATAAACCTGGGATAAAAAAAAAAAAAAAAAAAAAAAAAAGAGGTGAGATAAACTTTCCTCCTTGCCACTCTAGGATTCTAATGGTGGGCAACAAGGTAACTACTTGGATGTGTTAATAATATGCATAGGATTTATGACCATATGCTTATTTTTTTTCTATTTGAATTACACACTAATACATAAGTGCATACGTGAATCAAGTAATAAAGTGATATAAGAGAGTGCCGATTCCATGAGAAAGTGTACTGCTAATATGCTAACAAATTAGTATTGTTTATTATACCTACTTATTTTATTTATTTATTTATTTTGGTTTATTATAGCTACAATATTTATCCTATCGAATGAAAATTATGGTCGAGAGAATCAGTTAAATATGCAATAAAAAAGAAAAATACTCTATGATTAGATATTTTGGACTAATAACTGTGATTTCTCTAAATTTTTATATAGACTCTTCTATGCTTGATGTGGATTAGAGCCTGTGGATCCTTAGATTATTGTCGAGCTTATAAGAATGTAAAGGGAGGTTTATGACCATCCTAAAGTTATTATATCTTCAAAGAATCTAGAACACTAAACATCATATGTTTTGACATGTAGGAGTTACATTTCAATTATCCTAATTATTTCAATATTCCTTTATCGAGGTAGTATATCATACTAAATTATAACTACATAGATGGTCATTCCATGTATTAAATTAAGAATCAAAGATATTGAAAATAGTATTTATTTATTCAAAGCATAAGAGTCTACATTAGTACTTTTATAGTTTAATATTATTAACCCAAAACATAGAAATTAACTAGCCATGAAAATAAAAGATAACAATCTATCATTCCTTACTTGTATATAATAATAAGTACAAAAGTAAAAGTGTAATTAGATGTCACCAGGATAATACAAATATAATTTCACACTCATTTCTCCTCCAAATTTCGTATTACTTAAAATAAGATAGGCTAACAATATCCAAATATAATATCTTTCTCTCCCCTAGCCACCGTTAGACTTAACTCTAAGGGGGAAATAAACTTAAGAATAAAAGAACTACATAACTATGATAGCCATTTTCTAAAAATGATAGAATTTCTATTTATATTATGTATATAAATAGACTCAGACACTATGGCGCTTGTCAGGTTAGCCCTATTGCATTATAAAATTAATTAGAATCTTAGCATTACATGGCTTACTCCATTGCAATATTGGACTCAACTTGTATGTCTATTGGCTAAACTTATGGGACTTTTTCTTGAGTCAATGAGGTCAAGATGCTTGAATATGCTCCTAGACATTGTGATGTTATATAGATTAGTGCTACAACACTTGAATGAAAGAGTGAATAATGCAATAATGCTATTATTTGAAGCTCGGTGCTAACCTTGATTCCATTGGGGTGATAACTTGAATAAAAATTCTAGTGGCACCATCATTGTAATGTTGGATTATGGCAAAAGAGCATTATCAATTATAGCACTTTGACACTTATGTTTGAAGCACTTTAATTAGCACTAGCTCAACACTTGTGAAAGTTTTGCCTTGCTTCAGATATTCCTTTATGGTAACAACTTACAATAATAATTTTATTAATATTTAAGATAGTAAAACATTCCAAAAGCTACACTTAACAACTTCCTCAAGTAACCCCTCTTTTAATGGAACTGAAGGACCATGATTGATAAGATAAATAGTAGTATTCACTACATTTGCCCATGAATATTTGGATAAACTAGCATGCAACCTCATGCTCCTGGCATGCTTAGAGATAGTTCTATTCATCAAATCTATAACATCATTCTATTATGATGATCTTGGAATCATAACACTCCTTTAACTTCTTTCCATGATACTCGCCGCCATTTTTTGATTTGAGACACATGAGCTTTAAATCTATCTCATTGTCAACTATGGCCTTGCACTTCTTAAAAACATTAAATACATTTGAATTATATTTTAATAAGGACATCCATTCCTTTCTACTATGATCATTATTAAAATTCATAAAATAAAGAGAACATCCTATAGATTAAACTCTTGCATGACCCCGTATATTAGTATGCACCAACTCTAGCTTCATTTCACATTTGAACTAATTTTGAAAAAACTCACATCTTGTTGCTTGCCATATACACAATCTTTGTAGAAATCTTGATTTATAGATTTTAAACTGAGAAGCTTTTGTGTAATAAGAAGTGAATGTATACCTTTCTTACCTATATGGACAAACCTTTGATGCCAAAGACCTCGGTCAACATATGAATCAATTACTCAAATAAAATCTAATATTTTATTGATAACATATATGGTGCCTTCAATATTACTATTAAGTAAATTTTTTGTTTATTTTTATGTTAAATTATAGTAAAAATGTGTGTTTTAGTTGATGTTGTGTAAGAACATTTTAGGAAAAAGTCAAAAATTTATAAAGTTAGAACTAGTGTTGAAGCACCCCAAATACCAATGTTTTAATACCATTAATGCCATAGTGCTAGAATTGGACATTACAGCACTCAAGTCTCAAGAAAATTATAATTAATTTAACAACCCTATAGAAATACAAGTAATAATGTAGTGCGACAAATAAAATGCTATCATGCTCTGTTCTTTATAAATTTTATACATAATTCAACATTGAAATGTCAACATATGGAGTGCCCAGTGCCAGATAACATGTTTAAGAACCATGGAACCCATCTTTTGCAGTATTACATAGGGGTAATTAAGAGAAAATTACAACAGGAATGGTATGCTTGGTCTGCCCAATGCTACAACAGAGCAAAGTGAGGAGCACTAGGTTGCTAGTTCATCATGTAACATAGCGGTACTACACTATCAAGCGTCACAGCACCTGAGTTAGTTTGTTTGAGTAAATATAAATAAATTTTTATTCTTTTTCGGGGAGGGGAGAGAAAAAAAGAGTGGAAAAAAATTAGTGAAGTGGCGGGTCATCTGTGTAGTGGGAAAAAACACTAATTAGGAGTGAAATAGAGTGTGGAGAGTAAATGAGCAAAGTGGGTATAATTCTAGAAATAATCTATCTAAATGATCTATTTAGGATTCTCAAATCTGATTAATATTTTCTTTATTTTCTTTTCTTGTGTCTCTTCTTGAAAGTAAGTAATGAAAAGTATTTTATTCCAAATAAATTCTATGGTAGGCTAATTTCTTTGTTTTGGACTAATGTGAATCATCTTTATATATCTTAATGTTGACTCTTGTATGTAAATGTGAATGATTATTCTCATTTGTGCTTAATTAATTAATAGAATGGCCCTGTATGAAGTTAAATTTTAGTGATACATTGCCTCGATTGAGGAAAGTTGAAATAATTAGGAGGATTGAGATAGAAAACTTTCATGCCTAGACATATGATGAATATGATGATTCTAGATTTTATAGAGATATAATCATTGAAGAGAGATGAGAACCTTTCTTTACAACCTTATAAGCTCAATAGAGATCTAAGGGTGCTTAAGTTCTCATTAATAACTATCGTAGATGATTTTTCTTAGGAAAACATAGGTTCATTCAATATCATTAGTCTAAATATTATACTTTCTAGTTATTTTCACTTTTTTCTTCATTTAAGTAGTGGAAACAACTCATCTTTATTATATTAAGTAAGATAAATTTTGTGGCTTGAGTAGGAAGTACTAGAGATAGTCATAGTACATAGGTGTGCTCATGCAATCGACACACTTCTCATACACTTTATTACTTGATCAAAACATGCTCTTACATAGCTAGGAATATTACACATACATTTTTAGTAGTACCTAAAGTCGTGTTCCCTTCAGCTGCCTTAAGATTTAACCATATCCCGTTTTTTCACCTTCCAAAAATCTCCTGTCAATGATGTTACATTGCTTGAGTTTGCATGCTGATTCATAAAAATTAAGTTTCTCTTAAAATAAGTAATTTTCCCAACATCCTTAAGTCTCCAAGTTGACCCATCTAACATTTTGACATTAACATATCCTTGTGTTATAATACTATAAGGCTTATTGAAAGGTGATGAGTTACATGCGAGTCTCTTCTATGTGTCAAGAATGGGTGGTTACACTTGCATTATCTTAAAAGGTATATTGTAACTCAAGTCACATATATTATTATAGGTGTTGCAAATCTATTTTTCATGGCTTATGTTTTGATGATTGACAAACAATGCTTTTCTTGGACAGCTTGTTACTTCTAACTTTTCAGGAATCAATGATCGGACAATCAAAAAGGAGCCAAGTTCAGGAATGCGTAGGTTTAGGGTTGAGTCAGTCTGTACTTTTGTTTTTTACCTTTTGAGTCCTCTTGTAATAGTCAAAAAGACTGATACTTTGTAACCCTTCACACACACACTTGAGAGAATTAGAAATTTTGTTTTTACTCATATCGGCCAGGACGATATCTTTGATCGGCCTGGACGATCAGCTTAAAACAGAAAGTCTAATTAAGGATTCTTGATTAAGGCAGCCAACGTTAACCGATCGTCCTGGACGATACGTGTATCGGCCAGGACGATAAGCTCAAAACAGAAAGAAGTAGCCGCCATAGACAAGTATGGTATAGCATATCTTTAAATTATCGGCCAGGACGATCCTCGGATCGGCCTGGACGATATTAACAAATTATACCATAATTGTTCAGGAAATTAAGGGAGTAAATAAGGATGATTGATACGATCATATCGTCCTGGACGATCGCAGGATCGGCTAGGCCGATCTAGTCAAAAACCTTAAGTTACTTCAGGACGATCAATATCGGCCAGGCCATATTCAGGGCTATTGTCAGGACGATTTTCGTCTGATTTGAACTGATCGGCCAGGACGATCATGTGATCGGCCTGGACGATCAAGCTAATTTTCAATCGTCCAATCTTGCATCCAGGGCTATGCTCTGGCCGATCTTCATTGATTT
This sequence comes from Dendrobium huoshanense, assembly GCA_016618105.1. Classification (NCBI taxonomy): domain Eukaryota; kingdom Viridiplantae; phylum Streptophyta; class Magnoliopsida; order Asparagales; family Orchidaceae; genus Dendrobium; species Dendrobium huoshanense. The sequence continues at coordinate 53,306,255 of CM028353.1, read as the reverse complement.
GTACTGATCGGCCAGGCCGATGTCCATATCATCCTGGACGATAAAGTCGGCAACTTGCAATTAATGAGCTCTTTTGAAGCTCTTCTATTTAAAGAGCTCTTGTTCAACGTTTTTCAAAACCTTTGGCTGCTGCCTTGACCTAAGAAGACCTTGAGGAGAGAAAGAGAGAGAGAAGAGAGAGAGAGGATCTTGTGAGGGGGAGCTTGTGAGGGGTTTCACAAGGGTTGCTTCAAGGATCTCTCTGCGTCGTCTTCGTCTAGAGTTTCTCGTCCGTGGAAGGGTCGGTAGAGGTAAGGAGTTGTGCTTTTGGTTCTGGTTCTCTGCCAGCTTCAGGAGGAAGCAGAAGGAGATAGGTTCTCTGCCTTGTCGGGGTGGCAAAAAGGAGGTTCTTGTGAGGGTTTCTCCACCTAGCCATGGGGGCTAAAGGAGAGTCACTTTTTGTTTAGTGCAATACTTGGAGGGTGCCTCCAAGGAGTGGACGTAGGTCGAGTCGACCGAACCACTATAAATCTCTGTGTTTCTTTTCTTGCTTCCGCACGTTTAATTCCGCATTATTTTCGTGGTGTGATTTGATTTTATGTGACTTTATTTCTTTGTTTAAAAACGAAGTTTTTAAAATACCAATTCACCCCCCCCTCTTGGTTAGTTTGGGACTAAGTTCATAGGGCTTAACATCCCAATCGAACTTTCAAGTGGTATCAGAGCTCGTTTCAAAAATTAAAGTTTAAAAACTTTTTGAATTTGATCCATGTCTAACTTTGGGAATCGCAACACTACGGAAGGGTACTCTATTACCCGACCTCCTCTGTTCAATAACCTACCTTTTGATTTCTGGAAAACTCGCATGTCAACTTTTTTACAATCTATTGATTATCGCATGTGGATGCTTATTCAAGAAGGTTATTCTCCACCTTCTCGTGAAATTAACGGTTTTAAAACTGAAGTTGCTTTTACCGAATGGACTTTTGATGAACGAGATTTAGCTCAATTGAATGCGAAATGTTTGAATTGCTTTTTCTGTGCTTTAAAATCTGAGGACTACATGCGTGTTTCAACTTGCAAAACTGGTAAAGAAATTTGGGATAAATTGTGCATTACTTATGAAGGCACTAATGAAGTTAAACAATCCCGTTTAAACATTCTCTTGCATGACTACGAACTTTTTCGTATGAAACCTCATGAATCAATTTCTGACATGTACACTAGGTTTACTCAGATTGCTACCTCATTGCATGCACTAGGAAAAGAACTCTCGAACTATGAAAAAGTTAACAAGATTTTGAGATGCTTGCCTTCATCCTATGATGCAAAAATTACTGCAATTACTGAATCTAAAGATTTAAACACCTACTCTATTGATAACTTGCTTGGCTCACTCATTGCTTACGAGCAAGGGGTGAATCAAAGAAATCTTGATACAGGTGAGAAGAAAAAGGAGAAAACAATTGCATTGAAGGCACACAAATCGGATTCTGAATCTTCTGGGTCTGAAAGTGATGGAGTTGCCTTCATCACAAGGCAATTCAAAAGCTTTCTAAGGAAGAAACAAAAGCATCATCAAAGTTGGAGAAAAGGTAAGGATCATAAACATACTAAAGGATCTTCTGATGTTGTTTGTTTTGAATGTAGGAAACCTGGACATGTAAGATCTGATTGTCCTACACTTCAAGATCAATCGAGCAAAGGAAAAGGTGATGAGAAAGCAAAGTCTAGGAAGGACAAAAAGAAAAACCAAAGGAGCTTTTGGGCAGAGTCTGGTACTGATTCTTCTGAGACTGAACCAGAGGAAGAAACTACAAACTTGTGTTTCATGGGAAAAGATCAAATTGATCAAGAAGAGGTATGTGAACTTTCATATGATCAACTTCTTGAAGTTTCAGAAAAAATTCATGCATCATATAGAAAATTAAAGAAAACTCATGCTAGCTTGAAATTAGAACTTTTAAATCTACAAAAGAGCATGAAATTTTGATTAAGGACCATCAAACAATTGATTCAAATCACATGACTTTACTTGATGAATTTGATGAATTAAATAAAAATCATGGTAAGTTAGTTGAAGAGCATGATGCATTAAAAATATCACACATATCTCTTGAATCTGATTTTAAGAAGTCAAAAGAAATAGAAAAAAATTTGAGGATTGAAAATGAAATTTTAGAAAACACAAACTTGAAGATTCAAAGTGATTTAGAAGCATGTAAGAAATCTAGGATGAATTCTACTATTAATCAATTGCCAAAACCTAGAGAGAGGCATTATAACTCAAATCACTTAAGAAATCCCTTTCCTGGAGTTAGATGTTTTTCTTGTGGCATGCTAGGACATATCTCACATACTTGTACAATTCATCATAGTTCACATTGGGTATGGAGACCTAAGGTACAAGATCCACAGCATACCACACATGCATTGCATTCTTCTCTTCATAAGAAGGAACCCAAACCTGCTTGGGTTCCTAAAACTAACATTTGATAATTTTGCAGGAAGCCTCTCACAAAAGACCTCGTGAGAGTATGTGGTACCTGGACAGTGGATGCTCTCGACATATGACTGGTGATGCTAGCCAGTTTGTTGTACTAGAATCCAGGACTGGAGGCAAGGTTACTCTTGGAGACAACACCACCAGGAAGGTGGTAGGAGCAGGTATAATTGGTAATTCCAAGAACCTTATGATTGAAAATGTTTTGCTTGTAGATGGATTGAAGCACAACTTGCTCAGCATCAGTCAATTCTGTGACAAAGGCTTCATCGTACAATTCTTCACAAATTCATGCATTGTAAGTTTAAGCAACAACACCATTTTGCAGGGAAAGAGGGTAAACAACGTCTATATGCTTGATTTAAATAGCATTGAATGTGCTGCTTCTTTTTGCTTAAAAACTGTCATTGATGATTCTTGGTTGTGGCACAGGAGGCTTTGTCATGCAAGTATGAAAACCCTTAGGAAAGTGACCCAAAAGGACCTAGTTAGAGGTGTCCCCAAACTTAAGTTTACAAAAGACCACCTTTGTGATGCCTGTCAACTAGGAAAGCAAATTCACTCCTCTTTTCACCCCATAAAGGACATTAGCACCTCTAGACCTTTAGAAGTCCTTCACATGGATTTGTTTGGACCCATTAGCATAGCAAGTTTGGGAGGGAAAGTCTATGGTTTTGTGATTGTTGATGACTACTCGAGGTTCACTTGGACTAGATTTCTTTCTCATAAAAATGAGTCTTTTGAGGAGTTTAAAACTTTTTCTACTTGGATTCAGAAGAAGCTAGGATGTGAGATTTTGACCATCCATAGTGATCATGGGGGAGAGTTTGAAAATGAAAGATTTGGAGATTTTTGTGAGGAGAAGGGGATTAGCCACAATTTTTCAGCTCCTAGGACTCCTCACCAGAATGGAGTAGCTGAAAGGAAGAACGGACCTTGGTGGAAGCCGCTAGAGCCATGCTTGCTGAGTATTCACTTCCAAAATACTTTTGGGCTGAAGCGGTTAACACAGCATGTTATGTGTTGAATAGGGTGAATGTTAGAGTCAAATTAGAAAAGACACCCTATGAGATCCTTAAGGGTAGAACACCTAATCTTTCCCACCTTCATGTCTTTGGTTGTAAAGTTTTCATTCACAATAATGGAAAGTCTCACTTGGGAAAATTTGATCCTAAATCTGATGAAGGAGTATTCTTAGGATATTCTAGTGTTGGAAAATCTTTTAGAGTGTTTAACAAGAGAACCTTGATGGTGGAAGAGACAACCCATGTAGTTTTTGATGAGTCTGATCATAAGAAGCATGGAGTAGATGATGATGATGTTGGAGAGATTACAAGTGGAGTAGAAAATTTGGGGAAGGGGAATGAGCACCTAAGCAATGGAGGAGTAGAAGGAGTCACCCAAGGAATAGAAACTTTTGATGAAAGGGGAGAAACTTCACACACTTTGCCTAAAGATTGGAGATACTCTACTAGTCACCCCAAGGATTTGATCTTAGGAGACCTTTCTAGTGGAGTTAAGACTAGACATGGACTTAGGAAGGAGGTGAACCACTCTGCCTTTATCTCTATGACTGAACCCACCACCATTAACCAAGCCCTCTCTGATGAGTTTTGGATGATAGCAATGCAAGAAGAGTTGAATCAATTTGTTAGGAATGATGTTTGGGAACTTGTGGAAAGACCTAAGGAACAAAGTGTAGTTGGAACAAAGTGGGTATTTAAGAACAAAGTGAATGATTCAGGAGTGGTGGTGAGGAATAAAGCAAGATTAGTGGCTAAGGGGTACAATCAAGTAGAAGGGATAGACTTTGAGGGGACTTTTGCCCCTGTAGCTAGATTGGAAGCCATTAGAGTGCTATTAGCCTTTGCTTGTTATAAAGGATTTAAGTTTTTTCAAATGGATGTCAAGAGTGCCTTTTTAAATGGGGAGATAAAAGAAGATGTGTTTGTAGAACAACCTCCAGGTTTTGAGAGTTCTCAATTTCCAAATCATGTGTTTAAATTAAAAAAGGCTTTGTATGGTTTAAAACAAGCACCTAGAGCTTGGTATGAGAGGCTTAGCACATTCTTACTGGAGAGGGAGTTTGTCAAGGGGAGCGTAGACACCACCCTTTTTCTTAAAAAAGTTGGAGATGATTTACTCATTGTTCAGATTTATGTTGATGATATACTCTTTGGATCTTCAAATAAAAATTTGTGTGATGACTTTTCTAAAACAATGAGTAGAGAGTTTGAAATGAGTTTAATGGGAGAATTGTCTTACTTTTTGGGGTTTAGCATAAAACAATTGGAAGATGGCACTTTTCTAAATCAAACAAAATACATAAAAGACATTTTGAAGAAATATGAGATGGACAAAGCCAAGCCAATTAACACTCCCATGACTTCTAGTGCTCCGTTAGATAAGGATCCAAGTGGTAAGTCTGTTGATCAGAAGAAGTATAGAGGCATGATTGGATCTTTACTTTACTTAACTGCAAGCCGACCTGACATTATGTTTAGTGTTTGTCTTTGTGCTAGGTTTCAAGCCGACCCTAAGGAATCCCACATGACTGCTATTAAAAGGATTTTTAGATACCTTTTGGGGACACAAGGATTAGGGATTTGGTACCCTAGACATAGCACTTCTTTTGAGATTATTGGTTTTTCTGACTCTGATTTTGCAGGATGCAAGGTGGATAGAAAGAGCACCTCTGGAACTTGTCAATTCATTGGACAATCCTTGGTCTCTTGGTCTAGTAGAAAGCAAAATTCTGTTGCACTTTCCACTGCTGAAGCTGAATACATTGCTCTTGGAAGTTGTGTGGCCCAAGTTCTTTGGTTGAAACAACAGGTATTGGATCTAGGAGTACATGTAAGCACCATCTCAATTTTTTGTGACAACACTAGTGCCATATGCATCTCTAAAAATCCTATCCAACATTCAAGAACTAAACACATTGACATTAGGCATCACTTTATTAGAGATCATGTGACTAAGGGAGACATTGAGTTACACCATGTGACAACTGAAAACCAACTGGCAGACATCTTTACTAAACCACTGGCCTTCGACACTTTCAGCTCTTTAAGGACCAGATTGGGTGTGATTGACATAAATGCATGAAAACTTTTTTTTCTTTTATTCTTTTTGTTGTCTTCTTTTTTTTCTTTTTCATGTACCTTAGTTTTAGATCTTCACTGATATGATATCTCTTGTCTTGTCTTTAACAATTTGTAGTTAATATGTTTTCATCCACTTAATCCCTAGATAGTATGAATATCTTGTGATTGTGTCTCTTTACCTAACTTAGTATTAGTGGCATAATTTTCTTTTCTAATCAAAAGTCTATCTCAAAATAAAAGATTGCTTATGAAACTAAGATTCTTTCTAAAGCTTGCTTAAGCAAATCTATCTTATATTTACAATGATTAAAAGTTTTTTTGTCACCTCATGATCCCTCGTTACTCTTGTCTTCAATTATTAATCCTGCTTGTGGTAATTCTTCCCTATGTTAGAGAGAGAGCTCCTATTCTCTAATATCTGAGAAGATATATTCACAACTAAGTTTTTTAAAAGAGTCTAAAAGGGAATCTAGCTTGCAAAAATAAAAAAAATTTGGCCAATGATGCCAACAAAAGAAGCGCAAAGACGCCAAAAAATTGAAAAAATCTATAAAAGGATGCGCAAAGCGCCACAACATTGACAAGAGGCATAAAATGAGCCCACTCAAAAGCAAGCTATTCTCTCTTTTTATATCTTTTAGAACTTAGAAGTTTTGATTCTGAAAGGCTTGATCTCGATTATCATTCGATTATGACAAATCTACCTCATTGTTTTATGGAGATATTTTCCTTATGCCAAGTGGTGGGTAGATTCTTTTTCTCATATCCAATTAATTATTTGAGTTAGGTTATTGATTTCAAAAGACGATTCTACCCTAAGACAACGTTTTGGCTAAGGGTAAAACATGAACGGATATTCTCCTATTCTATGGATTAAATGAGATTGGTAACACATTAACTCACAAATTTTTAAAATAATCACATGGAATACTATATCATTGATGTGCTTAAAAAAAAAAAAAAAAAAAAAAAAAAGGGGGAATTTCTTTTCCTATGCTTTCATGTACCCTCCTTTTTGATATGTCAAAAGGGGGAGAAGTTTATGAGGTTATTTTTTCATGGTTGTGATTAAATCCCTTTAATATGTTTTGCCATCATCAAAAAGGGGGAGATTATTGCAAATCTATTTTTCATGGCTTATGTTTTGATGATTGACAAACAATGCTTTTCTTGGACAGCTTGTTACTTCTAACTTTTCAGGAATCAACGATCGGACAATCAAAAAGGAGCCAAGTTCAGGAATGCGTAGGTTTAGGGTTGAGTCAGTCTGTACTTTTGTTTTTTACCTTTTGAGTCCTCTTGTAATAGTCAAAAAGACTGATACTTTGTAACCCTTCACACACACACTTGAGAGAATTAGAAATTCTGTTTTTACTCATATCGGCCAGGACGATATCTTTGATCGGCCTGGACGATCAGCTTAAAATAGAAAGTCTAATTAAGGATTCTTGATTAAGGCAGCCAACGTTAACCGATCGTCCTGGACGATACGTGTATCGGCCAGGACGATAAGCTCAAAACAGAAAGAAGCAGCCGCCATAGACAAGTATGGTATAGCATATCTTTAAATTATCGGCCAGGACGATCCTCGGATCGGCCTGGACGATATTAACAAATTATACCATAATTGTTCAGGAAATTAAGGGAGTAATTAAGGATGATTGATACGATCATATCGTCCTGGACGATCGCAGGATCGGCCAGGCCGATCTAGTCAAAAACCTTAAGTTACTTCAGGACGATCAATATCGGCCAGGCCATATTCAGGGCTATTGTCAGGACGATTTTCGTCTGATTTGAACTGATCGGCCAGGACGATCGTGTGATCGGCCTGGACGATCAAGCTAATTTTCAATCGTCCATTCTTGCATCCAGGGCTATGCTCTGGCCGATCTTCATTGATTTGTACTGATCGGCCAGGCCGATGTCCATATCGTCCTGGACGATAAAGTCGGCAACTTGCAATTAATGAGCTCTTTTGAAGCTCTTCTATTTAAAGAGCTCTTGTTCAACATTTTTCAAAACCTTTGGCTGCTGCCTTGACCTAAGAAGACCTTGAGGAGAGAAAGAGAGAGAGAAGAGAGAGAGAGGATCTTGTGAGGGGGAGCTTGTGAGGGGTTTCACAAGGGTTGCTTCAAGGATCTCTCTGCGTCGTCTTTGTCTAGAGTTTCTCGTCTGTGGAAGGGTCAGTAGAGGTAAGGAGTTGTGCTTTTGGTTCTGGTTCTCTGCCAGCTTCAGGAGGAAGCAGAAGGAGATAGGTTCTCTGCCTTGCCGGGGTGGCAAAAAGGAGGTTCTTGTGAGGGTTTCTCCACCTAGCCGTGGGGGCTAAAGGAGAGTCACTTTTTGTTTAGTGCAATACTTGGAGGGTGCCTCCAAGGAGTGGACGTAGGTCGAGTCGACCGAACCACTATAAATCTCTGTGTTTCTTTTCTTGCTTCTGCACGTTTAATTCCGCATTATTTTCGTGGTGTGATTTGGTTTTATGTGACTTTATTTCTTTGTTTAAAAACGAAGTTTTTAAAATACCAATTCACCCCCCCTCTTGGTTAGTTTGGGACTAAGTTCATAGGGCTTAACATCCCAATCGAACTTTCAATAGGTACTCAAATAATTATAATCCATCGTAGATGACAACTTGTCCCTTTGGTAATGAAATTCACGAGGAGTAGTACGCAAGACTCTTCCAACTAACAAGTCTAGGTTCTTACCCCCATTAGACTATAAAATTTGGCATAAGTAGAATCCCAACAAAGACCACACCAATTTAAGTTCATATAACTTAAGCATCATGCAGTAACTGATGAGTCATAGCTATATGCATTCTCTACTACAATATGTTGACTATTCCATACCTATACACCATTAATTGACAAGCAAGTTCGAAAGTTTTAAATTTATTTTACTGATCAATGTGTCTCAACTTAGAAAAATTATAACTTTATATATTGTGAATCTTATTTAATTTTTAAAATTGCCAACATTGATAAGACTGTGAATTTTTTTTTAAGAAAAGTCAAGTTAATTAGTGTGATCATGTCATGTTTGTTCTTACCGTGTTTGAGCTCACCGATTTTTTTATACCACATATTTCATATCTTATCAATTGCATTCAATTAATACTTTTCTGATGTTACTAACATTTTCCATATGAAGACAAGTTCATTTATCCATTAACTCACCTACTTAAAAATTATTTTGTTAATTGACTTAGTTTAAAAATTTGCACTAATATAATAATAAGCTACTCATATATAGGTTGAGTTCTAGGCTTATAAAATTGTTACATTCAAGTGGGCTCCAAAAATTCAACCCCAGCCTCCCTGATGCTTTTCAAGAGAATTTTAATTGAATAATTTTTGGGGAAATTTTTGGGAAGGCTGATTTGATTTGTAGATAAGACACTACCCATAGAATTCACTCTCATTTTGTGATAACTTTATAATATGAGTTCTAGTTTCCTATAGCAGCAAACCCTTATAGTTAATTACCCTTCCTACTCATGAGAGAAAACATACAATTAAGGCTAGTTGTCAATCAAATATGCATAAATACGTGTATCTAGCATATAATAGTAGAATGGGTTAGAGGAGGATATAAGAAATTGCTTGATGGGGAAGGAAATTATGAGGAGATAAAGATGGGTGTCGGTTGGCAAGATCTAGGTCGGCAAGGAGGACTGGATCGAGTGTCTTTCTTCAATAGGGAATGAATGCATAGCTTCGATTAGAGCAGGCAACAGGATTGGGAGATGAGTTGTAACTTTTATGGATTTTAAGAAGAAGAGGAATGTCGGGGCTATGGCTTTGGATGATGGAAGCAGCGATGGGAGTTGAAGGTCATGGAAGAGGATGGAAAATTGGACACAGGTGTGTATGCGGGAAAGAAAGGAAAGAAGCAAGAAAATAAACAACTCTTTCTCTTCTCATTTTAACATAAGTAGACGGTGTCAATTAGGCTTCTGCAAGATTTGCAGAAAGAGACTCATTTCAGAGTGTCAGAGAATCAACAGGATTCATGAGATTTCTTCGACAAAATAAGGTATGTTGATTGATTTGATTTTTGGGATTTTAACAAAGATTTGAGATAGAGTTTAGCTCTCTATTAATTGGTTAACAATTCATAAAGAATAAAACAAATTAAAAGATGAGTAAGAGGAATTATGTTTATTACAATACAAAAATTATTACCAATGCTTTTAATTGTAAGCTTAAAAATAAGGATGAAAAGTAAAAGATGAGGCAACCAAAACCACCAATCACACTTGAAAGTTCGTTAGGGATGTTAAGCCATATAGAACTGGCCCAAGCTAACCAAGAGGGGGGAGAATTGGTATTTTAAAAATTCTTTTCACAAAGAAATAAAATCTCATAAACCAAAATCACACCACAAGAAAAATAAGCACGGAAATTTAAAGTGTGGAAGCAAGAAACAAGAACACATAAATTTATAGTAGTTCGGTCAACTCGACCTACGTCCACTCCCCGGAGGCGCCCTATGAGTATTGTACTACAATCGTGACTCTCCTTTAGCCCCCACAGCTAGGCGGAGAAGCCTTTACAAAGAACATCTTTTTGCCACCCCGGCAAGACAGAGAACATATCTCCTTTTGCTTCCTCTTGAAGCTGGCAGAGAACAAAAATCAGATGCTGAATCCTTACCTCTACTGACCCTTCCACGGACGAGAAACTCTAGACAAAGAAGAAGTAGAGCGATCCTTGAAGCAACCCTTGTGAATCCCCTCACAAGCTCCCCCTCACAAGATCCTTTTTCTCTTTCTCTCTCTCTCTCTCTCTCTCTCTCTCTCTCTCTCTCTCTCTCTCTCTCTCTCTCTCTCTCTTTCTCTCCTCAAGGTCTTCTCTGTTGCGGATCTATAGTTTATGATTTTGATGATAGTAAACATTCCTTATTTCTCTACGATTGTCTTATGTGCTAACGTTTTAGGTCCACACGATCAGACAGCAATTTGGGACCAGCTCAAGATTAGATAGACTAGGTCTGTGTCAGTTTGTAATCTTTTTCCTTTCTTGAGTCTATTGTATTTGGTGTGGGATCTATTGATTTTTAACTTAGAAGATTTTCAGTTGTTCCCTATAAGATTTCTATTTTTGGTAATATCGGCCGGGACGATATTTATATCGTCATGGACGATATGTCCAAAATCAGAAACCCTAATTAGGGCATCCTCATTAAGAAATCAGCCAGGCCGATCTAACTCAATTATGCCTAAATTGATCTGGTATCTTTGAAAATAATTAATGGTTGATTGATACGATCACATCGTCCGGGACAATCTCATGATCGGCCAGGATGATGGCCTGGACGATTGACTTTAGCCAACACCAAATTAGGGCGATGATCTTGACGATTAAAATTGATTTTAAACTAATCGACCGGGACGATCGTGAGATCGGCCAGGAAGATATAACCAATTTTCTTTTGATCGTCCCAAATCGTCCCAGGCCGTTGAGCTGAATTTGAACTAATCGGCCAGGACGATATGCCTATCGTCCTGGACGATAATGTCGGCAACTTACATTAATGAGCTCGTTTTTAGAGCTTCTATTTAAGCTATGGCATGGCAACTTTTGTAAGAGTCTTTGGCAGCCATTGTAGCTTTGTTCTTGTGGGGGAAACTTGAAGAGAGAGCTTGAAAGAGAGAGAGAGGAAAGGGTGGAGTTTGAGAGATAGAAGATCCTGTGAGGGGGGGAACTCAAGGGAGTGTGGTGGGGGATCCACACGGTTGCTCCGGCGAACTCGCAACTTAGTACCATCAAATTCAAGGCTTGTCTCGAGGTAAGTTCACCAAAGAAGAAGATCTCCTTGGTGTCAAAGAACCTGGCGACTCCGCCGCATCGGGGAAAATGGAAGTGATTTTGTAAGGGCTTCTCCGCCTAGCTGTGGGGGCTAAAAGAGAGACACTTTTGTAGTGCAATACTTGGAGGGTGCCTCCAAGGAGTGGACGTAGGTCGAGTTAACCGAACCACAATAAATCCGGTGTGTTCTTTTCTTATTATCGCTTTTGCATTTATTTTTCTTCCACACTTTGTTTGTGATGATTTTGGTTGGAGTTTTATCTTTGGTTTTAAAGTTTTCCAATTCACCTCTCTATTTTAATTAGCTTTGGGCCAGTTCTATAGGGCCTAACAACCCCAACGAACTTTCATTCTTAGGTCAAGACAGCAGCAAAAGATTGATTAAAAATGTTGAACAAGAGCCCTTAAGTAGAAGTGCTTCAAAGGAGCTCATTAATTACAAGTTGCCGACAATATCGTCCAGGCCGATATGGACATTGTCCTGGCCGATCAGTACAAATCTCTGAAGATCGGCCAGAGCATCACCCTGAATGCAAACTGGACAATTGAAAATTTGCTTGATTATCCAGGATGATTTCACGATCGTCATGGCCGATCAGTTCAAATCAGAGGAAAATCGTCCAGAGCATCGCCTTGAATTCAAGCTGGCCGATATTTATCGTCTAGAAGTAACTAAGGTTTTTGAACAGATCGGCCCGGCCGATCCTGAGATCGTCCAGGCCGATATGATCGTATCAATCATCCTTAATTACTTCCTTAATTTGTCTGATCAATTAAGGCATAATTATAAAATATCGTCCAGGCCGATCCAAGATCGTCCTGACCGATTACCAAAAATACAGAATATCTTAATTGTTTATGGCGGCAATTTCTTTCTATTTTGAGCTTATCGTCCTGGCTGATACATGTATCGTCCAGGCCGATTGGCTAATGACGGCTGCCTTAATTAAGAATCCCTGATTTAGACTTTCTGTTTTAAGCCCGATCGTTCAGGACGATGTAAGTATCTCAAGTGTGTGTGTGTGTAGGGTTACTTAGCATCAGTCTCTTTGAACATTACAAATAGACTCAAGAAGAGAAAAAGCAGAGTATAGACTTACTCAATCCTAACCTACGCAATCTTGAACTGGCTTCATTTGTTCGTCCGATCTTCGATTCCTGAAAAGTTAGAAGTAACATGCAGTCCAAGAGAATCAATAGTGTTTGTCAATCATCAAAACATAAGTCATAAAAATAGATTTGCAATAATCTCCCCCTTTTTGATGATGGCAAACACAAGTAAGAAAATCTCAGTAAAAATAGCATTTCATTAAAATTTCAAAGTTACAAGCACATCAACTTTTCCTACCACATCCTACTCCCCCTTTTGTCATCATAAAAAGAGGGTCCTAGACACACAAAAAGAAAAAGAAAACAACACAATAAAAACTAAAACAAACTATAAGATAAACTACAGAAAATAGAAAACAGAAAACAGAAAATAAAGACTAGAAAAACGAGGGACCCTGGTCATCAGATAGAGGTGGTGGAGGTGGCTGCTGAAAGTAGCTAGCTAGCGTAGTGAACTGAGCATTAAATCAAGTGATGTCCTGGTCATCAGCTACTGCTGGTGAGTAATGAAGCTATCAAACCGGGCTAAGTCCTCTGTGCAGTTCTGCTCGTAGCGGGTAATATCCTCAGAATATTGCTGCTCCTGTGCAGCAACGTAAGCGTCGAAGCGGGATCAAACCTCTCCACTAACTGGTCAAGCTGAGAGTGTTGGCGAAGAGGAGTAGGATCAAGAACAAGAGCGGGAGCGGGAGCCTCCTCCTCCTCAACCCCCGAGGTTCCTCATCTCCTGGGTGGAGACGAGTACTGTGAAGGATAGTGAAAGAATTGTTTGAGTAGAAGAGAGTTGGGAGGTTGGGAGGAGCAGGATATTGAAGTTGATATTTGGTTTCAAGGACATAGGCTATGAGGTGTCCTAAAGCTAGATTGAGTTTCCTCATATGACTTGGATCACGGATTATGGTTAAATGATCAATGTACTGAAAAATTTAGTTAGTAGTATTAAATTCTCTATGAGCCATGATATAAAAAGTAGTCAGAGAAAGTAGAGGAGTGATGTAGATTTGGTCCCCGACTTTTGGAATTATGGTGGTGCGAATGACATGTTGGATTGTCCTAGCATCTTTGACTAAAGAGCTAGTCTCTCCAACATGAAAAGGTGCATTGGTCTGGCGAAGGAAATGATTTGCCGTGGACCAGTCAAAGTCAGGATCTGAAATGATTATGTGCAGCTTATCCCCGGTGGTGGATAGCTGTAAAAGTTCAACACAGTCCTGATATGTGATTTCGATCGGGCATCAATTCACATATGAGGTCAAGGCTGTGAAAGTAGGATTTATGCGAAGATTTGTGAAGAATTTATGAAGAAGCTCAGTATAAAAGGGGAAAGTGAGAGAAAGAATGAAACAAAGAGAAGTATGAGCAAAGAGATCAATTACCGGATACGAAAGGTGGACAGGATTGATGATTCTGGAGACAGTTATCCCACATTCTTTATATCGATAGTAAGCAGCTTCATCTTCTGCCTCCCTAAAACGAGGGTCAATCCTAGCCCTCAAAGAACTCCCAGAAGTTTGTAGGACTCGCTTCCCACTAGCCATAGCAAGAGACTAGTAAGAAAACACAAGAGAAGAGGATATGTGAAGTGAAAAACATGGCTGGAATGGCCTGAATTTAAAGAAACGGCCATATCGTCCAGGCCGATCGCAGAATCGTCCAGGACGAAATGGTACAATAATTGCGTACAGGCCGATTGGTCAAAAAGGAGGTCCGATCGGCCGGGTCGATCAAATATCGGCCAGGCCGATTAGAGACAGGCAATCGTCCCGAGGAGTCAAGCCGGACGACCGTTGAAAAGGAAGATCGTCCGGGCCGATTAGGCATATCGTCCCGGACGATGCACAATAATTGATCGTACCGGCCGAAGTTAAAACATTTTAAATCTGTGCCACGTGTATCATCCAGGATGAATAGTGGATCGGCCAGGATGATTGTCCAATAATGGATCGTCCAGGGCCGATTTTAAAGATTTAAACGTGCTGACACATGGATCGTTCAGGATGATATAGTGTATCGGCCAGGACGATGGCCATAAAATGCATTGGCCAGGACAAAATATGTTATCGGCCAAGACTATCAACAGAGTTCGATCAGATCATCCAGGCCTATAAATTATCATCCAGGACGAAGAGTTATAGCAAGTACAAAAAAGTTCTGCAGATGGAATTTTGAAAAAAATTTGTCTTATCGTTCAGGACGATATGAGAATCGGCCAGGACGATGTGACAAGAGATTTGAATCCAAGGAAAAAGTTGATGATCAAAGCCCTTAAAGAGATAAAAGACTCACAATACAAAGATAAAAAAAGGCAAAAAACTAAAAGAAAACATAAGAAAAAAATTTTGTTTTAGGTTAAACATTTTTTTTTTAGCAAAGTATCCATATGACAGATTTTTCAAACAATTCAATTTTAGAGATTCAAAAGATCAAAGAGTTAACAAGTTAAAATCTGAAAAAAGGTAGAATATCCAATCTTATTAATCCCTAGCTCGGACTTCTTTTAGGGCAATAATCATCCTTTTAAAAACAAAAGGTCTAACTCAGAAAAACTTTACTGGTAAAAAGAAGATTCAATCAATACTTGGTTACAAAGAAAATATCTTATAAATAATATACTAAAGTAATTTATCTCAATCATGGAATTTGAAATCAAGCATTTGAAAGCATCAAATAACCAATGAGTTCTCTAAGTTTTAAAAGTTTTGAAAATAAAGAATAGCTTGCATTTAGTGGGCTCGTTTTATGCCTCTTGTCACTTTGATTGGCTCTTTGAGCATCTTGATTTCTTATACACATTTGTGTGTGTGTGTGTGTGTGTGTGTGTGTGTGTATATATATATATATATATATATATATATATTCCATTTCAAATTTGCTTCTTTTCCACTTTCCCTCTTAATTTTTTTCAAGCTAAGTTCTCTTTAACAAAACCCTTAAAAAGAACCTTAGTTGTGTGTATATCCTCCAAATATTAGAGAATAAGAGCTCTCTCTCTAACATAGGGAAGAACAAGTCATAAAAAAAAATCATAATCATGTGATAAATGCAATGACAAGATTTCATTTAACTTGAAAGATATATAAGAACTTTGGATATTACGCACAAAATAGATTATTGTAGTGAGATAAAAAGAATCTTAGTTTCAAAAATCAGTTGTTAATATGAGATAGACTTTTGTCTAGAAAAGAAAATTATGTCACTAAAAGAGATTAGAGGGAGGGAAACCATCAACGGTGTTTCTCCCTTTGACCGATTTAGATATGATAATTAATGGCTTTAAATCTCCAAAATATAAAAGATTAAAAAACTAATCATATATAAAACCAAACATAAAAGCAAAGTGAAAATAAAACAATCTAAAACACCAAAAAGATAGCATACAACAAAAATAATACAAAACTAATTAAAAAACATTTCAAGAAATTACGAAGCAGCAAGTTTAAGCAATTATGAGCTGCGAGCCTTTATATGTCCAATTATCCTATGCTCCCACGAGGTCTTTGGTGAGAGCACCCCTACAAAACTCAATAACACTCAGATTTAGGAACCCAAATTGGTTTGGGTCCTTCTCAAGAAAAGTAGAATACAATGCAGGTGTGGTATGCTGTGAATCATGTACCTTAGGTTTACACACCCAATGTGTACTACAGTGAACCGTGCAAGTGTGTGAGATGTGTCCTAGCATGCCACAAGAAAAACATCTAACTCCACGAAAAGGATTTCTTAAATGCTTTGAGTTATAATGCCTCTTCCTAGGTCTTGACTTTTGATCAAGAGTAGGCATCATCCAAGTTTTCTTAAGTGTATACAATTCATTCTTAATCCTCAAGTTTGTATTTTTTAGAACATCATTCTCAACCCTCAAGCTTTTCTCTTTCTCTTTAGATTTCTTGAAATCATATTGAAGAGAGGTGTGTGAAACTTTTAATGCTTCATTCTCATCAATTAATTCCGAGTGCTTTTTGTTCAAATCATCAAATTCATCAAGACGAGCCATGTGATTAGAATCAATCGTTGAATAATCTTTAAGAATAACTTCATACTCTTTTTGTAAATTCACATGTTCCAATTTTAAGTTAGCATGAGTCTTCTTAAGTTTTTTGTATGATGCATGAATTTTCTCACAAATCTCAAACAATTCATCATAAGTTAGTTTACATACTTCTTCCTCATCACTTTGCTCAAGATGATCTTCCCCCATTAAGCACGGGTTTGTTGTCTCTTCCTCTGATTCAGTCTCAGAGGAATCAGTACCAGATTCTGCCCAGAACGCCTTTTGGACTCTCTTCTTGTCCTTCCTAAACTTGGGTTTCTCCTCACCCTTTTCTTTGTCTTTGCTTGAGAGATCTTGAAGTGTAGGACAATCAACTTTCACATATCCAGGCTTTATGTATTCATAACAAACAAGATCAGAAGATCCTTTAAAATATTTATGATCCCTACCTTTTCTCCAATGATGATTTTGCTTTTTTCCTTAGAAAGCTTTTGAATTGTCTTTTGATGAAGGCAACTTCATCGCTCTCAGACCTAGAAGAATCGGAGTCAAATTTGTGTGCCTTCAGTGCAACTGTTTTCTCCTTCTTCTTCTCACCTGCATCAAGATTTATTTGATTCACCCCTTGCTCGTAAGCAATGAGTGAGCCAAGTAAGTTATCAATAGAATAAGTGTTCAAATCCTTAGATTCAGTGATTGCAATGATTTTAGCATCATATGACGAAGGCAAGCATCTCAAAATCTTGTTTATTTTTTCATAGTTTGAAAGTTTTCTTCCTAATACATGCAGTGAAGTGACTATCTGTGTAAACCTAGTATACATGTCAGAAACAGATTCATATGGTTTCATACGAAAAAGTTCATAAACATGCAAGAGAATATTCAAACGAGATTGTTTAACATCATTAGTGCTTCATAAGTGATACACAATTTATCCTAAAATTTTTTACCAGTTTTGCAAGTAGAAACACGCATGTAATCCTCAGATTTTAAAGCACAGAAAAAATAGTTCAAACATTTTGTATTTAATTGGGCTAAATCTCTTTCATCGAAAGTCCATTCAGTAAAAGCAATTTCAGTTTTAACACCATTAATTTCACAAGACGGTGGAGAATAACCTTCTTTGATAAGCATCCACATGCGATAATCAGTAGATTGTAAAAATATTGACATAAGGGTTTTCTAAAAATAAAAAGGTAGGTTATCGAACAGGGGAGGTCGGGTAATAAAATACCCTTCCGTAGTGTTATGATTCCCAAAGTTAGCCATGGATAAAAATTCAAAAAGTTTTCAAACTAATTTTTATGAATCTCGCTCTGATACCATTTAAAAGTTCGTTAGGGATGTTAAGCCCTATAGAACTGGCCCAAGCTAACCAAGAGGGGGGATGAATTGGTATTTTAAAAATTCTTTTCACAAAGAAGTAAAATCTCATAAACGAAAATCACACCATAACAAAAATAAGCGCGAAAATTTAAAGTGCGGAAGCAAGAAACAACAACATAGAAATTTATAGTGGTTCGGTCAACTAGACCTACGTCCACTCCTTGGAGGCGCCCTCCGAGTATTGCACTACAATCGTGACTCTCCTTTAGCCCCCACAGCTAGGCGGAGAAGACTTTACAAAGAACCTCTTTTTGCAACCCCGGCAAGGCAGAGAACCTATCTCATTTTGCTTCCACCTGAAGCTGACAGAGAACCACAATCAGATGCTAAATCCTTACCTCTACCGACCCTTCCAAGAATGAGAAACTCTAGACGAAGAAGAAGCAGAGCGATCCTTGAAGAAACCCTTGTGAATCCCCTCACAAGCTCCCCCTCACAAGATCCTCTCTCTCTTTCTCTCCTCAAGGTCTTCTCAGGTCAAGGCAACAACAAAAGATTAAACAAAAATGTTGAACAAGAGCCCTTAAATAGAAGAGTTTCAAAGGAGCTCATTAATTACAAGTTGCCGACAATATCGTCCAGGCCAATATGGATATCGTCCTAGCCGATCAGTACAAATCTCAGAAGATCGGCTAGAGCATCGCCCTAAATGCAAACTAGACGATTGAAAATTTGCTTGATCGTCCAGGATGATTTCATGATTGTCCTGGCCGATCAGTTCAAATCAGAGAAAAATCTTCTAGAGCATCGCCCTGAATTCAAGCTGACCAATATTTATCATCCAGAAGTAACAAAGGTTTTTGAATAGATCGGCCCGGCCGATCCTGAGATCGTCCAGACCGATATGATCGTATCAATCATCCTTAATTACTTCCTTGATTTGTCTGATCAATGAAGGCATAATTGTAAAATATCATCCAGGCCGATCCAAGATCATCCTGGCCGATCCAAGATCGTCCTGGCCGATTACCAAAAATACAGAATACATTAATTATTTATGGTGGCAATTTCTTTCTGTTTTGAGCTTATCGTCCTGGCCGATACATGTATCATCTAGGTCGATTGGCTAATGACGGCTGCCTTAATTAAGAATCCCTGATTTAGACTTTTTGTTTTAAGCCCGATCGTCCAGGACGATGTAAATATCATCCTGGCCGATTTGAGAAAAAATAGAATTTCTAAGTCTCTCAAGTGTGTGTGTGTGTGTGTAGGGTTACTTAGCATCAGTCTCTTTGAACATTGCAAATAGACTCAAGAAGAGAAAAAACAAAGTACAGACTGACTCAATCCTAACCTAAGCAATCTTGAACTGGCTTCGTTTGTTCGTCCGATCTTCGATTCCTGAAAAGTTAAACATGCAATCCAAGAGAATCAATAGTGTTTGTCAATCATCAAAACATAAGTCAGGAAAATAGATTTGCAACAACACTTACACCATCACTCTGTTCACTATGAACACTTTTATTTAAGAAGGTAGCCTTATCCTTAAATGTTGGGTCAAGCTTATTGAGGGATATCTACTTCTTCAGGCAATACTCAACCACATCCTTGAACTTAAAAAAAGGAGGATCACATCGTACCTATTAAAGGTTATGGACTTATACCTGTCCTTAGTTTCTTTAGCCTCCATTGATAGGTTGGAAATTTTTTATTTTAGTTACCTCTTGTCCAACTACGTGACTTCCTTCAAAGTGGCATTTTTATTAAATTATTCCTTGAAGGTTTCCTTGTTATGCATCTTTGTCTTATTTAGTGAGATAGGTAGCTCTCTGCATTCATATAACCTGTCACCATTGAATGATCATTCATTAGAGCTTCCACTATCATTGTTTCACTCTTATGGATACAATATATGGCTAAGGTGATTTCTTAGACATTGTTACATATAAGAATTGAGCACACCCATCTTTGAAAACTTTCATGGAAAAAATGTGGAAAAATAAGGTGATAATCCATGGGACTTAGTGAAACAACAAGTAGGAGATAAATTTTATGACACTCACTAGTAAGTTGGGAAGGACTTGAGTAAGAATGAAGCCATAAAATTTCAAAATATCTACAAACTCTCTTCAAAAGGGGAGTCACAGCCCTAGCTTGTATTAATCACAAGGTATGCAGAGTATATTGTTGTACAAATTATTTAAATGATTACCCTAAATAAAGAATACAAACTTGTAAGTTTATGTTAGCAGAGATATAACTTAAATATACTATGTCAGCATAATGGGATTACTTTCAACATTTGTGAACTGTTGGTGTTTGAGAATGCCGGAGCATAATTTTGAAGAGCAACCATGAGTATTATTTACAATAGCTTGGAAAGTTGGAAGCAAAGGAGAGTTTCATGAGTACAAATCTCACTCCACAAAAAGGAGATGAGGGTATTTATATAGGTGAGCTGTGAAAAAATCTCAAAGAACTAATCACATATAAAACTAACTGAGCTTTTTCCCATAGATTCGACATTACATTTTTATTAGTGAATCTTTTTCAACATGTGCTTAAGGGCACTCGAAACTAAAGCACAGTTTGGAGTAACCCCAACCCAAACTATGTGGTACTTGGCTCAAAACAAATTATGGAGGGATCGATTGCGACTTGCTTCATCTACTAATAGAATTCACCATAAACTTATTATATTTCAAAACTAATTGTATTTAATTGTTCTTGAGATAGTTTATATATATATATATATATATATATATATATATATATATATATATATATATATATATATATATATAACCAACCAATGGGTTCGTGTTTAATTCATCAAAAGAATTACAAGTTCTTAAAAGGATCAAATGCTCTCTAATGTTCAATGAGCTAGATTCAAAATAAAAAAGAAACCCAAGGAGTAAATGATCCCTACTAGAATACAAGATAAAACATAAGAAAGAAAGGAAAACCTAGCAAAAAACTATGATAAGCTAGAAGCCATGTCCAAAAAAAGAAGATGAACCATCCCCATAGCCAAGCTTGAAATACATGAAGATTGACCAATATGAAGGAGCAACTTCCTGCAAAATAAATGCCATAAAGAAATAGTTGAAAAAATGGATTGAAAATATAGGGGAACAAACCTTATGGTCACACAAATAAATAAGATGGATCCAAAGCCACATCAAAATGGGCCAAAGCCTACATAAGAAAGAGCTCAACAAACCAGAGAGTAAATCAACCAATAAAATAATCAAATCAAAATACATTGAACAATGAGCCCAACAGAAGGAACAACAAATAAAATGAAGAACACGCCATAGTTTCCACCAACATCCAAGAGAGCAATAAATTAGTAGCGAAAACCAAGGCAGCATTAAGAACAACAACCTAAACCACAAGCAGTAGCAAAAGAACTAGAGTAACAAACCATAGAAACACCCTCAACCAAGGCAAAGAAATAGAGCCCAATCTCACTAAGAAAAAGTCTAATGAGAAGAAAATAATAACCAATAGAAGACCACAACCTGACCCAGCCACAACCCAAAATAGACAAGGAAAAAAAACTAAAGAAGACTCAAATAACATCGACAGATGAAAGAAAAGTAATATTAAGAAAAGAAACAATATATTCCAAGACCAACAACCACCTACAATAAGAAGAATAAAATGATAACAAAATAGAATAAATTGCAACAACTAACCTAGCATATTCCAACAACCCCACATAGACAGAGAAGGACCCACAAATGAATTGAAATTTTGAAACCTAGGAATAGAGACTAGAATAAAAAAAATATACCCGTCTAAAGGCTAAACCCCAAATGAGAAATTATCTCGTCCTAATGTATGGGAAACCAATGTTATATATCCTCAACATTCCCTTAATACCAAGAAGACTATTCATGTTAAAATAAGTCATAGAGTTAGGAATCGAAGTTCCTTTTTACAAAGCCAATCCATAATTATGTTGTCATCTCTCCAAATATGAGAGATAATCTACTGAAATTTCTCCAACAATTGCAATTTGTTTTTTAATAAATAGTAGATCGAAGCATTATTACAAGACTTTTCCAGAAACAAGAGAGATCAGCATTTTAGAATCTAACTCTATCTAAATGTTCCTCCATTGTTGTCAACACATATCTGGAGAGCTTGGTGAAGAGCTTGCATTTTAGCCATAATGAAATAATAATTGGAAATCTGAGATGTAAAAGCAAGAACGTAATATATTTTGGAATCTTTAATAATGCCACCACACCTAGAAACCAACATATAAACTGAGCCATCAATTTTACCTTATATTGATTTAAAAAAGGCTTCTTCAATAAAAAAAGAATGATCATTAAAGCTATTGCTACCATGATAAATGTTAAAGAAACCAACCCAAGAAGAGTTTCTCCTAAGATGCATAGTTTTCAAAAGATTGAAAGTATGATGTTGATAAATTTTGTTTTTGAGACCAACGATGATTCTATCCGGGTTCATTTTAATGCCATGATGTTTACTATTATTCCTCTCAATCCGTAAAATATAAAAAACCAACCATGTGAACATGCAATAGTAATAATGTGGCCATTAGTGTGATTTGTAACCCATTCTTAAGCATAACTAAGAAATTAATAATATTGCCTAAAGTTAATATATAAAGCATAACCTAATAAAGCCTAAGCTCTAGAAATAATAGGGCCATCAAGAAAAGAAATAGGCCATGAAGAAAAACATGTTTAAAAGATTCCACATTTGCATAACATTGGCATTTGGAAGGGATAAAAAGCCCTTTTTTTAAGTACCCCGGCCCATCAATAGGAATGAAGCCTTTGAAAAGCTCCAATTAAATATGAAAAGTTAGTCGTAGTCACACAATTCTAAAATTTCTCATAAGTACTATTGTTAACCTTCTTTTTTCTAAAGTCATTCCAAACCTATTTAACATTGAAGTTCACATCAGTAGAAGTCTTAGAGATAATATGATCATGAGTATGCAAATTAATAGAAATCTCACAAATAACATAATTAATATGATTAGGAATATATTCCAAAAGATGGTTTCTATTCCATTTACCATCATCTTAAAATGAGAAACCTTAAGATTACATATAGAGTGAGCATTGCGTAATGAATCTAAAGATTCATAACTCATCCAATTATCTTGCCAGAAATAAGAAGATCTATTAGCAATACCCCATTGGAGAAGATACTCCCCAATCCATATAATTTTACACATTCAAGCCCAACTAGCTAGGTGATTTGCCATTTTTAAAGAAGTACTATGTGTGGTTCTTACCGTATTTATAATTCATATAATTGGCCCAAAAGAGTGTTATTGCTTCTAAATTTCAACTACAATTTACAAGAAAAGCATTTAAGTATACAATAGACTAATTTGCAACAAAAACCCACCCTTTTCACTGTAAGGACAACAACAAGAGTTCCAAGTGGCCCAATAGGTCTTCTTATTAGCCTGGGAAGAACTCAAAAAATTTATCGATAAGCATGTCAAACCTAGAACAAACCTTCAAAGATGGATTAATATATTGAATTAAATATATAGGACGAGAACATAAGGCACTTTTAATTAAAACCAGGTTGGCTACAATAGATAAACAAATGAAATCAATTATCATTCTCACGGCTAGAATTTATGCATCATACAAATTTTTAATCCATTGTTTTACTCTAACAAGTGATGTGGATTCTTTTATACATTGTGCCAATTATCCATCCATGATGTCAAGACTTTCCCTTTGTTGACTGATCAAATATACTATGACAACATAACAACAATGGAGGGAGGTGGGGTCCCGCTGGGGCACATGCCCCCTCTAAAAATTTTTAAAAAAAACCTATATTATCGCTTACGGTTCAGGGCTTTGCCCGGTTCAACATTCCTCGCCCTGATAGTCACCCAAAAACTATCGCGTGATGCAAAAACTCTCATCTCGATGGTATCGTAGCTTCTTCCTTTGGCTTCCACAGTTCCACCAGTGTCTCCAGCCAGCAGTGAGATTTTGAGAGCTTTCATATTTCTCAGATTTTGCTTACGGTTCGCGACTTCACATACGGGGATCGTCGCCGTGAGTTGTTCGTCTTTGAAGGCTTGAATTCTAGAAGGTAAGATCCGACACTGCATTGATTTGGATTTCTTTTGTTGTTTTCAAGTTTTTTGTATCAATTTTTAACTTTTTTTTTCATATGTTTTATGTGGAGGTTTAAAAATATTGTTGGCCATTTTTGGTTTGTGAATCTGTTATCTTTCATCTTTCCCTATTTAGTTGTTTTCCATCTTGAAGATACTTGCATTACTGTGTAGTTGTGTTTCTTTTTGTTTTCTATTTTCTATAGTTGTAACATATCAATTTTTTCATATACTTGTGTGGCTGTGTCCGTCCTTGAAGGTTTTAATCTTCTATAATTGCTTCAGTCATTAGATTGATTCAAAAGGACAAATGAATACAATTTTATCAACATTATAATGCTCTTTTATCACAATCTTGTGTATCTACAATTTTATCAACATTCAAATGAGTTCTACATGTTTTAGATAGTTTGACTTTGTGCATAAAGATTATGGAGAAATATTTTAAGAAGACCTCATCTACGAAATTTTTCTGGCTCCGCCACTGTAACATAGCATTCCTTTAGCAATATCCTAGGTAGTAAGTTGATTTCAATTTTACTCTATATTGTTGGTGCATTGGAAAAATTCCCCATTACAGGTCAATTCCTTGTAGCAAAGTGTACTTGAGAGTATGATGAAACAAAATAGAAACGAAAACGCCGACTGAGGTTACTTCAGTTCTTGTATTATCTCAACTTGTTCTTTCTCAGCATGATTGCTTGGCCGTTTATAAGGCGAATATTTCAAGTAGGTACCGCATCTTATCGATGTGTCTTGCTGAATGTTCAGTTATCATCAATAAATCTGTACTTTACTTTCATACCAGTCTTTGAGTACTCGAGTGTGGTTTAACGACTGCAAAGAAATCTGGGCCGATAAATTAATATGGATTTTTTTGTTACATCGACATATTCTGTTAAGTGCATTGCACTGAGAAGAATAATACGAGTGATTGTACTTCTATGTCTCCCCCCCTTGAAATGAGTATCTATCACCTCAGAGCAGGTACCTAATTCTAAATAACGACACCAGATTCCTAACGCTATCAATATGAAAGTTGAAGGAATGCACAATGATTTATTGGAAGGAAGAACAGGTAAAGCTTCGCATTCCTTTCTCTCTCTCTCCAATAATAATTCAAAGTGTTGGACTTGATTACTATGTCTTAGAAATAGGCGAATTTTTAAGACTAAGCATGATTAGAGCCGTAATTAGTGGATTAAGCATAATTTTTTTAAAATTTAAAAGTAGGTATAATTGCCCATTCAACAGGCAATTATATTTAGTCTAAATCGCCCATATAACGGGGGATTTACTAAAGATCAAAGTCGCCCGTATAACGGCTGAAGCCCTACGATCCCGTCGACACTCGCTCTTTATCGCCGGATTTCGCCATTTTAGATAAGTTTATGTGTATTTTTTTGTTTAAAATTTATATTTATTTATTCCTTTCCTAAATAGAGGGTAGAATAAGGGAAAAAAATGCACCGTGTAAAACTATAGATCGAGTTGATTTTAGGTGATGAGCTATGATTTTTAAACTTCCAATTAGGAAGTAATGATTGCAAATATTATTGTTGTGAGTAAACAAAATACTTGAGTTATAATTTTTTAGATGTTTGATATCAAGTCAAAATACATGAGTTATGTTTGTATAAATAAGCCCTTGATCGTGCATTGACTTTGTAAATTTGCATGAGTTAAAACATTTTGATATTTATTGTTGAGTGCTTCTCATTTGTCTCAGAGTTGCGTATGTTGTGACTTATATTTTTTTTCATTTTGTAGTACCCAAATTATTTATATAAACATATCTTTAACCAAAAAAAAAAAAATAACTTTAACAAAAAAAATGAATATTATTTTTATTTTGAAACTTCCACTTAGGGACTAATTGTAAAACATATGTAATATAAGTATTAGGTATTTATGTTAAAACAAATGTTGGTAATTAAATCAATATTTATTTGTATTAATAATAAATCCTTATTTTTAATAGATATCATATAAATTTTGATATTGTTAGTAAATATAAATAAAAAGAAAATAATTTCAAAATTTGTGTTAACTTTTATGGAATTTTAAGAAATTCTAATATTACAATTTATAACATTTATATTTAGCAAGTTAATTATAATATTATCATAGCGAAATACTATTAATAAAAATTATATTGGAACATAGCATGAAATGTTGCAAGTTCACGATAGTATAGACTAAATAAATATATCGTTTGAAATTTCAATGTAGGTATTCAAAATGAGTGCACGACCACCATCTTTTATGTTGTTATATGACCGAGAGTTATTTTTAGATGATAATTTTTTGCCAACATATATATTGGTGGTAAATGTCCGCCCCTACAAGTACTATTCAACTTGACTTTGAAGCAGTTGAAGGATGTAGTTCTCAGGGCCCTGAAGTTTGATCCCTCAAAGTTCATGGTGACCATTGTGGGTCATTTTCCAGTGGGCAAACAATTCATGGCCTCGAAGCTTGAGGAAAATGAAGGTTGTGAATTTGCATTATCATTAGCTGCTTCTAAAGTTTTGATTATGTATGTCGAGGATGAGGAAATTTATAATGATATTAATTTGGATGAAGATTTATCGACTCAAATTAGAGATTCAATCGTACTAGATCATGTACATGAGATGCATGATGCTGAGGAGATGGCCTTGGCAATCCCAAGTGCACATCTAGGGTATGTTAGTTACGTTGTGAAGGAAATAATCAATTTTCTAAAGTAAAATCTTATTCATCATTATATAATATTATATAAGTATAAATCCAGATCTACACCAATCACATACCAAAAGAATTTGGCCAATCCTTATACACAATCCCAACCTACTTCTAATTTTAAAGTAAATGATATTAGATTATCTGCTCCTACTATCTATGATGAAGGGTATGAGACAATGAACAGTGGTTCAAGTGATCATGAGGATGAAGAGTTTGATGATATGCTCCATGATCCTACTGTCATGAATATTAGTGTTCAACCAAATACCAATGATATTATTTGTGAATATTATATAAGGACTGCAAATACAGAAGTGAGCATGACATCTAATAATGAATATGCTTAGATTCTCAAGACTAAACGTCAGTGGAATACGGATATTTCACCTGATATTAGTAATATTTTTAACATCACAGATGACGAATTTATCATTATGAATGAATTGGTAGAGCATATGTGTTTTCGAATCTAAACTACAATTTTCCTTGCACAGTTGGTCAATCACAAATAATGCTCAATTTGTAATTGTTGCTTTAAATAAACAAATTCACAGTTGCTTGTATACAACATAATAATGTGCTAGTAACACGATAGAAAATTTATTGATTACCGGCGGTTGTCCCGCCGCTGGTAATAATGACAATTTAACTAGCGGTCTGATCGCCGATTATTACCTGCGGCCCAACCGGCCGTTATGCAAGTTTAAGCCGCATGAAATAGCGACGGTCCAAAAATCGCTGGTTAAACGGCCTGCATTAAAACTTACCAGCGCGTTATCGGTGGCTAAAACTTGCGTAACGGTTGATAAGCGTTATAATACCGACGGCTTATCGAACATCTACACTGTACTAACGATGATGTTTTAACCGGTGATTTAATGGCTGGTATGTTGAATCTAGTAATTAGGTTGTTAAGCCTAAGTTAATGTCCCAAGGCTACCAAGAGGGGAGGTGAATTGGTAGTTTAAAATTTTTAAACCCTCTTTGAAGATTAAGTTGAACCAAAATGAAAATTTTTCTTTTAAAGTTTTTATAGAAAATATTTTTCAACCACAGAGTTGTTAAAAAATTAAAATAAAATGCGGAAACAAAAAAAACTATAAATGACACCAGATTTATAGTGGTTCGGTTTATAACAAGACATACATCCACTCCTCAGAGGCACCCTCTGAGTATTGCACTAAAACCTGTTGCGAATCTATGATTTTGATGATAGCAAACATTCCTTATTTCTCTACGATTGCCTTATGTGCTAACGTTTCAGGTCCACACGATCAGACTGTAATCTGGAACCAGCTCAAGATTGGGTAGACTAGGTCTGTGTCAGTTTGTAATCTTTTTTCTTTCTTGAGTCTGTTGTATTTGGTGTGGTATCTGATGATTTGTAACTTGGAAGATTTTCTGTTGTGCCCTAAAAGATTTCTATTTTTGGTAACATCGTCCGGGACGATATTTATATCGTCCTGGACGATCTGACAAAAGTAGAAATACTAATTAGGGCATTCTCATTAAAGCAGCCGTCTTTTTGCAAAACACATCGTCCTGGACGATTTTGTATCGGCCAGGACGATCGGCTCAATTCAGCAAGAATCTGCCGCCATATCTACTTAGAAAAATCTTATTTTTGGATATCGTCCTGGTTATCGGCCTGGACTATAAAATATCGGCCTGGCCGATCCAGGTCAATTTTTCCAAAATTTCTCAGGCAGTTTTGGAAAGCAATTAATGGGGATTTCGTCCAGGCCGATCGCAAGATCGTCCGGGACGATTAGACATCGTCCAGCTTCATTTCAGGGCGATTTTCAGGACGATTTTCCTCATATTTGTGCTAATCGGCCAGGACGATTTGGCTATCGTCCTGAACGATAATGGCGGCAACTTGCATTAATGAGCTCGTTTTGAGAGCCTCTATTTAAGCTATGGCAAGGCACTTTGTAAGTGTCTTTGGCAGCCATTGTAGCTTCGTTCTTGTGGGGGAAACTTGAAGAGAGAGCTTGAAAGGGAGAGAGGAAAGGGTGGAGTTTGAGAGAGGGAGAAGATCCTGTGAGGGGGGACTCAAGGGAGTGTGGAGGGGGTTCCACACGGTTGCTCCGGCAAACTCGCACCTTAGTACCATCGGATTCAAGGCTTGTCTCGAGGTAAGTTCACCAAAGAAGAAGTCTCTTTGGTGTCAAAGGACCCGGCGACTCCGCCGCACCGGGGGAGGTGGAAGTGATTTTGTAAGGGCTTCTCCGCCTAGCTGTGGGGGCTAAAGGAGAGTCACTTTGTGTTAGTGCAATACTTGGAGGGTGCCTCCAAGGAGTGGACGTAGGTCAAGGTTTGACCGAACCACTATAAATCCGGTGTGTTCTTTTCTTATTATTACTTCCGCATTTATTTTTCTTCCGCACTTTTTGTGGTGATTTTGGTTTAGGTTTTTGTCTTTGTTTAAAAGATTCTTCTTTTCCAAATCACCTCTCTTTTAATTAGCTTTGGGAATAAGTTCATAAGGGCTTAACATCCCCATCGAACTTTCAAGTGGTATCAGAGCGGTTTTCATAAAATAAGTTTTTAAAAGCTTTTGAATTTCGATCAATGGCTAATATTTCTAATCGTATTTTTGCGGAAGGATATTCAATCACTAGACCACCATTGTTTGAAAATATTACATTTGATTTTTGGAAAATTCGCATGTCTACTTTTTTGCAATCGATTGATTTTCGTATGTGGCATATGATTTTAACTGGTTATTCATCACCATCACGTATTGTTAATGGAATTAAAACTGATATTCCTTTTAATCAATGGAATAGGGATGAACGAATGGATGCTCAATTAAATGCAAAGTCTTTAAACTGTTTTTTCTGTGCTTTAAGTTCTGATGATTTTATGTTAATCTCCACGTGCACTACCGGTAAGGAAGTTTGGGATAAATTGCACACCATATACAAAGGCACTAGTGAAATCAAACAATCCAAGTTGAATATTTTAATGCATGATTTTGAAATGTTTTCTATGAAACCTTTTGAAACGATTTTAGACATGTATACAAGGTTCATTCAAATTACTACATCATTGCATGCTTTAGGAAAAGATTTTTCAAATTTTGAAAAAGTTAACAAAATTCTTCGATGTCTACTGGATAAATTTGATTCTAAAGTTGTTGCTATTTGTGAGTCTAAAGATTTGAATGATTATTCTATTGATAATTTGATTGGCTCACTCATTGCCTACGAGCAAGGGTTGAGTCAAAGACTTTTGGATGCAGGTGAGACGATCATTCTAAAAGCCGAAGATACGGAAAAAGGAAGCTTAGTTGGTGACGATAGCAATGAATTGTCAAGCAAATCACAAAGCTCACCAATGCATAAGCAAAAGTGGAAGAAAGGTAAAAGTGGTAAGGATGTCCATATTTCCTCTGACGTTATTTGTTTTAGATGCAGGAAACCTGGACATATGAAAAATGAGTGCCCTAACTTAAGAATTCTCCCTGCAAAAGAAAAGGGTAAGGCGAAGTTAAATTTAAACTGGGGAAATAATGAAAGGCAAAAAATCTCATGGGCAGATCTGGTCTCTGAAGCATCGGACCAGGAGAGAGATAATGGTTAAGTGCCTTTCGTATTTTCTTTTTGTTGTGTTTTTGTTTTTTCTTTTTTAATTTTTTTTTTGCGTTTTTTGTTTTGTTTATTCTTTGAAATTTTTTTTCTCGTAAAAATTTTTCTCTGATCTACACACACATTCACTTTTCTAGAAATGAAAATTTTACTTCCTAATTTTTCTTGAAATCTTTAGTAAGTTGTGATTGACTTCTCTAAAAACAATCAAAGGAAGGAAACTCATGTTTTTGACTTTCAATCTCTGTTTCCTAAAAGAGGTTTTTCTACTTTTGATTTAAAATCTTTTTCATCTTTTAAATTGGTTTTTGAAACTAAATTTTTTATCTCCCTATATTTTATTTATCGCATAGGAATCTTTTGCAAGTTGTTGAATCTAATTCAAAATTTTCTTAATCAAGAAATTTGCTTTATCAATAGTATGGGTTTACTTTTGGTATTTAAGATTTCAGAAAGGTAGCATAATCAAAAAAATTGGCCAATGATGCCAAAAATAAAAGAAGCGCAAAGCGCCAAAATTGAAAAATATAGAATACACAAAGTGTATCAAAAGATGCGCAGTGCGCCAACCAATTGTCAAGAGGCATAAAATGAGCCCACTAAATTTTAATGCTTACCATTCTTATACTTCTTAAAGCTTAAGAAAACCCTTGATTTTTCGATGCTTGAGTTTGAAATTCTTGACTCATGATTCAACAAATCCTGCATTAATCTTCTATTAGATATATTTTATGAAAGGAGTTTTGAAAAATTACTGTTTCTTTCTCTAATTTATTCCTTGATTTAGATATTGAATTAAAAAGTTTTTGAGCCTTTTTAAAGAACTTGAGTTTGGATTATCAATTCTTGATTTTCTAACCTTTACTGGGCTATGTGTTGTCAATCCAATTCTACTAAGTTTTTTGATTAAAACCCAGAGGTAACTATCTCATTTTAAGAACATTTGTTTTTTCACTTGATCAGGGAATGTTTTTTGTTCGTTTTGTTTTTTTGTTTGTGCCTCCTCTCTTTTTGATAATGTCAAAGGGGGAGAACGTTGTATCTTTTTTCTTTTCAAAAATTTTAAAACAACAAAAATATTTTCATCTCCCCTATTTTTTTAAAAAGGATTTATTCTAGTGAGGGGGAGATTAGGAGGATTTACTTTTATGAAAATTCAAATTGAAATGTTTTGCCATCATCAAAAAGGGGGAGATTGTTGCGAATCTATGATTTTGATGATAGCAAACATTCCTTATTTCTCTACGATTGCCTTATGTGCTAACGTTTCAGGTCCACACGATCAGACTGTAATCTGGAACCAGCTCAAGATTGGGTAGACTAGGTCTGTGTCAGTTTGTAATCTTTTTTCTTTCTTGAGTCTGTTGTATTTGGTGTGGTATCTGATGATTTGTAACTTGGAAGATTTTCTGTTGTGCCCTAAAAGATTTCTATTTTTGGTAACATCGTCCGGGACGATATTTATATCGTCCTGGACGATCTGACAAAAGTAGAAATACTAATTAGGGCATTCTCATTAAAGCAGCCGTCTTTTTGCAAAACACATCGTCCTGGACGATTTTGTATCGGCCAGGACGATCGGCTCAATTCAGCAAGAATCTGCCGCCATATCTACTTAGAAAAATCTTATTTTTGGATATCGTCCTGGTTATCGGCCTGGACTATAAAATATCGGCCTGGCCGATCCAGGTCAATTTTTCCAAAATTTCTCAGGCAGTTTTGGAAAGCAATTAATGGGGATTTCGTCCAGGCCGATCGCAAGATCGTCCGGGACGATTAGACATCGTCCAGCTTCATTTCAGGGCGATTTTCAGGACGATTTTCCTCATATTTGTGCTAATCGGCCAGGACGATTTGGCTATCGTCCTGAACGATAATGGCGGCAACTTGCATTAATGAGCTCGTTTTGAGAGCCTCTATTTAAGCTATGGCAAGGCACTTTGTAAGTGTCTTTGGCAGCCATTGTAGCTTCGTTCTTGTGGGGGAAACTTGAAGAGAGAGCTTGAAAGGGAGAGAGGAAAGGGTGGAGTTTGAGAGAGGGAGAAGATCCTGTGAGGGGGGACTCAAGGGAGTGTGGAGGGGGTTCCACACGGTTGCTCCGGCGAACTCGCACCTTAGTACCATCGGATTCAAGGCTTGTCTCGAGGTAAGTTCACCAAAGAAGAAGTCTCTTTGGTGTCAAAGGACCCGGCGACTCCGCCGCACCGGGGGAGGTGGAAGTGATTTTGTAAGGGCTTCTCCGCCTAGCTGTGGGGGCTAAAGGAGAGTCACTTTGTGTTAGTGCAATACTTGGAGGGTGCCTCCAAGGAGTGGACGTAGGTCAAGGTTTGACCGAACCACTATAAATCCGGTGTGTTCTTTTCTTATTATTACTTCCGCATTTATTTTTCTTCCGCACTTTTTGTGGTGATTTTGGTTTAGGTTTTTGTCTTTGTTTAAAAGATTCTTCTTTTCCAAATCACCTCTCTTTTAATTAGCTTTGGGAATAAGTTCATAAGGGCTTAACATCCCCATCGAACTTTCAAAACCAATAGTGACTCTCCTTTTGCACCCACAGCAAGGCAGAGAAGCCTTTACAACACACTCTTTTCACCACTACCTGGTGCGGTAGAGAACCGTCGTCCTTTTACACAATCCCCAGTGCTGGCAGAGAACCGTCATCCTTTTACACAATCCCCAGTGCTGGCAGAGAACCGTCATCCTTTTACACAATCCCCAGTGCTGGCAGAGAACCATTCGTCCTTTCACACTCTCCTAGTGTGGGCAGAGAACCCTACGGCTGTTCACACTCTCCAAGTGTAGGCAGAGAACCCTTCGGCTGTTCATACTCTCCAAGTGTAGGCAGAGAACCCTTCGACTGTTCACACTCTCCAAGTGTCGGCAGAGAACCGGATCTCTTTGACTGATCTTCTCACAAGAATCTAGAAGGAATAAAGAAAAGAGTGAAGTAATCCAAATTCACAAGTAGAGACTCTTACCTTTGAAATCCAAGTGAAGCCTTCTCGCTCCAGTGGTAGGAATCCTCCCTTGAATGCTCTCTTCCACTCTCTTCTTGGCTATTCTCTCAAGAGGCACGAAGATCAAATGACAAAAAGATTTGGTGACAGTCTAATTTGGACTATTTATATAAAAGACAAGAAAAACCACCCAAAAACTATAAGTTCTCAATTCTGTACGCAGTGGATCGTCCTGTACGATCGTGGATCGTCATGGACGATTTTACTTAAACGATCTGAAACGACCCTATTTGAATATGTGTATGAAATGTCTTCGTACAGCTGATCGTCCTGTACGAATTTTGGTTCGTCCAGTGCGAACAGTTATTACAAGGTCAGTTCTAGAAACTGCTGAAAACTGTTCTAAGTCGGTTAATCGTTTGGACGAAAATATGTTCGTCTGGACGAAATTTTTACAGAGAACCGATCGTCCTGGACGATTCTTGACTTCGTCTGGACGAAAATTTTCCAGAGAACCAATCGCCACGGACGATAATTTATTTTTGTCTGGACGAAAATTTTCCAGAGACCCGATCGTCCTGGACGATTTTTAATTTCATCTGGACGAAAATTTTCCAGAGGACCAGTCGCCATGGACGATGATAAAATTCATCTGGACGAAAATTTTACAGTGAACCAATCGTCCTGGACGATACTTAATTTCGTCCTGGACGACTTAATTTCGTCCTGGAAGAATAGGACTTAGAAAAAATTTTTGAGCAAGTTCCTATTTGTTCCATGTGCTTTATAGGAGATAACTGTCTGATCGTCCTGTACGATCGGATATCGTCCCGTACGATCAGAATAAAATTTTTATGATCTCCTTATGTGTGTGTGTGTGTATGTTTTTATTCACTCAATTACAATCACTCCCTTTCAAATTTAATTCAAAGAAAAATGCAAGTTTCAAATTAACAAAGTATATTATGTTGAATTTGATATGAAGTTTTCGTAGTCTGGAGTCTGATTTTCCTGAAATGTTAGTACACACAAGAGCAAATACAAATATTCTAAAATTATTAGGAGATAACTGCACATTTGAACAATAATGTTTGGAATTATCAAAACTATACAAGTTGCAAAAAATGTAAAGCATTCAAATAACAACTATTCTAACAATCTCCCCCTTTTTTATTATGGTAAAACAATTATTGTTTGTATGATTTCAACAAATCTCCTATCTCCTAAACTCCCCCTGAATTGATGAATACATGAAAATAGGGAGGCATTTTGAAGCAAAGAACAATATTTTTGTTTTTCAAAAATTTTAACACAAACAATCACAAAAACAAAATGCAAACAGAATAATCAAAACAAAACAAATCAATACCAACACAATAATTTCTCCCCATTTTTGACAACAACAAAAAGTGAAGAAGAAATAGACGAGAAATGTAAGTAATTATATGAAATTCATTTGAAAATTTAATCTAAATGGTGAGTGACATAATGTATGCAATTTTAAATTAAAAATATTAGATCAATCATAGAAATTCATAAAATTTAAGAAGTGATATAACATTGTAAGTAAGAAGAGTTTTTCAAAGACATGATTCAATTTAGACATTCGAATATAGAAAATCATTACAAGAGAGATGTAAAAAAAATTTATATTTCAAAGTTCAATGGAATATAAATGAACATAAGATCAATTTGAATTAAGAGATTGAAAGAATTTGGAAAGAAGAGAATTACCACATGTGGCGCTTTGCGCATCTTTTTCAAATTTTTGGGCACATTTTTGTGCATCTTTTGATATTGGGCTAATTTTGTACCTCTTTTTCACAATACAAATCTTTGCGCATTCCTTTTGATTTTTGTACTTTTTATATAATTTTCAAGAGTAATTGAGACCAATTCTTTCCAAAATCAATAATCTAAAATTTCAAATATTTCTAAGTGCATAAATATCACTTGAGCATAGAAATATAAAATAAGAAAATATCTAAATTGCAATAATAATATTAACTTTTATGTAGTCTAAATAAATAGACATGAATTTTAAAAGTTCTAATTACAACAAGTTATAAACAACTTTTAAATTTAGAAAGACTAGATTTTCTAATATAGATAATCTCAAATTACAATCTAATTTAAGCACTATGAAGATTAAATAATACTAATGAAATTCATAAAAATTAACTACATTCCAAAAATAAATCAAATTTGAAACAAGTACAACATCCATTAATATTAATGAAAGGATTACATATTTCATAATATCTAAAAACAATAAGAAAATACACTGAACTTAAAAGAAAAAACAAACATAAAAACAAACACATAACATAAAAACTAACACAACAAAACATAAAACACGAGTACAACAAAAACAAAGAAATTCATCTCTACTGTTCTGGAGGAGGAGAAAATTCGCGCAAACTGTATCTTTCACACATCGTCCAGTACGAAACAAAATTCGTCCCGGACGATTTCCTCCAATTTTGGAATTTTTAATTTTTAATTTAAGAAAATCAAACTAAACATTCAAAAACACAGAAATCATAAAACAAAACCATAGACCTAAAGACAAATTCATTCAAAACACACAAAATTTTACAAAATAAAAAACAAAACAAAACAAATATCAATGTTGCAAAGACATTTTGATTAGGCATTCAAATCAATAACACCAAGCCTTGTTCTTAAAGTACTGAAGGTATTAAAGACTAAAGGTTTTGTAAAAATGTCTGCAAGTTGATTTTCAGTTGAAACATGTGTGAATTCAATTTCTCCCTTAGATACATGATCCCTTATGAAATGATGTCTTATATCAATGTGTTTGGTTCTAGAATGTTGAAAATGATTTTTAGAAATGCAAATAGCACTAGTATTGTCACAATAAATTGGAATAGTGCCTATAGTTAATCCTAAATCAATCAACTGTTATTTTAACCAAAGTACTTGTGCCACACAACTTCCTAATGCAATGTATTCTGCTTCTGCAGTAGATAGTGCCACTGAATTTTGTTTTCCACTAGACCATGAAACTAATGAATTTCCAATGAATTGACATGTTCCAGAAGTGCTTTTCCTATCCACTCTACTGCCTGCAAAGTCAGAATCTGAGTAACCAATAATTTCAAATGAAGAGCTAAACTTAGGATACCAAATCCCTAAGTTTTGAGTTCCTAGTAAATATCTTAAAATCCTTTTCACTGCTGTCAAATGTGATTCTTTTGGATTTGATAGAAATCTAGCACATAAGCAAACACTGAACATAATATCTGGTCGGCTAGCAGTTAAGTAAAGTAAAGATCCAATTATCCCTCTAAATTTCTTTTGATCAACAGATTTTCCCTTAAGGTCCTTATCCAACTGAACTGAGGAACTCATTGGTGTACTAACAGGTTTAGCATTATTCATATCATATTTTTTGAGGATATCCTTAATATATTTAGTTTGACTAAGAAATGTACCTTCCTCAAGTTGCTTAATGCTAAATCCTAGAAAGTAATTTAAATCTCCCATTAAACTCATTTCAAATTCACTACTCATTATTTTAGAAAAATCATCACAAAGATTTTTATTTGAAGATCCAAAGATGATGTCATCCACATAAATTTGAACAATAAGTATATCCTTTTCAATTTTTCTTAAAAAGAGAGTTGTATCCACACTTCCTTTTTCAAAAGATCTTTCAAGTAGGAAGGTGCTCAACCTCTCATACCAAGCCCTAGGTGCCTGTTTCAATCCATATAATGCTTTTTTTAACTTGAAAACATGATTTGGAAATTTAGAATTTCAAAACCTGGAGGTTATTGTACAAAAATAGCTTCTTCAATAACCCCATTCAAAAAGGCACTTTTTACATCCATTTGAAACAATTTAAAACCTTTAAAACAGGCAAAGGCAAGTAGAACCCTAATTGCTTCAAGTCTAGCTATAGGGGCAAAAGTCTCCTCAAAATCAATTCCTTCAATTTTATTATACCCCTTAGCAACTAATCTAGCCTTATTTCTAATGACTACTCCTGAGTCATTCATTTTATTTTTGAAAACCCACTTGGTTCCAACAACACTTTGATCTTTTGGCCTTGTAGTTAATTCCCAAACTTTATTTCTTACAAATTGATTTAACTCTTCTTGTATGGCCAATATCCAAAATTCATCAGAAAGTGCTTGATCAATGTTAGTGGGTTCAATAGTTGAAATAAAGGCTAAATGATTGACTTCCTTATTTAATCCACGCCTAGTTCTAACACCCTCACTTGGTTCACCTATAATTAATTCCTTTGGGTGGTTTTTAGAAAATCTCAAATCTCTAGGCAAAGGGTTTTCTCATTCCAAATTTTCTTCCACATTTTCTTCTAAATTTAATCTATCAATCTTTTGGGAGTTTTCTTCAATTTCTTCTTCAACAACATTTGGCTCTTCTAAATTTCCACTTTCATCAAATACAACATGTGTGGTTTCTTCAATGACTAAAGTTCTTTTGTTGAATACCCTATAAGATTTTCCAACACTTGAATATCCAACAAAAATTCCTTCATCTGATTTTGGATCAAATTTTTCTAAGGCAGATTTTCTATTATTATGTATGAACACCTTGCAACCAAATACATGCAAATGAGACAAATTAGGTGTTCTACCTTTTAGCAACTCATAGGATATTTTATTCAAATTTGATCTCACATTCACCCTATTCAGAACATAACATGCAGTGCTAATTGCCTCAGCCCAAAAATATCTAGGAAGTGAGTATTCTGCTAACATTGCTCGGGCGGCTTCTATTAATGTTCTATTTTTCCTTTCAACTACCCTATTTTGTTGAGGGGTTCTAGGTACAGAAAAATTGTGATCAATCCCCTTTTCTTTACAGAAATTTTCAAATCTTTCATTTTCAAATTCTCCTCCATGATCACTTTGTATAGAAATTATTTCACATCCTAGTTTTCTTTGAATCCAAGTTGAAAAATTTCTGAATTCCTCAAATGATTCACTCTTATGAAAAAGAAATCTAACCCAGGTGAATCTTGAGAAATCATCCACTATAACAAATCTGTATACCTTCCCTCCTAGACTTACAGTTCCTACTGGTCCAAAAAGATCCATGTGTAAAATTTCTAAAGGTTTACTGGTTCTAAGATCCTTATTGGACTTAAAAGTGGACCTTACCTATTTTCCTAATTGACATGCATCACATAGATGGTCCTTAGTAAAGTCTAGTTTAGGTATACCTCTCACCAAATTCTTTTGGGTAATTCTCCTAAGATTTTTCATACTAGAATGATAAAGTCTCCTATGCCAAAGCCATGATTCATCAGAAACAGTTTTCAAATAAAAAGCAGTAGGAGATTGAATACAATTTAAATCTAGCATGTAGACATTGTTTACCCTTTTTCCATTTAAAACAATTTTCCCATTTAGGCTTATTATGCAGCTAGTAGGTAAAAATTTTACATTGTAGCCTTTATCACATAGCGGACTTATGCTTAACAGATTATATTTTAAGCCTTCAACTAATGACACATTGTCTATGAAAAAGTTTTTCAAATTTCCAATCATACCTGATCCAACCACTTTCTTTGTGGTATTATCTTTAAGTGTAACCTTGCCTCAATTCCTGGCTTCCAACGTT
This sequence comes from Dendrobium huoshanense, assembly GCA_016618105.1. Taxonomy (NCBI): domain Eukaryota; kingdom Viridiplantae; phylum Streptophyta; class Magnoliopsida; order Asparagales; family Orchidaceae; genus Dendrobium; species Dendrobium huoshanense. The sequence goes on along the minus strand of CM028353.1, from coordinate 53,267,391 downwards.
ATGAATTGAGCAGTATCTCAAGTCATATGCTTTGAACATCCGCTATCCAGGTACCATATACTCTCACGAGGTCTTGTGTGAGAGTATTCCTACAAAATTCTCAAATGTTAGACCTGGGAATCCAAACAAGTTTGGGTTCACCTTTATGAAATTTATAATCAGATGCATGTATGATATGTCTAAGTTTATGCATCTTAGTTCTCCACACCAAATTAGTTTTCATCTTTAAAGTGCAGGTATGAGATATATGTCCCAAAAATCCACAATTATTACATTTAACATTAGGAAAAATATTCCTATGTTTTTTTTCATATGATTGTCTTCTAAGGGATTTCATGAATTTAGGATAATATTTAGGATTTGTAAAATCTTCAAGTTTAGGGGGGATCCTATTATCCTCGAGAGCTCTTATTGTGAGTTTGTAAAATAAATTCATATCTTCCAAGATTCGATTGGTATAATTGATTCTATATATCTTGCTCTCAGATTCATCCTTAAAATTCTTAAATTCTTTTTCAAGTTCAGCATAGGATGATTTTAAATTCTTAAAATTTTTATTCAAGTCATCATATTCATCAAGTAGTTTCATGTGGTTGTTATCTATTAAAGCATGATCTTTCCTAAGGATTTCGTGTTCCTTATTAAGCTCTTCCAATTCTAAACCTAAACTAGCATGCATCCTTTTCATTTTCCTATATGCATCATGCATGTGTTCAGAAACTTCAAACAATTCATCATAGGTTAAATCACATACCTCTTCTTGATCTGATTGTTCAACATTATCTGTCATCAAGCAAAGGTTGGTGACTTCTTCTTCTTTTTCAGTCTCAGATGAGTCTGAAGCTGAGTCCGCCCAGACAGCTCTTTGAAACTTCTTCTTGCCCTTCTTTACCATTGGTTTCTCCTCTACCTTCTTCTTGCTAGGAGTGGTTTTGAGTTTTGGACAATCAGTCTTTATATGACCTGGTTTCCTGCATTCATAACAAATCACTTCATTAGAAACCTTGTCATTTCTGTTATACTTACCTCTGTTTCATTGCTGGCGTCTCTACTGTTTCCTCTTTAAAAAGCTTCTAAATTGTCTAGTCATCAATGCAATATCATCTTCATCCTCAGGTTGTGAGTGTTCACTTTCTGACTCTTCCACATTTAGTGCAATATTTTTGTCCTTTCGTGGTTCAACTGCATCAATCTTTCTTTGACTTACTCGTTGCTCATAAGCAATGAGTGAACCAAGAAGATTGTCAATGGAATAAATGTTCAGATCTTTAGACTCTGAAATTGCTGTAATTTTAGCATCATAAGCAGTAGGTAAACAACGAAGAATTTTATTGACCATTTCAGCATTAGTTAATTCCCTACCAAGTGCATGCAAAGAAGTGACAATTTGAGTGAATCTTGTGTACATGTCTAAAATAGATTCATTAGGTTTCATGTGAAATAATTCATAGTCATGTAACAAGATATTGAGTCTTGATTGCTTAACCTCATTTGTCCCTTCATAAGTTATACAAAGTCTATCCCATATGTCATTTCCGCTTTTGCAAGTGGAAACTCGCATGTAGTCTTCAGATTTTAAAGCACAAAAGAAACTATTTAAACATTTGACATTTAATTGTGCTAAGTCACGTTTTTCAATAGTCCAATCTGCATAGGGTGTTTCTACCCTAACTCCATCAACTAATCTAGTTGGTTTTGTGTAACCTTCCTGGACTAGCATCCACATGCGATAATCAAGTGACTGTAAGAAAGTAGACATGTGTGTTTTCCAAAAATCAAAAGGAATATTGTCAATCAGTGGAGGTCTAGTGATAGAGTAACCCTCAGATGTGTTTCGGTTTCCAAATGTAGCCATCTACGTTAATCAAAAAGTAGTTCAAACTTATGATTTTGAAACGATGCTCTGATACCACTTGTTGAATCTAGTAATTAGATTGTTAAGCCTAAGTTAATGTCCCAAGGCTACCAAGAGGGGGGTGAATTGGTAGTTTAAAAATTTTAAACCCTCTTTGAATATTAAGTTGAACAGAAATGAAAATTTTTCTTTTAAAGTTTTTATAGAAAATATTTTTCAACCACAGAGTTGTTAAAAAATTAAAATAAAATGCGGAAACAAAAAAAAACTGTAAATGAAACAAGATTTATAGTGGTTCGATCTATAACCAGACCTACATCCACTTCTCAGAGGCACCCTCTGAGTATTGCACTAAAACCAATAGTGACTCTCCTTTTGCACCCACAGCAAGGCGGAGAAGCCTTTACAACACACTCTTTTCACCACTACCCGGTGCGGCAGAGAACCATCGTCCTTTTACACAATCCCCAGTGCTGGCAAAGAACCATCGTCCTTTTACACAATCCCCAGTGTTGGCAGAGAACCGTTCGTCCTTTCACACTCTTCTAGTGTGGGCAGAGAACCCTACGGCTGTTCACACTCTCTAAGTGTAGGCAGAGAACCCTTCGGCTATTCACACTCTCCAAGTGTAGGCAGAGAACCCTTCGGCTGTTCACACTCTCCAAGTGTCGGCAGAGAACCGGATCTCCTTGACTGATCTTCTCACAAGAATCTAGAAGGAAGAAAGAAAAGAGTGAAGTAATCCAAATTCACAAGTAGAGACTCTTACATTTGAAATCCAAGTGAAGCCTTCTTGCTCCAGTGGTAGGAATACTCCCTTGAATGCTCTCTTCCACTCTCTCCTTGGCTATTCTCTCAAGAGGCAGAAAGATCAAATGACAAAAAGATTGGGTGACAGTCTAATTTGGACTATTTATATAAAAGACAAGAAAAACTGCCCAAAAACTGCAAGTTTTCAATTCTGTACGCAGTGGATCGTCCTGTACGATCGTGGATCATCCTGTACGATCGTGGAATGTCCTGGACGATTTTACTTAAACGATCTGAAACGACCCTATTTGAATATGTGTACGAAATGTCTTCGTACAGCTGATCGTCCTGTACGAATTTTGGTTCGTCCAGTACGAACAGTTATTACAAGGTCAGTTCTAGAAACTGCTGAAAACTGTTCTAAGTCGGTTAATCGTTTGGACGAAAATATGTTCGTCTGGACGAAATTTTTACAGAGAAAAGATCGTCCTGGACGATTCTTGACTTCGTTTGGACAAAAATTTTCCAGAGGACCAATCTCCACGGACGATAATTTATTTTCGTCTGAACGAAAATTTTCCAGAGACACGATCGTCCTGGACGATTTTTAATTTCGCCTGGACGAAAATTTTCTAGAGGACTAGTCGCCACGGACGATGATAAAATTCGTCTGGACAAAAATTTTACAGTGAACCAATCGTCCTGAACGATACTTAATTTCATCCTGGACGAATAGGACTTAGAAAAATTTTTTGAGCAAGTTTCTATTCGTTCCATGTGCTCTATAGGAGATAACTGTCTGATCGTCCTGTACGATCGGATATCATCCCGTACGATCAGAATAAAATTTTTATGATCTCCTTATGTGTGTGTGTATGTTTTTATTCACTCAATTACAATCACTCCCTTTCAAATTTAATTCAAAGAAAAATGCAAGTTTCAAATTAACAAAGTATTTCATGTTGAATTTGATCTAAAGTTTTCGTAGTCTGGATTCTGATTTTCCTGAAATGTTAGTACACACAAGAGCAAATACAAATATTCTAAAATTGTTATGAGATAACTACACATTTGAACAATAATGTTTCGAATCATCAAAACTATACAAGTTGCAAAAAATGTAAAGCATTCAAATAGCAACTATTCTAACACGGTAAGCCGTCGGTAACAACACCGGCGGACACAGGCGCTCAGACCGCCGGAAGATAACTAGCTGTACAAACCGTTGGACAAGGTCGGTGAAAAAAACCATCGAAAAAATATCACCGGTAATGGTTTCCGGCGCTGTTTTTTCCGGTGGTTTTTAAACCGCCGAAAAGCCGCCGGTGTTTTACAACACCTCTGGAAAATAAGTGTTAACAGCTGGTAATGAGTGTTTTTCTATAGTGTAAAGTGTCCTTGGCGTTTACATGCTAGCCTAGGCAAGCGATTGGTTGGGGAATTGAAGATAGCTACCATAAAAGGTCCACATACATGTATGAACCCTACTTCAAGAAAATCACAAACAATGTATTTCACAGTTCAACACTTACTATTTAGGGGCAGTAGTGCTAGCCCACTTGTACATGGAGCTTGCTGAGGCGACCAAGCCTAAGAGAATAAATATTGCAGGTTGCATTCACTTGCTTTAAATTTGGTGTTGGGAGCAACTTCATGTTGGATGTTCTACACTTCATGTCTCACATCATATTAGCTTTGGTGGTCTTTCTGTTGGCTACAGGTAACCAACAAAAAAATTTCTATTATGTATAAATTTTAATTTCTCAACATAAGATGGTTAAATTATATTTTTTTTTTGTAGGTGAAACCAAAAATTTATAAGGCAGTTCCCAGCAAGTAGCCTAAATAATTATAGAGATAAGTTAGATAGCCTATTGGATAATCAAGTTTGTATTGTTATTAGTAATATAGAAGTTATACTACTTAAATTATAATAATTTTAATTAATCAACATAAATATTTATTTGATTTTACAGGTGACTTGAGAGCCGTACATCACAGAAATTCGCTCTCAAGTTGCTAATATATGCTTATCAGAAGAAGCAATATGATTAGCTCATATGCCTCTTGTTTGTTGGACTAGGGTGGAGTGGCACTCCCAAATAGAGTTGTTCGACAGTTCAGACTCGGGTGGAGTGGCACCACCTTCGGAGCAATATCTGGTAAGGAATATCAGTGTGTTATAGATTTCATTTCTTAGGAATTTTGACCGTATAGTAGTTTATTTTTTTTCCTTCCCTCAGCATAATTTCTTCCTGGAGATAGAGAGGGCAGTGTTACCTATGGTTAGTTCACATGACTACAGCAATATCGAAAGTATTGTTAAGAGAATTATTGAGATGACAATGAATTTTTGTAGAGAGGTTAATATTCCAGATGACCTGTACTCAGAGCATGGATATGCAGGGTATCCATAAGGAACCTTCAGTCCAGTGGCAGTTAATCCTCAACCTACAGATGCAGGATCATCATCGTATGAAGATTTGAGACCTTCTCAGGCTTTCTTTACTTAGCTGACTCAACAGTCCACACTAGGTTGGTACCCACATCAGTATGTTCCAGACAACACGTTAGTAGGCATAGTTGGGGAAGAGTAGCATGTGTTACGTGACAGGCCTGTTTGTCCACCATAACATTACACACCAAGCAGTGATGCTTTACCCTATAGAGGACAAAGGAGATATTAGTTGATGATATGTTTTTATTACATATTATGTAGACTTTTGTTGATGTTGATATATTTAGTGATGAATGAATATGAGTTAACTTATATTTCTTTTAACTAATGTAGTTTACATTTCACTTTGTTAAATTAAATGAAATATTCTCTTTACAACTTCCATGAATGCATTAATTAGTAATTTTAATGCATTTATTATTCTAAACAATCTAAAACTATTTTTTTTAAAACAAATTGGATAAGGATAACTCACACATTTAAATTACATTTATTTAAAAAAAAATTCAAAAAGGTCAAAATCGCCCATTTGATGGGTGATTTTTGTCTGGTATGTTAATCGCCCGTCAAACGGGTGATTATGCATAACCACCTAATCGTGCCTAGTTTTAAATTTTTAAAAAATGATGATTAATATTCTAATTACATTTCTAATCATGCTTAGTACTAAAAAATGCCCTTAGAAATAAGCATGAGCCATTTTCTTCGAAAGTTTGTAAGAGAGGGTAAAATGAAAGACGGACATATGCCTTCAGTTGTGACTGGGCGTTTGATGTTAGAAATGAATCCTTATATAGCACTGCATAAGCTTGATGTCCTTTGAAAATGAGAAATATGCATTGAGCCAGGATAGGATTGATTTCATTCATGGAATTAAAAGAAATTGATGAGAAAGAACTTATCACCATTCATGGTGCATTCATATTTTTTTACTTGTTTGGGTAGGGCTTTGAGAAATTTTTTAAAATAGGTACAGTAAAAAATTAAATTATTTAAAGAAATTACAAAAAATAAAAAAAAGTCAAAGTAGTCCGTTTAACAAGTGGCTATGTTGTGTGATCATGTAAGTCGAAAGAACGACTTAGTCTATTTTTTATTTTTTTAATTAAATCTATATATGTTATTAAAGGCTGAAAAGTGTTGCTAATATTAGATTCCTCAATTTCATAATGAAAGTGAAATTATTTGAGCAAAATAACAGTGATGTCAAATCAAATTAAAATGATTAAAAATTCATATTTAAATATCCTAGATATTCTATATTATTTAACTTAATTAGTCCAGATGATTAGACCAAATAACTGAAGATCAGAAGCAACCGAACAGCTGTCATGATTTCCCATTGGTCACTCCACAATTTTTTATAATACCAAATGTATAGATAATCTTAGCATATAAGGTAATAAAAGATTTACAAGGAAGGACATATAGGCCAAAGCTAACTCGAATATAAGGTAATAAAAGATTTGCATAAAATAGGGATAACATCTTATGGAACATTCATTGAGGATAAAAACTTAATGATGATTTGTAAAGCTGGCCTCAATTAGTTAGCTTAAAGCTAATGATAATGATAGTCACGAAGGTAGTACTCACATTTTGACAAATGATAGTAATATTCAATTCTGTGTTTCGTTTTAATGATTCAGTTTGTCTTGCTTTTCTAACTCTGGAAATTACATAAGTTTTTCTATTTTTATTTCCATCTTAACCGTGCACTTCATATTAAATATCCTAGATATTTACTGATCAATGAATCTGAGTTAAGTTATATTTCTTTTATCTAACGTAGTTTACATTTCACTTATTAAATGCTAAATTAAATGAAATTTTCTCTTTACAACTTCCATAAATGCATTAATTAGTAATTTTAATGCATTAATTATTCTAAACAATCTAAAACTATTTAAAAAAAAAAATTGGACAAGGATAACTCACACATTTAAGGCTTCGTTTGGGACGGCTTTTTCATTGCTTTCTAAAACGGAGTTTTAGTACAAATTTTTTTAATTTTGTACTAAAACTCCGTTTTAGAAAGCAATAAAAAAGCCGTCCCAAACGAAGCATATTCTGAATGGCTGGGGGTTCTTGCACTGGAGGGACGGTGGATGCTGACTTTTGTCGTTTTTGCCTTGACACCAACCTCGTCTACAAGAGGTGCGAAACCCGAGGGGCCTGCCGCACAATCCGACCCAGCTGCTGCCGGTCGGGACAGGAAACGGGGCGCGACGGTGCTCTTTTAGTAGGTCCGATAAGCCAGCATATGATGCCCCCGCTGGGGCTGTTTCGAACTTGGTCCAGTTCAGCTCCAGCAATTCTTTTGATAGGCACCTTGCTATCATGAAAACGCCAGCTGTGAGCCTAAATTTCATTTATTTTAAAAATATCTAAAAGGTCAAAATCGCCCGTTTGATGGGTGATTTTGGTCTGGTATGTTAATCGCCCGTCAAACGGGCGATTATGCCTAACCACCTAATCGTGCCTAGTTAATTTAAAAAAATGATGATTAATATTCTAATTACATTTCTAATCATGCTTAGTACTAAAAATTTCCCTTAGAAATAAGCATGAGCCATTTTCTTCGAAAGTTTGTAGGAGAGGGTAATATGAAAGACGGACATATTGTTAAGGTATCCCATATACCTCCTGTGGTTCATCACACCGACTGCAGCACCTCACACGACCTCTGTCACCACTGGTCTGACTCTGGCCTCCAATACCTCTCTGATATTCCAACGATCTGTCTCCTCCTTCTCTATAAAACGCATTTACTGTACATGGCCGAGAGATTAAGGAAACAAGCTTTTCAGCTCATTATCTTCTTCTTCTTCTTCAAGTTTCTATGCTTACTAACCTTTGCAGATATCTTATCATGGTATCAGAGCAGTAAGCCTGGACTCTCTCAGCACGATGACGGAACAAGATTCCTCCACACAGTCGCAGACGACGCCTTCTCTGTTTTCATCAATGGCAGCCGTCGTCATTCCTCCACCTCTGAAGTTTCTGATGTCGAATCTCAAGCTACTCATACACACGCAGCTTACCATAGACAACTATCCCATCTGGAGGTTACAGATCTACCAAGCATTCGCTGCCAACGTCTTCGAAGAATACCTTACCGGCTCACTACCCTGTCCAACTGAATCCTCTGACTCCGGCAATGCAGATCACAAACTCTGGAAACTTGTAGACAGGAATCTTGTCTCAGCACTTTTCTCCACCATATCTCCCTCTGTTCTTCCCTATATCCTACAGCTTCAAACTTCGCATGAGATCTGGAAGGCATTGGGGTCTTCAACCTACAAGCAGGTCAAGAGTCATTCAGTTGAAGAAGGAACTACACAACGTCCAAATGAGAGATCAATCCATCTCTCAATATCTATCCAAAATCAAAGCATTAGTAGACAACATAGCTGCTGCCGGCAGCCACATTAAAACCGAGGATATTATCCTCTATACATTAAAAGGCTTACCAGCCTCATACAACCCATTCAAAGCCGCTATTCGGACCTCTCCTCTGCCCGTCACTCTCGAATCCCTCTATTCACTACTTTGCAGTGAAGAAATCAATCTGCAAAATGAACTTCAGCAAGATTCAGCTTCCTCGCCGGAGCCGCAGGCATTATACGCCTCCAGAGGAAGAGGACGCAACTCCAGCTACAGAGGAAATCGTGGCAGGGGAACTACCTTCAATACCAACAACATCACCACCAGGAACTCATCTACAACACCCCGAAACACAGAAAGACATGTCTACCAGATCTGTGGAAAAACTGGACACATTGCCTCGGCCTGCTGGCACAGATACAACTCCAGTTATACTCCATTCCCCACCACCAACCGAGCTCTGGTCACTCAAACGCCATCTACAATGACTACCGATTGGGTGCTTGATTCAGGCGCCTCCACGCACTTGACATCGGACATCGCCAACCTGCAGCTCTCCTCCCCATATCACGGACAAGACTCCATCTCTACAGCAAGTGGCTAATCCCTTCCCATTCACCACACCGGCGCCGGCATCCTTCCCCTACCCGATCCTAACCGTAAGCTCAAACTCACAAATCTACTTCATGTTCCCTCTCTAGCTTATAATCTCCTCTCTATCTCCAAACTAACCAAGGATAACAAGTGCTCTATTCTCTTTGATTCCAATAGATTCACTATAAAGGACCTCCAGGACAACACCACTCTGCTCAATGGTCGTAATCAAGACGACATCTATCCCATCCGCCTTCCTCACTCCTCCTCCATTCGTGCTCTATCCACCACGGCGACCAACTCAGCACTGTGGCATTCTCGAATGGGTCATCCCCATCTTCGCTCGATCACCAGCCTATACAAGCTTCTACCTAGCATTAGCTCTAAGTTTTTAGATTTTACTTGTCTTTCTTGTAAGCTGGCGAAATGCCACAAACTGCCTTTTACAAAATAGGAAGCTCATGTAACTACCCCTTTTACCTTAATACACACAGACGTTTGGGGTCCCTCCCCCGTTCCTTCTCTCTCTGGTTTTCGATATTACATTGTCTTTATCGACGACCACTCAAGATTCTGCTGGCTTTATTTAATGCACACAAAAAATGAATCAGCCATTAAGTTTCAACAATTCAATAAACTCATTCAAACTCAATTCAACACATCCATTAAAACTTTGAGATCCGACGCAGGTGGGAAATACACCAGTCATGACTTTCAAACCTTCCTAAGAAATCAAGACATACACCACGAGTTCAGCTGTCCATACACACTGGAACAAAACGGTGTCTCCGAGAGGAAACACCGTCACCTACTCGAAACAACCCGAACGCTCCTTCACGCTGCCTCCCTTCCTGCCATCTACTGGGCTGAAGCGGTTCAAACTTCAAATTACCTCATTAATCGTCTACCCACCACCTCGCTAAATAACCAAATTCTTTTCCAACTCATTCACGGCATCCCTCCCTCCTACACTCATCTCAGAGTATTCGGCTGCTCCTGTTTTCCCTGGTTAAAACCGCAGACATCCCACAAACTTGAACCCCGTTCCACTCACTGTATCTTCCTAGGATATTCCAGCTCGCACAAAGGTTACCGTTGTTACGACCCACACAGTCAAAAACTCTATATTTCCTGACATGTAACGTTTGATGAACATCACTTTCCCGCTAAGACACCTCCCACCAACTCATCAAAACCCGATACCATCTATACTCCTCCTCTACTTCTAATACCAACCTCAATTCAACCTCCCACTCCACCAACACCTTCAATTTCCCCCTCACCGAATAACCCCGAACAACCCACACCCAATCTCTCTCCTGTACCATCCACTACCATTCCCACCCACACAAAAATTTCAAATTTACCTCCTCCCGCTCACAAACATCCCATGCAAACACTGTAAAACCCTTAAAAAAACTGATTTTTTTGTGCTGTTAGTCTCGTACGATCTGACTTTAGTCCCGAACGAACTGAAGGAATTTGTGAAGAATCTGTCATTTTCGTCTGTACGAACCTGGAGCAGTCGGGACGATCCGTCTGTACGAAATTTGTCCAGAGAGCAAGTCGCCCAGGACGAATTTTGGATCGTCCAGGACGATCAGTGTTGATAAATATCAGATTTGAGATATTTTGGATTATTTTTGGAGAGAGAGAAAAGGCAGGAGAGAGAAAGAGAAGGAAGAGAAGAGGAAGCTTGGCTTTGGAGCCCGCGGAGTGCTTTTCGTCCGACGACGCAGTTGGAGGATTTGTTTATCTCGCGGTAAGGACTCCGAATCCTATTTTTGTTTTCAGAGATATTGATTTTTGATCGAGTTGTGCACTGTTTTGTATTTTCGTAGTCGAATTTTGGACCCAGTTTTGTATTGACATAACTTTCACCGCACAACTTTTAATATGTTATAGATATGAATATTGTACACGATTTGAGTATTTTCTACGACGATTTTATCGGTCAGAATTGGTTCTACGCGATTTTAATCGAATAGAAAAATATCAGGATGTTTATTGATATTGATTCAGTAGAAGAATAGTCTTATATTGATGTCGTGAATAGTCTACTATAATTTGGTGTAATTTGGCGAATTGTGATTTTTTGCAGGATTTTTGTGTAAATTTGATAGACTGCCGTTACTCTGCCTGATTTTCGTAGTTTTTCTGATTTGTCTGAGATAAATAGATTGAATAGATATGAATGTGAATATTGATATGATTGCTTTAATATTGACTATTGAATTGATTATTGATTGATTATTGATACTGATCACAAGTGGAACCTGGTTGAACATTGGTTGGAGATTGATTGACCTGTACAGGATGGTGAGCCGACGGGCTTTCCTTTAAACATTGATTATTGATATGGATGGGAGTCATAAGGAGTTTATTGATATGCCGACGGGCAAAAAGAGTGACGACTCTTATTGATATAACCAATGTGTATGTATATCTACAACAGCAATATGGATTCTACAACAGCAACATAGCCAGTTGATTGTACTTGTTCAGTATTATCGTATTGAATGCATGTTTACTGTATTGACATATGAATTTATTGATTTATCGATATCTGCTTTATTGATTTAATCGGATTTACTGTATCGTACGATTTCAGTGATTTCATCGATTGATTACCGAGCATTGATACTACTGAGCATTGATATTGATATGGATGGATATAGATATTGCATTGATTCATTGATGCTATGGATATGGATATTATAGATTTATTGATAGTATTGCCTATAGACTCATTGATACTATTGTTTCTGCACCGTATTACCTGTTGCATTTGATTCATTGCTAGTATAGATTAAGCTTTATTGTACTGCTTTTCTAATCGATTACATTGACTAGATAGTATTGATTTGATCGATTGATTCGATACGATTGATTTGACTGATTGACGGATTCTTCTAAGATTTGATGTACTGATTGATTGAGTTTGATTTATCGGTTCTTCTATCGCTGCATCGACTATTGATTTCTTCGACTATTGATTTCCGTACTGCATTGACTACTGATTTGATTTCCGCTGCATAGACTCATTGACCATTGACTGTTATGGATTTGATTGACTGACATGCATATTGATAGCAGTACCGTGCTTTGATTTCAGTTGTAGGCTTTGGTGACCTGCTGGGCTATTTAAGCTCATTATATGTGGTTAACAATTTCAGGTCCGAGCACGGCAACTGGAATGGAGTTCGATCAGAATGTCAGACGAATCCTTTCACTATGGATGCCTGGGGCGTCACAATTGGTATCAGAGCAAAGTGTAGTGAAAGGATTTGATTGATAGTTTGATAGAATAGATATTTTTGCATACATGTTGAGTGACATATGATTGATTTGATTGTATGATTTGTATTAATTTTCGATGAGTTTTGACTTCGATTCTGATTCGATTTGATTCGAATTTTGATTGGACGGATTTGCTTTGTATCGATTTTGCATTCGAACCCTTAAGTGAAATGTCGAGGATGACATTTTTCTTAAGGTGGGTAGATTGTAAAACCCTTAAAAAAACTGATTTTTTTGTGCTGTTAGTCCCGTACGATCTGACTTTAGTCCCGGACGAACTGAAGGAATTTGTGAAGAATCTGTCATTTTCGTCTGTACGAAACTGGAGCAGTCGGGACGATCCGTCTGTACGAAATTTGTCCAGAGAGCAAGTCGCCCAGGACGAATTTTGGATCGTCCAGGACGATCAGTGTTGATAAATATCGGATTTGAGATATTTTGGATTATTTTTGGAGAGAGAGAGAAAAGGCAAGAGAGAGAAAGAGAAGGAAGAGAAGAGGAAGCTTGGTTTTGGAGCCCGCAAAGTGCTTTTCGTCCGACGACGCAGTTGGAGGATTTGTTTATCTCGCGGTAAGGACTCCGAATCCTATTTCTGTTTTCAGAGATATTGATTTTTGATCGATTTGTGCACTGTTTTGTATTTTCGTAGTCGAATTTTGGACCCGGTTTTGTATTGACACAACTTTCACCGCACAACTTTTAATATGTTATAGATATGAATATTGTACACGATTCGAGTATTTTCTACGACGATTTTACCGGTCGGAATTGGTTCTACGCGATTTTAATCGAATAGAAAAATATCAGGATGTTTATTGATATTGATTCAGTAGAAGAATAGTCTTATATTGATGTCGTGAATAGTCTACTATAATTTGGTGTAATTTGGTGAATTGTGATTTTTTGCAGGATTTTTGTGTAAATTTGATAGACTGCCGTTACTCTGCCCGATTTTCGTAGTTTTTCTGATTTGTTTGAGATTGATAGATTGAATAGATATGAATGTGAATATTGATATGATTGCTTTAATATTGACTATTGAATTGATTATTGATTGATTATTGATACTGATCACAAGTGGAACCTGGTTGAACATTGGTTGGAGATTGATTGACCTGTACAGGATGGTGGGCCGACGGGCTTTCCTTTAAATATTGATTATTGATATGGATGGGAGTCATAAGGAGTTTATTGATATGCCGACGGGCGAAAAGAGTGACGACTCTTATTGATAGAACCAATGTGTATGGATATCTACAACAGCAATATGGATTCTACAACAGCAACATAGCCAGTTGATTGTACTTGTTCAGTATTATCGTATTGAATGCATGTTTACTGTATTGACATATGAATTTATTGATTTATCGATATCTGCTTTATTGATTTAATCGAATTTACTGTATCATACGATTTCATTGATTTCATCGATTGATTACCGAGCATTGATACTACTGAGCATTGATATTGATATGGATGGATATAGATATTGCATTGATTCATTGATGCTATGGATATGGATATTATAGATTTATTGATAGTATTGCCTATAGACTCATTGATACTATTGTTTCTGCACCGTATTACCTGTTGCATTTGATTCATTGCTAGTATAGATTGAGCTTTATTGTACTGCTTTTCTAATCGATTGCATTGACTAGATAGTATTGATTTGATCGATTGATTCGATACGATTGATTTGACTGATTGACGGATTCTTCTAAGATTTGACGTACTGATTGATTGAGTTTGATTTATCGGTTCTTCTATCGCTGCATCGACTATTGATTTCTTCGACTATTGATTTCCGTACTGCATTGACTACTGATTTGATTTCCGCTGCATAGACTCATTGACCATTGACTGTTATGGATTTGATTGACTGACCTGCATATTGATAGCAGTACCGTGCTTTGATTTCAGTTGTAGGCTTTGGTGACCTGCTGGGCTATTTAAGCTCATTATATGTGGTTAACAATTTCAGGTCCGAGCACGGCAACTGGAATGGAGTTCGATCAGAATGTCAGACGAATCCTTTCACTATGGATGCCTGGGGCGTCACAAACACGCCTCCAAACTGGTCATCTTAAACCACGAAAATTTCTTGATCTACTTGTTGTTACAGATGCGAGTCCTACTCCGTCCACCTACAATGAGGCTGTCAAACTATCCCACTGGAGACAAGCGATGTCGGCTGAGTTCATGGCACTCCAAAAACAGGGTACATGGTGCCTTATTTCTCCACCACCGAACACACCTATACTTGGCTGCCGGTGGACCTACAAGACCAAGCACAATCCCGACGGTAGTATCGGCCGCTATAAAGCCAGACTGGTTGCTCAAGATTTCACCCAACAGAGAGGGATTAACTATCAGCAAACCTTCAGCCCCGTGGCCAAGATGCCCACCATTCGGGTGCTGCTCATCATCTCTCTTCATCGAGGCTGGCCCATCCATCAACTGGACATCAACAATGCCTTTCTTCATGGAGATCTCCAAGAGGATGTATACATGAAACAACCCCCTGGCTTCATTGATCCCAAGCATCCCGCTCACGTATGCAAACTTAAGAAGGCTATCTATGGACTTAAACAAGCTCCGCGTCAATGGTTCCACAAATTGACGTCGTTCCTCCTCACATTTGGTTTCCAATTCAGCAAAGCTGACCCGTCCATGCTCATCTACAGCAAACATGACGTTCATCTCTACCTGCTTGCCTATGTTGATGATCTGCTCCTAACCGGCAACCATCCACCAACCCTCCAGCGCCTCCTCTCTAGCCTCCGACAAACCTTTTCCCTCAAACAAATGGATACAATCAGTCTGTTCCTTGGCATTCAAATACAGCCCACATCAACAGGTCTCTTTCTCACTCAGTCTCATTATGCCAGAGACATTCTACACTCAGCGGGTCTAGATTCCTCCAAACTGGTCAATACACCGATCTCACCAAAGGAGTCCAAAACAGAGACAGCAGCGGCAACCCATGAAGATCACACATTCTACAGACAAATAGCAGGCTCTCTTCAATATCTTACCATAACCCGGCCTGATATCGCCTTCGCTACCAACGTCATATGTCAGCACATGCACTGCCCCACGACATCCGACTTCAAGAGACTCAAACGTCTTCTACGATACATCAGAGGCACACAAGATTATGGCTTGCCGATCACCACCGGCCCTCTAACGCTCAAAACCTATTTCGATGTAGACTGGGCATCAAACACCGATGATCGGAAGTCCATTACAGGGTTTTGCTCGTATCTAGGTCCCAACCTCATCTCATGGAGCGTTAAAAAGAAGTCAACCGTCGCCAAATCGTCAACCGAGGCGGAGTACAGGGCTCTAGCGGCAGCTACCTCAGATGTGATCTGGCTCTGTAGGCTTCTTCATGATTTCCACACCTCGCAGCCAGCCCCAACGACGATTTTCTGCGATAACATCTCCACCATTGCCTTGTCTAACAACCCCATATTTCATGCTAGGACAAAACACATTGAAATAGATCACCATTTCATCAGTGATCATATTAACCGCAAAGCGGTAGAGGTTGCTCACATCAATTACGCCGATCAACCGGCGGACATACTCACCAAACCCATTACTGGCAAGCGGTTCTTCAAACTACGGACCAAACTGACCATCTGTAGATCAGATGATCAGCTTGCGGGGGGATGTTAAGGTATCCCATATACCTCCTGCGGTTCATCACACCGACTGCAGCACCTCACACGACCTCTGTCACCACTAGTCTGACTCTGGCCTCCAATACCTCTCTGATATTCCAATGACCTGTCTCCTCCTTCTCTATAAAACTCATTTACTGTACATGGCCGAGAGATTAAGGAAACAAGCTTTTCAGCTCATTCTCTTCTTCTTCTTCAAGTTTCTCTGCTTACTAACCTTTGCAGATATCTTATCACATATGCCTTCAGTTGTGACTGGGCGTTTAAGGTTAGAAAAGAATCCTTATATATCACTGCATAAGCTTGATGTCCTTTTACTGTATAAGAATTGTCAGGCCTGGTGAGACTCAAATAATGTAATGAACCGATAATATGTTTGTAAAAATCTGGATTGTCATAAGGCTCGCTACTATCACTAGATTGAAGCAATTTGAGTGCCATAGGGGAAGCTAATGGTTTGTAGTCCTGCATAGCAGAGCAATTCAATAGATTGACAGCATATATGTTCTGACTTAAGTATAAAACATTTGAAGTTTTTAGAATAGTAATTCAAAGCAAATGATGAATGAATCCAAGATATTTTTTCTGAAATCGCTTTTGAAGACCAACTAACAAATGGTGAATGAGTTTGTCATTGTTGATGGTTAGACAAATGTCATAAACATAAATCAAAATATAAAGAACTTTAGAAACATCTAGATAAATTAACATGGAGGGATCAGTAGTGCTGGTCTTAAAGCCAAAATTCTATAAATGAGTCGAAAAAACTCGCAAACCATTGCCTAGGTGATTGTTTGAGACCAAAATTAAACTTTTTTGAGAAGACAAACATAATCTGAATGAATGGGATCAACAAACCCAAGTGGTTGTGGCATAAAAATTGTATCCTTGAGATCACTATGTAAGAAAGCATCTAATTGAAGTTTTTTCTATTATTGACCACATTTTTGTATGAGGTCAACAGGACCAATCCAGACTTCTACCCCTTGATCTAATGGTTGAGAAGCACCCATCAATCCTATCCAGTCATTTAAAATCATCCAATTAATTGTGAATGATGTGGATAATTCAAATTCAAGCAATCAAATCCAAAACTCAAACAAAACCAAAAAATCCAGACCAAAATTCAAGGCTAAAAGAATATGTGTTGAAAGTCATTTTCTGTGATTTTTAAAAATTTTCAATCCCCAATCAAATTACCCCCAATTAATTGTGAATGATATGGTTAATTCAAATTCAACCTCCACGACTACCAGCAGGCGCTTCCTAGCACGTCCACGCCTGCAATTGCTTGAGGATTTGGACCTCACTCCGAGAGGAAATCTCTCGCCCATCAACACGGGTGTAAAGCAAAGTTTTAAATTATAGTTTATGGAATATTAAAAGTAGTAATTAATTAAAAATAATTAGTTAAATTATTTATCTATTTGTTACTTTGTTAATTAAATTATTTATATAGTTAATTTAAATTAGTTAACTAGCTAATTTAAATTAGTAAATTTATTAATGTTATAAGTTTATTTAAATTATTTAATGAATTAACTAGTTTACCTGATTAGTTAAATAGTTTATTCAAATTAGCAAATTAAAAAATAAGTTTAGTTAATTATTTAATTACTTAATTTAGATTAGTTAATATTATTTGTTTATTTAAATTAGTTATTAGTTAATTCTTCTTTTTAAATTATAAATATATAAATATTATCTAGAATTTTTCAAATCTGCGTGAAATTCGTTGGAAATTAATCAGAAAATCTCCATAAAAACAACCAAAAATTTGTCTAGGAATTTCTAGTGTAAAATTTTCGCTCGTAATTAGCATTCTTTTCTGTACTATAGAATGAATGCATCTTTGTAGATACATATTCTTCCCTTCCCTTCTCCTTTTATAAGGATGTAATATGGTAAGCAAACAATATAGGAAAAACGCTGATTTCCAGTAGATTTTTTGAAGAAAATAAATCTTTCAAAAATTCTAGCGAATTTCCGACATATTTTTTCGGATGTATTTCCATTTGATTTTAGGCCGGATTTTTCAGCAGAATTTCAGGTGGATGTATGAAGAAATTTTAAATTTTATGGAAAAAGCTAATTAGAAATATTTAAAATTATTTATTTTGTTTAATTAAATTAATTAAATTAATTAGATTAAATATTGCTAACCTAATTTAATTAAGTATTTTTTAATAAAATATAAACTCAAATTTAAAATATTTTAAATAAATTATATTAAATATATTAATTATTTTTATCTTTAAATATAACATTTAATTTAAATAAACTATTCTATCTTTTATAATATAAATAGAATAAAACTTAGCTAGCATCAAAAATAATTTTGCAAGGGTGGCATGATCGTTTGGCGGGCAAGCGGGAGCTTTAAAGGGTAGAGTTTGAACCTCACCGGGCGTAGGCGTGGAACGTAGGTCGTGCCGGCCCGAGGTAAGGCAATCGTGGTAGGTGGCGTTGGTCTGGTGCTGTTCAGGCGGGCGTGAGTCAGAGCGGGACGTAGCGAGTCGGCTGCAAGTCACGCGGGCGTGAGGCAAGGCGGGTCAAGCGGGTCGAAAGGAAGGCCCAACTAAGCTAGGCAGGACTGTAGCAAGTTTGATGGTTTTTTGGATTTTTTATTTCATTTTTTTATTTTTTCTGACGGATATTATATCTGCCGGAAATATTTCCAACAGTTTTTCATCAGAAATATGCTGGAAAATTTTCTGGCAAACTGTTTTACGCATGTAACAATTTTTCGGCGCTCGTTTTATCTGTGTAAATATTTCTGTCAGAAATACTAATTTTCAGTGGATTTTGACCATTTTCTGATGAAAATAGCCACCGAAAATGGACATTTTTCCTATAGTGACAATCACCTAACATCTTTTAATGTTGCATTTTTTAAAATTTTCCTCATTAATTTTCCTATTGTTTTCACATTGGACATAGCCTTCTCTCCTTCTAGGAGTAAAACCATCTTGAAAACTCAACACTTATAATCTACTTTTGATCAATTGACTTGTTTTTTGTAGAATATTGAATGTTCCCCTTTCAAACAACTTTTCTCCATTCATAATGATGAATGCTGGTGACAAATGATTGTGATTAAGGTTTATGGTTATTGCGGTAGCTATTGTTAGTGAACGAGCGATCTTATAACTTAACATTGTGCTTTCCATGGTAAGCATTTTTGGGTCGTTGTTAGAGTTTCTCTACCCACACATAGTATGAAGAAGATTTGTTAGACTTATCATATTAAGCTCTTGAGTTGAAGAATCATAGTCAGTTTTTTTTTTTTTTTTTGCCATGAAAGAAATTCTCTATGCACATGAAAAACAGACTACCATTTAAAAATCTACTTGTGTTAAAATAGAATATGGAGTTATCAAACTATTTGACTTCGCATAATGTTCATTGCCCACTACTTCCATCATTGTGGTCAGTTGTTGCTGAAAGCCAGCCCTATCATCATTGTTGTTGGCGACATGTCTTGGTTGAATACTGTGGCTTGATGCTTTCCATCCCCACTGCAAACCAGTAGCCACGGCCTGGGCTTTATACAACATTTATTTTAATTTAAATAAAATAAAAAGTTGATCACATGTGTTTATTTTATAATCATAGAAAAGACTTCAAATATTTCAAATACAATATGTTCCTTTTACATTGTATTATATTTTACTCTTGTTTTTTTTGTCAACAAACCAAAGTTCTTATTGATATTGCTTGAGTGCGGTCTATATTATCAAAAAATTTAACATGGAGTAATTGACTTAAAATCTAAAACATTGATGACATTGCCAAATATGCTCTTCCGAGCATCTAGAGTATCTCAAGCTCTTAGTTTGTCATACTATGGATTCCTTTATTAACTGTCTTAAGATTTTATCTTCTCAATTTGATATTCTAAAAATCTTATTTATGGCAATTATATTTGACAATTATCATGACTTTAATTAATTTTTTTATTAAGGCTTAATATATGTTGAACTATTTTTAGTATTTATCACAAACAAAAACACACAGATATATATATATATATATATATATATATATATATATATATATATATATATATATATATATTTTGTTTATATTTTAAATTTTCTTATGACTTTATAGCTCCTTTCTATTTTATATTTTAAATATTATTTCTGTATTTTTAGTATTTATCACAAACAAAACACAGAAATAATATTTAAATATAAATAGAAAGGAGCTATAAAGTCATAAGAAAATTTAAAATATAAACAAAATATATATATATATATCACAAACAAAAACACAAACAAAACACAGAAATAATATTTAAAATATAAATAGAAAGGAGCTATAAAGTCATAAGAAAATTTAAAATATAAACAAAATATATATATATATATATATATATATATATATATATATATATATATATATATATATATATATATATCTGTGTGTTTTTGTTTGTGATAAATACTAAAAATAGTTCAACATATATTAAGCCTTAATAAAAAAATTAATTAAAGTCATGATAATTGTCAAATATAATTGCCATAAATAAGATTTTTAGAATATCAAATTGAGAAGATAAAATCTTAAGACAGTTAATAAAGGAATCCATAGTATGACAAACTAAGAGCTTGAGATACTCTAGATGCTCGGAAGAGCATATTTGGCAATGTCATCAATGTTTTAGATTTTAAGTCAATTACTCCATGTTAAATTTTTTGATAATATAGACCGCACTCAAGCAATATCAATAAGAACTTTGGTTTGTTGACAAAGAAAACAAGAGTAAAATATAATACAATGTAAAAGGAACATATTGTATTTGAAATATTTGAAGTCTTTTCTATGATTATAAAATAAACACATGTGATCAACTTTTTATTTTATTTAAATTAAAATAAATGTTGTATAAAGCCCAGGCCGTGGCTACTGGTTTGCAGTGGGGATGGAAAGCATCAAGCCACAGTATTCAACCAAGACATGTCGCCAACAACAATGATGATAGGGCTGGCTTTCAGCAACAACTGACCACAATGATGGAAGTAGTGGGCAATGAACATTATGCGAAGTCAAATAGTTTGATAACTCCATATTCTATTTTAACACAAGTAGATTTTTAAATGGTAGTCTGTTTTTCATGTGCATAGAGAATTTCTTTCATGGCAAAAAAAAAAAAAAAACTGACTATGATTCTTCAACTCAAGAGCTTAATATGATAAGTCTAACAAATCTTCTTCATACTATGTGTGGGTAGAGAAACTCTAACAACGACCCAAAAATGCTTACCATGGAAAGCACAATGTTAAGTTATAAGATCGCTCGTTCACTAACAATAGCTACCGCAATAACCATAAACCTTAATCACAATCATTTGTCACCAGCATTCATCATTATGAATGGAGAAAAGTTGTTTGAAAGGGGAACATTCAATATTCTACAAAAAACAAGTCAATTGATCAAAAGTAGATTATAAGTGTTGAGTTTTCAAGATGGTTTTACTCCTAGAAGGAGAGAAGGCTATGTCCAATGTGAAAACAATAGGAAAATTAATGAGGAAAATTTTAAAAATGCAACATTAAAAGATGTTAGGTGATTGTCACTATAGGAAAAATGTCCATTTTCGGTGGCTATTTTCATCAGAAAATGGTCAAAATCCACTGAAAATTAGTATTTCTGACAGAAATATTTACACAGATAAAACGAGCGCCGAAAAATTGTTACATGCGTAAAACAGTTTGCCAGAAAATTTTCCAGCATATTTCTGATGAAAAACTGTTGGAAATATTTCCGGCAGATATAATATCCGTCAGAAAAAATAAAAAAATGAAATAAAAAATCCAAAAAACCATCAAACTTGCTACAGTCCTGCCTAGCTTAGTTGGGCCTTCCTTTCGACCCGCTTGACCCGCCTTGCCTCACGCCCGCGTGACTTGCAGCCGACTCGCTACGTCCTGCTCTGACTCACGCCCGCCTGAACAGCACCAGACCAACGCCACCTACCACGATTGCCTTACCTCGGGCCGGCACGACCTACGTTCCACGCCTACGCCCGGTGAGGTTCAAACTCTACCCTTTAAAGCTCCCGCTTGCCCGCCAAACGATCATGCCACCCTTGCAAAATTATAGATTTCTACCCGTCATCGGACTTTTATCCGACGTCAGACTTCTGTCCATCGACAGACTTCTACCTAATGTCGGACTTGTGCCCGTCACTTGATTCCTACCCAATGTTGAACTTTTGCCAGTCGCTAGATTCCTACCTAACCCCGGACTTCCACCCATCACCAAAATTCTGTCGGGCTTCTACCTGACGCCAGACATCTGCCCATCACCGGACATTCATCAGACTTTTATCTGACGCTGGACTTCTTTCCATCGCTGGACTTCTCTCTAGCGCCTCCCTTCTGATCTCCATCGTTGGACAACGGTCTTTATGAACTCTGATGCTCGTCGATTATAGTCCTTCCGATGTATGTCGCCCACCGACTATAGTCCTTCAAACCGTAAAAACACATTAAAAGTGACGTCTTATTTCCACCATGTAACATACTCTATATGATGTAAATTTGTTTTAAACTTCCAATGAAGGGCCTCATTTGTAATCAACTGCAGTTTAACTTGGCTAGACACCATGATTTTTTCTCCTTTTCAGGGTTTTCCAAGTAAAAGTTTTGACATCTCTTATAAATGGCGCATCATCTCTTTTTATCTGTATGCGTGATAGATCTTTGTATAAAGCTATGACGTTTAACATTATATTTCTCAACCGCCATGAATACTCTAGGACGCAACGCATAGTTACAATAATTAAATGAATTAAATAACCATAAATATTATTAACATAGTTTTAAATAAATAATTAAAACAAAAAATACGTAGAAATAAATACAACAACAACATAAAGCCTTTGTCCAATTAAGTAGAAATAAATAGAAACATAAAATTAAATAAATAAAGAAAAAATTATAATGGTAAAATAAAATTAAACGAAAAAAATAATTTAAATAATTTAAGAAAAGAATTAAGTAATTAATAAAATGAAAATAAGAAAGCCATAGAAATAAAAAATAAAAAATATTCATTTATCCTCTCAAGCATTTCTTCTCAAAACAATAATTTTTCTCTCTTTCTCTCTATAAAATTAATTTTCTAACAAATTATATATATATATTTTATGCACATAACCGTTAAAAAAAATCAATAGATTTCTATAGCGAAGCTTGATTACAATTTTTAACACCTACCCTGGTTCCTTTCTCTAACCATCCTCCATCTCGGAAGAATCATCATCTTCGTGAGCTAGAAAAACTTGCAAGAGAATGATACTCTATTAGGGTTTTGTCCCTGGAGGCGCCTCCAACGGTTCTCGGCCTCTTTTTGGCAGCTGGTGTCCAGGTTTCTTCCATTTTTTCTTGGCTTGGCTTTGTCCTAGCTCTTATTTTTTTGTCTTTCTTTGCAATTATTCACCTCCGGCCGTTCTCCGGTTGGCATGACGGTTAATCGTGTGAAGGATCCTGGGTTCATAGATAGTAACTCAACTTCTCGTTCTTTTCTTGAGGCGCTTTCTGTGGGTTCGACCCTGACTATTTTTCTCGAGCTTAAAGCTATTACTCATCGTGGTTTACCTTCTCTTTGGGTTTTTGAGAAAGAGGTGCTCGCTTTGGCGGCGCTGTTCGAGTTTTCCTTGGTTGGTTTCTTCGCGAACTACCAGTCGTCCATTAATGCAATACGTAATTTTTCTTTAACCTCAAACTGAATGGTATTTTCTCTGTTATGGTGCTTAATGCTAAGCATGTGTTTATCAAATTGAGCAATGATTTATATTATAGTCAATTCTTCTCTCATCGTTCTTATTTCATTTTTAATTGTTATATGAAGCTTAACAAATGGTCCCCATTCTTTGATGTTAACGTTGAATCCCCTGTAATACCTATTTGGGTCTCTTTTCCTAACTTGCGCCCCAATTTTTTCTCTTCCCATATTCTTCATGGATTGGGGACGTTGTTCGAAAGACCGCTGAAAATGGAAAATGCAATTGCTATCGGATCCTGTCCATTTGTTGCTTGTGTCCTCATAGAAGTTAACATTACCAAACATTAACTTGATCGTATCTTTCTTGGCCCGGATAAGTTTGGTTATGTCCAATTGGTTGAAATGGAGAAGTTTCCAAATATTGTGGTTAGTGCAAGTCCATTGGTCATTCGAATTTGGAATGTGATAATTTGCAGCCTAAGCGTAATGAGAAGTCTAAGATTTCTTCAAATACTCATAAGAATGTTGTTGATGGTGGGGCTCCAGTGGAGAATGCCTTGCATGTTACTCAAATTCATTCGATTACAAATGCTAATGATGGTGATGGTGTTGGGCATGGTGACGAGGGTAGTCTTCATCTGATGGGTTCAGATTCTCTTGTTAACCCGTCTCCCATTCCTTTAACTTCTCGCCTGGTTGTTGGATCTATTAAGGATCCCAAACATGTTATTCTCCTTGCCTCTTGTCTGGTGTCATTATGGTTAACTCCTTATCTTCCCCTCCCTTAGTTTTTGTTAATGTCACAGGTAGTCCTACTACTGGTAGGAAAGATCCTTCATTTGCTGGTGATATCTCTTATACTAATTTGGTAGTCAAACATATTCATGTTTCTTGTCAGGTTGTGGATGACATAAACTTAGCTTTGTGTCATGTTAATATTTATGGTATTAACCTTTCAGCTAGTCATTCTTGTATGGATGTTGTGGCAGATTCAGGTGATAGGTCTGTTGTTGTGGGTTCTGGGGATAGTGGTCCTACTAGTGAGGATTTGGTTGCTTCTATTTTGCCAAAATTCTCTCCTATTATGAATGTCTCTAAGAGAAATGTGGAGTATGTTATTATTCCTTTTTTAGTGATGTCTAATGTAGATTTGAAAGCTTATTTGGCCCGGTCGTCGAATAACTCTATTTTGTTTCAATCTGATTGGTTGGATATGGATGAGTCCCTCTCCATGCCTTTTGAGAGAGAGTGGGGTGATTTTGGTGACCATATTTATGATGATATGTATAGTTTCATGGTGGGGTGTGTTGTTGATCAAGCAATTCTTAATGGTGGAGGCAAAAGATGTAAAAGTAAATCTAAGAAGAAATAATTTTTGGGTTGCCCTATTGCTTTCGTTGTCGTGGGCTTTACTAACGCTTTGGATTATGATGAGGTGGCTCCCTGCTCATCACCTTGTTTGTCCGGGCTTGTTGGCAACCTTGGTGGTATGCCTTTCTACTTGGTGGTTGCCTAGGCTGATGATATAGTTTTTGAGTGGTTCTCACCAATGGATGGTCCATGTCTGGCTGGGGGGGGGGGGGGCTTCCATCATGAGTCTGTTGTTGGCTCCTTTTTTTGTATCTTTGATTGTCTGTTCTCTATTGTGTTAATTTTGCTTTCATTTACCTTGTTCTGATGTATTTTGGTTTAGACTCTTTTCGGGTCTTTATTGTAGTTTCCTTATCATTTTGGAATAAAATTTGGCTTGAAAAAAAAAATTGTCATCTTCGATGAACAATCATAGCCACAGGGAAATCGCCTCCCTCAAGAACTCCCTAAATTGTGCAACACTTTCACCATGCAACCAAACATCCCAGATCCAGCCATTATCTTTGCCAAATCTATCAAATACATATTTGAGTCATACAGCCAAGACAATTTCCAGGATCTCCGGCATCTGATAGAAAGCTATATTGATGCAATTTAATATAGTTCTCCTCCCTTAATAAAAATTTTCACATGCAAATTAATATGTAATTAATTTTAATTTAAGACTTAAGATTAATAGCTTGTACACCATAGCTTAATTAGTGTTTTGCAGTTTAATACATTAACACTATTTTATGGAAACTCTTTGGCTGTAAAGCGTTAATAAAAGTGTTTCATTAAAAATGCATATTTTAGGATATTTCGAAAGATTTTCTTCACGTGCTAATGCCATTTTCAATTCTATCTGTTCATATTTTACCTCCCTTTGTATTTGCTTGCAACCTTTCATTTCAACGCAACCCTTACTATTCCTATTCCTATATATATATATATATATATATATATATATATATATATATATATAGAAACATACGAAGGGTGTATGCATTAATTAAATTAAAAATTACAAGGTCCTTAAAAGGACGTCAAGCTCACTAATGTTCAGAAGAGCTACAAAAGTAAGCAAAAAAAAAAAAAAAACTTATGAGCTTAAGTTTCCTACAACCAGATACAAAGTCACCAAAGGACATTCTAGATTAGCAAGTACCATATTCCAAAAATAATGGAAGAAATAAGAATACTCTTTAAGCTCGATCTCTTAACCCAAAAATTCAGAAACTAGCAACACTGAACCAAAAGGTTCTTGCAAAAAGCTTGTAATAGAATAAAATAAAGAAAGCCTAAATTCAAACTTGGCATAGTCATTGTCATAACTCTGATTATAATTCCCTGCTAGATAAGAGATATGATGCCTAACATTATCCGATTATAGTAAGTTTGAACATTTAGGGAAAAAATGAGCAACCAAAACAGTCCACCCGAGAAGAGAAGTAGCAGGGAGCAGTACTCCAATCGGTAAAATAATTGATTGGAACTTACCATAACTGTCGAAAATAAGACAATTTAAGACAATATAATAGGTACACCAACAACCATTAGCAACGAACTATCCAAAATATAAAGATGACAAGTAGCAATGATAATATAAAGAAACCCACACAGAAAATCAAATTCCGGCAGGCACAACCTCTAGTAACTCCCAACAATCCAAACCTAGTGAAAAGCTAGCACACCTCCATAAATAAATTCCTCATGAAGGCCAAAAATCTGCTTAAAAAGTAAATGACCTATAAACAAATTTGGAATCATCATGAGGTCAAGATTCAATACGTCCCAATTATGATTGAGCATAAAACACCACTTATAGATACTAAATTTAATAGGCTAGTAGAGTCAATACAGTAGAGCCCACCAAAGGGTAAAGAACCAGAAAAACAAAACATCAAGTTGTCAGAAATAGTGGTAATTAAACCACACTTAATATTGCTGAAATTCCTGTTCCAAAAATTAAGCAGCCCATAGTAAACATTAACCTAGCTCAGGTATGTAGTATCTAAAGAATCCATAATTCAAGGGATCATATGCTGCTCAATTATTATCTTCCAAAGAAAGAGAAACAAATACTTAGTCCAAATAACCCTACAATTCCAGCCACGTTTCGACCAAAACAAAGAAGGTAAAATACAATAAATTATTTTCCAAAGCAAAAAGAGGCACAAGAGATAACCTCAGCAAAATATGTAATGATAAAATTAAACATAATGCTTAAAAAACCTCTTTTGCAGTTCATCAAGAAGGTACAAATGTAAATCAAGAAGAAATAAAAACTCCCTTTGCCATCCAATCTGAAATGTGAGTAGGAAGAGCAGCAAATGATCCACAAGCTATCAATCAACTTATAACCATCATAGCCAACCCCCATAACACTAAAAGGAAAGATAAGCAAATAATTGCATTAAAAAATCACCACTCTAAGCAAAATGCTTAAAAAAGACCAAAATTAAGTCCAATTAACCTCTAACATATGAAAAACCCAATTTTTTCAAATGAATGAGGCCTTTGATAAGGTTGGTAATTCAACATAAGTAAAATCGATAGGACTTTGCAAATTGGAACCCAGATTTTCAAACCAATCAGCACAAGAGTTACCTTCCCTATGAATATGAGAAATCATCACATGAAAAGATAGAAGCATCTGTTTAATATCCCTAATCAAATAAAATAAATTAGGTCCACATACTTTATCATACTTATCTTTGAGGCACAAAATCATATGAAGAACATCCACTTCAATCCAAATGTTAATAATGCCAAGGGATAAACATAATTTCAAACCAAAAAAGATAGCAGATAACTCAACAAATATAATAGAACAATTAGAAAGAGCAGTGGCTTAAGAAATGATAAAGTTACCATTAGAGTTTCTAATAATACCACCACACAAGAAAGAACTCTACTTCACCGACCCATCACAATTTAGCTTGCACATATTAATAGGAGGTTTTAGCCAATACACCAGTTTAGGAACATCAATGTGGTCATTAACAGGTAAAATAATACCAAAATCCTTAGCAGCAAAGGAAAAACCTTTAAAATTCATAAAAGTTAAAAGATGGACATTAAACAATCTATTAACTTCATAGGCAAACTTTTAAAAAGAGTGTTATTTCTAACAAGACAAAGATGCCACAAAATAAGAGAATAAATTAGATGAGTAATATGACCTCTAGACTTAGAAAACCATTTGTTAATCATCGCCCTAATAGAAATATTAACAATAAATTAATTAACTTTAAAGATATCCTTAAAGTAGATCTAAATTTTAGTGGTAATAGGACCTGAAAGGAATACATGATTTACGTTCTCCACATGGTAGCAACATTGACACTTAGAAGTTATACTAAAACCTCTTTTAACTAAATTATCATCTGTTGACACATAATTATTCGTAAAATGCCTAATAAAAATAGTAATAGAAGAGGGAATACTTTTATGACATATCATGAAAAAAGTATTATTGATACGTGCTTAACTCTAAAAGACCAAAGACTCTTATTTTCATGAAAATTGAACCAAAGCTTGAAAGAAAAAGCATGGACTAAATTCCTCATACTTTTGCACCCTGAAGCATCATCCTCAAGAGCACCACAACATTTTGACCAAGAAATCCATATAATTTTAGTGTTACTACTTTTATCTTTTCGAAAGAACCTATCAAAGATTTTTTCCAACCTTTTACAAACATCAACAATAGGATTAATAGTTATATATATATATATATATATATATATATATATATATATATATATATATATATATATATATATATATATATATATATATATATATATATATATATATATATAACAATGTGTGTGTAATGAAAAAATGAAAAGAGTGGTTTATTCATGAACTATGATTCACTTCAGAAAAATCACATATTACCTACAAAAATTTATTATTTTTCTACAGATTTTGAATTTATCAATAAATTTTTGGCAAACAATTTTTCGTTGGTAAAACCAATGTGGGAAATATTTTCCTACATAAAAATAACCGCCAAAAATGTTTTCTCACGGAGAAAAGCCTATGTAAAATTTTTTCTGTGCTATTCGCTTGAATAAGCCTGCTAAAAATAAATAAATAAAATAAATTGCCTGCTCATCTACTCCGCCCCCCTAGGCTGCCTTCTTCCTTTTTTTTTTTGGGACATTTAGGCCATTTAAGGCAAACTCACACACACAACGCATACACATGGACTCGAACCTTGGACCTCTTAGATGGAAGCCTAAGCTCTCAACCAATAGGCCAAGGGGAGTTGTGTGTGGCTGCCTTCTTCCCGCCCATCTGCTCATCTCACTTTGCACGATCGTCCTACCACGTTGGCTGCCTTGCTACCCGATCGTGCTTCTCGTCGACACTAATGCTTATGGGATTCGAACTGGGTTTAAAAAATATTTCAAAAATCCAACCAATTTGCTGGAGAGAAAAATGTATTACAGAAGTTGTTTTTTATATTTAATTTAATATTATATAAAAATTAGAATTAAAAATAATTAAATTAAAATATTAAATTTAATAAATTAAGTAAATAAGTTATTAAATTAACAATTATTTAAACTATGTTATTAAATTAATAATTAATCAAAATAAATTTTTAAATAAATAAGTAATTAAAATAAATTATTAAATTTCTTAATTTATAAATATATGATTTTTTAGAAATTATTAAAATTCATCAGAAAAGATGCAAAAATTAATTCACAGGAAAACTACAAGAAATTATGTCTAAAAATTTGTTGAAAATATTTCGGGTAATCCGCCGGAAAATAGTCTGTCGGAAAGCAGCTGAAAAAATTTGCTTGCAATGAGCAATTTTCTTGTAGTCACATTGGAGACTAAATGACTTGTACATGATAGTGGGCCTACAGGCTTTTCTTTAAATATTATAATTTGTAGATATCCTCTATTGATTCACATTATTTACTAATTAAAAATTATAAGGAGTTGATTATTGAGACGATGGACAAAGAATGACAACTTTATTTACTTAGCCAATAGTTTACTTATAATTACACTCATATTGATTATTAGAAAAACACCGCATTAATTAGAATTCATTACTTATTTATTGTGTTATTAGAATGCTTGTTATTACTAATTCATTAATGATGTACGACATTATTTATATTGTCTTGATT
This sequence comes from Dendrobium huoshanense, assembly GCA_016618105.1. NCBI lineage: Eukaryota > Viridiplantae > Streptophyta > Magnoliopsida > Asparagales > Orchidaceae > Dendrobium > Dendrobium huoshanense. Next base: position 53,237,112 of record CM028353.1, on the reverse strand, counting down.
TACTGTTACGATATGGATCTACTATTACAACTATTATTACTATATTGATCTATTATAATTGCTAATGTATATACTAATACATATACTCTTCTTCTGATACTATTATCGATATTGTTTCTAATTAACTAATACAAAAGTTTGTGATATATGTAAACTAAGCATACAACATAATGGATATATTGAACACGTGATTTATATATGGATTAACTTTTATATTAAAATGAACTTGATGTCAATTTATTGTGCTACTCAGTTACAAACGTAATTTCTTCATTGTAATATTTCACAAGATGGTTTTACTGGTTTCTCTATCACACTATTTTATTACCTACATACTCTGCTGATGCGTAGTCATCATATCATGGGAGCCTCTCGCTCCAACTCACTCCAATCTAGGAATCATTCCATGGACCAGGAATGTCAGGCATCTACCTCTTTTCACCTCGGTGGGCAAAACCTTACCGAGGAAGGGACATCAGGACTCTCTCTGGAAGATCGCATCAAGAAGATGGAGGAATCTCAGAATGAGATCGTTCAACTCCTACCAGACACTCGATGATCAAGAATGGCACCACAAGAATAGATTCTTCTCCCTTGAGATCTACCTAGGCTCGAAGATGTTCAACCTGAACATCTTCATGCAGAGATTCCCCTTCTTCCGCTAAGGATGCATCTCCAGGCACATTAAGATAATGAGCTTGCTGACATAACAAGCTCAACCCATCCTTCGCGCGTAGGTCACCAACCTTGCATTCCTCCAGATACCCCAAAGGACTTAGTATGACAACATATTGTTGAACTACCCTGCAATGCCTTATGACATGAACTACAAAGATTTATCTGAGAAGAGTTCCCTACGTGAGGTATAACACTATCCCTTTGTTAATGGAGCTTCTAGGAGTCATCACCCCTGACTGAATCCATCTTTCAACTCCCCATTATTTGGGAAGGATTAAAGCAATCGAGCATCGATTCCTATGATGGGACATCCAACTCGTATGAGCATATTGATCACTATTGAACCATCATGCATATCCAGCAAGCCTCAGATGCACTCCTCTATTTTTCCTGCTACCCTCAAAGGCCAAGCTCGAACATGGTTGAATTCACTTATCGTAGGAACCATTCCAATATTCATCAAACTGGCCAAAATATTTATTAAATAATTTGTTGTCAATTAAAAAATGGTCAAAAATTCTTCCACCTCTCAGGAATTTGCTAGAATGAATGTGAATCCCTTTAAGAGTACTCTCAAAGATTTTATTATGCGGCTCGATAAATTCCAGGGGTGGATCATAAATTACTGAGAGGAGTTTTCCTCGGAGGGTTTCATCCTGGCCCCTTCTACTCAACACTAATGCAATATATAGTCCATTCATACGTTGATATGATCTATTGCGAGGTTAAAGAAGAATTAAGTAGAGAAGGGATTCGTGTTAAAGGGTAGAGGGCCTAATTGGTAACTTTAGATTTTCAATCTGTCAACATAGAAAGTACCGTAGTAGCATGAAGTGGTGCAATTTTTTATGTTGAGCTATTAATTAGAAATGTGGAGTCCTTATTAAATTTATCATAATCCGATCAAACTAATTCTTGCAAAATAAGTGAATTAAAAATGGGATCAATATTTTACATCATACAAAGCAAGCCTCATTTTCTAAGAATCAATACTTGACCCTAAGACCCTTTCCCCTTTCAATTTAGCTAATTTGAGTTTAATTTTATTTCCACAACGAAAATAATATCCTACTTCCTATGAGCATACCAAATACTGATAAAAAAATATTTATTTAATTAAAACTAAACTTTTTTTGTGTGCCAAAACATTCAAGATGACATAGAGAGATAAATAGTTTAACTCCTTAGCTATGCATGAAGATCCAACACACAAAGCTAAGATAAAGTGTAGTAATTGTAAGAATTTATGGAGTCTTTACATGGAAAACCTAAGAAATAAAAAGATCTTAGGACTTCGCCAACTTAAAATGATTCGATTAGTGTTTTTCATTGCAATTATATTTTTTTGAGTGGGGAAAACCTTAAGAATGTAAAAGACAAAACAACCTAAACTCAATTGCAAAAATATTAAAACAAGTCAAGCACTTCATTGAGATGAAGCTAGCTCCAGCATAGCTAAAGAAATATTAAGTCTTCCAGCAAAAGTATGTTATCCTAAAAAAATGACCTAGAATTAAAAAGACCAGTTGATTTTGATCCAAACTAAACTTGATTGTTAATATATGAGTTAATTTTCTCTCAATTAACCAAGTTTGTGTGCTTGCATGAAAAAGAGTCATAGAAAGGCTTAATGAAAGTCATCAGAGAGGATGATTTAAAGTTAAAAAAAAAAAGAGATATTAAAATAATTCAAGTTAGTGGAGTAACAAAATGATTGCAAGAAGTGTGATCAAGTTGCATTCACTTATTTTAAATGTTTAGAACATAAGTCAATCAATAAGGAAAGTCTGAAGGGCCTTCTATTACACTTTTGACTAAAAAAATTATTGATATAACATAATCCTTTTTTTATCCAACTACTCTTCATCTTCTCAAATCCTTCTTTTTTTATGATCAATTTTTGCTTAAACGCCTAAAAATCTGACTTAAGCTCCTTGACTAAGTCTTGATGTTAAGATATTGTGGCAATGTCTAAATAAAGTTGATTGAGGAGATTTAGTTTCCCTGTAACCTGCTACATAAAAGTGTTATTAATAGATACTTATCTCAAAGCTTGCAATTGAGTTAATCCTTTTATTAGCCTTCTTCAACTCTTCCACTAAAGGAACCACTTTTTGGATATGGAACAGTAAGTAGTTTGATGACAAGAAGAGTTACAGCAGAAAAAGAACAAAAAATAGACCTACAAGCTTAAGGTCTCGACTAAAATACAACGGAAAGGAAAAGTAAAGATACTAGGGGGCTACAATAAGCCACCACCCAAAAAAAAGAGTTAAAAGCTCAAATATATAGAAATGCCCAACAAGAGAAGCAAAATAAATAGAAGCAAGCAACATCGATCCATACTGAGGAATGCTTTAGTAGAAGAAATCCATAACATCATCGCTAAAAAGGAAAACCTACAAAATAGAATTGAATGGAAGAAAGCTAAAATTACCAACAATTAGCAGTAACTCACGAAGAACAATCTAATAGAAGATGCCAAATAGGAAATTTTGCAGACATTAGTTGGAAGTTTGGAAGGCCTAATATTAGAGCCCACAAACTGAAGAACAACACCTAAGATGGCTCAAACAGAAAAACATAAAAATAAAAAACTAAAAGGAAAAGAGGCAATAGTCACAATCAAGAGAAATAAAAAATGATTTTTATTAGAAGAGGATATTTAACAAAATGGATGAGATATTTGATAAGATTTTCAATGAAGTTCGTGAGAATATGATTAACTTTAGTGTCTGTAGCACCATAAATGAAAAGATATATATATTTTTTTTATCGGCAAATTAGTAAAACTTATGTTAGTGAAGCTTTAAAGAAAATGAAGTGTGAAAAAACTGTTAGACTTGAAGATGTTTCAATAGAGGTGTGGAAATGCTTCAAAGATGAAGGAATTTCTTAGTTTACTAATTAAAATTTTTAATATTATTTTGAAAGCTAAAAAGATGACAGATGATTGTAGAATGAGTATGTTGATTCCTTTTTTTAAGAAAAAGTTGGTGCACAAGATTATGCAAATTATATAAGAATTAAGTGAATGTGTATACTTCAAAACTATGTGAGAGAGTTATAGAGCATAAGTTATAATGTGATACTAATGTTTCTCAAAATAAATTTGGATTCATGTTGGGGGTTGGTCTACCATGGAAGAAATATATTTATTGCGTTGTTCATGGAGAAGTATATAGAGAATAAGGAGGATATACATATGATATTTAGTGATGTATAGAAAGTATATAATAAAGTTCCAAGAGAAGTGTTATCTAGAGTTCTAAAGTAGAAAAAGATTAATAATTCTTAGATTCAAATCATTAAGGAATTGTATGACTCATGTTAAAACATAAAGTGGTTTAGCCTAGTATTTTCCTATTTCAGTTGGATTATATCAGGGGTCAGCCTTAAGTGCGTATCGTTTTGCTTTAGTCATGGATTTTGAAAGAAATTGTACCTTAGTGTATGATTTTTGTTAATGATATTCTTCTTTTTGATATGACTAGAGAGGGAGTTGAAGGTAAAATTAAATAATGGAGGTCAACTTTAGAGTCTAAAGGTTTTCATTTGAGTAGATCGAAAACTAAATACTTGGAGAGTAATTTTAGTAGTAATAGATCTAGTGTGGGGATTGTGGTATTGGCTAATTAATTCAATAACAAGAGTACACATTTTAGATATCTTAGGTCTATTTTTCAGAGTAATGGTGAAATAAATAGGTATATTATCAGTAGAATTCAAGTTGGATGTTTAAAGTGGAGGAATGCATCAGGTTTGTTGTGCGATAGAACCCAACCCAACCCCCCCCCCCCCCCCCCCCCCCCCCCCCCCCTTCAAATTTAAGAGAAACCTCTATAAGATGATGGAGAGATCTGCAATGTTTTATGGCATATAATGTTGGCCATTATTAGATAAGCAAAATATTATTTTAAGTGTTCCAAAATGGGAATGCTTGAAAGGACGAGTGCCTTTTCTCATAGAGACATGATACAAAATGAGGATATAATTGCAAAGGTTGGGTAGCTCAAGTGAAAGATACGATTAGAGAGAGTTATCTTAGATGGTTTGGTCACATAAAATGATAGCCTTACGATGATTTGGTTAAGAGAGAAGATGTATTAGATTTTTCTTAGGTTAAGATGGGAAGAGGTATACCTAAAAAGGCTTGGTTAGAAAATATTAGAAATGACCTTTATTTATTAGATTTAAATGAGAATATGACTCTTAATAGGACACAATGGGGGAAAAGGATTCATATAGCCGACCCCACGTAGTAGGATAAAGGCTTGTGATAAGAGAGTTGTAATTTACATGTTTTACATTCTTGCAACTTATAAAATTTTGATGATTCTAAATATTATTGTCTTAAGTTTTGTTTTATCCTAATACTTTTTGGAAGAATTATTTTTGCTCTTGTGTGGACTAACATTTCAGAAAAATCAAACTCTAGACTAATGAAGACTTCGAATCAAAATTCAGCATGAGATAATTTGTAAATTGAAGCTTATACTTTTCATTGTATTGAGTTTGAGATGGAGTGATTGTAATTAAGTAACTTAGTACACACACACTTGGGGAGATCTTTAAAATTCATACTGATTGTAAGGGACGAACCATGTTCGTACGGGACGATCAAGTCAGTTATCCCCTCGAAAGAGCAATGGAACTAACAAGAAGCAAAATTTTTTTTCTAAGTCCTGATCGTTAAGACGAACATCTATTCGTCTAAGGACAAAATGCTCTATGTAAAATTTTTGTTCAGACGAAACCTATATTTGTGCAGGACGAAATGCTCTCTAGAAAAGTTTCGTCCAGACGAACATCTATTCGTCCCATGATGAAATACTCTCTAAAGAATTTTTTTCCAGACAAACATCTATTCGTCCCAGGATGAAATGCTCTCTGAAAAAGTTTTGTTCAGATGAAACCTATATTTGTGCCATGATGAAATGCTCTCTAGAAAATTTTCGTCCAGACGAACTCTTATTTGTGCTAGGACCATTTCCAATTTTGATAACTTCTTGCAGTTTGTCAAACTAACCCATGGTATAACTGTCCGTACCGGACAAACTTAGTTCGTATGGAATGATAATCGGGTACGAAGTCAGTTCTTACTAATATACATTGGGTTCATATGCAACAGATTTAAGTAAGTTCATCCAAGACGATCCACAATTGTACGTGACGATCCATTATGTACAGACTTGAAAATCAACAATTTTTAGACGGTTTTTGTGTCTTTCCTATATAAAATCCAATTAGAATGGCCTCTTAATCTTTTTTCATACTGATCTTCGCATCTACTGAAAGAAGAGTCAAGGAGAGAGTGTTTGAAGGAGGATTCTTACTATTGGATCGTGAAGGTTTCACTTAGTACTCAAAGGTAAAAGTCTCTACGTTTAGTTTTTGATTACTTCACTCTTTTCTCACTTCCTTCTATATTTCTTGTGAGAAGATCTGTCAAGGAGATTCGGTTCTCTGCCGACACTTGGAGAGCGTGAACAGTCATAGGGTTCTCTGCCCACACTTGGAGAGTGTGAAAGGACAAAGGGTTCTCTGCCTACACTTGGAGAGTGTGAACAACCAATGGGTTCTCTGCCCATACTTGGAGAGTGTGAAAGGATGAAGCCTTGTTTGCCCACACTTGGAGAGTGTGAAAGGACGAAGGGTTCTCTGCCAACACTGGGAAGAGTGTAAAAGGACAACGGTTCTGTGCCGCACCGGGTAGTGGTGGAAGAGAGTTTTTGTATAGGCTTCTCTGCCTTGCTATGGGTGCAAAAGGAGAGTCACTAGTGGTATTAGTGCAATACTCGGAGGGTGCCTCCGGGGAGTAGATGTAGGTCGTGTTTGATCGAACCACTATAAATCTTATATCTTTTTTATTTTTCGCTGCCTTTTAATTTTTACTATTTTAACTTGTGGTTGAAAATAATTTTTCTATAAAATTCACTAAAGTTAATTCTTGAATTTAAATTTTTAAAAGAGGGATTAATTTTTTAATTACCAATTCACCCCTCCCCCTCTTGGTTAGCGGCTGGGATATAAGCTTAGGTTTAACGACCTAATTCTATTGAACAAGTTTCAATAAGTGGTATCAGAGCATTATTTAAAAATCATAAGTTAAGACTATTTTTTTTATTAACGTAGATGGCTACATTTGGAAACCGAAATACACCTGAGGGTTACTCTATAACTAGACCTCCATTGTTTGATAATATTCCTTTTGATTTTTGGAAAACACACATCTCTACAATTTTACAATCACTTGATTACCGTATGTTGATCTTAGTTCAGGAAGGATATATAAAACCAACTAGACTATTTGATGGAGTTGGAGTTGAAACACTTTTTGTGGACTGGATAGTAGAAGAACGTGACTTAGTACAACTAAACACCAAATGCTTGAATAGTTTCTTTTGTGCACTTAAATCAGAAGATTACATGCGGGATTCTACTTGCAAGAGTGGAAAGGACATATGAGATAGACTTTGTATAATATATGAGGGGACTAATGAGGTTAAACAATTTAGACTTAATATCTTATTGCATGATTATGAACTATTTCACATGAAACCAAATGAATCCATTTCTGATATGTGCACAAGATTCACACAAATTGTCACCTCTTTACATGCATTGGGTAGGGAACTTACGAATGCTGAAATGGTTAATAAGATTATTCGTTATTTGCCTACTGCTTATGATGCTAAAATTACTTCAATTACATAGTTTAAAGATCTAAATATTTACTTTATTAACAATCTTCTTGGTTTGCTAATTTCATACGAGCAAAGAGTTAGCCAAAGAAAGATTGATGCAGGTGAACCACGAAGGGAAAAGAACGTAGCACTAAAAGAGGAGGAATTTGAGAGTGAACACTCATAACCTGAGGATGAAGATGACATCGCATTAATGACTAGACAATTCAAAAGCTTTCTGAAGAGAAAGCAAAAGAGATGCCAGTAATGGAATCGAGGTAAATTTAATAGGAATGTCAAGGTTTCAAATGATGTTATTTGCTATGAGTGCAGGAAACCTGGACATATTAAGATAGACTACCCAAAACTCAAAGCCACTCCTAGCAAGGAGAAAGTAAAGGAGAAACCAATTTTGAAGAAGGGCAAGAAGAAAGTCCAAAGAGCTTTCTGGGCGGACTCGTCAGAGATGGAAAAGGAAGTGGAAATCACTAATTTGTGCTTAATGGCTGATAATCTTGATCAATCAGATCAAGAAGAGGTATGTGACTTAACTTATGATGAAATTTTTTAAGTTTCTGAACACATGCATGATGCATATAGGAAAATGAAGAAAATTCATACTAGTCTGAGCTTAGAATTTGAGGAACTACAAAAGGAACATAAAATCCTTAGGAATGATTATGCTTTAATTGATGACAATCACATAAAATTACTTGATGACTTAAATAAAAATCATGAAAGTTTGAAATCATCCTATGCAGAACTCGAAAAAGAATTTCAAAATTTTAAGGATGAATCTGAGAGCAAAATTATAGAATCAATTATACAAATCAAATTTTGGAAGATATGAATTCATTATACAAATTATCTATAAAAGCTATCGAGGATAATAAGATACCCTCTAAACTTGAAGATTTCACTAATCCTATTTTGTATCCTAAATTTATGCAATCCCTAAATAGAGAAATGAATAATAGAAGACTTAGGAATCCTTTTTCAAAAATCAAATGTAAGAATTGTTGATTGATTTGACACATAGCTCACACTTGTACTTTGACAAAGAAAACTTATTTTATGTGGAAACCTAAGATGCATAAACCTAAACATATCATACATGCATCTATTTATAAATTTCCAAAAGGATAACCCAAACTTGTTTGGGTTCCCAGGTCTAACGTTTGATAATCCTGCAGGGTCGCTCTCACACAAGACCTCGTGAGAGCATATGGTACATGGATAGCGGATGTTCAAAGCATATGACTGGAGATACTGCACAATTCATATCACTGGAAGCCAGGAGTGGAGACAAGGTTACACTTGAAGATAACACCACAAGAAAGGTGGTTGGGTCAGATATGATTAGAAATCTTAAGAATTTTTACATTGAGAATGTGTTATTAGTAGAAGGCTTAAAGCATAATTTGTTAAGTATAAGCGAGCTATATGACAAAGGATATTGTGTAAAATTTTTTCCTACTAGCTGCATATTAAGCCTAAATGGAAATGATGTTTTGAATGGAATAAGGGTAAACAATGTGTATATGCTAGATTTGAATTGCATCAAACTCATACTATTTTTTGTTTAAAAACTATTTCTGATAAATCATGGCTTTGGCATAGGAGACTTTGTCACTCTAGCATAAAAAATCTTAGAAGGATCTCCCAAAAGAACCTAGTGAGAGGTATACCAAAACTAGAATTTACTAAGGACCACCTTTGTGATGCATGTCAATTAGGAAAATAGGTGAAGTCCTCTTTTCAGTCCAATAAGGATCTTAGAACTAGTAAACCCTTGGAGATTTTGCATATGAATCTTTTTGGACTAGTTGGATTTGTAAGTCTAGGAGGGTAGGTATACGGATTTGTGATTATGGATGATTACTCTAGATTCACATGGGTTAGATTTCTATTTCATAAAAGTGAATCATTTGAGAAATTTAGAAACTTTTCGACTTAGATTCAATGAAAGTTAGGATGTGAAATTATAATTATACAAAGTGATCATGGAAGAGAATTTGAGAATGAAAGATTTGAGAATTTTTTAAAGGAGAAAGGAATTAATCATAACTTTTATTCACCTAGAACCCCTCAGTATAATGGGGTAGTTGAAAGAAAAAACAGAACATTAATATAAGCCGCTCGAGCCATATTGGCAGAATACTCACTTCCTAAATATTTTTGGGCTAAGGCGGTTAGCACTGCATGTTATGTTCTGTATAGGGTGAATAAGAGATCTAAATTAAATAAAAAATTTTATGAGTTGCTAAAAGGAAGAACACCTAATTTGTCACATTTACATATTTTTGGTTGCAAGGTGTTTATTCATAATGAGGGAAAATCTACTTAGGAAAATTTGATTCAAAATCCGATGAAATAATTTTTGTAATATACTCAAGTGTTAAAAAATCTTATAGAGTATAAAACAAAAGAACTTTGGTAATTGAGGAGACCACACATGTTGTATTTGATGAATCTGAATTTTTGGAAGAGTTAAATGTTGTAGAAGATGAAATTGAAATTAACTCTCAAAAGATTAATAAAATAAATTTGGAAGAAAATTTGGAGATAGAAAACCTTTTGTCTAGAGATTTGAAAGTTTCTAAAAACCACCCAAAGGAATTAATAATTGGTGAACCTAGAGAGGGTGTAAGAACAAGGCGTGGATTAAACAAAGAAGTCAATCATTCAGCCTTCATTTCAATAATAGAACCCATAAATATTGATCAAGCGCTTTCAGATGAGTTTTGGATTTTGGCTATACATAAGAGTTAAATTAATTTATAAGAAATAATGTTTGGGAATTAACTATAAGGCCAAAGGATCAAGTGTAGTTGAAACTAAGTGGGTATTCAAAAATAAAATGAATGACTTAGAAGTAGTCATTAGAAATAAGGCTAGATTAGTTACTAAGGGGTATAATCAGATTGAATGGATTGATTTTGAGGAGACTTTTGCCCCTGTAGCTAGATTTGAAGCAATTAGAGTTTTGTTAGCTTTTTCCTATTTTAGAGGATTTAAACTGTACGAAATGGATGTAAAAGTACCTTTTTAAATGGGGTAATTCAAGATGATGTTTTTATAGAACAACATCCAAATTTTAAAAATTCTAAATACCCAAATCATATTTTCAAATTGAAAAGATATTATATGGGTTGAAACAGACACCTAGGGCTTGGTATAAGAGATTGAACACCTTCCTATTTGAAATGTCATTTGAAAAAATAAGTGTTGATACAACTCTCTTTTTGAAGAAAGTTGAAAAGAATATACTATTTGTACAAATTTATGTTGATAACATCATCTTTCGATCTTCAAATAAAAATCTTTGTGATAATTTTTCTAAAATAATGAGTAGTGAATTTAAAATGAGTTTAATAGGAGATTTATATTACTTTCTATGCTTTAGCATTAAGCAAATTGAGGATGGTACATTTCTTAATCAGTCAAAGTATGTTAAGGACATCCTCAAAAAATAAGAAATGGACAATGCTAAACCTGTTTGTACACCTATGAGTTCCTTAGTTTAGTTGGATAAGGAGCTTAAGGGAAAATCTGTTGATCAAAACAAATTTAGAGGGATTATTGGATCTTTGTACTTGATAGCTAGCCGGCTCGATATCATGTTTAGTATTTATCTCTATGCTAGATTTTAATCAGATCTAAAAGAATCACATTTGACAGCAGTAAAAAGATTTTAAGATAGTTATTAGGAACTTAGAACTTAGAAATTTGTTATCCTAAGTTTAGCTCTTCATTTGAAATAATTAGTTATTTAGATTCTGACTTTGCAGGTTATAGGGTAGATAGAAAAAGCACTTATGGAATATGTTAGTTTATTGGAAATTCTTTAGTCTCTTGGTCTAGTAGAAAATAAAATTCAGTAGCCCTATCTACTACTGAAGCTGAATACATTGCATTAGGATGTTGTGTGGCACAAGTACTTTAGTTGAAATAATAATTGATTGATTTAGGATTAACTATAGGCACTATTCCAATTTATTGTGATAACACTAGTGCTATTTGCATTTCTAAAAATCCTATTCAACATTCAAGAATCAAACATATAGACATCAGACATCATTTCATTAGGGATCATGTATCCAAAGGAGAAATTAAACTCATTCATGTTTCTACTGAAAATCAACTTGCAGACATTTTTATAAAATCTATAGCCTTTGATATTTTCAGTGCATTAAGAACAAGGCTTGGAGTAATCGATTTGAATGCTTAATAAAAATATTTTATGCAACTTTGATGTGTGTTTCTAGTTAATATTTTTGTGTGTATCTTTGAGTTTATAATTTTTCAGTATTTTGAGTTTGTGTTTTTATTTTTCTATTGAGTTTTTGTTGTGTTTGTGTTTTAGTTTTGATTGAGTGCATGTTTTGAAAAAATTAAGTGACATTCGTCTAGGATGAAAATATTTTCGTACGGGATGAAGTTTGTAGTGTGTCAACTGTCAGATTTGAACCATTTGCATGCAATTTTTCTATTTTTATTTTTTACTTCGTATGTATAATTGTCACGATCATCCGGACAAAATTTTGAAATGACGGGACTATTGAATGATAGTTAAATGTGTAAAATATTTGTACGTATGAACCTTTGGTTCGTCCAGACGAATGCTTGGCGAATCGATGTGGGGGACGGTTTCAACTGCCTTTAAAATGATCATAAATTTCTAATCGTCCAGGATGAACACCTGTTCATAAGTACGATCAGTTGGTCAAAAGTCTGTATGAAAGGTTGCTTCGTAAGTTGTGTGATTATAAAAGTCATTTCATTTTGGACTCATTCGTTCGTCCATACAAAATTTTTTCGTACCGGACGAACTGAATTTCGTACGGAACGAACGTAATTTTGTCTGTATGAATAATCGTATTTCATTAAATTGATTGGCTTTGAACTCAACAGTCACACTCACACATCCCTTTCAGAACCATTTCTTCCTTTAGATCTTATCCATGGCAAGTTCAAGTAAGTGACAAAAAGGTTCTCGCCAAGGGTCCACACAGAAATTCTTTTGATAATTTTCTGTCCAAAGCCAATGAAGAATCTTTTCCTAGATTTGCCTCCGCTAAGATCACCCCATCTAGAGTTCTTATTCAGGATCAACTGACCTTTCATATAATGAACTTGTTTGCTTCATCTCAATTTGGTCTCATTCTCACACTAGTCCATCTCTACAACAAAGAGACCTTTCATTATTTCCTAGCAAACAAGTCCTTCAACTCCGACCATTCAGTAATCAAGTCTTTTGTTTTTAAGAAGAAAGTTGAAATCACTAAGGCTGACTTAGGAATCTTTTTGATCTTAAAGGACTGAGGGAATTAAAGCCCATACCATGACCACTACTGCTGATTTTGATTGGAGTGAAATTAATGAAGTGATTAGAAAAATTATAATTAAGGAGCATATGCCTAAAGTGTCCTCTCTTGTTCGCAATGCTCGTATCATCCAGCATGTTCTTCGAACTTTCATAATTCTTAAAGCTAGTGATAGAGTCAATATTACTCATCTCCTTTCAACAGTAACCTACTTGATTATGACTAAACAACCTATAGATGAAGCCCAACAAATCCTTGGCTATCTTTATAGACTTCCTGAAATTAGTCATGTCGTCCATAAAAGAAAGTAGAACATTGCCTTAGGACATCTTGTTGCCTACATTTTGGAGAAGAAGTATGAATTGATTCATCCAGTTCAAGATTTTGAAGAACCTCTCTACTACAATGATGGATCTTTTATGGCAATCTTCAATAAAGATGAACTAAGTAAAGCACATGTTATTAGTGACTCAGAGGAGGAACATGAACTTGCTCCTGCACCTACTAGTGAACCATATTATCAGGACTTGGTTCAGAGATTTGATCACTTAGAGTCTCATTTTGATCAAAGATTTAATCAAATTGAAACTCACTTACAGCAGTAGGATGTTCAGTACAATTAGGACATGGGGTATATGAGAGAGCAGATGAATGATATTAGTTCCAACATGCTTATGATAAGCAGTTATTTTAACTTCTTCACTACTGTACCTCCTCCTCCTCCATATCAGGGACCATCAGAGTGATTCATGTACTTGGTTATGTTTTTCTTTAGTTGATGCGATTGTGATGTAGTAGTTTGTGATGTGTTACATTGTGATGTATTTTGTAGTTATGTGCTTATTTCATTTGATATTTTTTTGGTATTTTGAGTTTTATGTGGTATTGATATCATTCCTTAGATTGTAATATCTATTATAATGATATCAATATATAAGTTATCTTGTCTTGGTTTTAATCTTGCTTTGAAATATGTGTTAGCCTATATGAAAATCCCTAAAATTTTTGATCCTATAAGTGCTATAACTTAATCTGCAACTCAAAATGGAATTCATAAGAAAATCTAATTTTTCTAAATTTAAGTTTTGTTTATAACTTAATAAAATTAAGAATGTCAATTTCATATCTCTTATTAGACAACATTAATATTTAATATTATTATTGCAATTGTGATATTTTCTTATTTTATATTTCACTTATCAATAAATATTGATGCACTTAGAAAAATTTGAAATTTTTTATTATTGATTTTGGAAAGATCAAGATTACTTTTAAAAATATACAATTGTACAAAAATTAAAAGGAATGCGCAATAGTTCGCAATTTGAAAAAGATGCACAAAATAAGCTCACAAGTAAAAAAATGCACAAAAATGTGTCACAACTATTGAAAAAGATACGCAAAGTGCCACATGTGATAGTTATTTCTTTCCACAATCTTATAATCTCTTAATTCAAATTAATCTTCTGTAAATTTATATTTCGTATTGACATTTGAAACATACAAATTTTATATTCATCCTTTTTGTAATAATTTTCTTTATCTTAGTGTCTAAATTGATTCATCTTTGATATATATTTTTTATTATCAATGTTATATCTCTTCTTAAATTCTATGAATCATTTTTATTTACCTAATGATTTGATTTTATTTGCAATATTTATTTCAATCACTTTCAAGGATCAATTATCAAAGGATTATCATATGACTGCTTATATTTCTATTCCTTTTCTTCTGCTCTTTTTGTTGTTAAGAAAACGTGGGAGAAAATATTATTTATATCGTATCAGTGTGCATGTTTATATCGTATCTGTCGTATATGTGTGCTTGTTTATATCGTATCTGTCATATCTGTGTGCTTATTTTGTATCAAAAAGGAAAAGATAAATGATAAAATTGTCGTGAAATGCCTCCTTATTTTCATATGTTCATCAATTCAGGGGGACTTTAGGAGATTCTTAAAATTTGAAATTTATACAAACAATAATTATTTTGTCATCATTAAAAAGGGGGAGATTGATAGGAGAGTTGTTATTTGCATGTTTTACATTCCTACAACTTGTAAAGTTTTGATGATTCCAAATATTATTATTTTAAGTTTTGTTTTCTCCTAACACTTTTTGGAAGATTTTTTTTTCTCTTGTGTGGACTAACATTTTTAAGAAAATTGAACTTCAGACTAATGAAGACTTCAAATCAAAATTCAGCTTGAGATAATTTGTAAATTAAAACTTGTACTTTTCATTATATTGAGTTTGAGAGGGAGTGATTGTAATTAAGTAACTTAGTACACACACTTGGGGAGATTTTTAAAATTCATACTGATCGTACGGGACGAACCATGTTCGTACGGGATGAACCATGTTTGTACGGGATGAACCATGTTCGTACGGGATGATCAAGTCCGTTATCCCCTCGAAAGAGCAATGGAGAAAATAGGAAGAAATTTTTTTTTCTAAGTCCTGATCATCTAGACAAACTTTTATTCATCCCAGGACAAAAATGTTTGAACATTTTCAATTTTGATCACTTCATGCAGTTTGTCAAACCGACCCATGGTATAACTGTTCATATCGGACGAACTTAGTTCATACGAGATGATAATCGGGTACGAAGTCAGTTCGTACCAATATCATAGGGTTCGTATGCAACTGATTTAAGTATGTTCGACTAGGATGATCCACGATCGTATGGGACGATCCACTATGTAAAGACTTATAATTAGCAATTTTTGGACGATTTTTTGTGTCTTTCCTATATAAAGTCCAATTAAAATGGCCTCTTAATCTTTTTGCCTACTGATTTTTGTGCCTACTGGAAGGAGAGAGTGTGAGAGAGTGTTTGAAGGAGGATTCTTACTATTGGAGCGTGAAGGTTTCACTTGGTACTCGAAGTTAAGAGTCTCTACTTTTGGTTTTTTATTACTTCACTATTTTCTCTCTTTCTTTTAGATTTCTTTTGAGAAGATCTATCAAGGAGATTCGGTTCTCTGCTGACACTTGGAGAGTGTGAACAGCCGTAGGGTTTTCTGTCCACACTTGGAGAGTGTGAAAGCATAAAGGGTTCTCTACCTACACTTGGAGAGTGTGAACAGTCAACGGGTTCTCTGCCCACACTCACTACAGGAAAAACGTCATTTTCCGGCAGACATTTTCGTCGGAAAATGGCCAAAATCTGTCAGAAAATTACATTTCCGGCAGATTTTCGATGGAATTTTTTTCGCTGGTTACACGCGCGTCTAAAAAAGATTTCCGGCGTAAAATAATTCGCCGGAAACATTTCCGACGTATTTCCGGCGGAATTTTCGCTTGAAAATATTTCCGTCGAATTTTTAATGCGCCGGAATTTCAAGGAAAAAAAAACAGTTAAGCTAACCTAGGACCCCAACTCGCACGCGGTGGACACAGCCGCTCAGCGCTGAAGCCACGGCCGGCTTTGACCCGCTCGCGTGAACCGCCCACCGCCCGAGCCGCCCCAGCCACGGCCTTCCCCCGCCCGCGTGAGCCAGGCTGTCAGCGTGAACCGCCATGTGCCTTCTGTGCCGTCGGCGGGGTTCGAACCTCGCCCCCCTCACCTCTCCATGCGCGGAACTGACGCGGCATCTGCCATCTAGTCAAGAAACCAAAGCCGGTTAAATAGGATATTTTTTTTTATTTAAGCTATTACGTATTATTTCTGCCGCGGGTTAATATCAAAAACTGTTAATTAACCTATTACCTATTACGTATTATTTAAGAAAATAATATGTCATGAATATGTCATGAATCAAACTATTTTAAATTTTTATATAAAATTGAAAACTTAATTTAATTATTTAAAAATAAATAAATTAAAATATTTCAATTAACTATTAAATAAATTATTAAAATTAATAAATAATTAAAATAAGTTATTATTTTATAATAAATTAATTATTAATTTAGTAACTTTTTATATTATTATTTTTTTATCTTTTTATATTATCTTAAAACACTTTAAAATAAATTATTGAAGTTATTAGTAAATTATTTATTATATTAAAATTGATTATAATAATTTATCAAATTATTTATTTCTAAAAAATTTTAAATCCGTTGAAAATTCCGCCGGAAAAAATCCGCCGGACAATCCGTCGGAAATTCTGTCGAAAAAATAAGTCGGAAAAATTTGCCCTTTTTCCGTTGGAAATGTGCAGGAAAACCCGCCGGAAACAATTCTGTCGGAACTCCGCCGGAAAATTCCGCTGATAATGGGCAGTTTTCCTGTAGTGACTTGGAGAGTGTGAAAAGACGACGTGTTCTTTGCCCACACTTGGAGAGTGTGAAAGGACGAAGGGTTCTCTGCCAACACTAGAAAGAGTGTAAAAGGATGATGGTTCTCTGCCGCACCAGATAGTGGTGGAAGAGAATTTTTGTAAAGGTTTCTCCGCCTTGCTGTGGGTGTAAAAGGAGAGTCACTATTGGTATTAGTGCAATACTCAGAGGGTGCATCCGGGGAGTGGATGTAGGTTGTGTTTGACCGAACTACTATAAATCTTGTGTCTTTTTTATTTTCCGCTGCCTTTTAATTTTTACTGTTTTAACTTGTGGTTGAAAAATCTCTTTTTATAAAATTCTCTAAAGTTAATTCTCGATTTTAAAATTTTAAAAGAGAGATTAATATTTTAATTATCAATTCACCCCCCTCTTGGTTAGCCTCTGGGACATAAGCTTAGGTTTAACAACCTAATTCATATTGAACAAGTTTCAACAGCTTTATGATAATCACTACAAGAAAATTAAGTATTACCGGTGGATTTTCTGGAAAACAAATTTCATATTGATGTGTATTTTGAAAGTTTATTGTGGATTTCTGGTGAAAATCTTTTTGATAGTAAAACCCACTTAAAAAAAATACATCGAAAAAATACCCGGTGGAAAAATATACCACAATAATTAAAAAAAAAACAAATTTGAATCTACTAGCGAGCCTGTCCGCAGCTACTTGCCCGATCGCAAGCTGTCGGCCTGCCTGCTTGATCGATTGCGTGACGCACTCCCGCAGCTTCCTGCTCAATTGCCTGCCCCTTAGCTACCTGTTGGCCTGTCATCTGGCTATGCTGCCCGCCCAATTACGCTTCCCTCCCGACCACCTGCCCGCTCTACCCACTTGACTACACGCTTTGCTCGCTCGTCTGCCCGCTCTTTTCGCCCTCGGGGTGACACTGGTGGGATTCAAACCCATAACTTTAATGCAATTCAGTTAGCCAACTATTTTACCATTAAAAATGAATTAAAAAGTCTACTCTTTTATATTTAAAAAAAATTAAAATATAATATTAAAATGAATAAATAATTAAAAATAAGTTTTTAAATTATTAATTAAATAAAAAATGCTATTAAATAAAAAATTAATTAATTATTAGTTTAATAACATTATTTTAATTATTTTTAAAATAAGTTATTAAATTAACAAATGATTAAATTAAATTATTTTACTATTAATTAATTAAAATAACTAAATTAATAATTAATTACAATAAGCTATAAAATTATTAATTAATTAAATTATGAATATATAATATTTCTCTGAAATTATTAAAATCAGCTGAAAACAAATAGATCCGCTGAAAAATCTGCTTGAAAATTAGTCGAAAATATTTCATCGTAAACTGTCGAAAATTTGCAGGAAAATATGCTGGAAAATAGTCCGCCAGAAAGCCGCCGAAAAATCGACAGGTAATGGACAATTTTCCTGTAGTGAATGTTGTTGTTGTTGTTATAAGTAATGATTATAAGATAAATAAAATAACCTTACATGTGATCTTATTATATTTATAATATTTTTTATTTTCATTTATTATGTAATATTTGTATTCAGACGTGATAATATAATCCTTGTGATATAATACACATTCATCAAATTAACAATTTTTTTAATGCTTTAAGATTTTATATTGATAACAATTTTTTCTCTAAAAAATAAGCAAGAATTGATTATCTACATAAATAGGCTATTTTCATAGCCTAAACTAATTAAATTATTTTTAGGTATATCATAATTTATTTTTATATTGAGCAGTTTCACTAAAATATAGAGTTTAAAGTGATTGGTGTAACAACGACTTAAATGTTAATGAGTCGTATGTAATAAATCATAAAATTATTCAACCTAAACTGTTAAATGCGCTTAAATTATTTCACAATATTATGAGCCGTTCATATAAAATATCATTTCTTCATAGTTTTGTTTATTCAACATTGAAGCATATTATGGACTTAAACTCCAAAGCAAACCTGAAGTTAATTTCAAATGACCCTGGTCAATCTCTTTGACTATTAAAGGGCAAAATTATGAAAATATTCATATTGGAGCAACCCTAATACCTGTAGTGCCAAACTTTATACATTGAGTTTAATTTAATCATATATGGATCTATAATCCTCTTAGAGTTATTTAAATTCATATATGGATCTACAATCCATTTGACCAAAAGAGTCTAAAAAATATTTAAAACCAGTTGGGCTAACCAAATTTAACCTAAAATATTTAAAACCCAACTTAACCCAATCAAGCTAAATTGAACCATGCAAGCCTGCCTAGGACTCTTAGAAATTGCTTATGAAAGTTTA
Organism: Dendrobium huoshanense; assembly: GCA_016618105.1. Lineage (NCBI taxonomy): Eukaryota > Viridiplantae > Streptophyta > Magnoliopsida > Asparagales > Orchidaceae > Dendrobium > Dendrobium huoshanense. Next base: position 53,217,831 of record CM028353.1, on the reverse strand, counting down.
AAGAATGGTTGTGAAATCATTTGGACTATTTTAATTGTTGTTTTGAAATTAAAAGAAATATCCAAAAAAAAAAAAAAATCAAAGCCATAATTTTCAATGCAAAAGTGAATAATTAAAATAAATACTTTTTTTTGTATTGTGATTTTAGTAGAGAAACAACTATCAAAATTTTTTGATTTTTTTAATTTCTAATTTATATATATATATATTTTTCAACCAAAAAAGAATCTCAATCAACTACAAATCTCGACTCACAGCACAAATCAAATTGAATATCATAGTTATACAAATAGTAATATACACAAAGAAAAATATCAAAAAATAAAGGAACAAACAAACTTGAATTTTACTGAGGGGCTGTTTGGTACGCAGAATTAAGAGTGTAAAGTAATTGATTTACCTGCATTTAATAAATTAGTTCGTTTGGCTTGTTTTGAGAGGAACTTTAGTAATTCCTCCGAAGTATTAGCCGTGTATTTCGAGCGGCCAATCCCACGACTTCGAAACCCGCTCAAATTGAGCGGGTTCCAAATCCTCTCGGCCGCGACAACCCCTCACTCGTCGCGCAGCTCGCTGCGTTGAAGTCGAAGCTCGCCGGCGAAGGTTCGAGCGCTGTGCCGACTCAACCTCTCCATTTATTCTCTCGCTCGCTCGCCACTTCTCCATTTCTTCTCTCGTGACGCCACTCGAGCGGGCTAGAAATCCTCGTGTGAAGAAAATGTCTCGGCGTGGAGACGGCCGCGGTGGCTTCTATGAAGAGAGATATCAGGATCCACCTGCTTTAGGCGAGCGCGGATGGAGAAGCATAGGTCACAGCGACAACAGAGGCCTCGTAGGGGTGAAACTCGCAGCTGCGGTCCACGATTTGGCAGGGGCGGTGCAATGCCACCCCAGTAGGAGATATCGACTCCATCGTCGTCGTCCTCTGCCTCGGGCTTGTCTTCTCTCAGTAAGGCTTTTGAGGAGAGCGTCCAGATCCACAATGGGATATTAGAGAATGAATCGGCTGAGTTTCCTATACCCACAGCGGTTTCGTCTGTGGATTTTGCTATTTCGTCAGCTGTGACGGCTATAGAGGCTGTGGTTCCACTCGGTTCTAGTAAAAGTATTGTGTATCCACTTCGGCCAGGTTTTGGATTCGTCGGAAGGAAAATAATGATTCGTGTGAATCATTTTCTTGTGGAAATTGAAGATAAAAATATTTTTCAATATGCAGTGAGTACTGAGTTGTGGGTTTTCATCTTTTTTAACCCGATGGGGATTTGAAAATTTGATTCCTCATCTTCTGGAATGGTGAGAGCAAACGACTTTCTATTATTTCCAATCTTTTCTTTCAGGGGATGTTTGGTATAGGATTTGAAAATCCAGATCCATCGCAGGAAGCAGGCAGCAGGTAGTGTGGTGTATTACGAAGCCAATGCTACCAATGGAAGAGGTAGCAATTGACTTGTTTCTTTTGGATTTCAGATTAGAAGATCATCATACCACGATGTGATTAGAGTTTCCGAGATACAAAAGGTACTGGATAATAAACAATCCTAAAATTGACTGTGCTAGGGATGATCTGGCTCTCCAGCATGTCGTGAATTAGCTTGAATGCATCTGCAAACCTTCCTTTTTTTTTATAATTTTTTTATCTGCAAACCTTCCTTGTTTGCAGATAAAAATCATGAACATCGAGTAAGTCTGAAAATCAGAGAAGGGCCCTTTAATCTTCCTATATATCTCCAATGCCTTTTTGGTATGCTTCTTTATGAAAAAAATGGACAATCAATGATGTATTTATATGTACTGACTGTGAAATTCTAGCTCTTTTCATTTCTTCCAGCTTATCTAAACTCATCTGTTAGAACAATGTCTTCTTCAACTTTTCCTGCCCTGCATAAAGACTTGATGAGCAGAGAATAAGCAATCTGGTTTTGGAACCCTCTCTTACATAAAGAATTAACTAGTATTCTTGCTTCTGAAAATTTCCTTGATTCACACAGAGAAGAGAGAAAAATGTCGACCATCTCTTTATCTGGAATATAGCCTGAAGCCAACATTTCTTGGAATACTTTGATTGCCTCTTCTATCTTTCGATCTTTCTTTCCACAAAGATAAACAATCAGATACTTGAATGTACCACCATTTGGTTGATAACCTTCAGCTTTCATCTCTTTGAAGGTCTTCAAAGCAATCTCTATTAAACCTGCTTGTCCATACTGGGATATCATGATCGTCCATGTATTTGGCTTTATAGAACAAGGTCTTCTCCTCATTTCGTGATAAAGAGTTCTCCTATGCTTTAAACCTTCCCACTGCCTGCAATTTTTATAGCCATATTTTATGTTTCAGTGTTATGGGTGTAATTAGGCTGTTTACCAAACCAAGAGAAAAATTGCAAAGCAGAACTGCCATGTCTCTGAGATCTTCGCAGAATTGTCTCTACAAGTTCAGGTGTGAGAGTAATAGTGCTTCTATCCAGTGTTTGTAGCAAAAGATCACTATTCGTTGAGGAGGATAAGATTCTACAGAGTTCTTCTATATCATTCTCATCAAGCACATTTGGTGTCTCTCTACAAACCAAATTATGATCAGAGGTGCAGATTGAAACGTCCTGATATTCAAGAATAGGTTGATGCTCAGTTAAATCGTAGAATTGTTCACTCTCTCTGTGACTGAGTTTGAAGAATCTGTGTTGCTGCTCAGCCATTCCTGCTTTGTCTAGTTGACCATTTATTTCTAAGAAGTTTCGAGATCTATAATTTCTAGATTTTTTTTGGAGGACCTGGCTGTGCACTAAGTTATGGGCTTTGTTATGCCAATTTCAATTAGCTAAGAAAGTAAGAATATTAGTATCTCTATTGTTGCTCTTACTGGTTACACCATGGGTTGGTATAACTCATTCCTTAGTGTCGTCATTGTGGTTTCTTATTGGATGGGGCCAGATATGATCAGAATATTTGAGCTAATGAATTTTAAGTGGGATCAATTTTTTATGCATTATTGGGTGTATGAACATTGTAGATTTTGTTGCTGTTGTTGTTTGTATTCCCCGGTCATCTTTATTTTACATGAGCATTTATTGTGTTAGTATAATAGATGGGTTTGCTGCCTTTTTATAGGTCTAGTGGGTGTGTTTTTCATTTTTTATTCCTTTCTGAATACTTTTTGTTTTAAGCTTCATATTGTGTGTTTTGGCATTATTGTTGCCCAATTTTTGTAGTCCCTTTGCAGTGTTCTTTTGCAAGCTAGTTGTGTTGTATCTAATGTTATGCAAGACTATACCGTGGGCATCTGACTTCATTTGGGCTACATAATGTAGAAGATTTTGAGCTTTTTTATTGAATTTATTTGCATCTAGATTTTTTTATTATTATAACCCAAAAATAATACTAATTATTATCAATACATTGCTTATATAAATGCACTAGTTGTAATGCCAAAATAAATTATTACAAAAAAATCGTTTTTACTTTACTCTAGTTCTACCTAACCAAACAAGGGAAACAATTCTCCTGCGCTTATTTTGTAGACGACCAAACAGTCTCAAAGTATTCGGAATGCACTACATTTACTTTACATTGCATTTATTTTACACTGTATTTTCTTTTCAGGCAACCAAACAGCCCCTGAATTAAACACTTTATTGTCTCTCCTTTAGCCCCCTTGGCAAGTTGAAGAAGCCATCACAAAATAATTTTCACCCTTGGTATAGCTAAGAACTGCAATCCCTTTGACCATCCCCAGTGCAACATAGTTGTTGAATCTCCTTTAGCCCCCTTGACAAGTTGAAAAAGCCCTCACAAAATAATTTCCACCCATGGTATAGCTAAGAATTGCAATCCCTTTGACCATCCCCAGTGCAACATAGTTGTTGAATCTCTTTTACACTACTAAAAAATTAGCCTTTCGCAGCACATTTTTTGACTTTTCCCGGCGGTTATAATCGCCATAAAATTATTTGCAGCGGTCCTTAAACCGCTGCAGAACCGCCGTTTTTGCCTTCCGCTGCAACGGCCTTCCGCAGCGGTTTTAAGATCGGCGGGGTAGCGTTTTTATAAAGCGTTTTTTGCAGCGGTTTAAACCGCCAGTAATTCCCAGAATAGTGGCGGTTTTAACCGCAACAAAGGCAAGCAAAATGGACTTTATCGGCGTTAAGCGGCGGTTTTCTGGGCCTTAGTGGCGGTTATAACCGCCACTAATGTCCAGAATTTTTTTTTTAAAATTTTGAAACCTTGCCGTTCACACCTGCAACAAACAACAAACAACACAAATTGTTTGCACGTTAAAACTAAACATTCATTGTAAATGTGCTACTTGGATTAAGATTAGCAGTAGATATATTTGATATAAACAATATATAAATACACACACACTCACTAAGAAAATGAGTTACAAATAAAAATCGTAGAGTTCAACAAGATGAAATCGAGTTACAAATTGGTCTATAGAAATAAGATTAGCAGTAGATATATTTGATATAAACAATATCAATTTTCACGAAAATCACAAAAAATTATTTTATTGTGTTCTAATTTACAATTGGTACAAATTGGTCTATAGAAATATATACTAATTTATAAGGCATGAAAGTATCTGAATTAGTTTCAATTTGAATAAAATTTTTGGAAGTTTTAATTAACTTATGGTTCATATATATTATTATTATTATAGAAAAAGTGATGGAATTTCACTTTTGAAGTCGAGCAGTGGTGAAGGCCTTGGATAGAATAGCCAATATGCATAATAATTAAGCATTTTGCTTACCTTGCATAACCAAAGCCTCATTTTAGCTTAAGAACTCACAGGCTGGGTTTTTGGAGGTTGCGACTTCAGGCGAAGTAGAGCAAGAAAAGGAAATTGGGTAAGAAGAATGAGGAGAAGAATAAATGTAAGGATATGGTTTTGTCCTAGAATTATATTGTAAATAGGTGGGACATGAGGCACGTGCCCCCTTAATTACATATTCAACTATAGTCCAATCATTCAAAAAACTTTCTATAATAACATCATTTATTTATACTGATGTTGTTTTATATTAATATGCGATGATGTTGTTTTATATTAATGTGCGACTATGTGTCACATAAATAAGTTTTATCCTAAAAAAAATATCAATATAGCTCTATATATAATCTCTAAATTTCTTATAGATATATAATGTGATTTTCATAATTATAAGATGCAATTAAGGGGAATTAGATCCAAGGTTAGGTAGAATCATCAAATCCATTAGACTAGGAATTCTTTGATGTAAGTTTGATTCATGCTATATATATAAATATCTCCATTAAAACAATTTCGTGCACTTTGCACTAGGACTCTATTGGCCAACTTAAGTTGATAAGATAGAGAGAACTACAAATTGCTAGCTAACTTTAAATAGAACATCAATTTCATGCACTTTGCACTAGGACTCTATTGGCTACAAAAGTGATCTAGAAAGCACCATTTACAAAAACTATTTAAGAACATAACTTTTCTACCATTATCAAACAAAATACAAAATGTTCTATGCATAGTCGATGATTTATAACACAAGGAAATGAGCACAAAAGAACAATATTACATTTCAAATTCAAAATAACAAAAGTTCAAAATTACATAAAATATCCACATCACCAAAAGCATCACATCTAATACCAGTGCTCATCAGCAGACTGTCAGGCATCAGATAAATTGTCATTTCCACCCTGAAAATAATATAAAGAGAATGAGATAATAATAATCAAGCAATTTATATTTAACTTAAAAAAAAATTCATACCATTTCTGATCCTCCATGGGGTGGATGATTCCTTTGCGTTTCTTGCATAAATTGTCTCATCTCATCATGAAAAGAGGCAAATTCTCTCGCCTGATTATCACGAAATGATATGAACTCCTCTCTAAGACTAGCTATCTGTCCAAAACTGCTACCGCTACCACTACCTTCTTCATTTTTGCTTTGAGGAAAGAATCTAGTAGGCATAACACCAAATCCCTGGGTACGAACTCTACCTGAATGTTCTGGTCCCATAACTATAGCAAAAACTCTCTCTTTAGCTTCAATATTTCCTTCTTCAGGTGTAAGCCTTTCATGGGCAAGAAGATTGCATGCTTGCGCCTACAGTTCAAAAACATATAGTTAAATATATTGAAGAATGAATTTATTAAAAAAAATTGTAATAATTATATATATATACCCATCGCTGCATAGCGTCATCAGATGACCATGTCCCATCTTTATGCATCCTATTAATTTTCCATAATTGTAATCTATCCGTAATAGACTACAAAAAATTATAATAACAATGTAAGTTTGAAAATAAATTATTTAGTAGTTATAAATAAATGTTTAATTTTATACCATTTCCTTCTGTCTTCGAACTGAACTCACACGACCCATTGTGTGAGGATAAGTTTGTTTCTTGGCATTGGCAGAATTTTTTGCAGCCCTTTCCTGTAATACATGATAATGTTACATTTCAATACAACAACAACAATAACATCAAGCCTTTCTCCCACTACGTGGGGTCGGCTACATGAATCCTTTTTCGATAATGTTACATTTCAATGTAAAAAAAAACTTAATCACAATATTTACCTGGTCCTCCGGCTTTGACCACTTGTTAACAAGTTGACACCACTGCAACTGATCTACTCCAGCTGGAACTGTCTCTAAAATTTCCTCAATTGGTCTACTGTCCCAATGCTCGGCCTTTAAGGTGGTTTTATAATTACGCCATTTAACACCAAGGGATTGAAGAATCCAATGGCGTATATGACCAGGAAACTCAAATTTAGACTGCAATTATAAATATGATATGGTTAATAATGTAAAACACAAAAAATTCAAATTTGCTATGAAATAAATATACCTCAACTTCAGCTAACATCGTTTTCTTATATGGCTCCATACCCTTATTTCTCCAATCAGGGAATGATATTGGAGCCAAAACAGGGTCTCTTGCAACAGCACCAAGATATGTTCCTAGCAAAGTCGACTCAGGTATGTTACAAGGGATGTTGTTTTCATTAACTTCTATATGAATTCGTGTCCCTGGCGGCATATTCTGTATATCAGCACATGTTGTTCTCCCCCTACGCCTTAAAGAATTTCCTTGCTCATCTACATAATTCCACATAAATTAATAAGCATGATAGGTCCTTGCTCATCTACATAATTCATTTAAAATAAAATGATTGTTATAAAAAAAATCATACCGACGAGCCACACCCCCCCTTGTGTGGCTGGAGCTGCACCACCAAATGAATGTTGTGAAGCCTGTTGTGTCCCACTGCTCTCAATCTCTTCTTGCGAATCTGGGTGTACTGGAGTAGAAGGTGAAATTGATTCAGTCTCCCTACTGGTTTCACCTCTACTTGATCCTCCTCTACTTGATCCACCTCTACAAACTACCTTCTTTGCTTGTCTGAAACGACTACCTCCTGCCATTTTCTGCAATGAAAAAAAATTAAAAGTTGTTTTTAGGAAACCAAAAGAGAGAGAATTAAGGTAAATAAAACAAAGGTTTAAATATGATCACATGTTGTTTTAGGAAAATTAAGCACTTTGAAACAACAAAATAATAACGTTTTGTAAGTTACCTGCTTAGGCTTATTAGATCCAATGAACTTGACAGCAAAGCATACACGAAAATGTCTTCATACAACCATCAAGTTTCTAACTCATTTGGATAAATATCTTGGAATAGCCATTGTATTAGAGAAAACCTTTGTATTGCAAGCATCATAAAATGAAATAGTTGGCCAAAAGCTGATACAACCATCAAGTTTCTAACACCATTATAATTCTACAACTTTAATTAGCAACATATCATTCAATTCAGAGAAAATCATGATAAATATAAAAATGCTACAACTTTTATTAGTTGAAACTAGCAAACACAAGATCTACTGGTTCATCAAACATGAAAACATAGTACTTCTTCAACATAGTAGTCATAAGGAAATATTACAATCAAATGCATCTCGTGGTTTAACTCTCACAACAAAATTCCAATTCAGATTTTTAGCATCTTCAATGTAAAATATAGGCTCCACTTGTGAAGAAAAAACAAAAGGATCATCATGGATTTTCTGACCTGTATGAATAAGCCTTGAGAAGTTCACAAGTGTGTAACCAAATTCATCTTGTTTTATGCCTGTTGAACTTGTGTTTGCCCAATCACATTTGAATAATATCACCTTGAATATGTTAGAGTAATTAATTTTAATAATATCATTAATTTTTCCATAATAACTAAAATTTCCAATCTCTGTTGTATTAACAACACCAAAATTCTGGGTTTTTTTGCCTTCATCTCGTTCTTTAGTATGAAAAATATAACCATTAATGAGTAGACCCTTATATCTGTTTGCAATTTTGTTGGGGCCCTTAGCCAGTGCTTTGATTTCTTCTGAGATTTCCAAATCATTAGAACTTGAAACCTAATAAGGAATAAAAAAAAATATTTATTATGTCATGATATATTTAATATTAAATAACAATGTAAGTTTAAAAATAGAGCGTACCGTATCACGCAACCACTCGTGAAATATTTCATTAATAAGTCTCTCTAAATCTATATATGTTAGATGTGTATGCCCGCGTCGCTTTCTTCTCTCTCTATCTTTGAAAAGTTGTCTATAACTTTCAATATTATCACAATGCCGGAGAACATATCTATGTGCCTGAACCAAAGAATTATCATCTAAGATGAATGAAGTCACCTTTCCCAAAGGAGTACCACCACTTGAAAATTTAAAAATAAATTGTGCATCAGTTGTTGTTGCGGCTTTATTCAAAAATTGAGGTCGCTCAAGATATTTAGAACAGAAAGTTATCCCTTCTTCAGCAATATAACCCTCCGCAATAGAACCTTCAGGTTGTGCTTTGTTAGCTACATAGTCTTTTAATACTATAAAAAATCTGCAATAATAAAAACCTTTTTGAGATTATGTCAAGAAAAACAATAATAACTTGAATTAGTAATTACAATTGAAATACCTCTCAAACGGATACATCCATCTATACTGAACCGGACCACCTAATTTTACTTCCTCGGCCAAGTGAATAAGTAAATGAACCATGATCGTGAAGAATGATGGGAGTATTGATCTTTCCATTTTACACAATGTTATTGCAATATTATTCTGGAGTATGTCCAACTCTTTTGGATCAATAACCTTGGCACAAATTGACTTCAAAAATTTTGAAATCTCCACTAGAATATGTATAATTTCATCAGATGGAGAACATGACCTCAAAGCAATAGGTAGAAGTTCTTCAATTAGCACATGACAATCATGACTTTTTAAGCCCATAATCTTACATTCAGCAACGTTAATACACCTTGAGATATTAGATGCATAACCTTTGGGCATTTTCATATTTTTCAAAACTTGACAAAACATCAGTTTCTCTTTTTTTGACATTGTGAAGCAGGTTGGTGGCAATAAATATGAACCATCTTCAAGAATTTGTGGATGCAGCTCGGCTTTAATTCCAATGTCAACTAAATCTAGGCGTGCTTGCAAGTTATCTTTAGATTTATCAAGATCAAGTAAAGTGCCAATGAAATTATCACATACATTTTTTTCAATATGCATGACATCAAGATTGTGTGGTAGTAAATTATACTCCCAATAAGGTAGCTCAAAGAAAATTGATTTTTTCTTCCAAATATGATGCTCACTGAATTCTACTGTATGCCCTCTTTTCAAGCTTCTGGATTTGCCCAAATCAAACTGAACATTTTGTAATTTTTGTAAAATATCACTACCAGTATTCCTTCTAGGTGCTTTACGGATCTCTTCTGTATTGTCAAAGTACTATTTCTGTCGACGGAATAAGTGATTTTCTGGTAGCCAACGACGATGACCCATATATGAGAATTTCTTTCCCTTATATAACCATAAAGACTCTGTATTTTCGGCACAACAAGGACAAGCAAATCTACCTTTAGTGCTCCAACCAGAAAGCATACCATAAGCCGGAAAATCATTGATCGTCCACATTAATGCAGCTCGTAAGTTAAAAGATTGTCCAGATGCTGCATCGTAGGAAATGACTCCATGCCATAGTTCAGACAACTCATTTATTAGTGGTTGGATATAGATATCTATATTATTTCCTGGACTCTTCTCCCCTGGTATAATAGTAGATAGAATGAAAGACGATTGTTTCATTGCAATCCAAGGAGGCATGTTATAAGGAACCAAAAGTATGGGCCAAATGTTGTATGTACTACTCATAAGCTTAAATGGATTAAAACCAGCACTGGCTAAAGCGAGGTGAACATTACGTGGATCTGAAGCAAAATCCGGATATCGAGAGTCAAAGGATTTCCAAGCTTCTCCATCAGCTGGATGTCGTAACAACCCATCTATATTTCTCTGTTTGGCATGCCAAATCATCTCTTCAGCTGATTTTTTTGTTTTAAACAATCTTTAAAGCCTAGGAATCAATGGGAAGTATCGAACAACCTTAGCAGACTTCATTTGATTTTTCTTTCCTCTAGCTGAACTTTTTTTAGCCCCTATCCACCGTGAAGAACCACAAATATGACAAACCTCTTGAATAGATCTATCTTTCCAAAATAAACAACAATCATTTGGACATGCATCTATCTTTATATATCCAAGATCAAACACTTTCATTATCTTCTTCACTTCATACGTATTTTTAGGTAGCAATGAACCATCAGGGAAAGCTTCAATCAATAACTCAATCAGTTGATCAAAAGATCTTGCAGACCAAGAGTGTAAGCACTTTAGGCGAAATAAATGTAAGATGAAAGATAACTTTGTGAATGACTTACAACCAGGGTATAATTCTGATCCTGCTTCTAGCAATAAATCACCATATTTCATTGCTTCATCATTTGTCAAATCTATGTTATTTTCATTATGTTCGTCATCTAAATTGGCATTGACTGAGCAGAATGTGTCCCTTAATAATCCTTCTATATCATTTGATCTGTGCAACTCGCCTTCAGTTTGTACATCAACAACATTACTGGTATCAGTACATGTATCTGATCTTGTAACTTCAGCTAAACAAGCATGTTCCTCTCCATGTCGATTCCAAACAATATATCCAGGAAAAATTCCTTTGGAGAGTAAATGTAACTTGACTTCTTTTACATAATGAAAATATCTGTTAATGCATAATTTGCATGGACATAAAATTTTTTGTGTTGAACTTTGACCTTGTGTTGCAAATTTTAAAAAATTATCAACACCTTCAATATAATCACTACTCCATTTTGATTTTGACATCCAACTCTTATCCATCAAGCCTGTAAAGCACTAAAAAAATACACATTTAATAAGCAATCAATAAGGTGATGAGTTGGAATTTAGGTTAGAGAAAGGTAGATAGTGAGCTCTTGGTTTTGGTCCTCACCTTAATTTACTAGTTTGTGTTAAGTGTCATTGTGGTGCAAGAATAGAAGCAAGAAAGGACTAGGGTTAGTGAGGAGGTTGGTTTGGTTTTTTGTTGTTTTCTCTACCCACTTTGTGCTTAGAGTACCCCACCATAAATAAAACATAAATAGAATGAAAATAATTGAATACTTGTCATCCTCTTACTATGCTTTTGTCTTCTATGAGTTAGAAGAAATTAATAAGTTAAAATTTATGCTGACGATCACAATATTACAAATATGACTTGCGATCACATATGTTTGATCGCAACTAATTGTCACCACATTAATTTTAGGCTTCATTAGGGACTGCTTTCTTACTGCTTTCTAAATCAATTTTCTAGTACAATAATTTTTTGTTCAAAAAATATTTAGACTTAAAGCTACTTCAAAAAACAGTAAGAAAGCAATTCCAAATGAGACCATAAGGTTCATGTGGGACGCCTTTCTTACTGCTTCATAAAGCAATTTTTTTAGAACAAAATTTTTAATTTAAAAATTTTGTAGTAGAATGCTACTTCATAAAGTTATACAATTAAAAATAGGTTAGAGAAACTTAGATGTTCGTTTAGAAAAAAACTTATAGTGACAAAAAGTCAATGTTATTAAAAGAATTTGTGTAAGAAAACCTCTTTAAAATTATATTTGATTTTTATGTAAATATCAGCCACGTAGAAAAATTAGAGCATTAAGTTTGTTACTAGTGAGCTCAAGTAAGTGCACAAAAAGAGAGAAACCAAGCACAAAAACAAAGCACTTTTACATGGTTCGGACAAAAAAAAAAAACCACAACTAGCCTACTCCATGCCTAGCCACCACAACTGGCTAAGATTCCACTATAAGAAAAAAGGTTACAATAACAATTTCTTTATAACACCAATAACAGGCAATCTCACACGACGGTGAGAACCTCACAATAAGGTTATAATGAAATAAGAAACACAATAGAAATAAAATACAAATCTCACTATAGAAAGTAATAACAAGGAATGTAGATCTCACAAATAATAAGCAACAATATCCAACAAATTTGATAGCTCATTATATAATTTCTTTTGATTATGCACTTTAAATATTAATACAAATTCAACCACAAGTTAAACTTGCAAACAATATAATATAATAAACAAAAGTATATGAAAAATTCAAACACAAGTTAGCAACACGTGAACATAGCTTAAGATATTTTGATAGAAGAGAGACACAAAATATTTCAATCAAACTTCTAAATCAATACAAGAATTGTGTGAATATTAAAAGATCACAATTATGGTTCAACTAAACTTTTATTTACCATATGAAAAAAATATTATGATAAAATATCATACTAATATGAAGAGACTCACCATTTGAATCCAAGTTAAAACGACTTCATAATCTTGCACAAGATTGGAAAAATTAAAATGCCACATTTGGAAAGAACTCTCTAAATTGTCTTCTTGAAGTATGGAGAAAGGTGAGAGAGAAAGGAAAACACTTTAGCAAGCATGAGAACCTTGGAACCAATTTCCAAGGCAAGAAAAATGATCTAGCCCTTTGAGGAAAAAAATTGGCAAATTTTTAGTTTTGAGAGAGCAAGAGGTCGGTAAAATACTAAGCCTACCTCTCTTATGTATAAAGAGAATTTTGACCATGTCATGGGAAAATTGGGGGAAAACATTTTAGGTAATAATTTAAATTTGAAACAAGATTTGAAATAAAATAAATTATCCTCCAAAGAAAGCATGTGGCCGGCCAAGAAAAAATAAGGTGCCATGCAATTGTTTTGCACAATAATTTTAATTAAAATTTGAATATTGAAAAATTCAGCCAAGAAAGTGAAATGGATGATTCTTAATATTTGATTTAATTTGTAACCTTTATATTAGGATGTAATCCAAGGGAAAGGTCAATAGCAAATAGAAACTTTGCAAAATTAAAACAAATTCATATACAAGTTATATAATTTTGAGATCCAATACAATACTTAGAAGATACATATTTTTTTAGTTTTCAAAAAATCTAAAAAAAAAAATTTCTACGGACCTCTCGGCAAGCCGATCGGAATTTTTTTTTTTTTTTGAAAATTAGCGGCTTGACAGCTCCTAAGCTAGCTAGGTTTCAAACTCCAGATCAACAAATGAGCGAAATTTATAAGGAATCATGTTTAAAAACCAACGACAAAGCTACGCCTACGGTAGATTAACCTAAACCCTAATGAAGCAAACGAAGTATATGCATGAAGAAACACAATGAGAAGAAAAAGAGAAGAAGAGGATGAAGGGGATCGAAGATGCTCACAATGATTAGGCACCGATCGGTCGGGATTCGCGAGGAGAAGAGTTTCGTCCGGAGTCCAGTTGGCGCGAACGAAGAAGAAGTAGAGGATTTAGGGCTTCGATCGGGTTACTTATTAAAATAAGATATGGGTTTTGCCAGCGGTTTTAACCGCTGCAAATAGCAGCGGTTATAACCGCTGCAAAATAGAAAATTTCCTATTTAAATTTACAGTTTTTGCAGCGGTTTTTAAAACCGCTGCACTAAACCGCTGCGAAAGAGCGCGTTTTTTGGTAGTGTTACTTTCCTTGATGCGACAGAGTAGCTAAAAATTTATTTCCATCATAATGTTAGGGAACCGGACACGTTAGCTAGCCGTTTGTCCTTTCTTTCTTTAGTTATTTAATAGTTCTCTGTACATATGTGCATCCGTGTAATAGATACAGGTTCAATAATACATTTTCTATTTCCTTTCTCTTTTTTTTTTTTTGTGTTTCCCTTCTCTCGTTTGGCTCCATCCAAGAACTTTTACATGGTATCAGAGGCCATTCGCTCCACAGCTTCTACCTGATCTCATGGGCGTAGAAGACTTGGCGGCCTCTCGTCGGACAACATTAACATCTCCAACAAAGAAACCAAACTCTTCATTCACACTCACCTTAAATTCCTCATCTCCAATATCAAGAACATTTTTCCTACTCAACTCACGTCCGAAAACTATGCAATATGGAGGCTGCAACTTCATCAACACTTCTCCATAAATGGATACAGTGAACACCTCATCGGCCTCACAACGTTCCCACAGGAGTCCACTATCTCCGATCATGCTCGTTGGAAACTCATCAATCGCAACCTCATTTCAGCCATTCCTTTCACAATTTCTCCATCAATTCTTCCCTATGTCCTCACCCTCAATACTGCCCACGATGATTTTTCCACACTCGAACATCATCTTCAACCCACAAATCGATCCCGCATCATACAACTCAAGAATGAGCTACATCAAATTTAGATGAAAGATTGTACGATGCAACAATATCTGGATCAAATCAAGATAATCGTCGACAACATCATGAAAGTTTGTTAGGGATGTTAAGCCCTATAGAACTCGCCCAAGCTAACCAAGAGGGGGGGGGGGTGAATTGGTATTTTAAAAAATTATTTTCACAAAGAAGTAAAATCACATAAACCAAAATCACACCACAAAAAAATAAGTGCAAAAATTAAAGTGCGGAAGCAAGAAACAAGAACACAGAAATTTATTGTGGTTCGATCAACTCGACCTACGTCCACTCCCCGGAGATGCTATCCGAGTATTGCATTACAATCATGACTCTCCTTTAGCCCCCACAGCTAGGCGGAGAAGCCTTTACAAAGAACCTCTTTTTGCCACCCCGACAAGGTAGAGAACCTATCTTCTTTTGCTTCCTCCTAAAGATGGTAGAAAACCACTATCAGTTGCTGAATCCTTACCTCTACCGACCCTTCCACGGAAGAGAAAATCTAGACGAAGA
Source organism: Dendrobium huoshanense (assembly GCA_016618105.1). Classification (NCBI taxonomy): domain Eukaryota; kingdom Viridiplantae; phylum Streptophyta; class Magnoliopsida; order Asparagales; family Orchidaceae; genus Dendrobium; species Dendrobium huoshanense. Next base: position 53,202,666 of record CM028353.1, on the reverse strand, counting down.
AGAAACAGAGCGATCCTTGAAGCAACCCTTGTGAATCCCCTCACAAGCTCCCCCTCGCAAGATCCTCTCTCTCTCTCTCTCTCTCTCTCTCTCTCTCTCTCTCTCTCTCTTTCTCTCTCTTTCTCTCTCTTTCTCTCCTCAAGGTCTTCTCGGGTCAAGGCAGCAGCAAAAGATTGTTCAAAAGCATTGAACAAGAGCTCTTAAATAGAAGAGCTTCAAAGGAGCTCATTAATTGCAAGTTGCCGACTATATCGTCCAGGACGATATACAAATCGTCCTAACCGATCAGTACAAATTCCATGAGATCGGCCAGAACATCGCCCTGAATGCAAACTGGACGATTGAAAATTGGCTTGATCGTCCAGGACGATCTCACGATCGTCCAGGCCGATCAGTTCAAATCAGAGGAAAATTGTTCAGAGCATCGCCCTGAATTCAAGCTGGCCGATATTTATCGTCCAGAAGTAATTAAGGTTTTTAAATATATTGTCCTGGCTGATCCTGCGATCGTCCAGGCCAATATGATCGAATCAATCATCCTTAATTACTTTCTTGATTGGTCTGATTAATTAAGACATAATTGTGAATATCATCGAAGTCGATCCAAGATCGTCCTAGCCGATTACCAAAAATAATGAATACCTTAATTATTTATGGCGACAATTTCTTTCTGTTTTGAGCTTATCGTCCTGGCTGATACACGTATCGTCCAGGCCAATCTGTTAATGACGGCTGCCTTAATTAAGAATCCTAAATAGAATCTCTGTTTTAAACTAGTTCGTCCAGGCAGATACAAATATCGTCCTAGCCGATATGAGTAAAAACAGAAATTCTAAGTCTCTTAAGTGTGTGTGTGTAGGGTTACTTAGCATCAGTCTCTTTGAATATTACAAATAGACTCAATAAGAGAAAAAGCAAAGTACAGACTAACTCAATCCTAACCTATGCAAACTTGAACTGGCTTCATTTGTTCATCCGATCTTTGATTCATGAAAAGTTAGAAGTAACAGACAGTCCAAGAGAATCAATAGTGTTTGTCAATCATCAAAATATAAGTCATGAAATAGATTTGCAACAATCTCCTCTTTTTTTATGATGGAAAACACAAGTCGGAAAATCTCAATAAAAACAGCAGTTCATTAAAATTTCAAAGTTACAAGCACATCAACTTTTCTTACCACATCCTACTCCCCCTTTTGTTATCAAAAAAAGAGGGTCCTAGACACACAAAAAGAAAAAGGAAACAACACAGTAGAAACTAAAACAAACTACAAGACAAACTACAGAAAATAGAAAACAGAAAATAGAAAACAAAGACTAGAAAAATGAGGGACCCTGATCATCAGATGGAGGTGGTGGAGGTGGATGCTGAAAGTAGCTAGCTAGCGTAGTAAACTGAGCATTGAACCAGGCGATGTCCTGGTCATGCTTCTGCTACTGGTGAGTAATATAGCTGTCAAAATGGGGTAAGTCCTCTATGCGGTGCTACTCTTAGCGGGCAATATCCTTAGAATATTGCTGCTCCTGTGCAGCAACGTAAGCATCGAAGCGGGTCTCCCATCAATCAAACATCTCCACTAACTGGTCAAACTATGAGTGCTAACAAAGAGGAGTAGGATCAGGAACAGGAGTGTGAGCGGGAGCCTCCTACTCCTCGGCCCCCCGAGGTTCCTCATCCCCTGGGTGGAGACGAGTACTGTGAAGGGTATTGAAGGAACTGTTTGAGTTGAAGAGAGTTGGGAGGTTGGGTGGAACAAGATATTGAAGTTAATATTTGGTTTCAAGGACATAGGCTATGAGGTGTCCTAAAGCTAGATTGGGTTTCCTCTTATGACATGGATCACAGATTGTGGTTAAATGATCAATGTACTGAAAAATTAAGTCAGCAGTATTAAATTCTCTATGTGCCATGATGTAAAAAGTAGTCAAAGAGAGTAGAGGAGTGATGTGGATTTAGTCCCCAACTTTTGAAATAATGGAGGTTCGAAGGACATGCTGAATTGTCCTAGCATCTTTGACTAAAGAGCTAGTCTCTCCAACATGAAAAGGTGCATTGGTCTGGCGAAGAAAATGGTTTGCCGTGGACCAGTCAAAATTAGGATCTGAAACGATTAAGTGCAGCTTATCCTCGATGGTGGATAGCTGTAGAAGTTCAACACTATCTTGATATGTAATTTTGACGGGGTGTCAATTCATATGGGAGGTTAAGGCTATGAAGGTAGGATTTATGCGAAGATTTGCAAAGAATTCACGAAGAAGCTCAGAATGAAAGGGGAAAGCGAGACACAGAATGAAACAAAGAGAAGTGTGCGTGAAAAGATCCATTATCGGATACGAAAGGTGAACATGATTGATGATTATGGAGACAGTTATCCCACATTCTTTGTATCGATTGTAAGCAGCTTCATCTTCTACCTCCCTTAAATGAGGGTCAATCCTAGCCCTTGAAGAACTCCCAGAAGTTTATCAAACTCGTTTCCCACTAGCCATAGTAAGGAATTAGCAAGAAAATACAAGAGAAGAAGAGGTGTGAGGTGAAAAACATGGCTGAAATGGCCCGAATTTAAAGAAACGGCCATATCGTCCAGACCGATCGCAGAATCGTTCAGGACGATATGGGATATAATTGCGTACAGGCTGATTGGTAAAAAAGGCGGTCCGACCGGCCGGGCCGATCAGATATCGGCTAGGACGATTAGACATAGGCGATCGTCCCAGGGAGTCAAGCCAGACGACCGTTGAAAAGGCATATAATCTGGGCCGATTAGGTGTATCGTTCAGGATGATGCACAATAATTGATCGTACCGGCCGAAGTTAAAATGTTTTAAATCTATGCCACATGTATCGTCTAGGATGAATAGTGGATCGGCCAGGATTATTTTCCAATAATGGATCATCTGGGACCAATTTTAAGGATTTAAACTTGCTGACACGTGGATCGTCTAGGACGATCTAGTGTATCGGCCAGGACGATTACCCTAAAATGCATCGGCCAGGATGAAATAATTTATCGGCCAAGACTATCATCATGATTGCAATAGAGTTCGATCAGATCATCCAGGACGATAAATTATCATCTAGGACGAAGAGTTATAGCAAGTACAGAAAAGTTCAGCAGATGGAATTTTGAAGAAAATTTGTCATATCGTCCAGGACGATATGAGAATCGGTCAGGATGATGTGACAAGAGATTTGAATCCAAGGAAAAAGTTGATGATCAAAGCCCTCCAAAAATAAAAGACTCACAATACAAAATTAAAAACAACAAAAAGGCAAAAAACTAAAAAGAAAACCGAAGAAAAAAAAAAAGAATTTTTGTTTTTTTATTTAAACATTTTTTTTAGCAAAGTATCCATATGACAGATTTTTCAAATAATTCAATTTTAGAGATTCAAAAGTTCAAAGAGTTAACAAGTCAAAATCTAAAAAAAAAGTAGAATATCCGATCTTGTTAATCTCTAGCTCGGACTTCTTTCAGGGTAATAATCGTCCTTTTAAAAACAAACGGTTTAACTCAGAAAAACTTTACTGGGTAAAAAGAAGATTCAATAAAAACTTAGTTACAAAGAAAATATCTTACAAATAATATACCAAAGTAATTTGTCTCAATCATGAAATTTGAAATCAAGCCTTTGAAAGCATTAAATAACCAATGAGTTATCTAAGTTTTAAGAGTTCAGAAAAGAGATAATAGCTTGTATTTAGTGGGCTCATTTTATGCCTCTTGTATTTTTGATTTGGCTCTTTTAGCATCTTGATTTTTGATACATATTTGTGTATATATATATTTTTCATTTCAAATTTGCTTTTTTTCCACTTTCCCTCTTATTTTTTTTTTCAAACTAAGTTCTCTTTAACAAAACCCTTAAAAAGACCTTAGTTGTGAGTATATCCTCCAAATATTAGAAAATATGATCTCTCTCTCTAACATAGGGAAGAACAAGTCACAAAACAAAATCATAATCATGTGATAAATGCAATGATAATATTTCATTTAACTTGAAAGATATATAAGAACTTTGGATATTACACACAAGATAGATTATTGTAGCAAGATAAAAAGAATATTAGTTTCAAAAACCAGTTGTTAATATGAGATAGACTTTTGTCTAGAAAAGAAAGTTATGTCACTAAAAGAGGTTAGAGGGAGGGAAACCATCAATGGTGTTTCTCCCTTTGACCGATTTAGATATGATAATAAATGACATTAAATCTCTAAAACCTAAATGCTTAAAAAAAATCATATAGAAAACCAAACATAAAAGCAAAGCGAAAACAAAACAATCTAAAACACCAAAAAGCTAGCACACAACAAAAATAACACAAAACTAATTAAAAAACATTTCAAGAAATTACGAAGCTGTAAGTTTAAATAATTATGAGCTGCGAGCCTCTATATGTCTAATTATCCTATGTTCCCATGAGGTCTCTGGTGAGAGCACCCCTGCAAAACTCAACAACAGTCAGATTTAGAAACCCAAACTGGTTTGGGTCCCTTCTCAGGAAAAGTAGAATACAATGCAGGTGTGGTATGCTGTGAATCATGTACCTTAGGTCTCCATACCCAATGTGTACTATGGTAAATGGTGCAAGTGTGTGAGATATGTCCTAGCATGCCACAAGAAAAACATCTAACTCAAGGAAAGTCATTTCTTAAATGGTTTGAGTTATAATGCCTCTTCCTAGGTCTTGGCTTTTGATCAAGAGTAGACATAATCCAAGTTTTCTTAAGTGTAGACAATTCATTTTTAATCCTCAAGTTTGTACTTTTTATAACATCATTCTCAACCCTCAAGCTTTTCTCTTTCTCTTTAGATTTCTTGAAATCAGATTGAAGAGAGGTGTGTGAAACTTTTAATACTTCATTCTCATCAATTAATTCTGAGTGCTTTTTGTTCAAATCATCAAATTCATCAAGAAGAGCCATGTGATTAGAATCAATCGTTGAATGATCTTTAAGAATAACTTCATACTCTTTTTGTAAATTCACAAGTTCCAATTTTAAGTTAGCATGAGTCTTCTTAAGTTTTTTGTATGATGCATGGATTTTCTCACAAATCTCAAACAATTCATCATAGGTTGGTTTACATACCTCTTCCTCCTCACCTTGCTCAAGATGATCTTCCCCCATTAAGCACAGGTTTATTGTCTCTTCCTCTGGTTCAGTCTCAGAGGAATCAGTACCCGATTCTGCCCAGAACGCCTTTTGGACTCTCTTCTTGTCCTTCCTAAACTTAGGTTTCTCCTCGCCCTTTTCCTTTTCCTTGCTCGAGTGATCTTGAAGTGTAGGACAATCGGCTTTCACATGTCCAGGCTTCCTGCATTCATAACAAACGACCTCAGAAGATCCTTTAGAATATTTATTATCCTTACCTTTTCTCCAATGATGCTTTTGCTTCTTCCTTAGAAAACTTTTGAATTGACTTGTGATGAAGGCAACTTCATCGCTCTCAAACCCGAAAGAATCGGAGTCAGATTTGTGCACCTTCAGTGCAACTGTTTTCTCCTTCTTCTTCTTACTTGCATCAAGATTTCTTTGATTCACCCCTTGCTCGTAAGCAATGAGTGAGCCAAGTAAGTTATCAATAGAATAAGTATTCAAATCCTTAGATTCAGTGATTGCAGTGATTTTAGCATCATATGACGAAGGGAAGTATCTCAAAATCTTATTTACTTTTTCATAGTTAGAAAGTTCTCTTCCTAATGCATGTAGTGAAGAGACTATCTGTGTAAACCTAGTATACATGTCAGAAATAGATTCAGATGGTTTCATATGAAAAAGTTTTTAGTCATGCAAGAGAATATTCAAACGAGATTGTTTAACTTCATTCGTGCATTCATAAATGATACACAATTTATCCCAAATTTCTTTACCAGTTGAACAAGTAGAAACACGCGTGTAATTCTCAGATTTTAAAGCACAGAAAAAATAGTTCAAATATTTTGCATTCAATTGGGCTAAATCTCTTTCATCAAAATTCCATTCAGTAAAAGCAATTTCAGTTTAACACCAATAATTTCACGAGAAGGTGAAAAATACCCCTCTTTGATAAGCATCCACATGCAATAATCAGTAGATTGTAAAAACATTGACATGTGGGTTTTCCAGAAATCAAAAGGTAGGTTATCGAACAGGGGAGGTCGGGTAATAGAATACCCTTCCGTAGTGTTATGATTCCCAAAGTTAGCCATAGATCACAAAGAAGTAAAATCACATAAACCAAAATCACACATTAAGAAAAATAAGTGCGGAAATTAAAGTGCAAAAGCAAGAAACAAGAACACAAAAATTTATAGTGGTTCGATCAACCCGACCTACGTCCACTCCCCGGAGGTGCCCTACGAGTATTGCACTACAATCATGACTCTCCTTTAGCCCCCACAGCTAGGCGGAGAAGCATTTACAAAGAACCTATTTTTTCCACCCCGGCAAGGCATAGAACCTATCTCCTTTTGCTTCCTCCTGAAGCTGGCAGAGAACCACTATTAGTTGTTGAATCCTTACCTCTACCGATCCTTCTACGGATGAGAAAATTTAGATAAAGAAGAAGCAGAGCGATCCTTAAAGCAACCCTTATGAATCCCCTTACAAGCTCCCCCTCACAAGATCCTCTCTCTCTCTCTCTCTCTCTCTCTCTCTCTCTCTCTCTCTCTCTCTCTCTCTCTCCTCAAGGTCTTCTCAGGTCACGACAACGGCAAAATATAGTTCAAAAATATTGAACAAGAGCTCTTAAATAGAAGAGCTTCAAAGGAGCTCATTAATTGTAAGTTGCCGACTATATCGTCCAGGATGATATATAAATCGTCCTGGCCGATCAGTCCAAATTTCATGAGATCGGCTAGAACATCGCCCTGAATGCAAACTGGATGATTGAAAATTGGCTTGATCGTCCAGGACGATCTCACGATCGTCCAGGACGATCTCACTTTCGTCCAGGACGATCAGCTCAAATCGGAGGAAAATCGTCCAAAGCATCGCCCTGAATTTCAAACTAGTCGATATTTATCGTCCAAAAGTAACTAAGGTTTTTGAATATATCATCTTGGACGATCCTGCAATCGTCCAGGTCGATATGATTGTATCAATCATCCTTAATTACTTCCTTGATATGTTTGATTAATTAAGGCATAATTGTGAATATCGTCCAGGCCGATCCAAGATTATCCTGGCCGATTACCAAAAATACAGAATACCTTAATTGTTTATGGCGGTAATTTCTTTCTGTTTTGAGCTTATCGTCCTGACCGATACACGTATCATCCAGGCCGATCTGTTAATGACGGCTGCCTTAATTAAGAATATTGAATAGAATCTCTATTTTAAACTAGATCGTCCAGGCCGATACAACTATCGTCCTGGCCGATGTGAGTAAAAATAGAAATTCTAAGTCTCTCAAGTGTGTGTGTGTAAGGTTACTTAGCATCAGTCTCTTTGAACATTATAAATAGACTCAAGAAGAGAAAAAATAAAGTACAGACTGACTCAACCCTAACCTATGCAAACTTGAACTGGCTTCGTTTGTTCGTTCGAATTTTGATTCCTGAAAAGTTAGAAGTAACAGACAGTCCAAGAGAATCAATAGTGTTTGTCAATCATCAAAATTTAAGTCATGAAAATAGATTTGCAACACATCACGATTGTTGGCTCCACCGTCGACACTGAAGACATTATTCTTGATATTCTTAACAGACTTCCCACCATTTATAGCTCATTGAAGAGTGCCATAAGAACATCACTATAGCCGATCAGTCTTGACGATCTATAATCTTTACTTTGCAGTGAAGAAATAAATCTTCACCAAGAGCATTTCAAGGAAAATCAGTAATCGAAGGTGGTCTCTCTTCTCTCCAACCGCAACCTCAACAACTGTGGCAAACCCAACAGGTTTAGCCGACGGGGATCAAATCAATGCCAACATGCCTCCACGAATCCTCAAACCTCCGCAAGAAACCAGTCAACAATACAAACATGTTAAATATGCAAAAAATGAGTCATTTAGCTTTGAATTGCTGGCACCAACAAAACTTGAACTATGCCCTTCCGTCCAATCAAAGAGCGCTTACGATACAACAACAAAGCTCATCCACCAACGATTGGATCTTAGACTCTGATGCCTCGTCATACCTTACTTTTGGTGTGATGAATCTTCAGCACCCAACACCATTCAATGGCCTTGACTCTGTCTCCATTGCAAATGGCAGCATGCTTCCTATTCAGAACTCGGGCCAAGGTCTCTTGCCTTCACCGAAGTCTCACCGTAAGCTTCGTCTCCGTAACATTTTACATGTCCCCTCCCTATCGCATAATATTTTATCTGTGTCTAGATTAAATTTCAACAATAATGTTTCAATTTCTTTTAATGCTAACAACTTTACCATAAAGGATCTTCAGGACAATCAACTGCTTTTCCATGGTCCCGAACGCAGTGGTCTGTATCAAATCAAGGTCCCTACTAACCCTAACCACACTGCCCTTACGATGTATAGATCCTCAAATTCTATATGGCACACTAGACTTAGTTACCCACACTTTTCTACCTAGCCAAATTAATTCCTGATATTACTACATGTTCCTCTACAAATGTCTGTATTTCTTGGAACGTCTCGAAAAATCATAAACAACCATTTTTTACTAGCAAATATGTTTGTATTAAACTATTTCAGCTCATCCATTCGGATGTATAGGGTCCGGCACCCCCACCCTTAATGAACGGTTTTTGGTACTATGTTATCTTTATAGACGATTTTACACGCTTTACCTGGCTATATTTACTGAATTTCCAAAATGAAGTGTTTGTTAAATTTCAACAGTTTTGCAATCTTACTAAAAACAAGTTCAATGCCCAGATCCAGACATTTTGTTCAGACGGTAGAAGCGAGTTTACTAACAACACTTTTCAAACCTATCTCAATAAACAAGGTATAACTCACCAAAACCGTTGTCCGCATACCCTCGAGCAAAATGGCACTGCTGAACGGAAGCACAAACACATTCTCAACCTCACCCGCACCATACTTCATGCAGCTCATCTCCCCAACTATTTATGGGCAGAAGCACTCTCCACAGCTAATTACCTTATCAATCGTCTACCATCCTCTGCTATTCTCAATTACACACCTTGCTTTCACCTACACGGTCTTCAAGCGTCCAACAAACATCTTTGCACATTTGGTTGCTTATGCTTCCTGTGAACCAAACCCTATGCACCAAATAAATTGTCCTCTCACTTGCAGGAATGCATCTTTCTAGGATACTTTACTTAGATCAAAGGATATCACTGCCTTAATTTACAACACAATCATCTTTACATATCAAGACATGTGGTATTCTACGAGAATCTTTTACCCTATAAATCTAATCCTTCTAATCTGTCCACCAGCACCCAAATAACACCCTACTCTCCTTTTTTTCTCGTTCCTCCATCAACTACTCCTCAATCCACAACATTAAACCCTCTCCCACCTACTACCACCTTGTCCTCCCCACCTTACACATCCTCTCCTCCAGCTAGTTCAATGTCTCCAAACACCATTACCAGCATGGCCAACCAATCTCCTCCATGACACCCCATGCAAACTCAACTACGATTTGAGATATCTAAACTAAAACAAATATTCAATTTATCCATTGTTCAGCTAGTAAATCTATATTCAAGCCTCAAAATACGACCACTGGTGCCCAGCCAAGTCCAACAAATATCTAGCTTTACAAAAATAAGGAATGTGGTCTCTAGTTCCCGTCCCAGCTGACAAACCCATCATGTGCAGTAAATGGACATTCAAGAAAAAGCTTCACCCAAACGGCCAAGTCGCTCTCTATAAGGCTCACCTTGTCGCATAAGACTGCTCTCAGGAGTTCGACATCAATTTCACCAAAACATTTAGTCCTTTGGCCAAAATGGTCACAATTCATATGCTCCTTACTATCGCTCTACACCATCACTGGTCGGTCACTCAACTCGATGTCTTAAATGCCTTTCTCCACGGTGATCTATACAATGAAGTATACATGAAACAACCTCGTGGCTTCAATGATAACCAATATCCGAATCACATTTGCAAACTACACAAATCCATTTACGGACTCAAACAATCTCCGCGATAATGGTATCACAAGTTTACAACATTTCTTCAAAATATATGCTTCACGTTCAGCAAGGCTGACCCCTCCCTTTCTCTTTTTAATCAAGATGACATTTGTACGTTCATTCTCATCTATGTCGATGACATCCTCATCACAGGAAACAACTCCGATAAAATACAATACACGTTGCAGCATCTTCACTTCGAATTCATCTTGAAGCAGCTCGATGATGTCTCACTCTTTCTAGGCATCCTTGTGATCAAAACACAATCTGGTTACTTCCTAAATCAATCACACTACGTAAATGAACTACTTCATCATGTAGATTTCTTTAACTGCAAACCATCCACGACACCGATGCCCACAAGCAAACCAAACAACCGAACATCCTACCATACTCCGATCCCCAACTCTTTCGCAAGCTCGCTGGATTGCTACAATATTTATCCATCACTAGACCGGACATCACGTTCGCCACCAACTCAATTTGCCAACACATGCATCATCCTCGCAATTGCGACTACCAAGGCCTCAAGCGTCTATTTCGGTACCTCAAACGAACACTCGACTTCGGCCTCCCATTAACTACCGGATATCTTTGTCTCCGTAACTACACAGACGTTGATTGGGTAACCGATCACATTGATTGAAAATCCATATATGGATTATGCACCTTCCTTGGCCCCAACCTAATCTCTTGGTCAATCAAGAAACAAACAACTGTCACAAGATCATCAACAGAAGCGGATTACATTTCGCTTTCATCCGCCACCTCGGATATTCTATGGATTCGATGCCTAGCAGATGAATTCCACATTAAGAAAAATTTTACAACAATAATATTTTACGACAACACGTTCGCCATTGCCCTCGCCAACAACCCCATCTTTCATGCTCGAGCAAAACATATAGAAATCGACTACCACTTTATCAACGAATACATCCAACAAGGTGACATCAACATTGCCCACATCTGCTCAACCGATCAAATTGCTGACATACTCACAAAATCTCTCCCCATCAACTGGTTCAACAACCTAAGGTCCAAATTAACCATTCGATCCCAGAATGATTAATTTGAGGCGGGTTGTTAAGGAACCGAACAACCTGAGACACGTTAGTTAGCCGTTTGTCCTGTATTGCTTTAGTTATTTAATAGTTCTCTATATATATGTACCTCTGTTGTAATAGATACAAGTTTAATAATACATTTTTTATTTCCTTTCTCTTCTTCTATGTTGCCATTCTCTCGTTCGGCTCCATCCAAAAGAACCTTCACAGATAAATCCCTTTTACTTTCCTCAGTTTGAATTTTTTTTTTGCCAACTTGACACTTTGCTATAAAATATTGTGCCAAAAATTTATTTCAATCATTTAGATATTTAACTTTATTGTTTCAAATTGGAAATTTTGATAGATTAATTGTACCTTTTTTACTTCATCTATGACATGATCGTACTATCTCCAATCGTTATATTGCTTCAGAGGAAAAAGTAGATTTTTTTGAATAAATGGACAGAAATAAGCTTAATATCTACCATATTATTTGGATTGATAAATTAATATTAATATTTTCTTTAATTTTTTCCCAGTGTCATTTATGCAAGTTGAATTCAACTAAGCTCTTCTTATCATTCAATATCATTAATCTCTAAGTTGTTTTTTAACCATATGATGGGTACATTTTTCCTTATAGTTAATATAATTTATGTGAACAGATTGTAACTTCAATATTAATAAAATTCTAACAATAACTGTATTATAATACTCATAAGTTTTTTGTTGATTCCCTATTTTTTATTTGAGGGCTAAAAAGTCTATATTGGAAAGAAGAGGAGGAGAAGAATTTAAACGGTGCCAAGGTTTTTGGAGCTAAAAAGGAAAAAGAAGCTGCTGCAAGTGGTAAGAAGAGGCTCCGAGATAGATGGGTATCGAGTTTCTATATATAATTGAAGGTGGATGAGAATATCAATAGCACCCCGGCTGTAGTAGAATCAGTTGGGAGGAAAAGTGTGGATCGAGAAGTGAAGGATAAAGCTTATGGACAGAAACTTTTCATTGTCCAAATCCATGTTGCACTGGATATGTGTGGAAGTGGAATCCATGTTGCACTGGATATGATTATGAATCGTGTCAGAAGTCTCATGGATAGTTTGAACCTGATCGTGTACTCGGAACACAAAAAACTTTCATACTGATATGTGTTGATGATATCACAGATCTCATGATGGGTTTAAAATTAATAGACATATTTGATTTTAAAATTAACATAGACTAACAAAATTAAAAAAAAAAAAAAAACCGTAGACAAAGTGATAGGAGCTCACAGTTACCATCTACTAGGATTTTCTACACTTTTTTTTTATATTTTTTTATAGATTGTTATGGGATGCCATGGACATTGCTTGGTTCACCGTCATGCTGTTTTTTGGACTGCTAGAACAATGGGTAGGCTTTCGCATAATGGTACAGCAGTTTTCATGCAAGCAATTAAGTCGCTACGATTGCCTACCCCATACGTACACTTCTTCTTTTCTTTATTTTAAATCCTCAATTAGACACTACTTTTTTTGAGGGCTCCGTACGTGGAGATGAGCAGATGATAACAAATAAAACCAGAGATATAAACCCGATAGAGCAGTTGGATCACAAAAAACTATATATGGATACATGTTTTAAGGAATTCACCAACTTTGTCTTTATAAAGACTTTGAGCTAGACATCCCCACGAGAGAGTGCTTCGGTATTTTGATTTGATTCACTTATTAGAAATAGATTCTGAATAGTTCTTCATATTAAAAAGATTTAATAATGTATATGTTATTAAATATTTAATCTTAAATTATATCTTTAATATAATTTATTCCTCTAAACCTCTTAACTTCAGCTTTAAATAGCACTTTTCAAAGAGAAATGTATTGTATGTGATGTCTATTATTTAGTTCCTGATTATTGTTAAAATCATTCTGGTCCAGTTTTTGATAATTACGAATTGTCAGACCTGTTAACCTGTTATCAATATCATGCTTGAGCCTTTTGAGTTCCAGCCTCGATTTTCGAGTTTTAACTTTCCTGAAACAACCTAAAACAATTTCTAACTTCTTGTCAAACATGGTAACATTTCTAGAGTTAGTTAAACAAACATTTTAATTTTTGCATAGGCTAAGAGAAAATTTCATCCATCTTCTTATAAGCCTTTCAAACGAAAACACTTATATCATTAAGGCTTCTTTTAAGACAGCATTTTTATTGCTTCTTAAAATAACTTTTTAGTACAAAAAATTAATTTTTAGACAAAAAAGTTTCTTTAAGAAGTAATAAAAAAACCGTCTCAAAGAAGACCTAAATTTTTATTAAAAGCTCTTATGATCATTGCTTCGATGTAAAGCTCTGCAAAAGCAAATCAGCAGGGCAAACCAAAGTGTAAAAAGGGATTGATCTTCAGCATTTTATAATAAAATCTCAGTGCAAGTTATAATAAGTTGTAATAGTTTATATAACGAGCCACAACATAAAGATAAACGTATAATAGTAATAAAATAATTTAACATAAATTATAATATAAAATCATCGAAATTCATAAACATATATTAATTTTATAAGTTTGAAAAATGTTTAAAAAGGAGTTGAGAAAGTCTTACTATAATCATTGATACATCCTAAAAAATTATGTTAATCGTGCACAATTCTCGAAGCAAAATCAAGTTGGAAACTTCAAAAATTAATTCAAAGCCCATCTAAACTCTAATTTCAGTAAACTTACCGTCAAACTAAACGTAACGATAATAAGAACCCAACGACACTAAATTCGACTCAATCCGAGCTCAAACGAGACAAAATTAAAGACCGGAAGTGCATTTGGAACGTTCAAACCATATTTTGGATTACTAAACGGTTTCCAAATGTGGCAGGCTTATAGCCAAATCGAGTGGCTCAACGAGACTAATCCATGGAGCCCAAGATCGTCAAATTCTGATATCATTAAGATATTCAAATATTTAATATACACACCATAATCAAGGGATTCAACATCAGCCGTCCATTCAAAGCTCTCCCAACTTGCCCGAGCAAGAAGGAAAGGAAGAAAAGGAAGAAAAGGAAGAGATTCCTTCTTGATCACAGCCGGACTTCCATCCAACAATCTACCCGACGTCGGACTTCTGCCTAAATGCTATATGATGTCGGAGTTATATCCGGCCGCCGACTAATGTTGGATTTCTATCCGACGTCAGACATTTGCTCATCGTCAGATCTCTACTCGACGCCAGACTTCTATCCATAGACGGAGTTCTACCCAACGCCGAACTTCCGCCCGTCACCAGATTCATACTCGACATAAGACTTTCGCCCTTTGCCGGATTCCTACCAAATGCCGAGCTTCCGCCCATCGTCGGATTCCTACCAGATGTTGGACTTTTATCTAACACCGGACTTCTATCCATTGTTGAATTTCTACCCAATGTTGTCCTTCCGACTTTTGTCTCCAGAGAACAATCTTTATGACCTCCATCGCCCGCCGATTATGATCCTTCTGACTTACGTCACCCACCGACTATGGTCCTTCCAACCAAACAAACACATCAACATGATTCTTTGTATTCACACCATGTAACGTACTCTATATGATGTACATCAAGCTATGGTCTTTCCCAATGGAAGGACCTCATTTGTAATCAACTGCAAATGCTAATGGATTCATTCAAATTGGGGTAGAACCCGTGATTTTTCTCTCTTTTCAGGAGTTTCCACGTAAAAATCTTGGTGTCTCTTATAAATGATGCACCCTTTATATTTCATCTGATTGCTCGTTGAATCTTCATATAACACTAAGACGTTAAACTTTATTTTTCTCTGCCACTGCAAATATTCCAGCTGGATGCAGCAATCATAATGTACAAGTTATAAAAATTAAATAAGAGAATCATAACAATTCAAATTTAATGAGTACATAATAGCAATATATTTTAAAAATAGAAAAAACAAAGTTGATTTTTTTTTCTAGTGGTTCATACATCCACTTCGAAGAATGTTTTCAATTGTCTATTATAACAAAGAATATGTTCCCTTTTAAGCTTCTCTCTCTATAACTCCCTTATACCCCTTATTCAACGTCCAATTAAGAATATTTTTACATAGTGCAGAGAAGATGTTTGCAAGGAAAGACGGCAAGCAAGTTGATCGTTCTAAGAGTCTTTTAGCTAACGGAATTTTTCTGATAGATTTAGAATGATAAGCTATTAGCAATTTAGTGCAATATAGGTGTGTTGAGAATTAAGATAGTGACTTTATGGAGAGGGATCTAAATAAAATAATGCTACTCTTTCGTGGAATGGAATTATACTAATAACCCTAGACTATTTTACAAATTTAAAGGTGATGATAGAAATCTTTGCCAAGATTGTAAATTTTTTTAGGTAGAAACTCACATAGAGGCTTACATGTTAAATATCAAAAAATGGCTACAAGCCCTTAAAGAGAACAAATGATCAACAATTTATTACCCATGAGCGAGCTTATGAATTGGCGGAGTCCTTTAAAAAACTTTTGTGTAGTTCATTAAAAAGACTTTTAATGGCAACAAACACAGTGGGATGAGAGGTTGGTAGAAGCCTTGTGGGACTATCTGAGAACTTATAGAACTTGAGCACATTCCACTCCATTTGTTTTAGTGTGTAGGTTCGAGGTCATGCTCCCTTTGGAAGTGCAAATCCCTTCATTGAGGATCTTCATGCAATATCAAATTTCTACTGAATAAAATGCACAACATTGGCTGGAAGAGCTCGAAGGCCTTGAAGAACATCGCCTCTAAGCTCAATTAAACCTAGAGATGTATAAAGATTGAATAGTTCAAGCTAATGATAAACTAGTACGACATAGAACTTTCGAAGTAGGAGATTTGGTCTAGGTTCTTCGGAGGCCAATCTTTGCCCTTCGAAAGATCGACAGAAAATTTGAACCAACGTGGGCGGGACTTTTTGTTGTATAAATAGTCTACGAAGGAGACTCCGATCAGTTAGTTGATTATAAAGGAAATCATCCAATGCTTCTAATTAATGGGCATCTTCTTAAGAAATATTATGACTGATGTAATCCAAATATGAAATCAATGAAAATTTATTAGTTTGAAATTGTATCAAATCCATTCATTTGAAATAAAAATTCCAAAATCAAAATTTACAATCCTTAAGAATATGCTTGAGTTTCCATACTTCTTCTCTTTAGAATTAAATCCTCTAGTTGTGGAGCAAGCCCTCTAAGGAACAACCCTAGTAATAAAATCAAAATTTTTAGTCCTGCAATGATAGTTATGATTCCCTATGCTTCCTTTCCTTAAGACTAAATTCATTAATGATGGAGTATGTACTTCGTGGCTCCAACTTTAGAGATAGGTGTAAGTCCCTGAGATTTCTATTTCATAGGATTTCGACTAGGTTAGTGTTGCATTAAGGCTGCTGGGCTCCTTTATAACTTAGTCATCTTTAGTGTCTTGAGGTTAGGTTTGAGACCCATATTATTTCGTCCTTTTGATGAAAAGGAAAACCAAAGTGATAGAATTTTGACCTTTAGGAATTGGTGTGAGTCCCAGTGCTTCCTATCTCCTAAGATCTTGGCTAGCTAGTAATGGATTAAAGCCTATTGGGCCCCTAAATAACATAGTCACCTCTTTCACATCTTAAGATTAGGTGTGAGTCCCTATGCTTACATCCTTTGATCTAGAGGTAAATAAAAATGCAATGAAATCTATCTATTGCGTATAAGTCTCATGTTGACATTCTTTAAAATAGATGTTAGGTGTGAGTCATCATACTTCCTTTCTGTAAAATTCAAAACTCAAATCTAATCTTTTTTGAGATTCCTCGAATCGCTCAATGCCAATATGTGTAGTACAACTTCATTCTATTGCACATAATTTGTTTATGAGGTTATCTAATCAAAATTCAAATTCAATCCAAACTCAAATCAAAATCAAGTCCAATCCAAATTAAACCTGATATCCCTTAACTTGGTAGTTAATAAATGGTTACCAGACCCCTCCTACTCTATCATTTCCAATCACCTACATGATTTCTAATGATACTAGTAAATCAAATTCAATCAACTTAATCCAAAATTAAAAAAGAAAGATCCAAAATTTCAATCCAAAATATTAAGGCCAAAATCCTTTGTCCTATAACCTATTTTAAATTATTTTTTAATCCCCTGAAAACTAAGCCATAATCAAGATTTTTTTTTTAATTTCATATTAATTAGACACATCAATAGGGTTAACCCTTCAAATTTTGGAGCAATTTACGCTCTATAACCCCAAAAACACCATTCAATTTTAAAGGCTATAAAACCTTCAAATATATATAAACCATCTCACTGAACCATACATGATGTGAAATTTGTTCTAGAGACCCTCCCCAAAAGCATTGAACATGCTTATAATCATTCTCATGACATGTTAAACTCAAAATTGAACTTTTTGTGGACCTTGGTTGACCATGGGAAAAATTTAAACAAAAAAAAACCCAAAAATAACTAAAATATCTCCTAAGTTTTAACATGGGCCATTCAAATTTAGAATTGAATCATCCTATAATATACTTCTAACAACATTTGGGGTATACTGAACCTAAACCCAAGACTTGGTTGACCTTGCTTGACTAAGTTCACCAAATAACCCCTTTGTTGTAATCCTTGTCCATAGGTTATGATTTTGAAGAAAATAAATATTATGGATTGAATATTTATATCTCCTAACAAATTTATTGTATATTATTATTATTATTGTTTTGTATACTAACAATTTAGGTACATCATACACCACTTAAGAATGATTAAGGCTCAAGTCTAGGTAGAATAGGATGTTTTTCTAAAGAGTCTATATTTTCAATTTCTTTTATTTTATATTTCTTGAGTCTGGCTATGTAAGGGTGTATGCTAAATTGACAGCTGTGCATACATACAGGGAAGTGAATAAAGCGTGATGATTTTTTTTGAACTAATCATACCATACGATTTAGATCGTACTGTATGATCCGTTTTATGAAAAATTAGTTTTAACAACTAATCTTAAAATTAATGCTTATTACCTAATCATATTTTATGATTCATTTCCATTAAGAAAATATAGTAGCTAGATGGTTTAAGTAAGTATTTTAAAAATTAAGATTTGAACTAATTAGTCTATATGATTCTAATCGTACTATATGATATTTAAAATCTTACTTAAATTAATCTCTATAATTAGTCAATCAAATCATGGTTTAATAAATATGACAAATCATACTATATAATATAGTTCATATACTGTAAGTTTGACAGTGACAAAATCTAATCATCCCGGATATCGTGCTAGATCAAACCTTAATTTTTAAACTAATTATATAGTATGATTTTAATCATACTGGACGAATTCATAAACTTTGAACTAAACATATAGTACAACATAAATCATATTATATGATTGATAGAGATGATTTCCCATCCCGGTGATTATCCTATATGAACTAAAGGAAATTGAACTAATTGCATCGTACGATTATTTGATCGTACTATATGATAAATACATAAAAATTGAAAAGTTCATTTGTGACCATTCCATTATATTAGATGAGTGAGGAAACCTCTAAGAAAATCCATTAATAACTAAGACAGGTGAGTGAGGAAACCTCTAAGAAAATTTGGGCTTAGACATTTTACCCCAAGTTAATTGGTGGAATGAGAGAGTCATTCCCAACACTTGAGATTTTCATGTCAGTTTTGTGAATTTTCATGTTTGGGTTAAAAGTCAACATATTGAGTTTCAAGATTTATAGAAAATACATTAAATTCAAGATCCCTTTAAAAAAATAATAAGATAAATCTTGGATATCATCATCATGTGTTATGCCACAAAATCTCCTTGAAGCCTAACACATACGATGAAAATCTAAATCTCATTAAATAACAAATAATTTCATACCTTACCACCATATGTTAGGGTATACTTCATATAACTTATCAAATGTGATAAGAGTTAAAAGTATTCATAATTTTTTTTAATTTCCATTTCAAAATAAACTAATTCAAATCACCTTCGCTTAATTTTAGAAATTCAAACAAATCAAATGGCTACCAAGTTGATATTCTCTGTTGACCATGACATGTATATTAAAGAGTTAATCTGCAATAACTCGATTCAATTTGGGATGGGGTTCCAGACCCTTTAGCTCATAATTAATGGTAAAATAGTAATAAAATTAGCTGCTAAAAATAAAAAGTACACCTTAGTTGAGATTACTATTGGGTTGTGGATTGACTCCCCCACTCCTAACATAGAGATTTTTGTCGCCCTTGTCCCAACTACATCCTATACCATGGAGAATAAAAAAAGATAGTAATGGTGAATTAAGCTACATCAATATACAAAATATGGGCAAGTTCTTACATTCAAAAGTAAGAATCAAAGGAAGAATTACCTGTGAAGAGTTAGGAAGAAAATTACTAAGGCAAGGAAGTTGACTGAATTAAAAACCTTGGCTGAAGTAGAGCTAGAGGCTGTCGATGAGCCGCCAATTCCTACCTCCTCTTCCATTTCAATTCCACCCACTTGCTGCCAATTCCTACATCAGTATTTTAGGAAGAATAAAAAGTATATAAAATAACCAGCTGCTTCTGTACTAGTGGATGACTAACATTTGGTGCCTTGCCTCCCATCTACCAAGATAGAAGAGATTATCCTCATGGATCATGGACGGGACACCATCATAATGGTCGGCCACGGTCCACCATGTGAAACCCTAAAAGTTATCCTCAATTATAGTCAAGCCTTGGGAAGGAGGAAAAGAAAATAACTATATAGAGCCACTATTGAATAAAATATAAGGCGAAAGACTATCGATTCTAAATATGATTTTTTTATATATCATCTGAAACATATATAATATGAAATATATCTATAATAATACTTAGAAATAGAGAGCACAAAAAAAATAAAAATAAAAGCCAAGCCTACAAAAATTGAAACTAATAGAACATAACTACAACATATATAAGAGTCTACTATCCAAACTACTCAGCTCGCTCCTTAACCTTTCCCTGGCTTAAAAAAAATAGAAAAAGCATGAATGAACTAACACGACCTAGTAGGCTATCGTAGTCTAAAATAAAAATAAATAACCAAAATCATAAGAACTGAGAACACTATTGAATCAGATATTGAAATTAAATACATTTAAATAAATACTTAAATGAAGTAAATTATAAGAAAACACTTCATAATAGAATCCAACCTCGATAGCCTATTGGCTCCGGCATAATAGTACTTTGGTAAAAGAATCTAACCAGCATAACAGAATCCCACCTCTATCTCCCACTAATACCGGCATAACAATGTCCCACCTCGACTTCCCACTAGCGCCAACATTATAGAATCCTACCTTGGTCACCCATTGGTTCCAGCATAATAGAATAACATCTTAGTCGCCGATTGACATCAGCATAAAAATATCCCACCTTAGTTGCCCATTGGAGCTAGCATAATAGAATCCCATCCCAGTCACCAACTAGCATCGACATCACATCACAACACTTCAAGATACTTCAGAACATATTTTTGAATTCATTTCATTAATTAAAGACTAATTGGATTGAATTTAAAAATTGCAAAAAAATCTCAATGGTAGATAATATAAATACTACAAAGTAAAAATTGACAATTTCTAAACATAACCAAATTAACAAAAAATGTGAAAACATCATTCTAAAGCTTTAATTGAATTAAAGAACTATTTTTAGATGTTAAAAATAAATTTTGAGTAGGTAAAAACTGCTACTTGTACAAAATCACCAGGTGAAAATTTTTTAGGATATACTTAAAATATTTGTAATCATAATCTCTAAAATATATAAAAAGTTATGCTATTAAAGTTTTACCAAAATAAATTTATCATCATTTTTCGGTAATGGGAATACAAATTTAAGCTGAAAAATATTAAAAACACAAAATTATTGAAATCTAAAATAGGCAAAATGCAACTTACCTCAAGACGAGCAAATTTCTCAACTAGGCCGGCAGATGAAAATCCCTCTAAAAACATAGCTTCTCTTTTGTTCTCTCTCTTTTTCTTCACATTTTCCTTTTAATTTTTCTCTATTAATTCCCAAAATGGCTAAATGAATGGATTAATGGCTTAACATATAGTGCGTTTAGATATTTTTATAAATAATAATTTAATAATATTATTATAATAAGTTTTTAGTATAAAATTAATAGAAATTATTTAGGGATTCCAAAAATTATAGAAAAATATCCATAGAATAACTTAGTTTATTTAGAAAAATTTGATGAAATTAGTTTGCAAAATGAACACTTGTCAGTCCCAAAACCCCCACTTTTACGTCATGTGCTAATTTCTTAAGGAATTTTGCTAGTGCCCAAAAAATTTGAAAAAAATTAGAGAACCTAAAACACAAAAAAAGAAATGTTATGTAGAAGATTGTTTATGATTTGGGCTTATAATGACCCCTGAGTAAATTCTTGACTTACACAGGTTAAATGGAATTTTCAAAAATTTAACTTATAATAATACACCCACCTTAAAAAATATCATCCTCGACATTGCCAAATAAAAATATGTTAGAATAATTCAAGATAGAGTGGTCTTATCTCAAATTCCTTCTCCCATGTAGGCTCTCTATCAGTCCTATACTGCTACTGCACCTTGACCATCAGAATCTATTTGTTCCTTAATTTTCTGACATCATACATAAAAATACTATTTGGCTCTTCCCTGTAGTGTGTTGCGGATCTATGATTTTGATGATAGCAAACATTCCTTATTTCTCTACGATTGCCTTATGTGCTAACGTTTCAGGTCCACACGATCAGACTGCAATCTGGAACCAGCTCAAGATTGGGTAGACTAGGTCTATGTCAGTTTGTAATCTTTTTCCTTTCTTGAGTCTGTTGTATTTGATGTGGTATCTGATGATTTGTAACTTGGAAGATTTTCTGTTGTGCCCGAAAAGATTTCTATTTTTGGTAACATCGTCCGGGACGATATTTATATCGTCCTGGACGATCTGACAAAAGTAGAAATCCTAGTTAGGGCATCCTCATTAAAGCAGCCGTCTTTTTACAAAACACATCGTCCTGGATGATTTTGTATCGGCCAGGACGATTGGCTCAATTCAGCAAGAATCTGCCGCCATATCTACTTAGGAAAATCTTATTTTTGGATATCGTCCTGGTATATCGGCCTGGACTATAAAATATCGGCCTGGCCGATCCAGAGCAATTTTTCCAAAATTTCTCAGGCAGTTTTGGAAAGCAATTAATGTGGATTTCGTCCGGGCCGATCGCAAGATCGTCCGGGACGATTAGACATCGTCCAGCTTCTTTTCAGGGCGATATTCAGGACGATTTTCCTCATATTTGAACTAATCGGACAGGACGATTTGGCTATCGTCCTGGACGATAATGTCGGCAACTTGCATTAATGAGCTCATTTTGAGAGCTTCTATTTAAGCTATGGCAAGGCACTTTGTAAGTGCTTTGGCAGCCATTGTAGCTTCGTTCTTGTGGGGGAAACTTGAAGAGAGAGCTTGAAAGGGAGAGAGGAAAGGGTGGAGTTTGAGAGAGGGAGAAGATCCTGTGAGGGGGGACTCAAGGGAGTGTGGAGGGGGTTCCACACGGTTGCTCCGGCGAACTCGCACCTTAGTACCATCGGATTCAAGGCTTGTCTCGAGGTAAGTTCACCAAAGAAGAAGTCTCTTTGGTGTCAAAGGACCCGGCAACTCTACCGCACCGGGAGAGGTGGAAGTGATTTTGTAAGGGCTTCTCCGCCTAGCTGTGGGGGCTAAAGGAGAGACACTTGTGTTAGTGCAATACTTGGAGGGTGCCTCCAAGGAGTGGACGTAGGTCAAGGTTTGACCGAACCACTATAAATCCGGTGTGTTCTTTTCTTATTATCGCTTCCGCATTTATTTTTCTTCCGCACTTTTTGTGGTGATTTTGGTTTAGGTTTTTGTCTTTGTTTAAAAGATTTTTCTTTTCCAAATCACCTCTCTCTTAATTAGCTTTGGGAATAAGTTCATAAGGGCTTCACATCCCCATCAAACTTTCAAGTGGTATCAGAGCGGTTTTCATAAAATAAGTTTTTAAAAGCTTTTGAATTTTGATCCATGGCTAATCGTACTTTTGCGGAAGGATATTCAATCACTAGACCACCATTGTTTGAAAATATTACATTTGATTTTTGGAAAATTCGCATGTCTACTTTTTTGCAATCGATTGATTTTCGTATGTGGCATATAATTTTAACTGGTTATTCATCACCATCACGTATTGTTAATGGAATTAAAACTGATATTCCTTTTAATCAATGGAATTGGGATGAACGAATGGATGCTCAATTAAATGCAAAGTCTTTAAATTGTTTTTTCTGTGCTTTAAATTCTGATGATTTTATGTTAATATCCACGTGCACTACCGATAAAGAAGTTTGGGATAAATTGCACACCATATACGAAGGCACTAGTGAAATCAAGCAATCCAAGTTGAATTTTTTAATGCATGATTTTGAAATATTTTCTATGAAACCTTTTGAAACGATTTTGGACATGTATACAAAGTTTATTCAAATTATTACATCATTGCATGCCTTAGGAAAAGATTTTTCAAATTTTGAAAATGTTAACAAAATTCTTCGTTGTTTACTTGAAAAATTCGATGCTAAAGTTGTTGCTATTTGTGAATCAAAAGATTTGAATGATTATTCTATTGATAATTTGATTGGCTCACTCATTGCCTACGAGCAAGGGTTGGGTCAAAGACTTTTGGATGCAGGTGAAACGATCGTTCTAAAAGCCGAAGATACGGAAAGAGGAAGCTTAGTTGGTGACGATAGCAATGAATTGTCAAGCAAGTCACAAAGCTCACCAATGCATAAGCAAAAGTGGAAGAAAGGTAAAAGTGGTAAGGATGTCCATATTTCCTCTGACGTTATTTGTTTTAGATGCAGAAAACCTGGACATATGAAAAATGAGTGCCCTAATTTAAGAATTCTCCCTGCAAAAGAAAAGGGTAAGGCGAAGTTAAAATTAAACTGGGGAAATAATGAAAAACAAAAAATCTCATGGGCAGATCTGGTTTCTGAAGCATCAGACCAAGAAAGAGATAATGGATAAAAGCCTTATTTGAGTTTTTCTTTGTTATTTTTTTTTTATTTTGTTTTTATTTTTTATTTTTATTGTTTTTTAGATTTTTTAATTTTACTTATTTTGTTTCGTATTTTTTTTTCTCTGATCAACACACACATCCACTTTTCTAAAAATGAAAAATTTACTTCCTAATTTTTTTTGAAATCTTTAGTAAGTTGTGATTGACTTCTCCAAAAACAATCAAAGGAAGGAAACTCATGTTTTTGACTTTCAATCTCTGTTTCCTAAAAAAAGATTTTTCTACTTTTGATTTAAAATCTTTTTCATCTTTTAAATTAGTTTTTGAAACTAAATTTTTTATCTCTCTATATTTTATTTATCGCATAGGAATCTTTTGCAAGTTGTTGAATCTAATTCAAAATTTTCTTAATCAAGAAATTCGCTTTATCAATAGTATGGGTTTACTTTTGGTATTTAAGATTTCAGAAAGGTAGCATAATAAAAAAAAATTGGCCAAAGATGCCAAAAATAAAAGAAGCGCAAAGCGCCAAAATTAAAAAATATAGAATACACAAAGTGTATCAAAAGATGCGCAGTGCGCCAACCAATTGTCAAGAGGCATAAAATGAGCCCACTAAATTTTAATGCTTACCATTCTTATACTTCTTAAAGCTTAAGAAAATCCTTGATTTTTCGATGCTTGAGTTTGAAAATCTTGATTCATGATTCAACAAATCGTGCATTAATCTTCTATTAGATATATTTTATGAAAGGAGTTTTGAAAAATTACTGTTTCTTTCTCTAATTTATTCCTTGATTTAGATATTGAATTAAAAAGTTTTTTAGCCTTTTTAAAGAACTTGAGTTTGGATTATCAATTCTTGATTTTCTAACCTTTACTGGGCTATGTGTTGTCAATCCAATTCTACTAAGTTTTTTGATTAAAACTCAGAGGTAACTTTCTCATTTTAAGAACATTTGTTTTTTTTTTTTCACTTGATCAGGGAATGTTTTTTGTTTGTTTTGTTTTTTGTTTGTGCCTCCTCTCTTTTTGATAATGTCAAAGGGGGAGAACGTTGTATCTTTTTTCTTTTCAAAAATTTTAAAACAACAAAAATATTTTCATCTCCCCTATTTTTTTAAAAGGATTTTGTCTAGTGAGGGGGAGATTAGGAGGATTTACTTTTATGAGAATTCAAATTGAAATGTTTTGCCATCATAAAAAAGGGGGAGATTGTTGCGGATCTATGATTTTGATGATAGCAAACATTCCTTATTTCTCTACGATTGCCTTATGTGCTAACGTTTCAGGTCCACACGATCAGACTGCAATCTGGAACCAGCTCAAGATTGGGTAGACTAGGTCT
The DNA here is from genome assembly GCA_016618105.1 of Dendrobium huoshanense. Classification (NCBI taxonomy): domain Eukaryota; kingdom Viridiplantae; phylum Streptophyta; class Magnoliopsida; order Asparagales; family Orchidaceae; genus Dendrobium; species Dendrobium huoshanense. The sequence goes on along the minus strand of CM028353.1, from coordinate 53,177,084 downwards.
ATGTCAGTTTGTAATCTTTTTCCTTTCTTGAGTCTGTTGTATTTGGTGTGGTATCTGATGATTTGTAACTTGGAAGATTTTCTGTTGTGCCCCAAAAGATTTCTATTTTTGGTAACATCGTCCGGGAAATTATTTATATCGTCCTGGACGATCTGACAAAAGTAGAAATCCTAGTTAGGGCATCCTCATTAAAGCAGCCGTCTTTTTGCAAAACACATCGTCCTGGACGATTTTGTATCAGCCAGGACGATCGGCTCAATTCAGCAAGAATCTGCCGCCATATCTACTTAGGAAAATCTTATTTTTGGATATCGTCCTGGTATATCGGCCTGGACTATAAAATATCGGCCTGGCCGATCCAGAGCAATTTTTCCAAAATTTCTCAGGCAGTTTTGGAAAGCAATTAATGTGGATTTCGTCCGGGCCGATCGCAAGATCGTCCGGGACGATTAGACATCGTCCATCTTTTTTTCAGGGCGATATTCAGGACGATTTTCCTCATATTTGAACTAATCGGCCAGGACGATTTGGCTATCGTCCTGGATGATAATATCGGCAACTTGCATTAATGAGCTCGTTTTGAGAGCTTCTATTTAAGCTATGGCAAGGCACTTTGTAAGTGTCTTTGGCAGCCATTGTAGCTTCGTTCTTGTGGGGGAAACTTGAAGAGAGAGCTTGAAAGGGAGAGAGGAAAGGGTGGAGTTTAAGAGAGGGAGAAGATCCTGTGAGGGGGGACTCAAGGGAGTGTGGAGGGGGTTCCACACGGTTGCTCTGGCGAACTCGCACCTTAGTACCATCGGATTCAAGGCTTGTCTCGAGGTAAGTTCACCAAAGAAGAAGTCTCTTTGGTGTCAAAGGACCCGGCAACTCCGCCGCACCGGGAGAGGTGGAAGTGATTTTGTAAGGGCTTCTCCGCCTAGCTGTGGGGGCTAAAGGAGAGACACTTGTGTTAGTGCAATACTTGGAGGGTGCCTCCAAGGAGTGGACGTAGGTCAAGGTTTGACCGAACCACTATAAATCCGGTGTGTTCTTTTCTTATTATCGCTTCCGCATTTATTTTTCTTCCGCACTTTTTGTGGTGATTTTGGTTTAGGTTTTTATCTTTGTTTAAAAGATTCTTCTTTTCCAAATCACCTCTCTCTTAATTAGCTTTAGGAATAAGTTCATAAGGGCTTAACATCCCCATCGAACTTTCATAGTGTAAACTCGGATAAAAATCCACATCATTAGTGGATAATCATATTCCAAAATTAGATACCCACTTCGTTAGAGAAGATACATGAATGATATTATAGATATTATACATATGATCATATAACAATTACTTGTAAGAAGAACTATCAACGCTCTCCATAATCTCAAAAGGTCCAATGTACCTTGGCCTCAGCTTACTAATTCTTTCGAATCTACTTATAGCTTTCATCATGCTGACTTTGACATAAATAAAATCAACAACTTGAAATTCCACCAACCCGTGTTTCTGATCATAATACTTCTTATACCTATCCTTTGTAGCTCTCAATCTTTCTTTAATCAGTTAAATTTTTTACTATAGTGTCATCTACAAATGCTGATCTTATCACGTGTCTATCACGCACCTCTATGAAAGATAAAGGTGTCTTGCATTTCTTACCGTATATAGCTTTATAAGGAGCCATGCCAATTCTTGATTGATAACTCTTATTTTATACAAGCTCTATCAGTCGGATATGATTCTTCCAACTGCCTCAAAAATTTAAAACATAGAGTCTCAAAGAATCCTCTAGTACCTAAGTAGTCCTTCCAGACTATTCGTTTGTCTATGGATGAAAATCTATACTAAAGTGCAATTTTATACATAGACCCTACTTAATGCCTCTCCATAATCTAGAGGTAAATCATCTATCACGATCAGATACAATCACCTTTAACACACCATGTAATCTAATAATATCTTTGACATATCTATCTACTGGATTAGTCTATTAGATCAGAATAAAATGTACTAACTTCATCAAATGATCAACAACAACTCAAATGGCATCATGTCCCTGTCTCGATCAAGGAAAACTAATAGAAAAATCTATCATCACCTCCTCCCATTTCCACTCAGGGATACAAAACTACTCCAGAAGACCACATGGTCACTGATGCTCTACCTTAACTAACTAATAGACCTCACACTTTGAAACAAATTTAGCTATATGCTTCTTCCATCCAGGCCACCAGAACATACCATTTAAATCTCAGGATATTTTACTGCTTCTTGGATGAATAGTGTAACTCAAGTAATGTGCCTCATGTGGGACCTCAGCTCTCAAATCACTAATAGAACAAACCCATAACCTATCCTTGTAGAAAAGGACTCTAGAATAAGATAAAAAGAGTTCATGTCTCTTACCAGCCTTAATATAATCACTCAACTTCAAATACTTTGTATCTGATTTTTGAGCTTCTTGAATTTTTTCTTGTAGAGTAAGCTGAATAATCATATGAGCTAATAATTTCAGATTTGTATCAATAGATACCACCTCTATCTACAATTTCTCTAAATCATGAATAAGAAATTTTACAAAAGGAAGCAACAAGAGAGAAATACTTGAAGACTTCCTACTAAAAGCATCTAGTACCATATTCGCCTTACTAGGATGATACTAATTAGATAGATCAGAATTCTTAATTAGCTTTGACTAACTTCGTTGCCTCAAATTCAAATCCTTCTTAGTAAAAATATACTTCAAGATCTGAAGGTCAGTAAATATCTCACATCTAACTCTATACAAGTAGTGCATCCAAATTTTTAATGTAAATACAATAGTAACTAACACAAGATCATGTGTCAGATAGTTCCTATCATGTTATTTCAACTATCGAGATGCATAAGTAATCCCTTTACCATGTTGCATTAGCACAAATCCCAACCCTCTCAATGATGTTTCACTAAAAATGTGGAACCCTTCAGTGCTTGAAGGAATAGTCAAAACTGGAGCAGAAGTCAAATGATCATGTAACAACTGAAAACTCTCCTCACACTCTGAAGTACATATGGAAGCTACTGACTTATGAGTCAATCTCATCAAAGGCAAAGAAATATGAGAAAACCCCTGATCAAACTTCTAATAATAGCCAGCCAAGCTTAAGAAACTACGAACCTTTAAAACTATAGTAGGCCTTGGCTAATCAGAAATAACCTGAATCTTTTGGAGATCTATTAAAAAGCCTACACTTCTCACAACATTCCCCAGAAAAGAAATGCTCTTTTTCCAGAACTCATATTTTGAAAATTTAGCTTATAATTTATGTTGCCCTATAATCTATAGAGTAGTCCTAAAGTGTGTTGTACGCTCCTCCTATGATAAAGAATAAATCTAAATATTTTATATTATGACGATCACAAACTAGTCCAAATACTTCATGAAAAATCTGTTCATCAAATCCATGAAGACTATTGGGGCCTTAGTCATTCCAAATGGCATGACTAAAAAATCATAATGTTCATACCTCATACTAAATGCAGTCTTTGCCACATCATCTTTCCTTACTTTCAAATTGTGATAACCAGTTCATAGAATGGTCTTAGAAAATACTGAACATCCAGCCAGCTGATCAAACAAATCATCAATCCTAGATAAACAATTCTTATTTTTGATAGTGACTTTATTCAACTCCTTATAATTAATGTATCCTCATCGTATTGTCCTTTTCTTTATAAATAGAATAGAGGCTCCCAAAGGAGACACACTAGGGCGGATAAATCCCCTATAAACTAACTCTTGAAGTTGAACCTTCAACTCTTGAAGCTCCTTAGGGCAAATTCTTTACAGAGCTTTAGAGATCGGAGCAATACTAAAAAAAGATCAATAAAAAACTTTATCTCCCTATTTGGCAATAAAGTTACTAATACCTCTCGGAAGACATCTAGAATCTCTCGAACTATAGGTACACTACTCATAATATCAAAAGAGAGTCTCATTTCTCGGATAGATGCTAAAAATATTATTCTACCTTTCCTCTAAAGTCTATTCACTTTTAGAGTAGAAATCAAACCAGAGAGAACACCTCTGATTCTATGAAATATGAAGCTCTCACCATTCTGATATAAAGTCACTTTCTTCTTAAAGCAATCAATCTGAGGCCCATATTGACTCATCCAATTCATACCCAAAATGAAATCAAATACAAAAGTAGGTAGCAAAATTAAACCTGATCTCCAAACTCTATCAAAAAATTCCAAATCATAAAAATAAACCCTACTAGCTACCATTTTATTTCCTATAGGCAAAACTATAGGAAAATAAATATATAATAATACATAAGATATATTGAGAGAATCAAAATACTGCTCAGACATGAAAGAATGGATATCATCAGATTTGAATAAAATTTGGCAAGAAGATGTAGAAATATAGGCCATACCTATCACAACATTTGGAAACTCGCTGGCCTCTTGCAGTATAAGATTGTAAACTCATGGATGCACTGGGGTCAAAGTAACCTAATTGCCTGCACCTCAAAAGCCTCCAAAAGGATGACCTCATAATACTGGACCAATATCTTTGCAAGGTGGTACTGCCTTCAGCCTACCTATAATTAATTCTATAGAGCCTCTAAAATCAGAACATCTATCCAAACCACCTTGTGGACACTCAACAATGAAATTACTAGATGGATAAGAGGGGGGGGGGGGGGTGAATTGTGAAAAGTTTTTGACAATAGTTAAAACCTAAGCAGGAGTTCTAATATTTTTGATGTTTTAAAATTTTAACATGAAAATTTAAACAATTTTTTCACAAATTTTTCCAAGCAAATATTGAAAAATAAAATGCACGCAGTAATAAAAGACAATAAGGAAAAAGCACATCGAGATTTTTATAGTGGTTCGGTCAAACCATGACCTACGTCCACTCTCCGGAGTCCTCCGCTCTGGGTATTTCACTACAAGCAGTAGCTCTCCTTTTGCCCCCCTTGGCAAGGCGGAGAAGCCCTTATAATACTCCCTTTCACCAACCCGGCGTGGCGGAGTGCCAAACTCTGTTTTCACCCTCCTGGCGATGGAAGAGAACCTTCTCATTTTTCTCCCTCCTGGAGAAGGTAGAGTACCTCGAGGTCACCGATGTAGAAGAGCCTTTTCCCTTGGAGATCCTTCCACAAATTCTTCTAGGTCCATAGGAGGAGCAAGATGCAGCAAGTTCGGAGCAACCGTGTGATCTCCCTCACAACGCTCAGCTTCCCCTTCCTCTCTCCAACCCTAAAGAACTTCTCAAGAGCTCTCTCCCTCGGAATCCCTCTCTAACCTCATTATCCTCTCTGATTCACACCCCCAAAATATGACAAGTTTTTCACCTCTAAACGGGCTCCAAAATCCCTGAGATTTCAAAAGTAGTCGTTACTATCATACAGTCTAGTTTCTAATTACACAGTATGATATGTATAAATAGACTTTGTCCTGTCACAAAATGGAATGAACAGTTCAAATAAATTTGTACAGTATGATTCTAAATCGTATGGTATGATCCATAACACTTCTGTTCGTACAGGACGATAGTCGGGGCGATCAACATCATCTCTGTTCATCGTATAATATGATTTCCATCGTACTGTACGATGCAAAAAAATTGAAGAGATCATCCGGGATGATCTTTGGGATGATTATAATTCGTCTCTATTCATCGTATGGTACGAATTAGTTTGTACAGTACGATGTTCAAATTATAATTAAGCCCAAATTTCTTGCACTAATTATGGATTAAATTAAGTATTTAAATAAAATTGTACAGTACGAATATGTTCGTACAGTACGAGCGGTGGAAAATAACTTACTTTAGTTAAAATCGCTGCTAGGGTTTTGGCTTTGAACGTATCGTACAATACAAAATACCATCGTACAGTACGATCTACAGAGAAAGAAAACTCTAAATTTTTCATTTAGAAACACTCTCCCCCTGTGTATGTGCATGGTTGCTCAGACTTTTATGCATTTTGTGTCCAGACTCAAGAAAATAAAAATAAAATTAACAACAAAATACATTGCAGACTCATACTCATAATCTACCCATTCTTGAGTCTTCCTGTCGTCCTGAGTAGCTTTTGATCTTCCTGAAATGGTGGTAATCACGGACAATAACAAATAAAATAATATTCAATGAATAGATGATTCAAATGAAATTATTTATCATCATAAAAATCTCAAACTCGGGGTCATGGGTTGCAACAAACAATCCTATGTCCAAACTGACCACAATAAAAATACCTACCTAGTGCTCTGTAACACTGACCACTATACCTTCTACCATAGTGGTTACATAATGAGGCCTCACTCACTGAACTCCTAAAACTAATAACATTACCACTATCTAATCTAAAAGTAATTTCTACTGGCTATCCCCTCCTTTTAAACTCAATAGATCAAAACCTGTTATTCTTCCCTTAATGGCTACTACTAGCTATCTCACCATCAAATCTCTTTATGCTTGGAACCTATTACTGCTGCTCTACTACCATATATGTCTCTATCCTCTTAGCCCACTTGACTAACTGAGCAAAGTCTATAATATCCTGTGCTAACAATGGCTGCCTCAAAGCATTTTAATATCCATCCATAAAATGGTAGCACTTCTCCTCACAAGTGCTAACTAAGTTTGGAGTAGGCTTGGACAGAGAAATAAACTCTGCCTCGTACTACATCACTAAGATGCTTTCAAGATCAACTTTAAAAAAGAGCTTTGTAACTATCTCCTAGCAGACGGAGGTACAAACCATGCCCTAAATGATTCAATAAACTTATCCCAAGTAATTAGAGTATTTGCACAACCTTGAAACTTCTCTCTCTTTTTGCCCAACCACCAACACTCTTCAACGGTATTAAATAAAGATGCAGCTAATGCAACTCTCCTCTTAGAAGGATAATGCATTCCATCCTGAGTCTTTTTTATCCTCATCAGCTACTCCTCAACTGTTATAGGCTTAATAGCACCAGAAAGTCTAGGTGGCTATAATCTTATGAAAATTTGCAAATATATATCCATGTTATCAGATCGGGTGCCAAAAACCCGTGTATGAGCCTCACTAACTAGATGTGCTACTATACCTGCAATATGAGAAATCACTTCATAACTGATCATAGGAGATGTAACATGAACCTGAGCTACTTGATTAGAACTTTGAATATTGGTAATATCTAGATCTAGCTAAGGTAGATCAACAATCTCAAAACATAGCTGAATATAACACATGTATATGAAAATAAACAAAATGAGCACCAAAATCTACCTAGAAGCTTAATGAGGATAGAGAAGACTCAGTTTTCAGTAATAGAGCCAAAGGATTATGACTTAACATATATTGCTTTTAGATATTTTTAAAAAATAATAATTTAATATTATTATAATAATAAATTTTCAATATAAAATGTATAGAAATTTTTTAGGTATTCCAAAAATTATAGAAAAATGTCCATATAATAAATTATTTTATTTTGAAAAATATGATGAAATCAATTTGCAAAATAGAAACTTGACAGTCTCTAAACCCCCACTTTTACCATTAGGTGCTAATTTCTTAAGAAATTTTGTGAGTGCAAAAAATTCTAAAAAAATTAGAGAAACTAAAACACAACAAAAGAAATATTATGGAGAAGATGGTTTATGATTTGGGCTTATAACAACTCATGACTAAATTCTTGACTGTTATAGCTTAAAATGTAGTTTTCAAAAATTTTAGTTATAATAGATCATATGATGAAAAAATCCCTTAACTCTATAGAGGTCCTTAAGTTACAAGACATTTTATCCAAACCAGGCAATGAAGAATTTGAAAACATAATGGATTATAGTGGGTACTTATTAATCAACTATGTGCCCATGGAGGGAAGACTAGTTGATGAAGTGGTTCAAAACATTTGGGATATCCTTAAGAAGAAAGAAGCCATGAAATCCTTTAACTTGGAACTATATAAACTTTCTAATGGACGAGGAGGATGCTACTCCATCTATTGCAACTCAGGAGTGAAGATTGAGATTGTGATTTTTTATGATAACAAAAAATTATTGTGATGATGAATTTATTATTTCTCCGAGCATATATTAGATATTTCTATTTGTTTTTATGTGTATTAACATCTCAAGGATATCATATACTACTCCATATCGCTGAAGACTTTAAGAAATTGTAGAATATAATTTCATGTAATAGAGTTTATATATCTCTATTTTTATTTCTTGAGTCTGAGCATGTGTTATTATAATTAGGTAACCATGCACATACATATAGGGGGAGAGATATAATTTAAATTAATTTTTTAAAGACTAATTGTTTTGTATGATCTGCATTTGTATAGCTGACTTATAGTATATGAAACTGAGTTTGTCTAAGTTTGTACCAAACAAAGATCTAATTTTTGGAACTATTTATACCAGAGAATCCATGATCATATAATACAAATTTAGAATGGTTCTCTTCAAAATTTTAATTTTTTGATAATTTTTCATCTGTTTTCTATATAAAGAGTCCTAAAAATTATCTTAATAATCCTTTGCTATAAATTTCTCTTGAGAGTGACCATTGAGAGTATATTTGGGACAAATTTTATGAGTTTAGAGTGAGAGATCTAGTGAAGGGGAGTTGTGATGGATTCATAAGATTGCTCAAAGTGAGGATCTCTTTGTCTTATTTATGTTTCTACTTAACTTCTTTGGAGGCTCTTCAGAGAAGAATTTTAATATTGGATCAAGCTACTCTTCCTTTACCAAGAGGGTGAAAAAGAACCTATCAGTATAGTACCATCACTTGGAGAGTTTAAAAACCAACAATTCTCTACCGCACTGAGTTGGTAGAAGAGAATTTGTAAGGGCTTCTCCGCCTTACTGTGGGGGCAAAGAAGAGTCACTATTGCTTAGTGCAATACCTAGAGAAGGAGTCTCTAGGAAGTGGATGTAGGTCAAGTTGGCCCGAACCATTATAAAATTTGGTGTTCTTCTATTATTTTTAATTTTTCTTGTAATTTTATTTTCTATATTTAAAATTTTTTTGGTTGAAAAATCCTCTGTGATAATCATTTATATAAATAACTACATATTCCAGGATTAGTGATTAAATTTTCTAAAAGATCTAAAAAGGTCTTAAAAAATCTAAGAAAATTTGTTTTTTAATAACCAATTCTCCCCCCTCCTATTAGTTTGCCTTGAGATAGTTCTATAAGGTCTAATAATCCTACACAAACTTTCAAGTGGTGTTAGAGCTAATTTCAAAAATTAAGATTTAGACTACTTTTTGAAAAATGATCATGATTAATTTTGGAAACTAGAATACTGCTAAAGGATATTTGACCACTAGACCACATTTATTTGATAAAATTCCTTTTGATTTTGGAAAACTGGCATGTCTACTTTTCTATAATCACTTGACTATCATGTGTTGATATTAATACAGGAAGGTTATACTATAACTACTTGAATTATTGATGACATTAGAATTGAAACAATATTTATTGAATGGACTTTAGAAGAAAGAGAATTAGGACACATAAATGTAAAATATTTAAATAGTTTTTTAGCTTTAAAATCTGAGAATTATATGCATATTTCTACTTATAAAACTTGAAAAGAAATTTGAGATAGAATTTTAATAACTTATGAAGGAATAAATGAGGAAAAATAATCTAGGTTGAATATTTTATTACATGACTTTGAACTAATTCACTTGAAACCAAAAGAGTCAATTTCTGATATATATACAATGTTTACTTAGATTGTTATCTCATTACATGCTTTAGGGTAGATAACTTATAAATTCAAAAAAGTTAATAAAAATTTATTTTATTTATCTATAGCTTATAATGCAAAGTTAACTTCCATAACTGAGACTAAATATCCAAACATATATTTTTTTAACAATCTATTTGGATCACTCATTACTTACGAGCAACGAATGAATCAAAGATATATCAATTCAAGTGATGAAAGGAAAGAGAGAAATATAGCTTTGAAAGTTGATATGTCAGAGAGTGATAAAAAAATGCCAGAGGATGAAGAAGATATTGCACTTATGACAAAAAAATTTAAAAGTTTTTTAAGAGAAAGCAATGATGAGTCAGTATTATAATAAAGGTAATTTCAAAAGAATTGAAAAGTTTCTTAGGAAGTAATTTGTTATGAGTGCAAAAAACTTGGACATAAAATGACTATGTGCCCAAATCTCAAAGCTAATCCTAATAAGGAGAAAGTTGTAGAGAAAACTAATTTTAAGAAGGGCAAGTAAACAATGCAAAGAGCTTTCTAAGCTGACTCAGTTTCAGACTCTTCAAAAATAGAATCAGAACTGGTGGTTATAATTTTGTGCTTAATGATAGATAAACTTGATCATTTAGATCAAGAGGAGGTATGCGACCTATCCTATGATGAATTATTTGAAGTTTCTAAGAAAGTTCATAATGTATATATGAAGCTTAGGAATGATCATGCAGACATAGATAGATATCATATAGGAAGCTTAAAAAATTTCATGCTAATCTTAGGATCAAGTGTTTGAATTTACAAAAAAGAGTATGAAAATCTTAGGAATTATCATGCAGACATAGATAGCAATCATATAGCTTTGATAGATGAATTTGATGATTTGAATAAGAAGCATGAACTAATGAAAACATCTTATATTATGCTTGAAAATTGTTTTAAAGAATTTAGGGATGAATCTGATCGAAGGGAACATGATTTGAAGATTAAAAATTTAATTTTGGATAGTGTGAACAAATGTCTTCAAATACAATTGAAAGATTTTAAGGAAAATAAGTCACCCCCCACACTTGAACAATTTTACAATCTTAACCAAAAGCATACAAGTTCAAAACTTAAGAAAAGATGTTACATACATAGATTAGTAAATCATTTTTTTTGTGTTAAATGTTTTTCATGTGGCATGTTGGAGTATATTTCCAACACATGCACTATTTATAGTAGAACTCATTTAGTGTGGAGACCTAAGATGCATCAATTACATCATATTAAACATGCATGAGGATTATTATCGTTAAGAGGTGAACCTAAATTTATTTGAGTTCCCAAGTTGAATGTTTGATAGTTTTGTATAAATACTCTCATACAAGCCCTTGTGAGAGCATTTGTTACTTGGATAGTGGATGTTAAAAATATATAACTAGAAATGCAAATAAATTTATATCGTTGGAGGCCACGACTAGAGGCAAAGTGACACTTAGAGATAACACCACTAGGACATTGGAAGGTTCATGTAAGATTGGTAACACAACAATTTTTTTGATTGAAAATGTTTTATTGGTAGAAGGTTTAAAACATAACTTGCTAAGTATTAGTCAGCTTGGGTGAGAAACTATTTGCTGATTTGCACGTCGTCAGATTTGTTGGATTTTTCTAAAGGGAGAAACTAATTTTTTTAAAAATCCTGATTCGTGCTATTGATGGAGGTGAAGTTTTGCCAGCCTCCGATTTGGCTGGCGGTCCTAATGCAGGTCAACATGCAAATCCAACCCCTCCATTTTCTTCTCGATTAAATTTGGCTTCTTCTCCTCTAGCATTCGGTGATGAACACTGTAAATCAATTGGAAGGGAAGGCTATGTTCATGTCTGGAAAGCCTTTGATGATCAATGAAGGTGGATTGATCAATCAGAAGAAACCTATTGAATCAATAGGTAAAGGAAAGTCGATAATCATTGGGAAAGGTATGGAATTTCAAAATTCTGTATTCCCTTCAAATTTTGGAAAAAAATTATAATATGTGGATGTTGACGAGTCATCTTATAATTCAAAATTGATTCCTAATAAATCTATGTTGGGATCAAATGGTCTTGAGGATATTCATAAAAGAGAGGTTGAATCTATGGTTCCTAAATCTATGGATTAAGATTTTTTAAAATTAGGCAACAAGGATGTCGGTAATGTGGAAATTATTGTCAAACAAGGTGGAGATATCTCAAACGAATTAAACTAAGTTCACTTCTATGATGAAGGAAAACTAGATGGTTATATTATGGATAATATTCAGCATACTACTCCTAAGATGCCTACAAGCAATGTGCTGGGAAATGCTTGGATTAAAAAAGCTAATATCAATGTATCCAATCTGGATTTTGGAAATGACTTTGAAAGAGAGGATGCTGTGGTAAAGCTTGATTCAAAAAATGAGTTGGAAAACTCAAATAAGCTTTGAAAATCTTTGGTTATTAAAGTCTTTGGGGATAATACTCCATTTCAAATGATCAACATGATATTAAGAAGACAATGGGCACAATTTGGTAAATTTCATTTAACATTGCATGGTTTGGGATGGGTTCTTTGAAGGATAACATAATTGGGTTAGATAGATGGTCCCCATATTTTTTTCCTTTATCCTTGAAAGGTCTTTTAGCATCAATTTGGTTTAGAATGCCATATCTACCTCTCCAATGCTCGGATGAAATCAACATTTACAAGATAGCTTCTATGGTTGAGAAACTATATATGATTGATGGAAATATGTTCCAATGGAGTAGAAGGGAATTTGCTAGAATTTGTGTTCATATCAACTTAGATGGAAAGCTCTCATTGGGTGTATGAGTTGAAGGATGCTCAGGGAAATTGTTCCAAAGGATTGAATATGAGAAGATTCCAAACTTTTGTCTCAACTTTGGGAAAATTGGTCATCTGAAGAATAACTGTTCTGATTTAATTTTAGAAGCTGTCATCCAACTAAAGAAGCTGAAGCTACGGGTTCCAAAGAAAATTCAATTTAAGGAGTTGTATCAGCTAATTTGGCTGATCAAAATTGTGTTGAATACGGGGCATGAATACATGTGAATTTTAGGAGGAATAAACCAAAAACATAAGGATCAAGGAAAAATATAAAACATGAAAAGAATGAAAAGGCTAAAAAAAATAATATTCCAATGAAGATTTATAAAAAGGAGGATAAAGCCGCTTCTGAAGATGGTGGAAACATGGAGTTGGAAACAAATGCTGCTACTGTGGAAGAAGTTTGTAATGTTTATGTAGATATTCAAGTTTCCTCTATTCAACGTGTGGAAGGAAAAAATTATCTTGGTATGGATTTTCACTCTTATATAATTTCCTTTGATGAAAATAAATTTAAATTACTAGAAGAAGAAGTTGAGGAAGGAGAGATGGTAGTATTTGATTTGGTTTCATCTCTGAAAGGCATATCTGTTAAGTGCATTAAAAATAAAGTAGTTTGGAGGCTGAAATTGATATGGCAGTTGAGGTTGAAGGTGAAAAAGATAAAGGATCCAAAAGGAAAGGACTTAAACAACTTAAAGGTTTAGGTCCTATCAAAATAGGTACAAGGAGTATAAGAATGGAGGGAAATCTTAAAGAAAAAATGGGTAATCATTCCCCCATTTTACAATGATGTCATCCATGTGTTTTTGGAATTATAGAGGAGCTAGGAAGAGGAGATATTCTCTATACATCAAGCAGTATGTGAAAGACAATGGGGTCTTTTTTTTGGGTTTGCTTGAAACTAAGGTTTCCTGGTTTGATAGAAGAGAGGTAGACTTGTTAATTGGAGTAGATTGGGACTATTTCCAAGTCCCTTATGAAGGACTATCTGGTGGTATAATTGTGGTATGGAGATCTAATTCAACAACATTTAAAGTTTTGGAATCTTCTCATCAATTCATTATTAGGTAGCTTGATGTCTTAAAGAAAGGATGTTGGACAATTGCTGCTATCTATGGTAGCAAGGATGTGTATAAAAGGAGAATTCTTTGGGAAAAGTTACAACTTTATTCTTCAAAGGAGGTGTCTATGGTGGTTGGGGGAGATTTTAATTCTCTCCTCAATAAGGAAGATAAAAGAGGTGGTAAAAGGTTCATTTACTCACTGGGTGCAAAAGAAATGGAGCTTCTCCTTGCTAATAATTATCTTCGTGAAGTTGGTTGTGTTGGACCCAAATTATCTTGGTGTTACAAAAAATTTGGAGCATATAGAATTCTTGAAAGGTTTGATATATGCTATTTAAACTCAACAGCTTTTTGCTCTCCCCACCGTTTGATGGTAAAACACTTGTATAGAATTGCTTCAAATCATTGTCCAATTCTTTTAAACCTTTTGGAATTTAATTCTAAATTTAAAAGGTTATTATATTTGATGACATTTGGGTCTCCAATCCAACATATTTTAAAGTGGTGAATAATATTTGGAATAAAAAGATGGTGGGTGACTACAGGCATGTTTTGAATCATAAAATGAAGAGATCATCGAAGGCATTGTATTATTGGAGTAAGGATAAATATAAAAACCATGTTTAGGCAAAAAATAGTGTTCTTATAAAGATTTTGGAGCTTCAGGAAAAAGAATGCAAAGAAGGTGGACTCTTGGATGTTGATAGCTGAATACTCAAAGTCAAGGTGGGTGAGTACAACTCAAATTTAGCTCGGATTAATACATGGTTGAGACAGCGAGCAAAAGTCAAATGCGTAACTGAAAGGGATTGTAACTCCAAAATCTTTCATGCATTTGCTAGTCCTAGAAGAAATTCCAACTTTATTAGTACAATTAAAGATGCTGATGGGCTGGAGGTAGATGACCAATATTAAATTGAAGACATTTTAGTTGGTTTTATTTAGAATAAATGGAAATTCAAAAATTGCAACTAGGCCGGCCCAATCCTATCAACCTTTTGGATGAATATGATAGCTGCATTTTGAATAAGGATTTCACTATTGAGGAAGTGGAAATGGTAATTAAACAGTCTGGGAACTTTTCTGCTCCGAGAAATGGAGTTATATACTCCTTTCTTAAAGGTTATTGGGTCATCAACAAGGAAGATCTTTGGAATGCTTTAACAAAGTCTTTCAAATCGGGAAGAATGAATTCTAAGTGGTAAGAAAGATTAGTGGTTCTCATTCCTAAGGTATCCAATCCTAACTCTCCTTCCAATTTCAGACCAATCAGTTTATGTAATGTGATTTATAAAGTGGTTGTAAAGATTATTGTGAACATAATAATATCCATCATGCCAAAATTGATCTCTGAAGATCAAATGACTTTTCTGAAAGGTAGATCTATGTCAGATCATTTCTTGGTGGCTCAAGAAATTTTCCACAAATTTATATATTCAAAATCTTCAAAAGGATTAGTTTCTTTTAAATTTGATTTGAAACAAGCCTATGACTCCATGGGTTGGCCAACATTGGAGAAATAATTAAAGTTTTTTTATTTCCCTATTGCTATATCCAATTTGATTTTGGAGTGGGTAAAAGAACCAAAATTCTCAATGGTAATTAATGGGAACACTTAATGATGGATTGAGACTAGATGTGGTTTTCATCAAGGTTGTTCCCTATCACCATTTATGTTTATTCTTTGTGCTCAACTTCTATCCAATGTGTTTAAACAAGGAGGTGATGATATGGTGTGCGTCTGAGTCAAAATATTCCCAAGATTTTTCATTTGCTATATGCAGATGATATCATATTATTCTCAGATGCTAATTTGAAGATGGTAAAGATGATCAAACTTATAGTGGAAGACTTTTGTAGTTGGACTCGACAAAGAATAAATTCTAATTAGTCATGCATCCTGTTTAGGAAAATGGTAAAAAGGAGGAAAAAGAATATATCTCAGATTATGGGTATAAAAGAAGTCAAGGAATTTCATTATCTTGGTTCGAAGATATCTTTTAGAAGGTTAGTTGGAGAAGATTTTCAATTTATTATTGAAAAAGCTTTGAAAATGATCAACATTTTGGGAAGCAAATTCATATACTTGGTTGGAAAAATAAACTTGGTTAAAACTGTCTTGCTTTCTTATACAATTTTTCATTGCACACATTCCTTGGTTCCTAAGGGAGTACTTTATGAAATTGATAAACTTTGTTGAAGTTGTATTTGGAATAAGATACATGGGAATTGCAGCCAATGTGAATTAGAATACTATGTGCTTACCTTTGGAATGGGGTGGGAGAGAACTTCATTCTTGTCATGAGAAAGTTGGGCCACTTAGAGAAAAACTTACTTGGAGATATAATCAAGAGGAAGAATATTTGTTACATAAGGCTTTGTTTCCAAAATATGGTCAACTATATGGGGAGAATTTCTCAAAAACGACTGATTCAAAGGCTTGGAAAATTATTTATGAAGGTGGATTATTCTAAAGCATATTGTTAGATGGAACATTATCAATGGAAAGTTGATAGATGCTTACAAAGATATTTGGATATTGGATAAAATCCTCATCAAATGGCGTACTTTTATAATCCCTCAAGAGTTAGAAGATATCATGGTTAATAGATTTATAACAAGAGGAAGCTGGAACCTTGAAGAACGTCAAAAGGTTTTTGTATCTTGATCTTATTGATTTGACTAGTCAAATTCACATTTGTACTGATTTACCAAAAGATAATATGGAATTAGTATCCAAATAATCCGGCAAATCAATTTCATCCATGGCTTATGAAGCTGCAATTCAGAAATCCTAGCCGGTAACATATTGGACTTGGATAAAGAAAGCAAAGCTTAGTCCTCGTGTTGAAGGATTTTGGTGGAGATTGTTCAACAAACCAATTCCAACAAATGAATTTCTTTATTATAAAAGATTGCAAATGCATAATGGGTGTTCTAGGAATTGTAACAAGCAAGAAGACATCGGGTAAAATGCAAAAAATTGGAAGGTATATTTCAGTAATTAAACAAGTGGGGATTGAGTATTCCTATGTTTCGTTCTATGGATGTATGCTTTAAATGGTTACCTTTACAAAATTATTGGTTGATCAATTTGTTTTGCAATGCCATTTATTTTTTGAGGAAGGGAAGAAACAAGCTTGTACATGATGGTAAAGATGATAGTCCTTTACTCATTACTTTGGAAGCTCTCAGTTATGCTATAATTTTAGCAATAGAATCATCATATAAATTGGGTAAATGGGCTGCTAATCAGCTTTATAAGCTATTGAACAATCATTGGCATCCCCCTCCACCCGATTGGATAAAGTTAAATGTTCATGCTTCATTACTTACATCCTATAAAGCAGGGATCAGTGGAGTATTTTGGGATTTTAAAGGTAGATTCCTTTTGGCTTATGGACACAATTATGTTCATTGGAATATATCAAGGCTTGAATTCTTAGCTATTCACTCTCTCAAAGATTTTGTCAAAGAATGGATGTTAAACTTCAAGGGGATCATCATTGAAAGTGATAAGGTAAACATCATCAAGCTTCTTCAAAACAATTACTACAAGAATAAACATGACTTGGAAGCTTCTTTCAAAGATTTCAATAAGGTTATTTTTAATTCTATAGATAGAAAGTGTAATAAGTTAGCAGATCTTTATGCTAATTATGCACTTTTTTGCTCTTTTATTTGGGATGATTTAGTTTTAAATTAGGTTTCTACTAATTTTATTTCTTTGTTAAAGGAGGAATCTAATGGCATTTGTTAGTTTTATGCTTTGTTCATTTTATTAATATTAAATGCAGCTAGTTGCATTTTCTCAAAAAAAAAGTATTAGTCAGCTTTGTGATAAGGATTTTAACATAAATATTTTGCCTATAAGCTGCATTATAAGCTAAAATGGTGTTAATGTATTATATGGGAATAGGATAAATAATATTTACATGCTTTATTTAAATTATGTTAAATATTTTAATATTTTTTCCTGAAAACTACTGCTAATAAATCTTGTTATGATGTTATGCAAGCATAAAAAATTTTAGAATGATTACCCAAAAGAAATTGGTTAGAGGCATACCCAAATTAGACTTGACTAAGAATCACATGTGCAAATCAATTAGGGAAATAAGTCAAGTCCTTCTTTCATTCAATTAAAGATATTAGAACTAGGAAACCATTAGAAGTCCTTCACATGGATCTCTTTAAACTAGTCAGTATTATAAATTTAGGAAGGAAAGTTTTTGGGTATGTGATTATTGATGATTATTCTAGGTTCACTTTGATTAGATTCATATCACATAAGAGTGAATCGTTTGATGAGTTTGTAAAATTTTCTACTTCGATTCAGAGGAAGCTAGGTTTTGAATTTCTTGTAATTCATAGTGACTATGGTGAAAATTTGAAAATAAAAACAAGAAGTTTTCCGTAAAGAGCAAGAGATAGATCACAATTTTTTAGCTCCTAGGACCCCTCAACATAATGGTGTTCTTAAAAGAAAGCAAAACTTTGGTAGAAACCACTAGAGCCATGTTAGATGAATATTCACTTCTTAAATATTATTAGGCTAAAGTGATTAATACAGCCTATTATGTTTTGAATAGGTTGAACATTAGATCTAAGTTGAATAAGACACCCTATAAAATTATTTAGGATAGGACACCCAACCTCTTACATCTACATGTATTTAGATATAAAGTGTTCATTCATAATAATGAAAAAACTCTTTTTAAGAAAATTTGATCCTAAATCTGATGAGGGAATTTTTTTAAGATATTCAAGTGTTTATAAATCCTATAGAGTTTTTAACAAAAAAAGACTTTGGTAGTAGATGAGACCACTCATATAGGTTTTGATGAATCTGATATTTCTAGAGGGTTTAGGTTTGATGAATAACATGTTAAGGAATTACCCAAGGAACTGAAAATTCAAATCTTGAAGGAAAATTTGAAAATATTCTAAAAGTCATCCTAAAGAATATTCTAAAAGTCATCCTAAAGAATTGATTTTAGGAGACAAGAGTGAAGGTGTTTTAACTAAGCATGAAATTACCAAAGAACTGAACCACTCAACAGTTATTTCAATAATTGAACCCACTAATATAAATCAAGTACATTCTGATAAATTTTGGATTCTAGCTATACAAGAAGAGTTGAATTAATTAGTTAGAAAAGGTATTTGGAATTTGGTAGAAAGACATCAAATTTAAAGTGTTATAAGAATTTAGTGAGTTTTCAAAAATAAGATGAATGATTCAGGTGTAGTGGATAGAAATAAGGCAATATTAGAGGCCAAGTGATACAATAAAAAAGAAGGAATTGATTTTGAGGAGACTTTTTCCCCTATAGTCATACTTGAAACAATAAGGATGCTTCTATCCTTTGCCTATTTTAAAAGATTCAAATTATTTCAAATGGATTTTAAATGTTTCTTTCTTAATGGGTTAATAAAAGAGGATGTTTATATCGAACAACCTCCAGTTTAGAAAATTCATAATTTCTTAATCATGTGTTTAAATTGAAGAAGGCAATGTGTGGACTAAAACAAGAACTTAGGGCATGGTATGAAAGACTAAGCACATTTCTACTAGAAAGATTTTTTGTAAAAGGGAGATTGGACACCACTCTCTTCATAAAAAGAATAGGATATGACATTCTCATTATTCAAATTTATGTTGATGATAACTTGATTGGATCCGCTAATAAAAATATTTGTGGGACTTTTCAAAAATAATGTGTATGGAATTTGAAATGAGTTTGATGGGAGACTTGAGTTACTTTTGTGGTTTTAACATAAAGCCGAAAGAGGATAAAACCTTTCTTAGTCAGTGAAAATACATTAAGGACATCCTTAAAGGTATGAAATGGATAAAGTTAAACCAATAAGTACTACCATGAGTTCCTTAGTTCACTTAGATAACGACTTTAAAGGAAAATTTGTTAAACAAAAGAAATATGGAGGGTTAATTGGATCGTTACTTTATTTAACTACTAGCAAACCTGATATTATGTTTAGTTTTTATCTTTATACTATATTTAAGCTGATCAAAAAAAATTCCATGTGATTGTTGTTAAAAGAATTCTTATATATCTTTTAGGACCACAAAACTTAGGGTTTTGGTATCCTAGGCACAACACTTCTTTTGAAATTATTTATTATTTTGATTCAGATTTTACAAGATGTAGGATTGATAGAAAAAGTACTTATGGAACTTGTCAATTCATGGGAAACTCTTTAATTTCCTTGTCTAGTAGAAAACAGAGCTAAACAACCCTTTTTACTATTGAAGCATAATATATAGCCTTAGGAAGCTATGTGGCACTGGTTCTTTAGTTAAAAAAATAACTTATGGATTTAGGTTTTTTAATTGGCACTATTCCAATCTTTTATAATAATACAAGTGTCATTTGCATTTCAAAGAATCCAATCAAACACTCTAGGACTAAGCATATAGGTATAAGACATCAGGGACCATCCCACCAAAGGAGAAATTGAGCTACTTCATGTAGCTATTAAGAATCAACTTGCAAATATTTTCATAAAACTACAGGTTTTTGAAACATTCAGCACCTTAAGAATAAGATTGGGTGTTATTGATATTCATGCTAAGAAAATTTTAAGTCTATAAAATGCGATTGTGTATTTTTTTTTCTTGTGTTCATGATTGGATTTTATTTTATATTATTGGTTTGTCTTATTTTGTGCTTCTTTATTTTTTCTTTGATTTATCCTTTCATTATTTTTGTTTTTGTGTTTAATATATATTTTTAATGGGTCTTATTTTGTTTATTTTTTAAATGTATCTTGATCACATGTAAAAATCTAAAATTCTATTTTAATTCATACTATACAAACCACTTTCGGAGTGTATGAATTCTCCATATTTGTTCATGATCACTTTTCTGAGTTGGATAGATAAAAGTTTTATACCTTTTCATTGTAATCATACAGTATGAATACCTCATCGTCTATACAAATCATCAATCATTTGTATATACAAACTTGTGGCAAAATGTTTCTGAATAAATTTATTTAGGGTTGAGGAAAATTATTATTTGATAATCTTCCTGGATGAATACATGTTTGTCTATACAATCCATTTGTCAGTTTCCATGGTGATGAATTCAATCAACAAGAACAATCATTATTGATAAATCATCCCATACAGACACCTATTTATCTATACGATTAATTTTGATCAAGGGTCATAGGAATTGACTCATCGGGAAGGTAATATTATGAAAAGTCATTTTGCCGCAATAACTATTCTTGATGGTTTATGAGTATAAAATTTTATTTGTACAATATGAAGTTCAAAGTTCTACGTACTAACTCAATTTCATACTATACCAAATTATATGATTTCTATAAATTGGAAGTTGCTCTTTGAATTTGTTCACAATTTCTTTCACATTCAGATTCTCTTGTGTTCAATCCTCTTCAAATGGCAAGCAACAACAAACATGTTTGTCACTCCAAAGGAAGTTCATCTCATACTGTATGAGATGATAACTTTCTTTCAAGAGACAACAAACAAGCCTACAATCATTTTGTTCAAGCAAAAATTACTCTGTCCCATCTTATTCAACAAGACCTCAATTTTCAATTATCCCTTTGTTTGATTCCACTCAGTTTTCTTTCATTTTGAAATTGGTCTACACATTTCTCTCTTACACTTTTTATCATTTTCTTGCCAATATAAAAATGTGAGAGAATAAAACCATAATGTCCTCATTTGTCTTCCCCTAATGAGTAGAAATCACAAAAAGTGGATATAAACATATTTTATATCTTAGAATTGAAGGAGCAAGGCACATTCTATGATTTCAAGAAATAATTTTAATTGGTCTACTATAAATCAAACTCTTAGGGGTATACCTTCAGTTCAACACTTACCACTTATTCATACTTTAAATCAAAATGTTAGAATCATCTAGCATGTTTTAAGAACCAATATTTTTCCTAAAGCTATTGATTGAGTCAGTATCACTCTTTTACTTTCTATGGTAACATACTACATAGTATAAAACACTCTAATTGATGAAGCCCAGTTGATTTTCAACTACACCAATAACCTTACTGACATCAGACTCCCTGTCATTAGAAGAAAGATTAATGTGACCTTAGGATAGTTTATTGCCTACATCTTGGAGAAGAAATATAATCTTATTTATCCCAATCCCCAAATAATCTATCTATATTTTTTACTAATACTTCATTTCATATTCTTTTCCACTAGGATCAAGGGGATGAGGGAGATGAGTTTGGTGAAGAAGAGGGACCTGTTCTAGCATCTGCAGCTACTTCTACTAAGATTTTATCTTGAGATTTGATCACCTTGAGTCCCATATAGATCAATGAATTGAACATATTAAGACTCGTTTGGACAAGTAGGACTATTAATACAATGAGGATATGAGTTGTGTTAGAGGACAATTTGATTCATTTAATACTCAAGTAGCCACCATTAACAACTACTTTACCTAGTTCAGTCATCCATAACCTCCACCAGAGCAAGATCCTTAGAGTTTTACTTTGGTTGTTGTTAATGTATGTTTTGATAATTTAGTTTTTATGATATAGCATTTAGATGCTTTTATTTTAGGTTTGTAGTATTTGCTTTATGTTTGAGTCTTTATTATATATAAAAATGGGTTTAATATAAATAAAAAAATAAAAAGAGTGGTTATTATTTTATTATTTTATTTTTTAATCCTTTTAAATCATCTATAAGTTACTATTGATTAATATAAGAATGTTGATATAAAGAATGAAAATTTTAAATTTTTTGCATTACAAAGTTATTTCATTAGTAATTTTTTTAATCTCAAACTTTAAATCAAATTATAATTAGATTTAAATAAGGAGATCATCTTCATGTTCTAATAGACATATATCTTATAGTTATAATTGTTGCAAAAAAAAAGACTTAGATTTTTTAATTTTCTTGTTTAATGTGTTGATTTTATTATTATCGATTGGGTTTTATTTTGTGGTTTAATCTTTCTTATACACGATAGTTTTTCTTTTATTTGGAAGATCAATAAACAAGATAAGATTTACTAATTTAGATTGTGGAAAGAACAAAATGTTAAAAGATGAACAAAGTGTACCAAATTTGAAAAGGGTATAAAATTAGCCTAACCTTAAAGATGCATAA
Organism: Dendrobium huoshanense; assembly: GCA_016618105.1. Taxonomy (NCBI): domain Eukaryota; kingdom Viridiplantae; phylum Streptophyta; class Magnoliopsida; order Asparagales; family Orchidaceae; genus Dendrobium; species Dendrobium huoshanense. The sequence goes on along the minus strand of CM028353.1, from coordinate 53,154,311 downwards.
TGCTCAATAGATAAAGTTCAAATTAAAAGATTTGCAATTGTGGCAATAAAAATTTATCAATTTAAATTAATAAAGAGACATAAAGTGAGCCCACACTAAATTTAGTTCTTTCCTCTATATCTCTAATTCTTAGAAAAGTCTATGCATTAAACAATAATTTCAACAATTGAATATAAAACTATTTGATTTTTAATTAATTATTTTTGTGATAATTATTCTATTTATATTTTTGCTTCCTAGAATTGAATATTGAACCTGGTCAACTATTCTTATCTTATTTATTCTTTGATTTAAAATAATTTTAGGGTTTAGGGTAAAGAACACTGTGACGCTATAAGGCCTAGTGTCGTAACACCCAATTTGAATCTTATAAAAACATAATTTTTATTCATTTTATATTTTTATCAAAAGTCATTTCTCCCCCTAAGTGCAGCCGGCTCGAAAGAGAGAGGGAGGGAGATTTCTAAAGACATAAAGTGGGTTTTGAGGGATTTTGGTTCATTTTATGTTGTCAGCTTAGTTCTGAAAATTATCAGGATTGAGACATGTTACATTTTTCCTATCTTATTTTTAAAAATATAATAATTTTAGAATTTTTAGGGTTATATATATATATATATATATATATATATATATATATATATATATATATATATATATATATATATATATATATATATATATCATGAATTTAATGTTGTTCATGCAAATTTTAAAATTCAATTTTCTTATCGACTTTTAGATTCATTCTTAACAACTTATATATTCTGGGGATTTCTATATTACTTTTTTTTTTTAAATTGTTTTTCTCCTTTTTTTGCTGATATCAAAAGGAGGATGTAGTTTGCGTTTGTTTAAAGTCTTATTAGTTTTGTGTTTGAGTTTTTGTGTTTTTGTTTGGGTGTTTGCATTTTGGTGTGTTTATCTTGTGTTTTTCTTTCGAGTTTGTATTAGAGATTTTTATAAGAATCAAATTAAAAAAAGGGAGGATGAAATTCTTTTTCTCGAGGATTTTTGTTTTATCATTTATTGAGTGGGAGCTTAGGAGAAAAGAACTTTAAATTTAATTCAAATAATAATTATTTTTTCCCTCATAAAAAACGGGGAGATTATTACAACTCTGGAATCAAGTTTGAGATTATGATTTTTTATGATCATAAAATACTATTGTTATGATGCTTTTATTATATTTCCTAACATATATTAGATATTTTTGTTTATTTTGTGTGTACTAACATTTGACAAAAATCATATACTACTCCAGATTGTTGAATAGGGTAGAATAAAATTTTCAGGTAATAGAGTCTGTTTGTCTCTATTTTTATTTTTTGAGTCTGAGCAAGTGAGGTTGTAATTTGATAACTGTGTAAACAGAAAGGGGATATACATATAATTTAAATTGATTTTTTAGACTACTCGCATTGTATGATATCTTATTATATTATATGATTTGATATAGTTTTCCTTCAGAATGTAGTTAATAAAACCATGGCCTGAATATTTTTTTAACTGTTATTATTGTACGATGTGAAGTCGTATAGATGACTAATAGAGTAATAAATTAGGTTCTTTCTAGATTATACCGAACGAACACATGTATTTTTTAAACTATTTGTACAGTACGATCTGTATTCGAACATACGACTAAAAGTGTATGGAATTGAGTTCGTCCATGTTTGTACCAAATGAAGCCCTAATTTTTTGAAATTTTTATAACCGGATGATCATTAATCATACATAATTAATTTAGGATGGTTTTATTCAAAATTTAAGTATTTAGATGGTTTTTGAAGTGCTTTTATTTAAAAAAGTCCTAAAACTTATCTCAATAATCCTTTGCTATGAATTTCTCTTGAGAGTGACCATTGAGAGTATGTTTGGGAGAAATTTTGTAAGTGGAAAGTGAGAGATGTAGTGAAGGGAAGTTTTGTGGGATTCACAACATTGTCCAACATGAGAATCTCTTTGTATTATTCAGGTTTCTTCCTAACTTTTTTGGAGGCTCTTGAGAGAAGATCTTCAATATTGGATCTAGGTACTTTGCCTTCACCAGGGGGGTGAAAAAGGACGTGATGGTATGCTGCCTTCACTTAGAGAGTGTAGAAGGTGATGGTTCTTAGCCACACTAGGTTGGTGGAAGAGAGTTTGTAAGGGCTTCTTCGCCTTGCTGCGGGGTAAAAAATGAGAGTCACTATTGTTTAGAGCAATACCTGGAGAAGGAGTCTCTAGGGGTGGATCTAGGTCAAGTTGGACCTAACCACCATAAAATTTAGTATTCTTCTATTTTTTTTATTAATTTTTCTTGTATTTTTATTTTCTACATTTAAAATTTTTATGGTTGAAAAATAATCTATGATAATCACTTTTATATATAATGGTATATTTCAGGATTAGTGATTTAATTTTTTAAACTATCTAAAAAGGTTTTAAAAATTCTAATAAAATTTATTTTTTAATAACCAATTCACCCCCTCTTGGGTAGCCTTAGGGCAATTCTTTAAGGTCTAACAACCCACATGAACTTTCATCGATAATATTTAAATGGTAGAAATGAGGGCTTCGACCTAAAAGAGTGAGCCCAGTAGATCTCAGCAAGGTAGAGAAGAGGATTTTGTAGCGGTTGATTCTGATTTGGATGTACCAATTAGGATAAGAGACAAGGATGAAAACATCAGGAGCACAAAAAAGAAAGTTTATGAAATGATACTGAGAGTTGATGAAATGTAGAGTTAGCTTGCAAAGAAACTGTTGCAAATTTAGACTAGAGTTATGATTTTAATGATAACAAACAATATTGGATTCTTTATCATGCTATCTCCTATTCATGCTATTATTGTATATATGTTTTCTTATGCACCAATATTTTAAGACCACCATAAACTGTGCAAATTAAGCATCTTAAGACTAGATATAATAGGGGTAAGCATCCTGAAGAGTCTATAATTTTGTTTTTTCTTATTTCTATATTACTTGAGTCAAACCATGTATTTTGGTGGATGCTAAACTTGGTGACCATGCATACACACTCTCAATGGAGTGAGACGGAGAATTTAAGAGTATAATTTTTTGAACCAATCATATTATATGATTCGTATCATACAATTCGATTAATTATTAAGAAAATTATTAAAAAAGCTAATTATGAAAATTAAATCCATTTGAATTAATCATATTATTAGATACATATCGTACAAGATGATATGTTTAAATTAAGATCCCAACTGTAAATCATAATTTATGCAATATTTTGAAATTCAAGATATAAACTAATCATACCTCATGATAGGCAACGAACTGTATGATATAATTAAATCATGCCTAAATTAATCTTGTAACAAAGGAATAAATTTGAATTATTTGATCTAGTCAGATTATATAGGATGATTGGACCCAATCATACTGTAAGACCTGATGTTTGCATGGGAAGATGTTTTATCATTGCCAATCATATTGGATGATAATCCAAATCTTTTGGAATATTTATGCGGGATGTTCTCAAATAATACTGGACAATCAGCTTAAGCTATTGAATTGATCATACAATGCCTTATTCCTTGTATAGTACTAATAATAATATTTGAATGAATCATATTATATGATCTTGGATCATTCTATATGATCAATATCAATAAAATTGAATTCTAGGGTTTTTTGTGAAGTCCTATATTTTTTTAGGGTAATGCACAAATGGGTCTACACGTTGATAAAATAAAGGATTACAAGGATCTTAAAAGAGACCTCAAGCTCACTACTGGTCAAATAAACTACAAAATAATTAAAAGAAAATCTTATGAGCTTAAGTTTTCTCCTACTCAAAATTACAAAACTACATAGGAACATTCTATGAGGGTAGCAAGTAGCCAGCACTCAAAAAGTAAGGAGAGAACTTTTAATAGTCAATAATTGTAATATCTCAACCCCAAAACATTGGAACCTATAAAAAAAATACTAAAAGAAATATGTAAATCAAAGGTTAAAACTAGATCAAAATGCAAAAGTAAAATATAAACTGCAAGGATAAATAATATCAACAGCTTCCATAAAAATAACAGTAATAACAGTACATTGCAGCCAACTAGACTCAGTAGCAATGTCCAAAGGATAATAAGAAAAAAAATAAGTAAACAATAGCCAAGGGAGTAAATTTTGATAAAATACAAGTCCAAAAAAAATTGAAACCATAGGTAATATTGAGAAGCAACTCAAGATTCAATATGATATGGAGGAAGATAGAAATATAGCTACTCTCAATCAGAAAGACCAAAAAACTATAAGAAAAGAAACCAATAAGCTTCATACAATCTTGTAGATAAACCAAATAATAATGACAAGGATACCTAACCAGCAAAAGAAGTTAATTATAAACACTACTAAAAAAATAGCTACAAGGATTAATAGTTCCGAACTGATAAACCTGAACCCAAGATTTAAAGATCAAGATAAATTAATCAGTAAATTTTTTTTTCAGGCTCAACCTAATAGGACCACAAGCAGTAACTAGGAAATAAGCACCGGTCATAACTCCTAAAGTAACAATTTATGGAATCAAGAAACTAATTCTGGCTAGGGTGTGAATAATTATAGTAAACATGAACTCGAAAGCCCATCTATCACTCAATTCTATAGCAAGACCCAATAATCCACAGAAATTAATTCCCCACCAACAGCATGCATTGACCCTAATGCCAATGCTACACCAATCAATCTCCAGCACAATTGCAGCATAAAAAGACCACATGCTAAACAAAAGGAAAATACCCAAACAATGATGATATAAGATGTCCAAAAGTAAAACCCAACCCACTATATAAACCCCATATAACTATTGAGAATGCTAGATTTGATTAACATAAAGCTGAAGCATGTCAAGCTTTACAATTTGCCAACTCCCTATATCGCCCAAAGAAACAAGAGAAGAGAAAAAAATGAGCCAAGGAAAATAATCCTTATGAATGCAAACATTATAAATCTATAAAAGTAGATGATAACCATAAAAAACTAGATCGAAACTAAAATAAGCCACAACCAAACAACACAACCCAGAAAGCCAACACCCTAACCACCAAAATTAGAAGGAAGATCTAACATAAGGTAGACCAATCTTGTCTAATATGTGGATTCCTTTAATATATGAGGGCAGCTGGCTATATGAAATATTAGTAAGGAAATGGAGATTAAAACCCTGATTAGCTAGCCAATCACCATAAGCATTTCCTTCTCTATGAATGTTAGTCAATTTGACATTAAAAAAGATGAAAAATTGCTTAATTTCCCTAATCAGATAAAATAATTCAGAATTACAAATTCGATATTCACTCTCCTTGAGGTAAAAAAAGCACATGTAAAGCATCAACTTTGATTCAAATGCCAGTAATACCTTGAGAAAGACATAATTTCAGACCACTTAAAATAGCATATAGCTTAGCAAAATTAACAAAACAACTAGGTGATGGGCCAACATAAGCAATAACAAAATCACCATTAAATTTTTTAATGACACCACCATAAAAACAAGAAATCCCTTTAAAAGAGCCATCAATATTAAGTTTGAACATGTTATGGAGAGGTTTAATTCAAAAAATCAAATTAGGAACACCATTGTTATAATTATCTTGAAGCACAATCCCAAATTCCTTAGCAACATAAAAAAAACCTTTAAAATTATTAGAATTAAAAAGATTGGCATTAAACAACTTATTAACTTTATCAATAATGTTTTGAATAATTTTATCAAGATGCCTAGCAATATTATTGAAAAGCGAGTTATTCCTACCAATCTAGATGTACCGATGAATAAGAGAAAGAATGAGATTGGAGATATATTTGTCCTCGCAAGTTCGTGAACCAAAGATTAAGGAAATCTTTGATAGAGATGTTACCATTATAATTATTAAGATTGAAGATTCCCTCAAAATGAATCCAATTCTTAGAAGCAAATGGCTCCGATATAAAAACATGATGGATATTCTCTACATGGTAATAACTCTACATGGTAATAACATTGACACTTAGAAGGCAAAAAAAAATCTCTTTTTATTAATATATAATTTGTAGGCACATACTTATGCATAGTTCTCCAAATAAATGTCGCAATAGTAGTAGGGATGCTTTTGTGCCAAATCATGGTAAAGATTTGTGAAGTAGAATGTTTAGATCTAGTAATATTCCAGGCATCCTTGATTTTAAAGATGGCATTGCTAGCCATATTACATTATAGAAAATCATCGGCATCAGCATATGATCTGATTAATAATGGATTCAGGAATAACTTGAACAAGTTTCATATAGTTCCAATTATTATTCTTAATAAAAAAGTTAACCTTGATTGCAAAATAGGAGATAGAGTTAAGAGTAAGATCAATAGAAGTTTGACCCAACCACTGATCCTATCAAAAGAAAATATTAGCATGGCTAATACCCTAGTTAATATAAGGCTCTACTACCCATTAAATATTAAGAAGTCTTTTCCAAACTCTAGAGTGCACCTTGTTGTAGGTACAATTAGTAGGATTTTTTCCACCATAGTACTTAGCAGTCATAAACTTAGACCAAAGACTAGTTTTTGCATGAAAATTAAATTTTAATTTAATGGAGAATGAATGAGCTAAATTCGCCATATCCTTACAACCCAAAGCACCTTCCTTCAACACGCCACAAGAATTTATTCAAGAAGTATAGATGATTTTAGAATTATCTCTTTTGCCTTTCCAAAAAAATTTAATGATCATTTCTTCAAGTCTATTACAAATAGCAGTAGTAGACTGAATATATTTAAAGATATAAATAAGAAGGAAAAAATGAACACTCTTGATCAGCACCAATCTACCACGAAAACCAAGGAAGTTAAATTAAAAAAAATTAAGCATATTATTCACAATAATAATAAGATAGTCAAAGTGGAAAGATCTCTTACAACCTTTGAAAAGAGGAACACCTAAATATTTTAAGGGGAGAGAACTTTGTAAAAACTAGAAATACTCCTATTAACTTTAATATGATTAGTAGAAATATTTTTATTTGGGATAAAACAACACTTATTTTTATTAAAATTTAAACCACTCAACAATTCAAACTTGGTCAAAAAATGGATTAGAAAGCTAACCATATTCATAGAACCATTAGAAAAAATGATAATATCATGAATAAAACTTAAATGGGAGATTGGCATGTCACCATGAGTTTGACAATAAAGGTTTGGGTGGTTACCAAAGAGGTGGGAAATATCTCTGGAAAAATATTCAGCTGCTACGTTTAACCAAGCAGGGGAGATAAGGTCCCCTTGTCTGATGCCATGAGAAGTTTTAAAAAAACCATTACTTTTGTCATTAATGATAATAGAGAAGAACCTTTAATACAGCTTTGTATCAAATTAATAATAATAGTATTAAAACCAAATAGAATGAAAACATGGTATAAAAATTTCCAATTTATGTTATTATAAGCTTTAGGAATATCTAACTTTAAAATAAAATTACCACCTCTTGCTTTGAGATCCATGTCATGAGCAAACTATTGAGCTAATTAAATGTTATCAAAAAAGGTTCTTACCTTTTATAAAGCTTGTTTGATAAGTAGAAATAATTTTAGAAAGAAAAGGGGACAAACATTTCATTAAATATTTTGAAATCAGTTTACTAAAAAAAGAACATAGACTGATAGGATGAAAGTCATCCCATTTATTAGTAGCCACCTTTTTGGGGATAAGCACAATTCGAAGTATTATAAAACAAACTTAGGCAAATGATTACCATTAAAAAAATCCAAAATTGCAGCAAAAAAATCATTGCAAATAATATTCCAAGATTTTTGAAAACATTTAGTAGTAAAACCGTCAAGCCCAGCCCATAATCAACATTCATATCAAAAATAGTTTTTTTGGCTTCTTCCAAAGAAGGAATCATAGTAAGAATATTATAATTTCCATCATTAATGAAGCAAGGAATAAGCTGAGAGTGGTATATAATAAGAGGTTCAAAATTTTTATCAAACTTATTAGTAAAGTGCTCGACATCATATTTAGCAATGTCCTCATCATCCTCAATCAAGGACCCATTATGAAGATCAATTTTGTGAATAAAAATTTTAGCTCTATTTTCTTCACCAAAGAATGGAAATACTTTATACCCTTCAATAAGAAGTTTCAAAGTAGATTTTTGTTTCTAGTAAACCTCTTCTTGCGCTTATATTTTGAAAAGGGAATTCTTAGCCTCTTTTAAATTAATATAATTAACATCAGAATATGGAGAACAATAAACATTTTCCCAATATTACAATGGCTCTTTTGCTCTGGCTTTTAGATTAGTTCTGAGGTGTTTCTATGGCTCTTCTTCATGTGATCGTTTGGTGCCTTCCTCATTGGATTTCCTACTAATTTTCACTTTGATTTTCATGTTGTTCCTTTCTGTGACTATAAGCTTTCACTTAGCTTCCTTGGCTCCCCGAGTGGTTTTATTTCGGGCTGTCTCCTAAGAGGTTAGTGGCTTCTTCTCTCAAATTTTTTCTTTTCCTATGGTTTTTGGATTTCTCATGTTGCTTTTAAGCTTTTATTTAATTTCATCCATAATTTTTGTGGTATTGGGGGATGACGACGTCATCTTACCCTCCACTGGCTTTTGGTCTGAATGGAAAATCTCGATTTTTTAAGGATGCACTTACTGGACCATCTGCTTTTTCACCTCCCTTCCATTTTGTTCACTCATCATTTAAGAGTTGTCCTGCATTAATGTTTGATGATTATATTATGGCTCAGTTAGCTTCCCTTTTTGCTCTTACTCTTGTGGGTAAGTTTTTCATGAATTTGAAGCTGTCTGGTTCCTTTCATATCGGATTACTTGACCCTCGTCATGTTGCAATCTAGCTGAGTAATGACTTGGATTTTAGTTGAATTTTTTTGAGGAGATCTTATTACATTCAAGCTTGCCAATTGAGGCTACTTAAATGGAAATCTATTTTTGATGTCCTTAAGGAATCACCTATAGCTCCTATTTGGGTTTCTTTCCCTAATTATATGAGGCTTCATTTTTCAATTCTCAAGTTCTTTTTGGGCTTGCTTCCATCCTTAGTAGGCCTCTTTAAACTGATCAGTCCACAGCTTCGATTTCATGGCCGTCTATGGCTCATGTTTTGGTCAACATAGGCATTTCTAAAAAACATCTATTAGAGATATGGCTAGGTTCTGAATTGAATGGCTATTCCAAAAGGTTGAATTTGAAAATTTTCCAATTTTTTGTTCTCACTGTAAGATGCACGGACCTAGTTTGAGTGAAAGCTTTAAATTAGATCCTTACCCTAAGAAGGAAAAAGAATTGGTCAGGTCTTCTAAAATGTTTGAGGGAGATTTGAATGTTCATGTTAATGTTGCTTTGAATCATATTGTGGTGGAAGGTAAGGGAGTTAGTACCCAGGGTAATATTGATGGTAATATTCAGCCTGATCTTATTAAGGTTTTCCCACCCTCCTCTTGTGGAGGTGAACTTCTTAGTGCTCAAAATGTGGATCTTTTTTTGTCAATTATACTTGTTCTGTCTGATGGGGAGGAACAAACGTTACCTATTAACTCCAAGATTTTACCTAATCCATCTTCTTCATCTAATCCATACGACTCACATCAAAATTTGCCCCAAATGGTTGTTTCTGATGTTAATAATGGCTGTCCTAATCTTCTTCAATCTATGTTTGTGAATGAGTAGGTTGAGGTTCTTATTCATAAAAGAGTTGATCCTCCTAATGACCAAACCGAGGTTGTTAAGGAATGTGGTGGAGGAGTTGAGTCTAATTTATATATATGGTGTTTTTTATTTAGAAGGTGAGCTACCTCTTTCTAAGGGGCCTTCAAGTAACTTAAATGATAGTAAGATTCTTTTAAATGATCATTATCATTGTGATGCTTTTACTGACATGGAAGTGGATATTTTGGCTAAATGTTATGCTAGAGAAGATCATGATTTGAGCTTCTCCAAGGGTTGTGGTAAGAGAGATAGAAAACCCAAAAATGTTTTCTTATAGTCTCCTAGAAACACCCGTTCGTATACATCTCTTTAATTTTGTTTTTTATGTTTAATGCCATCATTTAAATGTTCGGGGAATTGGTTTCCCTTCCTCTAAGTTTAGAGTTAAAAATTTATGTCGTATTCACAATGTGTATATTCTCATTTTTCTTGAACCTCTTATTTTTTTTGTGGATAAATTACTTGATAATGCTAAGTATTTGGGTTTTAAACTTGCTAAGTTGAATGTTGTTAACAAAATTTTAGTTTTCTGGAATGATTATGTTAGAATTGATATTAATGGGGACTTTACCCAAGTTTTGCATTGTAATATTGAATGTTCTAATTTTTAATGTTATGCTTCTTTTATTTATGCTACTTCTTCTTGTTATACACGAAGAATTTTATGGGATCAAATCATTCAATTTCATAGTTTTTCAACCTACCTTGGCTTGTTGGTGGTGATTTTAACACAATTTCTAACCCGATTGAGTTTATAAGGGACTCTCTTCCTATATATCAGTCGATGGATAATTTTAATGACATTATTATGGAGTGCAACCTTATTTATATTGGTTTTTTTGGTAATAATTTTACTTGGCATCGTGGGCATTTTTGGTAAAGGCTTAATAGAGTTTTATTTAATAATACTTGGCTTAATTCTTTTGTGTTGAAAAAGTTCGATCACCTTAGCCAAACCCTGTCTGATCACTCTCCTCTTCTTATCTAAATTAAGAATAGAACTAGGGATGCCCCTTCCCAATATAGATTCCAAAACATGTGGTTGCTTCATGCTTCATTTCTTTATGTGCTCTATAATAATTGGCAAGCTCCTCTTTTCCCTAATGATTCTATTTCTGGTATGAATAGATTTTGGCTTAAATTGAAAAGGCTTAAACAAGTTTTGAATTGGTGGAATCATAATGTTTTTAAAGATTTATTTTCTAATATTTTATTTGTGGAAGAGAGGGTGAACACCATTGAGGATCTTTTTTAGTTGGATCCCTCATAATTCAATCTTTGTCTTTTGAAAGAGGCTAAAGAGGCGCTTTGTAATCTTCAAGCGCAACAAGAAGTATTTTGGATGCAGAAAGTGGTTGTCAAGTATTTGGTGGAAGGTGATAATAATACTAAATATTTTCATGCTTTGTTTAATAAGAAACGTGCTATTAATTTCATTCATAAAATTTCTCATGAGGATGGCTGAATTTCTGAGGATAGTGATGAGATTGCTAATCTTGCTATTACTTATTTTCATAACCATCTTAACAAATTGTTTAATGCTCCTACCATTTCCAACCCATCCATCATTAATAATATTATTTCTCAAGAGGGATAACATTGGTTTATCTAAGTCTCCTTCTCTGGAGGAGGTGAAAGAAACTCTATTTGCTATGAATGTTGATTCTATTGCAGGCCCAGATGACTTCACTACTAAGTTCTTTCAGAAAACTTGACCCATTATTTATAATGATATTTTCTCTACTATTACTGATTTTTTTTTAATGGTACTCCTATTCCGAAGTTTTTTTCTTCTACTTATATTGTGCTTATTCCCAAGAATAATGCTGTGAATTTTTGGAATGACTTTAGACCTATAAGTTTATGTACTATTTTTTATAAATAGCTTTCTAAGATCTTGATGAATCAGTTAAATATTTTATTACCTAAACTTATATCTCCCTTCCAAATGGGTTTTGTCAAAGGTTGAGCCATTGCTAACAATATTCTATTGGTTCATAAATTTTGTTAAGATTTGGATATTAAGGCTAGAGGTGGTAATGTGGTCATGAAATTGGATATTTCTAAGGCTCATGATAATATTAACTGGAATTTTATTTATAATATATTGAGTTTATTTGGTTTTGATCTTAATTTTATCAATCTCATCAAGAATTGTATTGCAAGCCCTTTTTTCTCCATTATTGTGATGGTAAGAGTCATGGTTTCTTTAGGGCTTCTCATGGGCTTAGATAAGGGGATCCCATTTCCCTTGTGCTCTTTATTATTACTGTAGATTACCTTTCTAGGAGCCTTGCTGATCTCTTTGAGAAATGCCATAATCTCTACTTTAGAACCTAAGGTGGAATTAAAATCTCTCATTTATGTTTTGTTGATTATTTCATCGTGTTCTCAAATGCTTCTATGAATAGGATTGATAAAATTATTTCCTTCTTTGATCAGTTTGAATCTGTTAGTGGTTTGTCTTTTAACAAGCATAAGTGTTATTTTATTGTTGCGAAGAATGTTTCTTCTTATCATGTTGTGGAAATTAAAAATCTTACTGGTTTTACTCAAGGTGTTTTGTTTTTAAAATATTTTGGTATTCCTCTCTATAAGGACCATAAGAAGTCATTTCTTTTTTATGATTTAATTTATGTGGTACAGAATAGACTGTCTTCTTGGGATTCTAATTTTTTAAGTTTTGTTGGCCATCTTATTCTTATAAAAAGCGTTCTTTGCTCTACTCTAGTTTATAGTTTTCAAACTCTTTTTCCTACTAAGACTATGTGGCATATAATTGATATAATTTTTAATAATTTTTTTTGGAAAGGTTATGGGAACAATTCTAAGATTCATTTGTCATCTTAGAGTGAATGTTGTGGGTCTTTACAAGAAGGGGACTTTCGGTGTAAGACTATGTTTGATTTGGCGTCTGCTTTTTGTTTTAAACTTTGGTATAAATTTAGGGCCCATGTGAGTCTTTGGGCCAATTTTATGATGGCCAAGTATTGTGGGGAGAGACATCCTACCCTAAGTTGTTATAGTAAAGGCCACCCTAAAGTTTGACAATGGCTCTGCTCGATTAAATGGAATGTTGAGCCTTTTATTGCTTGTGGTCTTAGTAATGTCAATATTTTCTTTTGGTAGGATCGATGGCTGAATGACCAGTCGATTGATTCTTTATTGAACTTTATTTCCAATTCTAAGGTGAAGGTTAACTACTTCTTTTCTAATAATGGTTGGGATGTGGAGAAACTTTCTAGTGTTCTTCCTGACTTTATTATTCAACATATTTTAAAGATTCCTCTAAACATTAACTCTAATGATGTGTTGCTTTGTACTTTTACTAATGATGGTATGTTTAGAGTTTAGGATGCTTGGCATTCTTTTAGAAATAAAAATGAGTCTTCTAAGCTTTTCAAAATGATATTGCATAAAAGTCTTCTCTCTACAGTTTCCATCTTTATTTGGACAATTCTCCACAAGCTTATTCCTACGAATGGGAATTTAAGGAAAAGAGGTTTTATCCTTCCTTCTAAATGCCAATGTTGTTACCATGTAGAAAATATGCACCATGTATTTATATATGGCCCCATGGATTTTAAGGTTTGGACTTATTTTGAGGAATCCTCCCACTTTAACATTTTTACTATTAGGATTTCTATATATTATTTGCCTGATTATTGGTTTATTAAGTCTAAAGGCAATGTTAGAAATGTTATTCCCTCTCTTATCCTTTAGATTCTTTGGTTGGAGAGAAATGATTCTCATTTCAATGGCGTTGCTATGAATTACAAGAGAATTATTCAAAAAGTTAAGGATAAAGTGGCTACCCTTTATTCTGCTAATTTACTCTCTTTTAAGAATTTCAAGAACTTTTTATTTACTATGCCCACTTTTGGTATTAATGTGAAGATGGATTATAGTTGGGTGATGAGGTGCTTCTCTTGGAATAAGCCTCATCCCAATTCTTTTAAGTTGAATGTGGCTAGTGCTAAATTAGGTAATATTGTTGGCTTTGGTGGTATCATTAGAGATCATAATGGCATCTACTTGTTGGGGTTTGCAGAGCCGTTGCTAATGGTGATGTGAACTTTTCCATGAATTATGCTATGTGTCATGGCTTAATTCTTTGTGCTAACCTTTTTCATAGTAATATTGTGCTGGAAGTGGGTTATTTTTTTAATTACAATTCTCTCCATGTGATGGATGATAGCATTTGTCACTCTACTTTATTTTACATTTGAAGGGACATTAGAGATATTTTAAACTCTTTAAACTGCTCTTTTTCAATCATTTTGGATGAGGGGAATGCTTGTGCGAAGGCTATGGCTGATTTGGGTTGTGATTTTAACAATTTGAATGAACTTGTTTTTTCTCAACTGCCTTTTCTTATTAAAGTCCTTAGACTGGATAAAATTGGCTTATCTTATGTTAAGCATTAGTTTTAGTGCCTTTGCTCCCTTTTGGAGGTTGTGGTTCCCTTATCTTGCTATATCTCATTTGGTTGCCTGGGGGTGTTCTATTTTTCCTATTGTTTCTTATCTGGTTGCCTGGGGGTGTTCGATTTACCTCTTGGCTTAGGATTGTTTATTTCTGCTTCTTGAGTTTTTGGCTGGTGGATTTATTCTCTTTCTCTTTGTTGGGCTTCTTTTTATTCCTTATATTGTTTTGTTGCATTCATCACTTATTGGGTATTATTTGGTGGCCTTCTTCTGGTTTGATTCTTTACTGTTGAATGTTCTTCCTCTTTCTTTTGGATTACCTGTAGTTTTTGTTGGTTGTCTTTAAGCTGTGGCAGGGGTATTTCCATTTCATCTTATTTCTTGGGTGTTTGCTGGGCTGCAGGTTATGGTTGTGCAGTTCTGGATCCTGAAAGGCTCGGTTTGGTTTCTTTTGTGTATGCTGGATCTTCTTAACCCAAACTAGACTGACTCTACTATAGTGTTTCTTCAAGCCTGGTATGGTTTGTATGATGGGAGCATTGGTGTTGTTTATTGGATGAATCTTTTTTTGCTCTAGATTGACTTTGGTAGTGGGTTTTTGCTGCACTAGGATTGTTTACCCTTTATCTGGCTATATCCTTTTTTTGGCTATCATCATTTTTTGGTTAGGCCTTTTTATTGCTATAATTTTCTTGCTTATCAGTCTTTTTTGCAGGTTATTTTTAAAGTGGATGATTGCAAGATCGCCAAGGGGATTGGTAGCAAGGAGCATTTTGATTTCTTGTTGTTAGCTCCTTCTTTTTGGGTGCGTTTTCTTTAGCACCGTAGCATGTACTTAGGGTTTTCTATACTTCTTTCTAGTGGGGAACTCGAGCTCCTAGTTTTTTTTTTCTTTATTTTTGTAGCTCTTTGAGTAGTAGAGAGCTTGATATCCACTTAAGGAATGTGTACAATTTTACATTAATTAATGCGTAGGCCACTTTGTCAGTTTTCCTTAAAAAAATAACATAAGAAGGATGAGTTTTCTAATTATTCTCACAATAAATGACTTTCTTCTCAGTAGCTAAAATATTAATAAAAAGATTTTTGAACACATTTGTATTGCACATGTTAATTTTATATTTAAGTCTTTTGAATTTGAGCCACAATATAGTCATACTAACATCATTATTATCAGGATGCAAAGGAGCCTCCTAGTTTTCTTTGACCAAATCATAAAAAGAGTTATCTAAC
Organism: Dendrobium huoshanense; assembly: GCA_016618105.1. Classification (NCBI taxonomy): domain Eukaryota; kingdom Viridiplantae; phylum Streptophyta; class Magnoliopsida; order Asparagales; family Orchidaceae; genus Dendrobium; species Dendrobium huoshanense. The sequence goes on along the minus strand of CM028353.1, from coordinate 53,138,923 downwards.
AACCACATATTGAAATATTAAAGTAGGAACATAGTTATGTTGTCTAGACTTAATACCAATAAACAGAGGAGATTGATCAGAGCAAGTTTTACTTAAATGTTCAATAAAGGTGTTAGTAATAGAGTCAAGCTACAGATCATTAAAAAGTGTACGATCTAACCATTGCCACAAATTTCCATGGTTCCAAGTAAAAGGATTACCATTGTAACCAATATCATCCAAATTACTCTCCATCATCATGCTATTAATTTCTTTTATAGATTGGTAAATAGGATTAGAGCCACCAAGTCTTTAAGAAGGGTTAGAAATAGTATTAAAGTCACCACCAACTAACCAAGGGGAGTTAATTAAATTTATAAATGAAGTAAGCTAATCCATAGAATGTTTCTAATAAAATGGGAGGAAGAAGCATAGATAAGGGATACATAGAACTCAAAATGCATAATATCAATTTTATTGTGCAAAACTTGTGGTAAATCTCTAATGACATCAATAGAGATAGAGTCTTTCTAAAAAATCCATATTTTGTTAGATACATTAGCCATACTGTGATTAAAACTGAGGTATCTCCAATCTTAGTAATAGAAAAAAGAGGTTCAAGTAAAGTAAGGAAACAAACATTATGAATACGTCATAAATTTTTAACCCAAATTTTCAAATTCGAGCAACCAATACCCCTAATATTCCAAATTATTGAATTAATTATTAGATAATAATTTTAATGTAAGTTTGAGAATGGGTACTTATAGGAGATTAAACATTTAAGTTCTTTCACTTTTATTTTTTTTATTTGTCTTGCTTTTGGCAACAGTAAAATCATGCTTATCATTAGAAAAATATTTAGTTGCATGAGTAATATCACTTGCATCATAATTAATAAAAGAAGAAACCTTTTTCGTTATACCATTATCATTCTCCAGGTCTGAAGATTTCTCGGGTGCCTCATTGTCATTGACTAGAGAACAAAGCTATTTCGCTATGTACTAACATGCTTAGATAGCTCTGTCTCCAAAAAATATCTTTCTTCCAAACTTCCTTATGAATCCTTATCCTGGTAATTCAGTAAAGTGTGAAAAGAATTTTTATTATTACAATCATCATTAAAAGCAAAACAATCCATGTTAAATAAATTTTTGTTAGTATCACATGACACATAAGAAGTGGTTGGCATGGAATTTTATCTAAAAGTAATTGCCACCATTTTCTCATCCACATTCTCAAATATATTAGAAACATAATTATTATGTTCTAGCAAAACCTGAGGAGGCTGATTAAACCCTCATGCAACCATCAAGGTTTTATCAACCTCAATATTACTATCTTGTCTAACATAGCTGATATCTATAGGAAGCATAGGATCATCATTCACCAAAATTTGAGGATGATTAGTAGGGTTGTCTTATGATGGGTTTGCCTCCACCCAAGCTTCCTATATTGGGTTAGAAGGATCATGAGAAATTTGATCCAATAAAATATCTTTTCCCTTAGAAACCTTGTCCGTATCCTTATTGTTACATAAATGAGGGTGTAAAATAACGCATTCTGAATTACAATGGCCATGCATCTTAAAATGGTTACAAAAATTAGGAAAATTTTAAAATTCAACTTTTTATTGATACCCATTAACTTTTGGGCCAATCCATATTTCATTACGATGTTTCTTTGAAATATTCATTTTAACCAAAATAAAAGCCATAGATGGATGAGATATATAAGCAGTTACTTGGTCCGTCTGTAAAGGTATGCTGAATATGGAAGCTAAAGCAAAAATAATCTGAAGGTTAAAAAATGAAGTGTTAGAATAAGAAAAGAAATCTACATAAGAGTTATTAATGATTCCTTTCTCACATGAAAATCAGGAGTCCACTTCAGTAAATGTATTTGAGAACAAAGAATATAGTATGTTCCGCTAGAAAAAAGAGATTGTAGTCTAAGTCATTAGAGAGTCGAATCACAACATGGTGTTGGTCCAACAAGCTAACAAAAAATCTTTCAGAGAGTTTCATGTTTAGAAAGAACTTCCTTATCACATTAAGATAAGGGCGACACATAACAAATTTCCCAACCAAAGTTAATTCAAAAGGTGCAGCTAAATGAGAAATCATTTTATCATCAAACTTTAAAGCTGGGAGGCCTTTAAAGAATGTGTAAACCAAATCTAACTTAACAGATGAAGATGAAGAATCACAGACCAGCATGTCTTTAAATGAGTAAGATTTATCAATAGCCATCAAAGAAAGCCAAGGGTTCGATGATGACGGAGTTGTCATCACTTAAAGCCCATAGAAAAAGGGTAGCAAACAAAACAAAAACAATTAAATAAAAGTAAGAACAACTAGAATAAACATAATCCAAAAATTTAGAGAAAAAAAATGCATTTAGTTAGAAGGAACCACAACAAAATGGTCACTCGAGCACGAGCCCAAGAATCATCGCAAAATGACCAAATCAAGAGCCTAATTGGAGTGGGATTTTTAGATCATGAGGATAGAGTGTTTCCTCAATTGAATGCTAAATATTTGAATTAATTGTTTAATTCTTTCATATCTAAATATTATATGAGAGTGTCTATATGTTCTACCAGAAAGGAAGTATGAAATAAAATGTACATCTCATATGAGGAAATTAGTAAAGTCAAATAGTTTGGGTTAAATATTATATTACATGACTATCAATTTTTCTTCATGAAACCTAGCAATACTATATCTTAAATGTACACTAGGTTCACTTAGATAGTGTCATCCTTGCTTATATTAGGTAGAGAACTTTATAATGTTAAAAATGATAACAAGATTTTATGTTGCCTACCTAGTGCTTATGATGCTATGGTCACTATAATTTTTGAATAAAAAGACATTAATGCGTACTCGATTGATAACTTACTTGGCTTGCTCACTGCTTATAAGCAATTTGTGAGTCAAAGGTTATTTGATACATGTGACAAGAAAAATGAGAAGATTGTGGCCTTGAAAGCTAATGACTCAAAAAGTGACAACTCCATAGTTGAGGAGGATGACGACATTGCTTCGATGCACTGTCTGTTCTAAGTTTTCTAAAAAAGAAGAAAAGTTTCATCAATAATAATGGAGCAAAGGTAAGAAAACTAGAAATTTTAAAGCATCATCTAACATAATCTATTTTGAATGCATGAAATCAGGCTACCTACGAACTGATTGTCCAAACCTAAGGACTCAATCAATAAAGGAGGAGAGTATTGAAAAGGAAAAGTTCAAAAAAGCGAAGTAAAAGACACAAAAAGCATTTTAGGCTGACCTTGCCTCAGAATCATCTAAATAAAAAGCAGAGGAGGAGGTATCAAATTGATGACTTGCGGCTAATGATAATCTTGATCATTCATATTAAGAAGAAGTATGTCAACTATTTAATGATGAACTTTTTATTATATATGAAAAAACTCATGATTCATATTGGAAGCTTAAAAAGATGTATGCTTGCTTAAATATTGACTTTTCTAATCTACAAAAGGAGCACGGTAATATGATAGGTAAGTATTCTACTTTAAATAGTGATCATATGTCTTAACTTAACAAATTTGATATATTAAATAATAAGCTTCTCAATATAATTAATGCATATGAATCCTTGATCTCAAAGTATCTTGAATTAGAAGATTCATTCAAATAGTTAGAAATATATGCAACTGAAGGATTATCTGGAGGTATTGTGGTATGTTGGAGAAGCAGTTTGGCATCTTTCAGTGTTCTAGAATTCTCTTCCCAATATATCATAGGGGATTTGGAAGTGTCTAACAAAAGAAAATGGAGAATTGCTACTATATACGGCAACAAAGATATTTACATAAGAAGATATCTTTGGGAAAGGTTGGAAGCCTATGTTAATGTTGATTTTCATATGGTATAGGTGGGGACTTCAACAGTTTACTTAACAAGGAGGATAAAAGGGGTGGGAGGAGATTCACATTCTCTTTGGGTCCTAAAGAGATGAAGACCTTTCTTACTTGCAATGACCTCCATGAGGTTAATTTTGTAGGGCCAAAATTTACTTGGTGATACAACCAATTGGGCAATGACCGGATCCTAGAAAGGCTAAACAGATGTTTTGTGAATTCTTGGGCCATTAACTCTACTAATGGTTTAGTGGTTAAACACCTTCCAAGAGTAGCTTCAGATCATTGCCCCATTATGATGAACATTTTTGGAATTCAAAATTTAGCCAAAAGAAATATCAAATTTGAAGAAATTTGGTCTTCATATCCAGTTTCAACTGGTATTGTGAGAAAGGCATGGGACATGAAAACTACAGGGAGTTTAGCTCAAGTGCTTAATGAAAAAAAGAAGACGGCTTTGAAGTCCCCATTCTTTTGGAGTAGAGCAAAGTTGAAGGACTTGAATTAACTAAAAGAAAGGTTAAAGCAAGAAATTGGTCAATTACAATTAAAAGAAGGAGAAGATGAATTTCTATCGGTTGAAGACATGTGGTGTTTAAACACAAAAATTAGTGAGCTCAATTCAACATTACTGTGCCTCAATACTTTGTGGAGGCAGCGATCAAAGTGCAATGGATGAAGGAAGGTGATAACAATACCAGATTTTTCCAATCATTTGCTAGTGCCAGGAGGAACTCAAATTTTATCTATAGAATAAAAGATGAACATGGAGATATTTTGGAGGATCAAAATCAGATTGAGAATGTTTTGCTAAGATTCTTCAATAGGAAATGGGGAGAAAAAAATTGCTCACTGAACAGGTGGCCAAAACCGAGATGTATGTTGGATGAGGAGGACAAAACTTGCTTGAACCCATGCTTTTCTATTGAATAAGTGGAAAAAATGGTAAAAGGATTAGTGGGATTCATTGCTCCGGGGTATGTGGCATATCATAAACATTTTTCAAAAACTATTGGTCTATTATCAAAGAGGATGTTTGGACTGCTTTGAACCATTTTTTTAATTCAGCCAATATGTGTGAGAATTGGAAAGAAACCATCATTATGCTGATTCCTAAAGTAAGTAACCCTTCAACTCCATCCAATTATAGACCTATTAGTTTGTGCAAAACTATTTACAAGATAGCGGCCAAAGTTTTGTTGAATGGAATGCCTGGCTTGATCCCAAAATTAATTTCTAATGAGCAAAGGTCCTTATTAAAAGGTAGATCTATTTCAGATAACATTCTTATAGCTCAAGAAATTATCATAAATTCAGAACTTCTAAATCATCAAATGGGTTTATTTCATTCAAAATTGACATGGTGGCCAGCTCTAAACAAATCTTTGGATTTCCTATTTTTTTCTCGGAACTGATCATGGATTGTGTTATGAATCCATATTTTTCTTTGTTGATTAATGGGATTAAAATTGATGGGATAAAGGCAAAGTGTGGTTTTCAGCAAGGGTGTCCATTATCACACTTCCTATGCATTATTTGCTCTCAAGGACTATCTAATACTCTATTCAAAGAGGAATTGATTGACATAAAAATCAATACAAATAGCCCAAAGATCTCCCACTTACTTTATACAGATGAAATAGTGATATTCTCAGATGCAGAAATTAAAAATGTCAAGAAGATCAAAGGAATTTTTAAAGAATTCTATGGAAGGCCTGGACAGAAAGTTAATGAAAGCAAGTCTGTTTTGCTATTTAGTAAAACGGTGAGAAGACGTAAAAGGAAAGCTATTTCAAACATCATGGGATTCAAATCGATCAAAGAATTTATCTTCCTTGGAGTTAAGGTGGATTTAAGAAGATTAAGAAGGATGGCCCTTACAACCATTAGAGTGCTGCTAGCTTTTACTTACTTTAAATGATTCAAGCTGCATAATATGGACGTTAAAAGTGTCTTTCTAAATGGGAAAATTAAAAAAGGAGTATATATTGAGCAACTCCCAGGTTTTGAGAACTTTAATTTTCTTAATCATATATTCAAACTAAAGAATATATTATATGAATTGAAGTAAGCCCCTCGAGGTTGGTATGAAAAGTTTGAGCACCCTCCTCCTAAGTAGTGTAGACATCACCCTATTCCTAAAGAAGAAAAGAGATGGTCAACTTTTTTTTTATATTAATGTTAATTATTATACTATTTAGATCAATAAATAAAACTTTTGTGATGAATTCATAAAAATAATTAGTGAGGAGTTTGAGATTATCAATATGAGAGGAAACCTTAAGTAGTGGGATTTAAGAAACCCTAATTTTCAAGAGATCCATCTTTTGTTTTTACAGTATAATACATGTATTGCACAGTACAGTTAGTGTAATTCATACTTATCCAGCAAGATCGTTCAAATGAACTATTTAACCTTTATAACAATTTATACAGTACAATCAAAACATCATACAATACACACTATAGAAATTTCTTTCATTTATTTGGGATGACTCCTATAATAGTCAACTTGATACACTATTGATCATCCAACACTGTGATTATCATATAGTACAATCAGTAGAAAAATCATCATTTTCATTTGGTATGATTTATGGAATGGCCAATTTCATATCTGGACAATCATACAGAATGAACTATATCATACAGTATGACTGGTCAAAATAATTATTTATAATTGGATTGTGTGATATTGAGGTATTAATTAAGAAATATTTTAATTAGGGCATACAGTAGGATCTAAATCGTACTATATGATTAACATATAATTAGTATCTTTGTTAACCTCTAGAGACTAGAGCTTTGATAGAGCATAATAGATTATATTATAAGAATTAAAACTATATAATATGAAATGAGGTTGTACAATAAAAAGCTAAATTTATTTAGTACGATGTTCCTAAAAAAATCTCTCAAAACTATTTTTTAATTTCTCCCTGTGTGTGCAAGGTTAGCTAGCAATGATATCCACCCAATTACTAGATACAATTCAAGAAAGGAAAAAATTATAAAATAAAATGAGCACTGACTGTAACCCTAGTTTACCAGTCATAAGTAGATTAAAAATTCAAGTGAATGATGGACTAATTTCTTGAAGTGTTAGTACACACAAAACAAAATAAAATGTCAAAAAAATAAGAGAAAATAATAAAAGATACAAGAATGTTTGTTACCATCAAAATCACGGTGCTTGGATAAGATTTATAACAATTACCTAGTAATAAGGCATATAATGGTACACTAGTACGGCTAACCTTTAATCCTAATTCTCTAAGGGGTATAGCACAATACACCCGGTGCTAACGCCCATGACCAAACTAATGAAATGTAATATATGCTTACATATTTATTGAAAAAGAATTCTAACTAACCACCTAATCACTTAAAATTATGTTATCCGGTTCTTTTGAAAGATAGATGGATGGGTGAGTTTTTGAGATTTAAGGATGATGTCTAAGAAATTCTAAGTGGCCTTATACTTATGAATGATGTTATGTCACTAAGACTAATGCAATTAAATTTTAATTTTAGTTTGTTTCTAATGCAATGTGTTCTAGTTAAAATAGCTAAATCATGAAAGCTTGAAATTTAAAGAGAGCATATAAGAATAAGTTTTTAAAGACTAGGATTTTTAAGGTTTAGCACATTATCCTCATAGGTATTATTATCTAAAATCTATCCTTGGGTGGGGAAGTGTTCTAAGCAAGGAAAAAAAATACATAAATATGCATGTGATCCCGGACAACCTCCGACTTATTTTCTTAGGTCATTTATCTTTCTATGTTATTTGATTCGTATATATTTATTTTTTAATTATGAGTAGAAGAATTTTATCCGTAAGATCCTAGCAAAGTGCACGTACATACAAATGTATGAAAGAAACCTATAAAAAGCATACCATTTCTATTAAATAAATAGAGTGAAGAATTATTCATATCAAAAAGATATCAATCAGAGCAAAGTGTCTAAGTTCCATGTGGAAAGTGTCACTTATTATACAACCTAAAATACTAAAATTTAAAGGTGGCCAGGCTTCATTGACAACAATTTAGGTTCTAAATATAGGGAAAGACCCAAGTTTTAAAAATGAGGCATTTTTTAGTCTTTATTTTCATCTTATTTATTTTACTATTCTTTTTCCATCACTCTTCTTGTTGAACACATTCTAATAGAATATCCAAGTGAAAAAAAATTCCTTAGAAGGTACTTTATTTTCTCTTCTGATTCCAAATACTTTATTAAAATGCCTCATTATATAAACCTTCATAACTCTTGTAAATAATATATAAATATAATTATAAATATAAATATAAATATATATACATATAAAGACTCTATATCCCTGCACATTAGTAAGAAATTTATATATTGAAATAATAATGATGAAAATCACAAATCAACCGTTTGCTCATTTTTGAACAACCTGTAAGCTTGACCATGCTTTTATTAACTAGGGGGCCTAAGCTTTTGAAGCACATGTATAATATTTTATTAGTTTAAATCATTTTTAACTTTAGCTCCTTTTCATAGCCCTATATAAGCTTGGCCACCTATAGGAAATGTCATGAGCATCTAGATCGTTACTAACTTAGGGGTAATATTTTGCCCATGACATTATGGAGAGATATCAATAATCATCATATAAATCTAACACAATAAAAAGTAAATCAACTAGCACACATTTCACATGCATATCTACATATCACAAAAATAGAAAAGAAAATACTGGCCTAACTTAAATCTAGAGTTCATGTCCTACGAATAGATCTAGGATAGCAATGACATCTTTGTTATTAAGAAGGCTTGTAACACTTCTAGAACTAAACATACTTCTTCTAAAATTTTTATTATGTTACCGCACAAAAGCATTCCCACTTCTACTGCTACTTAAATGTGGAGATTCATGCATAATTATGTTCCTAGGGGTGAGATTTTAACAAAATGTGGCTTTGTTTTAGCTTCAAAGTGCCAATGTTGCTTTCATGTTGAGAATATAAATAATGTTTTTATTTCTAGGCATATTACTACTAAAGTTTGGATTAATTTTGGGGATATTTTTAAACATAATTATTTTAAGGGTAATATTTCTATTAAGGAAATCCTCCATTTTTGGTTCACTAATGTGAGAGGTCATATTGCAATCTTATTCCCTCCCTTATTCTCAGATACCACTAGATTGTAGGAATAACTCTCTTTTTAACAATATCACTATAAATAATGACAAAATTATTAGAGATATTAAAGATAAAGTTTATAGGTTCTCTAATGTTAATATTTTGAGCTATAAGAAATTTAAATGTTATTTTTATGTTTCTAAGGAGTTTGGTATCGTCCTTCATGATAAGGTTTTCAATGAAGGGTATGGATTGATTTTTTGGATTAAACCTCCTAAAAAATGTTCAAGTTAAATAGTGATGGGTCGATTAAAGGGGAGAAGTGTGGCTGTGTTGGTATCATTAGAGAATCTATTGGTAATTTTGTTGTTGCTTTTGCTAGTCCACTTCCAACTTGGTCTTTTATTTTCTTTGAAATTTCTGCTATATTGTTTGGATTGAAATTATGTCTTTCCCTCGGTCTGGTTAATATTTGGATTAAAGTTGATGCATTAGATATTTTTTTTGTCTAAAAGAAAATGTTGAGAAGATTTGTAGTCCTAAATATTTCTTTCTTATTAGAGAAATAAAATTGCTTTTGATTTTATTTAATATCAAGTTGATGCATATTTATATAGAAGGCAATGCTTGTCTTGATTGGTTAGCTAATCTTGGTTTTGACCTCCAATTTCTTACAAATTTTCTTATAAGCAGTTCCCTTCCTTTATTAAAGGCATCATTAGATTAGATAAACTTGGTTTCCCTTATGTTAAAAAATAATGTTTTTTTTACTAGGTCAATCTTTGGCCTTCTTGTTATTCTGCTACTATGCTTAGTTTGGATGGTTATTTCTAGGTGGTGAATTCTTTGAATGTTATTTTTCTTATTCTTTCCATGCTTTACGACATTGGGCCGAGTGATGAGAGTATGTTTTTTGCTATGAAATTTTTCCTTAATATCAAGTTCTACTTCTCTTTTGCTTCCTCAATTATGGACGAGAATGAATTTTGTAACATGTTGCCTTCCCATATTGAAAATTTATGAGTTGCTAGATTCTTATTTTTTATATGAATAGGGCTTATAATAATTTTAGATGGATGATTTCTTGCCTTCATTTATTTGGCAATCAGCAAAATAGTGTTCTTAACTTACATGTCAATGCTAACTGTTTGGATTAGCCTATTTTGAGCAATGATCGGAGATTCAATTATACTGATCATTACTCTGTGTTGCTCATCTACTACATGGGTTAATTCGAATTATCTCTTCAACAGTTTTTTCTTCTATCATTTCTAGTGCGTTAGTTTATTCGTGTTCTTTCCATGGCATGTCAGCTCTATCTTAGTGCTCTTTAATTTTAATCATGTGAAGCTTAAGGCTTTATCTTAGTTTATCAGGAGGTTTTGCTAGGCTATTTAGGTGAAAGTGTGTGGCTGTGTGCTACTCCTTTTTTCATTTAATAGTGTATATTTTTATTCTAATGACACATTCCTGTACATGATCATTGGGAGCCTGGGTGGGTTTGGGTGTAGACTTGTGTGGCACTTTATTTTTGTTCATGGTAGCATTACAAATACTACACGCCTGACTTTGTATTGCGATCCTTTTCATTTTAGCATTTTCAGGTCAGATGTTTCTACTTGGTTTCTTGAGTCTTCTTTAGATTAATGCTATTTTTTAATTTTAGATTTGGTATAATGTCTTGGGTTTCTAGTGCTTTATATTTATGCTATTAGAACTAGTATGAGCTGATAGTTAAAAATTATGCTAATTTTCCTGTTGTTGGTTATGTTTTACCTGGTTACTGCAATTAGTATACTTACTATTGATATATTAATAATTGTACTGATTTTCTTTTTGTTGGATGAGCTTTACTTTTCCACTACATTTGGCATATTTACTATTGTTATATTATTTATATGGCCTTGTATTTTAGTGATGAGCGTGTTTTATCTAGTTGTGCTATTTGGAGTATCATTTCCTTTTACACTATTTAGTGTGTGTTGTGGGATCAACATTTTTTTTATTATTTAGTATTGGGTTATTAGCATTATAAATTCATATACTTATTCCACACCTAATATCTCTTTCATGAATTTAGGTTTAAATTACACTATAGTTTTCTCTTGCATGTTAATTTTGAATTATCATATAGTGTGCAAAATGGTCTTTTGAGCTACTGGATTAAGATGAATAGATGTGGGGGAGAATTCTAATCTTTTTATAGGGTTATATTTTTGGGTGTTAACATCGAGCTTAATGATAATATTTTTTCTTTCTCCTTCTGGGTTTTAACTTCTGCCATTATAGCATGTTATTAAATTTTTTTGTTCTCATTCATAGTGGGGAAATCTGGCTCGTAGGATCTTTTTTGACTTTTTTTATCTTTTTTGAGCAATATGGAGCAGGAGGTCCCCTCAAGGAACTTGTACTTATTATTATTAATAATGTGTTGGCACGTCTGTGGGTTTTAAAAAAAAAAAAAAAAAAAGATCTACATGTGTGTAATTGGTTGTGTGGTTTTGGGTATGTCATATATAGGATAATTTGTTAAAGTTGTGTACAATTTTGATTTTTTAAAGGCCAAAGGGAAACTTTACTTTGAGTTTGAATATTAATATCTTAAGGTTAATTTTAAAAGTTTACATTTTGTGTGTAGTGATTACTACCTTTGTTTTTTTTTTTTGAATAAAGGATGCAAATAGCATTAAAAGAGCAACAAGAAAAATACAAATGTCAACAACTAAGAGACTCCTTGACAGTCCTTCCTAAACAAGTGTAAAAAACTTGTTGGAAGTTCTGTTTCAATAAAAGGGTCCCAAAAAAAATCACCTAACAAAGCAAGATTAGCACAATAATCGGCCACCTTATTACAATATCTAGAAGTAAAGAGAAAAAGAATATTTTTGAATACTTGAAGGAAGGATAGATCCAAATTTGTACCTTTATTAGTCTTCACTTTGATAGAATTTTGGAGCATCTTTATGATATTCACTTTATCTCCTTCAATGATTATTCACATAACCAATCTTGTATGTATTTCTCCATCATGAGGATTGCTTTAAGTTCTAAATGAGCACTGTCCCAATGATTCATCATCTTTTCGTATGCACAGATCATTCTCCCTTTGCAATCTTTGATCAGCCCTGCTATTCCCGCCAAGTTTGAATCCAGTAAAGCAGCATCTACATTCAATTTTAACCAACTTTCAGGAGGGGGACACTAAGCTTTAGGCAGCAAGTGCTGGTTAGTGCTCCAGTTCTTCTCGGTTGGTGAAGATTGATAGAAGGATGTCTGAGATATGACTTCTGCTGCTATATATGCAATAAGAAGTTCTGAATTCCCATGTTTGCCCAGATTCTGTGATCTCCAGTTGTAATAAACAATCAATGCACATATCTTTGCAAGACCATTATCAGCTTTGTAACTGAGCTCTTCAATGCATTCATCCAGATTTTGAAAGGAAGGGACGTTAAAACCCCATTGTCTCAATTTTGTTATAATCTCCAAAAGCTTTTCAAATTTAGTGGCTATATGCTCTGTATCTTCCCTCATCTTGCTTCCTCTAGGACAATCTGAATTGTTCGTTAATTTCCTATAGTTTAACCAAGAATTAGTTGGTAGAGCGTCATTCAGCACTCTCCACCAAAACAAATGAGTTTTTTGATTGAGTTTCAGCTTTTTCAGCCAATTAGACCTGCAAAGATTACTATCAAGATTCCTGTTAATGGCTTCATTACAAAGAGATGATATGGTCCTCCTCGAATTGCTGCAAACCAATTCAATCTTATCTTCTCTATTGTTCTCCCCTTTGTCCATTTTAAGAATCAAATTCATCATATCTTCAGAGAAACATTCAGCCAATTTCTCTAAATTCCAGTTTCCATCTTGGTCCATAAGATAAGAAACTTTTTTATCTAAGAGTTCTGCTATATTGCACGTAGCAGGCCAACTTTTAAGATTACGGTCAAGAATCCAGTTGTCATTGATAACATTAACGCTATTACCATTGTTGACTTCCCATCTAATAATGGTTTTCAGGAACTTGATGCTGTCTTTGATGATTTTCCAAGTTGATGAAGAGCCTTTTCTCATATCTTCCTCCCAGATTTTATCACCATACTTCATTTTGAGATTTTTACAGAGCAATGAGTCATTATTCTGTAAATACATCCATGCTAGTCTTTCTCTTAATGGTCCCTGCCTTTCCGATGCACCTTGGATGCAAAAACCTCCCAAACTGGTAGGTAGACATAGATTTGACCAAGCGATGTAGTGCATTCCCTGATTTCCATTTTCTATATGCCACAAAAAATTCCTACACACTTTGTCGATTTTAAGCAAAATACTTTTAGGAACAAGGGAGTGAGCTACCTGGTAAGAGATCATGTTTGAATAGGCTGATTTAATGAGTGTTATTATTCCAGCCAAAGATAACCATCTAGCTCCCCATGAGTGAATTTTGCTCATAGCCTTTTCAACTGTACTGCTGAAATCTTCAGTTTTTAATCTCCTCAAGGTCAGTTTGATGCACAAGTAATTGAGTTCCTTGACTTTCTTATATCCAAAAATTCTATTCAATTTCCTTCTTCTTTTCCTGGTAACTCTCTTACCATATAAGACCATGGATTTTTGACGGTTTATAGCTTGTCCTATCCAGCCACAGTAATTTCTGAGAATGATCTTCAATTCTCTGGCGTTGTCACTGGATGCCTCTGCTACAACAAGAATATCATCTGCAAACAGCAGATGAGATAATTTCTCCATACTCAGTGCTAATTTCATCCCAAGTTTATTATTGCTCCTAAGAAGAGCCTTGGAAAGGAGATCAGAGGATAAAATGTAGAGACTTGGCGACAGGGGACTTCCCTGTCTGAAGCCGCAATTAGCCTGGATCCAATCCGTTCTTTTTCCATTTATCACTATAGAGTATTTTGGGTTAGAAACACACTACATTATCAGATGTATGATTACTGCCTTTGTTGCTAACTAGGGCCTTGAGGTTTATTTCACCCTCCTTGGGGATAACATAATAGCCTCATAGGCTCGGGTTATCCAGTAGTAACTAACTAAGTTAATTTTTTTGGTTGAATATTATGGGTTAATTAATTGATTTTAAATGTTTGATTTATTATTTGATTAAATTTTAGATAAATTATTACCTTTAGAAATTTCAAGTTGAGTTGAATTTTTAATGAGTCTTTTGTTCTGTTCATTTCTACCAATTTTAATATTTTATATTATTAATATTTAGGTTTGTTATTTATTTCCAATTCATAAAGAGATTTTGGATTATGTATATAATTAATTATGAGGAGATTTAATGAATTAGAATTTGAGTTTTATAAGTCTTTTATCTTAGAATATTTTTGTTTAGATTTTTTCTTTTTTTCTTTAAATGCATTTTATAACTCTTGAATTTAATTTTTTTTTAAATGAATTTTATTTATTTAATATTAGATTAAGTGGTGTTTAATATTTTAATTAAATTTAGTTCAAGTTTATGTTCAAATTTTACCTTTTAGTGATTATGCGAGTTAGTTATGGTTGATTGATGAAAGTTAAACATATTCTTTCATGCAATTTTTGTTTAGATTATTATCGATTCATTGGAGGTTTTAGATTATTTACTAATTTTCACTCATGATTAATCAAGTTTAGATCAATAATATATATTAACCCTATAGTAAGATGTTACTAAGTTTTCTATTTTTAATGTTTCCCTTATAAAGGGTGCATGCATCCTAAATCTAAGTTCTATAAGTCTCGTCCATAATTTTTGTCCTAAAATGATACTATTATTTTATGGAAGTATAATCACTGTCACTAACCCCTTTGACATATGCACAAGTGCAACTAGGTTTAGGGTTCCTAATAAGTAATAGTAATTTTGAAAAAGAAACTGTTGCAAGGTCCTAAGGGTAGGGGATCGTACAATCAGAAGGGCTCATAAGGGCTCATAAGGGCTTGTAACACCCCTATTTAGAATGAATGGCACCGACTAATACTCATATCCATTGTTCAAGCACCTTCACCGAGGAACAAAAGGTGAGAAAAAGTAGAAGAAGAAGAGAGAAGGATTAAGAGAGAAAGAGAGCTATCATTTACTTTCCAAAATTCAATTTTTCTAACAATAACTCAATGAACTCATCTTTCCACCAAAGTCATCATAATGAAACCATACACATTTTGAGAATGAAAATCAAGACTATAGTTCTCAAAACCAAGCAACAAGAAAACAACTCATTTTAGGTTTAATATCAACTTAATTGCATTCATAAGAAAGAAGATTTGATGCAATCAACCCTTCCCACATTCCAAGAAAATATTACAATGTTAAATTGATTCCTATATAAGCACCCTATCATCCACCATAATTCTTTGGAACTAAATATGCACCCAGCCCATTTACTTGTCCCAATTCTCCATTTAAGACAAATGTAAATGAGGGAAAGATTGTTTTGATGGAAGCTCAGTCCACCTTAGAAGAACTCAAAAGACCTTCCAACATATAGCTCGCAATCCAAAGCTCAAAGAAAAATATACAACCTTACATTAAATCAAGTCGAACTCACAAGCTTCACCAAATGTCAAATACATAACCAAAGTTTTCCAAGAGCTCAAAACTAGCCTCATATTATTAGAAGGAAGAAAGACAGAAAGAAAAGTCATGATTTTCTTGAATTGATCAAAACCCTTATCTAACTTCTCAAGCATAGTTATGTAAACCAATCTTCACCAGCATAACCCACCAAATATCTAAAGAAAGGAAACCAATTTAGATAAAATCTCTTCAAATCACCTCATTAAAATGCTTGCTATCAATTTAACATCACAAAATATAGTTTCTTTCCAATACACTTCAAAAGACACACTCACAAGGCTTGTGAGCGCCAAAAAAATACTATAAAACTCCACATATCTCTAAAGTGATAAAAGATACAATCAAGGCCCCAATACAAAAATGCAAAACAAGACACCAACAACTCCAACCATTCCATCTGATAAGCCAAATATGTGAGAAATTTTTATTTCTTGTATTTATGAATTCCAAGGATCATTCTAGTTTTATAGATCTTACATGCTTTTTCATAAATATGACAAAGATAACTCTCAACATTCATGCGAATCTAAAAAAATTAGAGATCTACAAAGAATGACATCTCATATTATAAGAATACACTTCACACCCTTCTCTAAAAATATTTTCATCAAACAATTGATATGCAACATGTCCAGGATTATATAAAACTAAACTAGCATGGGAACCATAACATATACACATGTTTGATTGGAATCATCCAAATGATCTACACAAGTTCCCTTATAATTCACACAATAACAATCTTGTTACCAACAATGCTAACAAGGACTTTTATCTCCAACAATATTTATAAGGGCATGCTAGATATCACTTTTTTATCACCATAAAACAACCTTTTGTTTACACAAATGGAACACAAGAAAATATATAGCCAATTAGCCATGAACAAATAAAATTCTGCATGGAAAGTTCTACAATTTTTTTTTTTAAATAAATTAAAACAATCATTCAACAACATAAAAGAGAAATTAAAACAAACATTATTCTTCATATTTCAAATAATCATAAAATCTCCATCCACTACTGATTCGTTTACTTTAAGAAAAAGATAGAGTAACATAGGTCTTGTCACCAATCTATATATCACATTCATTAAAGAAGTCAATCACTAGGCTCCAACATTTCTCTTAACAACAACTCTAATTAAAAGATTATTATGACTAAAGACATGCTATAAAAAGAAATCCTGACATAACTCTTCACTTCAATAATGGACCAATACATTTGAAATAATAAGTAGACCACATAAAGCTTCATATAATTTTGATATAGTTCAATAATTTTGTTTCTTAAAATCAGAGCAAAAATTATCTAATTAAATCTTGCCAACCTTAACCCCAAATGAAACCAAATCAAACCGGAAGAACTTCCTAACTTCAGTAGTTTTAAATTCAAGAGAAGAAGAAGATAATGAGAGAAAGTAAAATGAAGAAGAAGAAGAAAAAGAAGAAGGGATGAAGGAAATGAAATGAAGTTAAGGGAAGAATAAGGAAATAGAGGAATTAAGGGGGAGATGTTACCATATAAATAGAGAGAAGCAAGGGGCTAGGGCTTATGAACAAGGGAGGATCATCTGTCTGGGCTTCTTATCTTTAGCTAGGTATGTGAATGAAGAAGAGAGATAAGGTGAAAGAAAAGGGATTGGGGCCTTGGTCTTCTTGTGATCCAGTGAGAGGAGGAAGAAAAAGAAATCGGGATGAAAGCTCATTAGTTGGATCAGACACGGATGTCAGAGTCAGAGACCGACGGGATAAAGGATCCTGGATCAAGAGCTGAGGCAGAGCTCAATGTTAGCTTTGACTTTTCAGGGAGGATCTACTTGAGGCATACAAAGGGAGCAGGTGTTACAAAGTAGTGTTTAAAACTATATTTTTATATCAAGCGTGTTTTTGATGATAGGAAAATATTATTATGTTCATTACTATTTCTCTTAACACATTTTAGAAAAATTTTGTTTGTGTTTTTTGTATTTACTAATTTTTTATGGAAATCATACTCCAGACTACCGAAGACTTTAAGATAGATTTGATTAGGGTTTCTTGTAATTGAAGTTTGTATTTTTTCTTTTTTTCTTGAGTTTCAGAGAGTGTGATTATAATTGGGTAACTATGCACACACACACACACACACACACACACACACACTAGGGGAGAGAGAGTTAAAACTTGTATTATTAAAATTGATCATACTATACAATTCATGAATCATACTTGATGATTTATCCTTAGTGTTCTTCCAAAAAGAAGTTAATCGAATCATTGCTTGGAAATTTCTTTTATACTATTCATATTGTATGAACATTTTTTTGTACATACAATATCCAAAGTACAAAATGAATACGTATTATATCATCCCAAATTAACTCACCAAATTTTGAACTGATCATACTATATGAATGACCTTTATACAGACAACATCCAGAGTATGAAATGGGTACGTACTAGTTCATCCGAAATGAACAGGTAAAATTTTGAACTATTCATATTATACGAAATTAGTTTCATACAGACAATGTCTAGAGCGTGAAATGGACTCATAAATTTTTATACCAAAGGAAGCATGACTTAATTAAACTGATCGTATTATAAAGGATGAATATCATGCAGTGCCCCGACCAGTATACGAAATGCATTCTTAAAGAATTGTACCTGTTGAACTTGTTCATTTTTGAACTGTTCATACAGTGCAATGTCAGTTCTTACATATGTTTGATAGATTATGAAAATAGGTTTGTCTAGTTTCATACAAGGACTTTTTGAACTCTTTGTATATAACAAATACTATCGTATTGTATGATCCTAGACAGTTAAATTGAAATTTTTAATTTTTTGGATAATTTTTCTTGTCCTTTCTATATAAGGTCCTAAAAATTGATTACCTAGATAACTCTTACAATGATTTTTTTTTAGAGTGCACTTTGGGAGTGATTAAAGAGTGACATATTTCTTAAGAGAGATTTGTAAAGGGATTCATAAGGTTGCCCAATAAAGAGGATCACTTGCTTCTTCCTCTAAGTTCTTCCCTACTTTCTTGAAGGCTCTTGAAAGAAATTTTTTAAAGGAGATCTGATACTCTGTAGACACTAGGAGGGTATGAAAGGATGATTGTATTCTACCAACACTAGGATGGTATGAAAGGATGCTTGTTCTCGACCATCACCAGTAGGGTGAAAAATGATGAGTCTTTAGGAAGTGGACGTAGGTCTAATTAGACAAAACCAATATAAAATTCTATCTTCATTAATTTTTACATTTTTAGTACATTTTTATTCTCTACAAATTTTATTATTGTTGTTAAAAATTATTTTTGAAAAAATTTATCATTGTGATTAAAAATTTAAAATTGATTTTTTAATTTACTAAGAGAATTTTTAAATTACTAATTCACCCCCTTCTTGGTTAGTCTTGGGACAATTGTATTAGCCTCATAACCTATTCAAACTTTTTAGTGGTATCAGAGTCTATTTTTGAAAATTAAGGTTTAGACAACTTTTTAAAAATGATCATGACTACTTTTTAAAATTGTATCACACCCGAAGAATATTCGATCACTAGAACACCACTTTTTGATAACATCCCTTTCAACTTTTGGATAACACATATGTCTACTTTTTTTAAATTGCTTGACTATCACATGTAGATTTTAGTACATGAAGTACATGACTATGAACTCTTTCACATGAAACTAAATGAATTAATGACTGACATGTACACTCATTTTACATAGATAGTCACTATGTTGTATGCTTTAGGTAGGGAGCTAGTTAATTCATATAAAGTAAATAAAATACTTCATTGTTTACCGACATATTATGATGCAAAGATGACTACTATAACTAAATCTAAAGACCTAACTATTTATTCTATTGATTATCTTTTTAAATCATTAATTACTTATGAACAAGGAGTGATACAAAGATAGATTAATGCAGGTGAAAAATAGAAGGAGAAAAATATTGCATTGAAAGTGGATTACTCAGAAAGTGATTAGTATCATCTTGAGGATGAAGATTATATTTCCTTAATGATGAGGCAATTTAGAAGTTTCTTTAAGAGGATGCAAAGGAGACCTCAGTAGTGGAATAAGGGTAAGGTTCACAAAAAAACTAAAGCTTATAATAATTCTATGTTCATTTAGAAGCTTATGAATGCAGGAGGCCTAGACATATCAAATTCGATTTCCCAATTCTCAAAGTTAATCGTAGGAAGGAAAAGGTTGAGAAGAAAAATAATGCTATAAAGGGTAATTAGAGATTATAGAGAGAATTCTGGGCAGACTCAGCTTAAGATTTCTCAAAAGCAGAAGCAGAGAAGGAAGTCACAAACTTGTGTTTAATGGCCGACAAGCTTGACTAGTCAGATTAAGAGGAGGTATGTGACTTAACATACAATGAATTATTTAAAGTTTTTGAGAAAATTCATATTGCGTATAGGAAACATAAAAAGATTAATGATAAGTTGAACTTAGAATTTTTAAATTTATAAAAAGGGCATGAAGTTCTTATGAATGATCACATATTGATTGATAGCAACCACATGAAACTATTGGATGGGTTTGATGATTTGAAAAAAAATATGAATTACTGAAATCAACACATACTGAACTTAAAAATGATTTTAAAATATTTATGGATGAATCTAATCATAGAGAGCATTATTTGAAATTTAATAATGCTATTTTAAAATGTGTTAACTCATATTTTAAAGTGAAATTAAAGTACTTAAGGAAAACAGGACACCCCCTACACTTAAATAATTCTTTAATTATGATCAGAAGCCCAAAATTTCAAAACATAGGAAAAATGTTATAAATATCGTAGATTGATAAATCCTTTTCCTGGAGTTTAATGTTTTTCTTATGGAATGTTTGGTGATATATCTTAAACTTATATGATTCATAGTATAACATATCTAGTGTGGAAATCTAAGATGCATAAAATATTGTATATCAAAGATGCATGTAGATTATTATTACCAAAAGGTGAACTTAAACTTGTTTGGGTTCCTAAGTCTAACATTTGATTAGTTTTTAGAAATACTCTTATACAAGATTTGACGAGGGAATTTAGTATCTGGACAGTGGATGTTTGAAGCATATGACTGGAGACATGACATAATTCATATCATTGGAAGCCAGGAATGGAGGCAAGGTTATTTTTGAGAGAGAATACCATAAAGAAAGTGGTATGTTCATGTATAATTAGCAACAAGAATATTTTTTCATTAAAAATGTCTTCTTGGTAGAAGGCATAAAGCATAACTTATTGAGTATTAGTTAGCTATGTGATAAAGGTTATAGTGTAAAGTTTTTCCCCAAAAGCTGTATAATAAGTCAAAATGAAATTGATGTATTGCATGGAAATCTGGTAAATAGTATGTGCATGCTTTATTTGATTTTTTTGGTATCTTCTAATACTTTTTATTTTAAAATAATTACTGATGAATCATGGTTATGGCATAGAAGATTTTGTCACGCAAGCATGAAAATCTTGAAAAGATTACCCATAAAGATTTGGTTAGAGGAATACCTAAATTAGACTTCACTAAGGATCTCATGTGTGATGCATATAAATTAGGAAAATAGGTGAAGTCCTCTTTTCATTCCATTATGGATCTTAGAATAAGAAAACCATTGGAAGTCATTCATATGGATCCTTTTGGATTGATTAGCACTGTTAGTCTAGGAGGTAAAGTTTTTGGATTTGTAAGAGTTGATGATTTTTTTAGGTTCATTTGGGTTAAGTTTATGTTTCATAAGAGTAAATCATTTAAGGAATTTAAAAGATTTTTTACTTGGATTTAGAGGAAATTAGGGTGTAAGATTTTATTAATTTAAAGTGAGCATGGAGAAGAATTTGAAAATAATAATTTTGAAGATTTTTATAAAGAATATGGAATTTATTATAATTTTTCAGCACTTAGGACCCCTCAATAGAATGGGGTTATCAAAAGAAAGAATAAAAGATTAATACAAGCTGCTAGAGCCATGTTGGTAGAATGCTCACTTTCAAAATATTTTTGGCTAAAGCAATGAGTATAGCTTGTTATATTCTAAATAAGGTGAATATTAAAACAAAATTGAAGAAGACACCCTATAAACTTCTTAAGGGTAGAACACCTAATCTTTCACATTTGCATATTTTTTGATGCAAGGTTTTCATTCACAATAATGATAAAACTCCTTTAGAAAAATTTAGTCCTAAATAAGATGAAGGAATTTTTCTTGGATATTCTAGTGTTGGCAAATCCTATAGAGTTTTCAAAAAGAGAACTTTGGTAGTTTACGTGACCATACATATTATATTTGATGAATTTAGCATTTTGGAAGAGCTATGGTGGGAAGAAGATCATATTTAAAATATATCCCAAGGAA
The DNA here is from genome assembly GCA_016618105.1 of Dendrobium huoshanense. Lineage (NCBI taxonomy): Eukaryota > Viridiplantae > Streptophyta > Magnoliopsida > Asparagales > Orchidaceae > Dendrobium > Dendrobium huoshanense. Next base: position 53,116,983 of record CM028353.1, on the reverse strand, counting down.
TTAAAACTTCAAATTTAGAACAGAATGTTAGATAAAAAAACCCATTGCCAAGAGAATGTAAATTTTCTAAGACTCATCCTAAGGAATTAATTTTAGGTGAACCTAGTGAGGGTATTAGAACTAGGCATGGACTTAGCAATGAACTGAACTATTTTTCCTTTATATCTATTATTGAATCCACTAATATAAATCAAGCACTTACAAATGAATTTTTAATTTTGTCCATGAATAAAGAATTGAATTAATTTGTTAGAAATGATGTTTGAGAATTAATTGAAAGGCCTAAGGATTAAAATATTGTTAGAACCAAGTGGGTGTTCAAAAGTAAAAAGAATAATTTAGTTATTATAATTATAAAATAAAGTAAAATTATTGGCCAAGGGGTATAAAAAAAAAAGAAGGGATTAATTTTGAAAAACTTTTTCCCCTGTAGCCAGACTTGAAGCAATTTGGGTTTTATTAACATTTACCTATTTTAATGGTTTTAAATTATATTAAATGGATGTTAAGAGTACTTTTCTTAATGGGCTGATATAAAAGGATATTTATATTGAGTAACCTCTAAGTATTGAAAAATCTAAAATCCCTAATCATGTATTTAGATTGAAAAAGGCATTGCACGAACTAAAATAGGCACTAAGGCTTGGTATGGGAGGTTAAACACTTTCCTATTAGAAAGAACATTTGTTAAAGAAGTGTTGACACCACTCTCTTTTTAAAAAGGATAGTAGATGACATACTCATCATTCAAATATTTGTTGATGATATCATATTTGGATCTATAAATAAAAATTTTATGATATTTTTTCTAAAATAATTAGTAGTGAATTTGAAATGAGTTTGATGGGAGACTTGAGTTATTTTCTTACTTTTAGCATAAAACAAAATGAAGATGAAACTTTTCTTAGTTATTCAAAGTATATTAAGGACATCCTAAAGAAATAAGAAATAGATAATGCTAAACCAATGAGTATACCAATGAGTTCCTCAGTGTGCTCAGATAAGGATTCTAAGGGAAAAATCTGTTGATCAAAAAAATTTAGATAAATAATTGGATCGTTGCTTTACTTGACTGCTAGCATATAAGAAATCATGTTTAGTGTTTATTTGTGTGCTAGATTTCAATCTGATCCAAATGAATCACATTTGAAAGTGGTTTAAGGAATTTTAATATATCTCTTCGTAACTCAAAAGTTAGGAATTTGGTATCCTAAGCATTGCTCTTCTTTTGAAATCATTGGATATTCTGATTCAGATTTTACATGATTTAGGATTGATCAGAAAAGTACTTCTAAAATTTGTCAATTCATAAGAAACTTTTTAGTTTTTTGGTCGAGCAAAAAATATAATTTAATAGCCACTTTTACTGCTAAAGCAAAATACATTGCCTTAGGTAGTTATGGGGCACAAGTTCTTTAGTTAAAATAATAACTAATTGATTTAGTATTTTTTATTATCACCATTCCAATTTTTGGCGATAATATAAGTGCGATACACATTTCAAAGAATCCTATTCATTATTTTTGAACCAAGCATATTGATATAAGACATCACTTCATTAGAGATTATATAACTAAAGGAGAAATTGAATTGCTTCATGTTGTTACTGAGAATCATCTTAATGACATTTTCATAAAACTACTAGCTTCTGAAACATTTAGCATTTTAAGAACTAGATTAGGTCTGATTGATCTTTATGCTTAAATTGAAATTATGCAAACTTGATTTTTTGTGTAATTATGTGTTTGTTTATTTTCTCTTGAAAGTTTGTTAGGGATGTTAAGCCCTATAGAGAACTGGCCCAAGCTAACCAAGAGGGGGGGGGGGGGGGGGCGGGGGGGGGGGGGGGGGGGGTGAATTGGTATTTTAAAATTTCTTTTCACAAAGAATAAAAATTGCATAAACCAAAATCACACCACAAAAATAAATGCGGAATTAAAAGTGCGGAAGCAAAAAAAATAAGAACACATAAATTTATAATGGTTCGGTCAACTCGACCTACGTCCACTCCTTGGAGGCACCCTCCAAGTATTGCACTATAAATCGTGACTCTCCTTTAGCCCCCACGGCTAGGCGGAGAAGCCCTCACAAGAACCTCCTTTTTGCCACCCCGACAAGGCAGAGAACCTACCTCCTTTTGCTTCCTCCTTAAGCTGGCAGAGAACCACAACCAAAAGCTAACTCCTTACCTCTACCAACCCTTCCACGGATGAGAAATTCTAGATGAAGAACAAGCAGAGCGATCCTTGAAGCAACCCTTGTGAATCCCCTCACAAGCTCCCCCTTACAAGATCCTCTCTCTCTCTCTCCCTCTCTCTCTTTCTCTCCTCAAGGTCTTCTCAGGTCAAGGCAGTAGCCAAAGGTCCTCAAAAACATTGAACAAGAGCTCTTAAATAGAAGGGCTTCAAAGGAGCTCATTAATTGCAAGTTGCCGACTTTATCGTCCAGGCCGATATGGATATCGGCCTGGATAATTAGTACAAAACTCAGAAGATCGGCCAGAGCATCGCCCTGGATACACTCCTGGATTATTGAAAATTGACTTAATCATCCAGGCCGATCTCACGATCGTCCTGGCCGATCAGTTCAAATCAGAGGAAAATCGTCTTGAGAATAGCCCTGGATACGAGCTGGCCGATATTTATCGTTTTGAAGTAACATAAGGTTTTTGACTGGATCGTCCTGGCCGATCCTGTGATCGTCCAGGACGATATGATCGTATCAATCATCCTTAATTAGTCCCTTGATTTCCTGATCAATTAAGGCATAATTTGTGAATATCTTTCAGGCCAATAAAGGATTGTCCTGGCCGATAATTTAAAAATACTGTATACCTCAATTGTCTATGACGGCAACTTCTTTCTATTTTGAGAATATCGTCCTGGCCGATATACGTATCGTCGAGGCTGATATGTTAATGATGGCTGCCTTAACTAAGAATCCTTATTTAAACTTTCTGTTTTAAGCCTGATCGTCCAGGCCGACAAAAAAAATCGCCCTGTCCGATATGAGTAAAAACAAAAATTCTAAGTCTCTCAAGTGTGTGTGTGTAGGGTTACTTAGCATTAGTCTCTTTGACCATTACAAGTATACTCAAAAAGTGAAAAACAAAAGTACAGACTGACTCAACCCTAAACCTACGTAATCCTGAACTGGCTTTATCTTGTTCGTCCGATCTTCGATTCCTGAAAAGTTAGAAGCAACAAGCAGTCCAAGAGAAATAGTGTTTGTTAATCATCAAAACATAAGCCATGCAAATGGATTTGCAACAATCTCCCCTTTTTTGATGATGGCAAATACAAGTAGGAAAATATCCAAAAAGTCTATTAGAATTTCAAAGTTTCAACAACTTTTCCTACCACATTCTACTCCCCCTTTTGTCATCACAAAAAGAGGGTCCAGATACAAAAGAAAAAGTAAACAGAGACTAAAAAGCAAACTACAAAAAAATAAGAAACAAACAACAAAAAGCACAGACTAAAAGAACGAGGGATCCTGATCATCTGATCAACACAATCCTGATATGTGATTTTGATAGGGCGTCGATTCACATAGGAGGTCAGGGCTGTGAAGCTAGGGTTAATACGAAGGTTTGCGAAAAACTCTTGAAGAAACTTGGTATTGAAAGCGAAAGCAAGAGACAGAATGAAGCAAAGGGAGGTGTGATAAAAAAGATCCATTACCGGATATGAGATCGGGGCAGGATTGATGATTCTGGAGACAGTTATCCCACACTCTTTGTAACGATGGTAGGCGGCTTCATCTTCTACTTTCCTGAAATGAGGGTCAATCCTAGCCCTCAAAGAACTCCTAGAAGTTTGTCGGACACGTTTCCCATTAGTCATAAAGAGGAGTTAGCAAGAAAACACAAGAGGAGAAAGGGTGGAGAGTGAAAAACCATGGCTGGAACGGCCAGAATTTAAAGAAATGGCCATATCGTCCTGGCCGATCGCAAAATCATCCAGGCCGATATGGCTCAATAATTACGTACAGGTCGATTGGTCAAAAAGGTGGTCCGATCGTCCTGGCCGATCAGATATCAGCCAGGATGATTAGACACAGGCGATCGTCCCGAGGAGTTAGGCCGGACGACCGTTGAAAAAGTAGATCGTCCGGGCCGATTAGGTGTATCATCTAGGACGATGCACAATAATTGATTGTACCGGCCAAAGTTAAAAATTTTTAAATCACTGCCACGTGTATCGTCTAAGACAAACAGTCGATCGGCCTGGCCGATTGTCCAATAATGGATCGTCCGGGGTCAAATTTAAAGATTTATACGTGCTGACACGTGGATCATCCCGGACGATCCAGTGTATCAGCCAGGATGATGCACATAAATTGCATCATCCAGACGAAATATTCTATCGACCATGACTATCATTAAGATTGCAACAGAGTTCGATCATATCGTACAGGATGATATAGGATCGTCCAGGACGATGAGTTACAGCAAGCACATAAAAGTTCAGCAGATGGATTTTGAAGAGAATTTGCCCTATCGTCCAGGACGATAAAGGTATCAGCCAGGATGATGTGACTAGAATTTGAAACATAAAGAAGATGGTGATGATCAAGGCCCTCAAAAATAAAACAAAAGAAAAACAATCAGAAAAACACAGTAAAAGAAAAGCAAAAACACATGGAAAAAAACAAATATTTTTGGATTTTAATTTTTCTAATTTTTTTGTTTTATGGAGGCATCATATGAGAAATTTTCAAAAAGTTAAACTTTTAGAGTTCCATAAGATCAAGGAGTTTAGCTAATCCTAATCAGACAAAGGTAAGATATCCAATTTTGTTAACCCTAAATCAGACGTTTTTTATGGTATAAAATTTCTTTTGAAAAACAATAATGCATAATTAAGAATAAACCTAATTGGGCAAAAAGAAGATTCAATCAAACTTATTTATAAAACCAACTCATAAATAATAAAACAAAGTACTTCTTCTCAATCATGGAATTTGAAATCAAGCCTTTGAATTCATCAAATAGTCAATGAGTTCTCTAAGTTTTAGAAGTTTCGAAAAGAGGGGATAGCATGCTCTTAGTGGGCTCATTTTATGCCTCTTGAATCTTTGATTGGCTCTTTGAGCATCTTTTGATTTTTGATACACCATTGTGTATAATTTTCCTTTTTCAATTTGACTTCATTGGCCTCTTTCCTTTTTAATTCTTGTAAGCTAAAAGCTCTTTTGCAAACTCTTAAAAGAAGCTCAGTTGTGAGTATATCCTCCAAATATTAGAGAATAGGAGCTCTCTCTCTCTAACATAGGGAAGAATAAGTCACAAAAAGAAATTAAAAACATGTGATAAAAGCAATGGCAAGATTTTAAATAACTCTAAAGATAAGTAAGAGCTTTGGATATTAAGAATAAGATAGAATATTGTAGCAAGATAGAAAGAATCTTTTAGTTTCAAAAACCATTGGATAAAATGAGTTAGAATATTGTTTAGAGAAGAAAAATTATACCACTAAACAAGGTTAGGAGGGAAACTATCCACGGTGTTTCTCCCTTTAACTAAATTTAGAAATGCTAAACACAATCTTCAAAACTCCAAAATCTAAAATCTTGAAAAGATTCAACATATGGAAGGACAATTTTTAAAAATAAAGTGAAGTCAAAACACACACATAAAAAAAACAACAAACAAAGCGGAAATAAAACACACTGAAGCAAAACATATTTCAAGAAATTATTGAAGCAGCAGGTTTGAGCATAAATGAATTGCGAGCCTTCTTATGTCCAGTTATCCTATGCCCCCACGAGGTCTTTGGTGAGAGCACTCCTACAAAACTCAACAACAGCCAGATTTAGGAACCCAAATAGGTTTGGGCTCCTTCTTAGGAAAAGTAGAATACAATGCAGGTAAGGTATGTTGTGAATTATGCACCTTAGGTCTCCACACCTAATGTGTACTATGGTGAATGGTGAAAATGTGTGAGATGTGTCCTAGCATGCCACATGAAAAACATCTAACTCCAGGAAAGGGATTTCTTAAGTGGTTTGAGTTATAATGCCTTTTCCTAGGTTTTGACAATTGATCAAAAGTAGATGTCATCTTAGTTTTCTTACATGCTTCTAAATCATTTTGGATCTTCAAATTAGTACTTTTTAAAACTTCATTTTCAATCCTCAAAATTTTCACACTCTTTAGATTTCTTAAGATCATATTTAAGTGAGGTGTGTGAAACTTTTAATGCATTATTTTCATCAATTTATTCCAAATTTTTTTTGTTTAAATCATCAAATTCATCAAGAAGAGCCATGTGATTTGAATCAATCGTTGCATGAGCTTTGAGAAAAACTTCATGCTCTTTTTGTAAATTCAAAAGTCCTACTTTTAAGCTAGCATGTGTCTTCTTAAGTTTTTTGTATGATGTATGAATTTTTTCACAAATTTCAAATAATTCATCATAGGTTGGTTTACATACCTCTTCCTCATCACTTTGCTCAAGATGATCTCCCCCTTTTAAGCATAGGTTTGTTGTCTCTTCCTCTGGTTCAGTCTCAGAGGAATCAGTACCAGATTCTGCCAAGAATGCTTTTGGATTCTCTTCTTCTCCTTCTTATACTTAGATTTTTTCTCAATCTTTTCCTTTCTTGTGTTATCTTGAAGTGTTGGGCAATCGACTCTCACATGTTCAGGTTTCCTGCATTCAAAACAAACAACATCAGAGGATCCTTTAACATGTTTATGATCCTTACCTTTTCTCCAATTTTGATGGTGCTTTTGTTTCTTCCTTAGAAAGCTTTTGAATTGCCTAGTGATAAAGGCAACTTCATTGCTTTCAGACCCGGAAGATTCAGAATCTGATTTACACGCCTTCAGTGCAATTGTTTTCTCCTTTTTTCTTCTCACCTTCATCAAGATTTCTTTGATTCACCCCTTGCTCGTAAGCAATGAGTGAGCCAAGTAAGTTATCAATAGAGCAAGTGTTCAAATCCTTAGATTCAGTGATTTTAGCATCATATGACAAAGACAAGCATCTCAAAATCTTGTTTACTTTTTCAGAGTTTGAAAGTTCTTTTCCTAGTGCATGCAGTGAAGTAACTATCTGAGTAAACCTAGTGCACATGTCAGAAATCAATTCATGAGGTTTCATACGAAAAAGTTCGTAGTCATGCAAGAGAATGTTTAAACGGGATTGTTTAATCTCATTAGTACCTTCATAGGTGATGCATAATTTATCCCAAATCTCTTTACCAGTTTTGCAAGTTGAGACACGCATGTAATCCTCAGATTTTAAAGCACAAAAAAATAGTTCAAACATTTTGCATTTAATTGAGCTAAATCTCGTTCATCAAAAGTCCATTCAGTAAAAGAAATTTCAGTTTTAACACCATTAATTTCACGAGAAGGTGGAGAATAACCTTCTTGAATAAGCATCCACATGCGATAATCAGTAGATTGTAAAAATGTTGACATGCGGGTTTTCCAAAAGTCAAAAGGTAGGTTATCAAACAGGAGAGGTCGGGTAATAGAATACCCTTCCGTAGTGTTACGATTCCCAAGGTTAGCCATGGATCAAATTCAAAAAGTTTTCAAACTTAAATTTTTGAATCCCGCTCTGATACCACTTGAAAGTTCGTTAGGGATGTTAAGCCCTATAGAACTGGCCCATGCTAACCAAGAGGGGGGGGGGGTGAATTGGTATTTTAAATTTTTTTTTCACAAAGAATAAAAATTGCATAAACCAAAATCACACCACAAAAATAAATGCGGAATTAAAAGTGCGGAAACAAAAAAATAAGAACACAGAAATTTATAGTGGTTCGGTCAACTCGACCTACGTCCACTCCTTGGAGGCACCCTCCAAGTATTGCACTATAAAATGTGACTCTTTTTTAGCCCCCACGGCTAGGCGGAGAAGCCCTCACAAGAACCTCCTTTTTGCCACCCCGACAAGGCAGAGAACCTACCTCTTTTTTCTTCCTCCTGAAGCTGGCAGAGAACCACAACCAAAAGCTAACTCCTTACCTCTACCGACCATTCCACAGACGAGAAACTCTAGACGAAGAACAAGTAGAGCGATCCTTGAAGCAACCCTTGTGAATCCCCTCACAAGCTCCCCCTCACAAGATCCTCTCTCTCTCCCTCTCTCTCTTTCTCTCCTCAAGGTCTTCTCAAATCAAGGCAGTAGCCAAAGGTCCTCAAAAACATTGAACAAGAGCTCTTAATTAGAAGAGCTTCAAAGGAGCTCATTAATTGCAAGTTGCCGACTTTATCGTCCAGGCCGATATGGACATCAGCCTGGCCGATTAGTACAAAACTCAGAAGATCGGCCAGAGCATCACCCTGGATACACTCCTAGACAATTGAAATTTGGCTTGATCTTCCAGGCCGATCTCACGATCTTCCTAGCAGATCAGTTCAAATAAGAAGAAAATCGTCCAGAGAATAGCCCTGGATACGAGCTGGCTGATATTTATCATCCTGAAGTAACTTAAGGTTTTTGATTGGATCGTCCTGGCCGATCCTGCGATCGTCCAGGATGATATGATCGTATCAATCATCCTTAATTACTCCATTGATTTCCTGATCAATAAAGACATAATTTGTGAATATCGTCCAAGACGATAAAGAATCATCCTGGCCGATAATTTAAAAATACAGTATACCTTAATTGTCTATGGCGGCAATTTCTTTCTATTTTGAGAATATCATCCTGGCCGATACACGTATCATCCAGGCCGATATGTTTATGACGGCTGCCTTAATTAATAATCCTTATTTAGACTTTTTGTTTTAAGCCTGATCGTCCAAGCCAATAAAAAAAATCATCCTGGCCGATATGAGTAAAAATAGAAATTCTAAGTCTCTCAAGTGTATGTGTTTGTAGGGTTACTTAGCATCAATCTCTTTGATCATTACAAGTAGACTCAAAAAGTGAAAAACAAAAGTACAGACTAACTCAACCCTAAACCTACGTAATCCTGAACTGGCTTTGACTTGTTCGTCCAATCTTCGATTCCTGAAAAGTTAGAAGCAACAAGCAGTCAAAGAGAAATAGTGTTTGTCAATCATCAAAACATAAGCCATGAAAATATATTTGCAACATCTCTTGTTGTTTATTTTGTTTGAATTTATTTGTTTTTGTTTTGTTAGTTTTGTGTTATTACATTTTTGATTTTACTGGAAGCATAACATTTTATGGAAAAAGGTTCTCTATTTATCATATTTCATTTAAATTATTCTCTTAGTACTATATGAAATGTTTCGTATTATATGAATTATGTAGCTTGTATATGGTAGTTTTCTGAGTTGAGCACAGGAAATTGAGATTTTGATTGAATTTCATACTATATGATGTCATAATCATCTATATAAACTGTGTTGTTTCATCTGTACAGTTGGGGATGGTTTTCCAAATGTTCAGTTATTTTTTTCAGATTGCATGTAAGAAATCTTATTTCGCCTGAATGATTCTATTATCAGTTTCTCATGTGGATGAACCTAACCATTATAAAATGATCATTATTTTTTTGATCATCCCAAATGAACAAGTGTTGGTCAATAGGATTGTTTGGTCAAAAGCCTTTTATGAAACGATGCCTCAAAAAAAATATTTTATTGAAAAGAAGTTTCATTTTTGGACATTTCTATTCGCATGTACAAAATAATTTTCATACTATATGATTTTAGAATTGTCCGTACGATCCATACTTTACAATGTATGATAGGTTATTTTTTCTTAAAATAGAAGATTCTTGGATAAGTTTTACTTCACTTTCACTTTTGTATCTAAACCTTTTTGAGTCCTAATCTTAGGAATGGCGAGTAAAAGTAAATGATCTCGCACTTCTAAGGGCATGTCCTCCTGATCTAGTAGGGATAGTAAATTTCTTTCTAAAGAGAATGAGGAAGCTTTTGATAGGTATTTGCAGCCAAAATAACCACTTCCTGACTTCTCATTCAAAGTGATATCAACTTTTCTATCATGCCCCTATTTGCCTTAACCCAGTTTGCTTCATCATTACTATGATTTATGCCTACCATCATGAAACTTTTCAAATTCTCCTTGCAAACATGAAAGTTAACCAATATCACACTAGGATTACCTTCTTCATCTTTAATCAGCTTGCAGAAATCACTAAGGAAGGTCTAGGCCACTTTTTACACCATAGAACCCAAGGAGTTAGAGCGCACACTTTAACCTCTAGAGAAAATTTTGACTAGTCAGAAATAAATCACAATCTTAGAAGTGTTTCCCAAGTAAGTCATCTATCTCGTGTGTACACTCTTAATCAAAATGCCCAGATTATCTAGCATATCGTAAGAACCTTTATCATTCCCAATGCAGGTGATCACATAAACTTAAATCCTCTTTTATCCACTGACACATACTTGATTATGACAAAAACTCATTTTGATGAAGCCAAACTTATCATAGACTATATTTATAAATTTTTTGATATTGGACATCTTCACAAAAAGAGGAAAAAAAGTATAGCTTTAGGACACTTAGTTGCCCATATCTTAAAGAAAAAAGTACAGCCTAATCCATCCTTATCCACCCATTGAACTTCCTATTTTCTTCATTGATGCCTCTTTTTGGGCAGTCGTTGGGAGGGATCAAATCTCATATGGAGAAGATTTAAAGGGAGAGGAAAGATCCATAACTTTAACACCAGCACCTGTACCTTGACCTGACCAAAATTTCTACGAAGAAATGGTCCAGTGCTTTTATAGTCTAAAAACCCATTTTGATCAATGCTTTGATTTAATTGAGAATCACTTGAATTTGCATGTGTCTAGATATAATGTTGACATGGGTTGTATCCGAGGGCAATTTGACTCTGTTAACATTAATATAACTATGATCAGTAGTTAATTTTTAATGTTCAACCCACCACCTCCTCCAAATCAAGGCCCCTCTGATTATTAGTTGTACTTCTATGTTGTAGTAGTTGAAGAGTTTATGTATTTACTATTGAGATTATTTCCTATGATTTTAGTGATTTCATGTGCTAGTGTTTTTATGTATTATTTTTTGCATTTCTGGGATTATGTTATTAGGTGTTATGTTAAATGAAAAATGTGTTTATTTGTGTTCTAGAATAATAAATGAAATTGGACTGGACAAAGGATAAATGCAAGGAAAGGGAATTGGAACATAGATTGTCTTCATAATTTATTCAGCATTGAACTTGTGGAAGTTATCTTACAAATTAAAATAGTGGAAAATCTGGAACAAGATGAAATGGAATAGTTCCATATGCATTCAGTGAAATCTTTATCTTATTTAGTCACAGAGAACGAGTTAAATAAAAATGGTAGCATTGTTTATTGGAAGTGGATCAAGAAGCTTAAATTGATGCCGAATGTTGAAGTCTTTTGGTGGGGTGTATTCAGCAAAGCAATTCAAACATATCACTTTTTATATTACAGGAAAATTCAAGAGAACTTGGGATGTCCTAGAGGATGTAATATGATAGAAGACATGTATCATGTTATTACAGGATGTGAGAAGCTACAAAATATCATTGGCATGTTTAACAGTTGGGTATTTCAAATCCCAACTTTCATTAACCTTGAAGAATGTTGTAATTGGCTTGAAACATCTACTAAGGATAGCAAATTCTTATCTAAACTATATTGCAACATAGTTTAATTAATGTGGAAGGCAAGGAATAAGTTTATTCATGAAGGCCAAAATGAAAGCTCAAAATTCATTACGGTTCAAGCTATCTCTTGGTCATCATTCTCTAATTCTTATGGAAACATAAGCTCAAGCCACTGGGGTGTTAATCAGTCAAGGCGACTATGTAATTATTGGTACCCTCCTCCACTCGACTGGATCAAATTGAATGTAGATGCCTCTTTATTTCCTTTTTACAAGGCGGGCATTGGAGGTGTTTTCCGAGATAGTAAAGGTAAATTATTAATGGCTTTTGTAAAAACGTATGCTCATTGGGATATCTCACAACTAGAATTATCTTCTATTCATCTAATAAAAGAAGTTCTTGAAGATTGGATGCTTCAATACAAGGGAATTATCATTGAAGGAGATAATATTAATGTTATCCAATATATTCGACAAAGCATCAAATTGGGAGGTAAAGTGATAGAAAATATGGACTTTATTAAACAGATTAAAATTGTTATTTTTAATTGTGTTGATAGAAATAGCAATAAGTTAACGGATCTATGTGCTAACTATGCTATATTTAGTGATTTCGTTTGGGATGTTATTACCTCTAATAAGGTTCCTCCTTTATTATTTAATTTGCTAAAGGAGGAACTAAGGGGGGGTAGTACCAAGGTTACTTTTTATGTTTGTTTTTTTTTTAGTTATTGCAATAAAATCCCTTATTGCTTCTTCAAAGAAAACAAATAATAATAAATGAAATTATGGAATGTTGTGTTTATGTGCATAGAAATTTCACTTATTGAAATTGTTTTTTAGACAAATCCTTTGTGGTTGATCTCTTGAATGGAATTTTGAATTATTTTGTTTTTCAAATAAATTTCCTTGGAAAATTAAAATTAAAATTATGATTTGGTGTAGACTAGGAGATCAATTTCATGTTTGTATAGACAAGTATTATTTGGATATAATTATTAAAAAATAGATGTCTTATTTATTTTATCTTCTTTTTAATGTATTTATTTTTGTTATTATTGGAATTTGAATTAAGATTATTGATATTGGAAAGGGAATAAAGTAAAAAAAAAAGCACAAAGTATTCCAAAATTGAAAAGATGCACAATGGTCACAAAGTACAAAAAGGCACAAAATTAGTACAAGTAGAAAAGATGCACAAAGTGTACCACAAACAATTGAAAAGATGTACAATGTCATCAATTAAAAATTTATATTATTCATTCCCTTTTCCATCTATGTCAAATCCAAATCCATATAATTTGCAAACATCTTTACTATTGAATTAGAACATAATTAATCTTATTCATCATTTTTGCAATGATTTGTTTAATTTAATTTCCAAGAATGAATAGTAAACCTATTTGACAATTCTTATTTTTGTTTTTTTTATTTAAAATTTGAGTTTTTATTTTTAGCATTAGGAAATTTATATTGTATTTACAATTAGTTTTAAATTTTATTCTTCATCAACTATTTTGATTCATTATATAAACTTTATATTTCAATATATATTTCACTTTTTGTTGTTTTCAAAAGTGGGAGTCATTAGTTATTGTTTGATATTTTTGATTATTTGTTGTATGTGTGTATGTGTTGTATGTATGTTAATGTGTTTTACGTATATGTTTTGTTCTTGATTGTTTTTATTCTTGTAGTTTTTTTTTTCTTTTTAATTTTAGGTTTTTGTTTTTTTTTTATAGGAACCCTTCTTTTGAATTGGTCATTTAGTTAGGGGGGGCTTAAGAGAAAAATAGCCTTAAGTGTTAACTTAAACAATAATTATTTTGTTATCTTCAAAAAGAGGGAGATTGTCAAAACTTAGTGTTCAAAACTATGTTTTTATAACATGTGAGTTTTTGATGATACCAAAATATTATTGTGTTAATTATTATTTTTCCTAACATATTTTGGAAAAATCTTATTTGTGTTGTTTGTGTGTACTAATGTTTCAGAGAAACCATACTCCAGACTGCCAAAGACTTCAAGTTATATTAGATTAAGGTTTCTTGTAATTGAATTATGCATTTTTTCTCTTTTCTTTGAGTCTGAGAGAGTGTGTTTGTAATTGGGTAACTATGTATAAGCACACTAGGGAGAGTGTCAAAACTTGTATTTTAGAAACTAATTGAACTGTACGATTCATGAATCGTACTTGATGATTCATCCTTAGTGTTCCTCCATAAAGAAATTAATCGAATCATGTCTTGGAAATTTCATTTGTACTGTTCATACTATACAAACATTGATTCGTACAAACGACATCCAGAGTATGAAATAGATACATACTAGTTCATCCCAAACAAACTCACTAATTTCAAAATTGATCGTACTATATGAAATGAGTTATATACAAATGATGTCCAGAGTATAAAATAAGTGCGTACAAATTCATCCCACATGAACAGGTAAAAGTTTGAACTAATCATACTATACAAAATTAGTTTCATACAAACAACGTCTAGAGTACGAAATGGACTCATCCATTTTTATATAAAATAAAACATGATTTGGTTAAACTGATTGTACTATATGAAATGAATATCTTATAGTACATCAACAAGTGTATGAAATGCATTTATATAGAATCGTACCTGACAAACGTGTTTATTTTTGAACTATTCATACAGTATGATGTCAGTTCATACATACGACTGACGTAGTATAAAAATTGGTTCTTCTAGTTTCATAAGGATTTTTTGAACTTTTCATACATATGAAGTAGGATCATATTGTATGATCCTAGGTGGCTATATGGTTTTTCTTACCATTATTATATAAGGTCCTAAAAAATTGACTAGTTAGATAACTCCTACTTCAAATTTCTTTTTGAAATGCACTAGGAGAGTGTTTTGGAGAGTGTCTTGGGATTGGAGAGTGAGAGATTTCTTAAGAGGGATTTGTGAGTGGATTCACAAGGTTGCCTAACGGTGGGGATCTTTTTCTTGTTCTTTAAAGTTCTTCCGTACTTCCTTAAAGGATCTTGAAAGAAGATTTTCAAAGGAGATTTGATACTCTGCTGACACTAGGAGGGTGTTAAAGGATGACCGTACTTTGTCACTCTGGGGTTTGGTGGAAGAGAGTTTATTGTAAGGACTTCTTTGCCTTGCCGAGGGAACAAAGGATAGTCAATTTGGTTTAGTGCAATACCTAAAGAGGGAGTCTTCAGTGAGTGGACGTAGGTCTAGTTGGACCGAACCACTATAAATTTTTTTGTTTATTCTATTTTTTACTTTTTTACTGTATTTTTATTTTCTACAAGTTTTATTTTTGTATTTGAAAATTATTTTTGAGAAAATTTATTATTGTGATTATAAATATAAAATCAATTTTTTAATTTACCAAGAGAATTTTTTAAATAAACAATTCACCCTCTCTCTTTTTTAGCCTTGGGAATATTATATTAGGTCTAAAACTCTATTTGAACTTTTAACATGGAGGTAGAAGGAGAGACTTCAATCTTTGATGGGGCTTGCAAAATTAGGGAGTAGAGTGCGAGACCAAGTGTGTGCAAATGTTAGAGATGGAGAAGTCAATTTTAGTCTGGGGCTCATGAATTAGAACAAAAACTTTATCGAGGGAAGGCATATCTAGCTTCTAGTACTAATTTTGTAACCTTAAGTGTCAATTCCTTGAGTAAAATGCTTCAACAAATACTTTAACCACGTTCTTTGACGCTCTGCTATGCTCCAAAGCCTAGAAATTGCACTATCTCGTCTAAACCTTTGCTTAGGGTAACTAGATAAACACTAAAATGGGAGATCGCATGACTGAATACTGTGGAAAAAACATAATTCTTATTCCAATGAAATTGGGATCACCAATTGTGTTTCTTGGTATATGAACAAATTCAAACCAATTATAAAGTCAATTAAGTTTCAATTGAAATTAAATTGAACATATTTGGATGAAATCAGATTCAAATAAAATCCAATTAGGCTCGATTCGACTCAATTGAGTTTTACTCTAATCTACCAAATTAATAAAATCAAACTAAAATTAATGATGATTTGAATTGATTCAAGCTCGATGAGTTCCAATCAACTCAATCGAACATGCTCGTTGGAAGACCAAAATAAAAAATGAGGTCAATAAACACCTTATACATAACTTCCTATTTTCTTTTAGAGAATAATCAGTGTTAATCACAAGGAATTCCTCTCTTGTTTGACCCTACTTTATCAAAATCTAAAATCAAGATCATGTGATTTTAAGATTGAATACCATTATTGATTGTACTTTCATTTCTCCTACTATTTTGTATTACATCTATGTTTTTGTGTGTACTAACATATTAGGTACGTCCTACACCCTGCAAAAAAAAAAAAAAAAAAAAAAAAAACTCAACGCTCATGTTTGGGTAGAATAAGAAATTGATTGACAAGAGTCTATAATGTTTTTTTTTATGTAATTTAAATTTTATGAGTTAAAGTCCTGTAAAATGTGTATGTTATTTTGGTGATCCTACACATATATACAAGGGAATGGGAAAATAAGTTTTAAATTTTTTAACTAATCATACCGTATGATCTAGATCATACTTCATGATCATTTATTTTTGAAAAGATTTAAAATGGCTCAGTTTGTAATTAATATTTTAATAAGAATTATATTGTACAATTTAGATCATAATGTACGATGTGTTTAAAATAAAAACCCCTATCACCAATATAAACTAAGTAATATTTTAATTTTCAATCATTGAACTGATTGTATTATACAATACTGTTCACATAATATGAAGTTTAAAAACTTAACTTAATCCCAATAATTAGTCAACGAAATCAAGATTTAATTGATTTGTTTGATCGTACTATATGATGTTGATCATGATGTACGATGTGGCTTATATTGTTTAATAGGAAGAGATGAAAAATATTATTTTAAAAGAAATCTTATTATACAATTTAGACCATAATGTACAATCTATTTAATATAGAAACCCTTGTCACTAATAAAAGTTAAGTAATATTTTAATTTACGATCATTGAAGTGATTGTATTATACGATGCCGTTCATATAATATGAAGTTTAAAAACTTAACTTAATCCTAATAATTAGTCAACCAAATCATGATTTAATTAATTTGGTTGATCATACTATATGATGTTGATCATAATGTACGATGTGGCTCATATTGTATAATAATAAGAGATGAAAAATATTAATCCATAGATCATCCCTGAAGAAACCTTAATTTTTGAACAAATCAAACAGTACCATGTCAATCGTATCACCTTGCACTATCTCAAGGAAATTGAACTAATCAGATTGTATGATCTTTAGATCATGATATACCTTTAATATACATAATATGATTAGTTCATCCTTGGACTACTCCATCATACTAAAAACTATATGATTTTTGAAGTAATCATACTATACGATCATCAATCATATATGAACAGCTTCTTCTTAATTCAATTTTTTTGCTTGGAGAGCTTATGTTTATGTCTTTTCCTAATTTACTCAAAGAGAGAATTTTGGTTTGTTGAAGAAATTTATTGAGAGAGCTGTGAGAGATGTTGGTGAGTGGAAATTGCAATGGGGAGTTTATGAGATGGAGAAGTAGTGTGAGGGTTTTTACAAGGTCATTATGAGCAATCTTGCACCTTAATTTCTGCATAAGGCTATGGGGATCAACTAGGGCTACTCTGGGAAAGAAAGCTTCAAGATGAAAGGTCAAGCTAATTTACCTTCACTTGCTAGGTGAAAAGTCTGTAGGCTCGTTGTCTTCATGAGGAGGGTAAAAAGAGTTTCCATGGTTCTCTGACTCAGCAAGATGGTGAAAAGGATTCTGGTTCTTTTCCACATCAGGTTGGAGGAAGTGGTTCTTGTAAAGGATTCTCAACCTTGCTATGGAGGATAAAGGAGAGACACTAAGAGTTATTTCAATACCTAAAGAGGTAGACTCTAGGGAGTGGATGTAGTTCATTATTTTATTGAATCATCATAAAATTATGGTGTGCTTGTTATATGTTACTTTTTATATTTTATTTTCCTTGTATTTTTATTTTATTACATATTTATTTTTATTGAAAAATCTAGGAGTTGTTTCTCACACTGTGTTTTGTTTTAACTTTTTTTGAAGAAAATTTTTAAAAAAGAAAAAAAATATATTATCATTGATATTTGTTTAGAGAATTGATTAATGCAAATTTTCAAAGCTTATTATTTTGTTTTTCCACTTGCACTCATTATTATCTTGAAATGTGTTTTAAAGTGATAAATTTTTTAAAGAGCTGATTCACCCCACCTCTTGGCATGCTTAGGGATAGTTTAGGGAGGCTTAACACCCACCATTATACATTGAATTGGAATTAGAGGAGGCCTCATAAATGTGATTCAAAAATTCCTGAGAAAAAAATTAAATGACAAATTTTGAAATCCAAATACCATGGTGGGTTATTCTATAACTTATTCATCGTTATTCTATATCATTTCATTTTATTTTTAAAAAATTCTCTTGTCTACTTTCTTGCAATATATTAATTTTTATAAGTGGCATAAATTTTGCGAGGGTTTTTATGCACATTTTCATTTTGTTAATGGCACTAAAATAAAAACATATTTTTAAGTAATGAGGATAGAGACTTAGATTAACTAAATGTTAAATGCTTAAGCTATTTCTTCTATGCTTTAAAATTCAAAGATTATATGAGAGAATCTACATGTTGTACATGGAAATAGATTTGGGTTAGGTTATGCATCACCTATGAGGGAACTAGTGAACTTAAACAATAAAGGTTGAACATTTTATTACTTGACTAAGGACTATTTCACATAAAACCAAATGATATCAGACATGTAAACAAAGTTTACCGAGATAGTGACATCCATGCATGCTCTAGGTAGAGAGCTACCAAACTTTAAGAAGGACAACAAATTTTATGCATTTTCTACCTAGTAACTATAATGCCAAAGCCCTACAATATATGAAATAAAGTTTTAAATATTTATTATTTTGATATTCTACTTAGCCAATTCATTTCCTACAAGCTAAGCGTGAGGCAAGGACTTTTGGATGCAGGTGACATGGAAAGATAAAGTAGTGACACTGAAATCCAAATAATATAAAAAGGTAGCTCTACAACTGTTGACGATGATGATATAGCATTGATGACATAACAGTTCATGAACTTTTTAAAAATAAATTAAACTCATCATTAATATTAGAATAAAGGTAAAACTAGTAAAAAATGCAAAGGTTTCCACTAATGTTATTTTTTATGAATGCAAGAAACTGGGCTACCTAAAATCAGAGTGCTTCAACTTAAAATTTAACCCTTTAAAGGAGAAGGGTTAGGAGAAGACAAAAGTCAAAAAGAGGAAGAAAAAAATGTAGAAGGAATTTTTGGTTGACCCTCTTCAGACTTATCAAAATTAGAAGTAAAAGGGGAGGTAACAAATCTATGCTTTATAGAAAAAGATAGTCTTGATCACTTTAATAAAGATACGGTATGTAATATTTTATATGATGAATTATTTAAAGTTTCTAAAAAAGATTCCTGATGTTTATGGAAAGTTATAGAAAATGCATGCTAGTTTGAATTTAATGTTTTCTAAATTACAAAAAGTACATTTTAGTCTTAGGTTTGAACACATTGCTTTAAACCAAGAATATCTCCCTTTACTTGATGAATTTGATGCATTAAACAAAAACATATCTTGACTTAACCTAAGCATACAAATCCTTAAAAGGTGAGCTTTTTGAATTAAAAGAATCATACAAATAATTAGATACACTTGCAACTGAATAAGACCATAGTGAGCATGTATTGAAACGTGGAGCTCAAAACTTTCAAAGTGCAAATGAGTTTTTGAAAGGAAAAAATTGACGCACTTCAAAATAATAAACCACCACCTATACTAGCACAATCGTATAATCCCAGATTATAACATGCGTGATTTCATACCACTAGGAAGAGGCACATCACCAAACAAAAACTAAGCTTTCCCAGGGGTTTAGTGTTATTCTTGTGGGATGACAGGTCACATAGCCCATATTTGAACAATACACCATAGAATAAATCTTATGTGGAATTAAGAAAAATTTGCATCACATCATAGTCGGCATATAATTCATTCATCATATTATAAGATGGAATCTAAAATTGCCTGAGTTCCCTAAACTAACCATTGATTGACTTCGTAGGGGTGCTTTCAGAAAAGGCCTAGTGAGAGTATGTAGCACTTGGAAAATGGATGCTCAAGACACATTAATGGATATATAAAGTAATTCATTATACTAGAGGCTAGGAAAGGAGGTAAGGTTACATTGGAAGATAATACCACAAGGAAAGATGTGGGCTCAAGTATGTTTAAAAATTTTAAAAATTTTATCAATGAGAATTTTTTTCTACTAGATTGTTTGAAACATAAAATATATATGTGCTAAAAAATATTACAACAAATTTCTATCTACTAGATGTTTAATTTGTTTAAATTGAAAAATCAACTTAGAAGGAAAAATAATTAACAATATTTATGTGCTTGATTTGAATTGTGTTTACTATTCAAGTTCTTTATGTTTAAATTTTTTTTGATGAATCATAGCTATTGCATTGGAGACTATGTAAAGCAAGAATGAAAACTCTTAGGAAGATTAAATAGAGAAACCTAGCTAGAGGCATAGCCAAACTAGATTTTTTTAAAGACTGTCTTTGTTATACATGATATTTAAGAAAACAAATCAAAACTTCATTTCATTCCATTAAGGATGTCATCACTTCTAGACCAGTACCAAAATGCCACTCTGGTGCTTAGTGGAAGATAGATTATTATAAGGGAATCTTTTCCTTACTAAGGGAGCAAAAGGAGAGCTACTATAGTATATTGAAATACCTAAAGAGGAAGTCTTCAGGGAGTGGTAGGTCTAGTTGGACCGAACCACTATAAAATTTTTGTGTTTATTTTATTTTTACTTTTTTATTGCATTTTTATTTTTTGTAACTTTTATTTTTATGGTTTAAAATTATTTTTGAGAATATTTATCATTGTGATTAAAAATATAAAATCGATTTTCTAATTTAACAAGAGAATTTTTTTAAATAACCAATTTGCCCCCCCCCCCCCCCCCCCCCCCCCCCCAACCTCTTATTTAGCCTTGGGAAAATTATATTAGGTCTAACAACCTATTCAAACTTTTAACTGGGAGGTAGAAGGAGAGACTTCAGTCTCTAGTGGGGCTTTCAAAAATAGGGAGTCAAGAGAGAGAGCAACGGTGTGCAAATGTTAGGGATGGTGAAGGCTTTTTTTTTGTTTGGGGCTTGCGAATTAGAACAAAAACTTGATCTGGGGAAGGCGTATCCAGCTTCTAGTACCAATTATATAGCCTTGAGCATCAATGCCTTAAGTAAAATGCTTCATTGAAGACTTTAACCACGTTCTTTGACACTCTACTGTGCTCCAAAGCCTAGAAATGGCACTATCACCATCTAAACCTTTGCTCAGGGTAACTAGATAAACACTGAAATGGGAGATCACATGACTAAATAATATTGAAATAACATACTTATTACTCCAAAGAAATTGGCATCATCATTTATTTTTCCTGATATAGGAACAAATTCAAACCCATTATAAAGTCAATTAAGTTTCAATTGAAATAAAATTGAACCTATTTGGATGAAATTAAGTTAAAAAAACCAATTTGGCTCTATTCGGCTCAATTTTAGTTTGTTTCAAATCTCCCAAATTAACAAAACCAATCTCAAATTAATGATGATTTGAATCAAATCAAGCTCGGTGAGGCCCAATCAACTCAATCAAACATGCTTGATGAAAAACCAAAATATAAAATGAGGATAATAACACCTTATACATAACAACCTTTTTCTTTTAGAGCATAATCATTGTTAATCCCAAGGGACTCCTCACTTTTTTGGCCCTACTTTATTGCAATCCAAAATATAGAGCATTTATATTTAAGAATAACAACCATTATTGATTGTACTTTCATTTCTCCAACTATTTTGATTACATTTATGTTTTTGTGTGTACTAACAATTCAAGTACGTCATACACCTTGCAAAAGAAAAAAAAAATCAAGCCTCATGTTTGGGTAGAATAAGAACATGATTGACAAGAGTCTATAATGTTTTTTTTTTATTTAATTTTAAATTTTATGAGTCAAAGTCCCATAAAAAGGGTAAGTTATTTTGGTGATCTTGCACATATATATAATTAAATGGGAAAATAAGTTTTAAATTTTTGAACTAATCATACCGTATGATCTAGAACATACTTGATGATCATTTATTTTTGAAACAATTTAAAATGGCTCAGTTTGTAACTAATAGTTTAAAACTAATTATATTGTACAATTTAGATCATAATGTCAGTTCCTTTAATGGATCAAGATTGATTAGTTATTAACAGAGTCGAGGAAAGAGAGGTAGGGGACAATTTGAGATTCCAGAACCATCCGGAAGTGTCCCAACTTAACCTAAGTGTTGGGCTTTATGTTTTAGGATTGAAATGAAGCTTTAATTAGAGTTGTGCATTTTATTAGAAATTTGGGATTATATTCCCGAAATTTGGGGTCTTATAATCAAAAATTTGCCCCGGATCCTAAGTCTAATTTGGACACCGGACCACAGTCGTCCGAACCTAACTAATGTAGTGCAATACCTGGACTTACCCCGGCTTGGATTAGGGAGCCAGCTAACCACCTAATCGATTTAAAACAGATGAGTCTGGTCTTTTATGAAAGAGTGATAGGGACGTTGTATTTAAAGTTTTGGAGAATTGGGGCCGACATCCAGAAATTTTCCTAATTGGCCCCTTTGACTTATGTTGGGTGCTGAAATGCTAAAACTGATGCAATTAAAACTTTGACTCTTTTGTTGGGTGCTGAAATGCTAAATCTAATGCAATGCATGTTGGTCGACAACTTCCAAATCAAATATGCTTGAAATTTTAAAAACAGGCTTATAAAATAATTTTTTAGAAGACTGGGCTTCCCCAGGTCCGGCACCTCATCCTCATAGGTCAGACTATCCGGACTCTACCCGCAGGCGGGGAAGGGTCTAAAGCAAGGAAAGAGTAATGCAGAAATATGCATGCGACCCCGGGGTCGATCCTCGGCTAATTCCCAAGATTCGTTATCTTTCTATGTTATTTAGACTCACTAAAATTTTATACTTTAAGGTTATGAATATAAAAATTTTCACACCCTCACGAGCCTCACGAGTCCAGGCAAAAATAAAAGCGGCACACAATCGCCAAAAAACTAAGAAAAACAGGCAATCCTAGAGGCAATCATTTCAACACATCAAATATAAATGAATTAATTAATAAATATCCATAGGCAAAGTTGCCTTGCTTATTACAAACCAAAATTTGTAGAAAGTAAAGTGGCCGGGCACCACTGACAACAACCCGGATTCTAAACCTAGTAATGACGCAAGTAGTTTTGAGTGGGATATTCTCAATCTTCAAGTCTTCAATCTTGTTCTTCTTTGGACTCCTTTCCTTCAGGCTTCTTGGATCCTTCGTAGTAGACTACCTAAATGGATAATTGGGCACTTCCTTTAAAGGGAAGGCCACTCTTTCCCCTTTGGGTAGGGAAGAAGTGTGGCCCAAATTTGGATCTCCAAATAGAAAAGGTCTACTCCACTAAGGGGCATCCTTTTCTCTTCGGAGTCCAAGCTTTGGACCTATATATCCCAACTCAAAACTAACTTTCACAACACTTAATAATTACACAAATTATATTTTCTTGAAAATAAAATCTAGACTCACCTGCAGGTTTATCCTAAACAGTTAATAAATAAGAAGCAATTATTCCCAAGAAGTTATATATGCACAGAAAAGAAAGTAAACACACTGGCCACGCTCTTTTTGTTTGGGGGCTTTAGCAGCTGAAGCACCTATGCAAGCATTTATAACAGTTATATTTTTTTCTATGAATTTATCCCCCTTTTTATTACCCTGCATGAGCTTAGCCACCTACAGAAAAGTGTGTGAACATCTAGATCGTACCTAACCTAAGAGTAATCTAGTCGCCAAACACATTAATCCATCAACAGAGAGCAGAAAAGTAAACAGACACAGCAAAGCAATTTCGTCCACAACATGCAGTGAAAGCTACGAAAAATCCGGCACACAGCAGTAAAGTAAACACCGGCCTAACCTAGATCTAAATTTGGTTTTCCTAGCACATCATATAAAGTGTGTGTAAAAGGTCATGTGGCTGGGGTAGGTCCTAAAGTGGATGATTGGTTAAAATTATCTAGCAAAGTTATAAGTTTGTGGAGGCTTAAGGGGGAATTTATGTTAGAATTTAAATATTAATATATTAAAAAATTTATTTGAAAGTTTTTTTTGATTTCTGATTTCAAGGGTATAATTAATTTAAGTTTTCCATTAATAAGTTCGTGGCGTTGTGCCACCAGGCTCGAGGAACAAAGCCTCCTTAGGACACATAGCCCCGCAGCCCGGAGTAGTCCAGCCGCTAAACCAGATTAATGTGGTTTTAATTAGAAGTTTTTAAAGGTCAATTAATTAATTATTAATCTATTTTAAGATTTAACACCCCTTAGAATCCATTCATGGCATTGTGCCATCAGGCTCGAGGAACCAGCCTCCTTAGGACACGTAGCTCAGCAGCCCGGAGTAGTCCAGCCGATAAACTTCATCTTTAGGATGGTTTTTGTATCTTAAGAGGGTTTTTTGAGTGTTTTAAACATTAACTAAACATTTTCTAGAGTTTTAGAATTAAAAGCCAAATTTTTGGATTTTTTTAATCATTTAATTAAGGGATTGAAAATTGACTTTTATATTAATGAAGTTTTCTATGAACTTAGTATTTTATTAAAATAATAGACCTTACTACAATCAGTTAGACAGTAAGTAAGCTAAAATCGGATTTTTCTACATTTTATTATGAAGGTTTGACGTTTTAGTATAATTTGACTTAAGATTGACCGATTTGTTGACTTTTTAATTTTGATAGTTTTTTTGGGACTTTAATATTTTTAATAAATATTAAGTATTATAAAGAGTGGAACGCAAGTAATTTTGGTCAATTTGGATTTTTCTTGAATTAATTATGAATTATTGAAGTTTTGAACATTTTAATGAATTTTGGAAAATTTTTAATTAAAGGCTTTTTATGGTTTTTGCTTCAAATGAGTTCCAGACTTCTTGAAAACACCTCCAAACATCAAGAATGACTTAAGGAGAAATTCCCAAGTGTTTGGGAATTTTTTGGGATTTTTGAATTATTATTAATTATTTAAATTAATTAAATATCAACTTTTACTTAAAATTAAATTAAGGCTTAATTAGCTGTAAAATCAATGGGCTTTTAATTTTAATTTGTTAAGGACTTAATTCTGGTCAGTTAGAGGGGTTACATGTATTTTTTGGATTTAAATTAGAGTTATTGCATTTTTTGAAGGTTTAAAGGCTTAATTAAGGTGGAACCTTAGGAAAATTAATTAAGGGACCTAATGACCTCAAAATTAAGTGAAAATTTCTCTAGGGGCTGAGGATGTTACAAGGTTTAAATGGTTCAAGTTTCAAGTCAAAAGGAGGTGTATCCTAAATATTGGAGATTTTCTAAGTTCTCTACATAGGTCCTTAATTATTTTCCTTAATGACACTAGGTTTACTAGGCTCAAATCAATGTCTTAGCTAACCCTTAGAAAAGCATAAATAAGCCCATGCATTGGAACAATCAAATCCTTAAAACTAGGAGGGCCTAGGCTAGGTGGTGTGTGCACAACCTAAGCATGCAAATACTAAACAAGATAAAGCTCACTTAATTGAGAGATTAATCAATGAACAATTAACAAAGTAATTGCTCATTGGTTAATCACCATTCCCCATTGATATTGTTCATTCAAGCTCAACTATATTCAAAATTTTAAAGGATCTCTCAAATATATTAAAGGTTTAATATGTATAATTTTAGAGAAACTTTCAAAATATGGGTATTTACATACATGTGAGCCTATATACATAAAGATATTAATTTTAAAATAAGATAACTTAAAATATCATTAAAATATTTTTTTTTTAAACTTGAGAGATATACTGATTTTGTAGTTGTTTGAAAATAAATTTTTAGTTTTTTTTAAATAATTAATATAATTTTTAATTAAATATTAATTAATTGTTAAAGATATTAAAATAACTTAAGTTAATCAAAAGAAATTGAGTTTCAAAAATTTAAAATAGTTTTAAATTAAAATTCTCAATTTTCTAAAGAGTTTGATATATTATTTGAATTTTAATAATTTAAATTGAATTTTTAATAAATTTCTAAAATTTTAAGTTATTTAAAATATTTGAATTAATTTAAAAATTGATTAATAATTAAAATATTTTAAAATCAAGTTGAATAAAATATTAAATATTTTCTGAAATTTCAAAGTATCCTTTAGAATATAATTTGAAATTTTCTAAAATATTTTAATATACTTATAATTATATAATAATTTAGAATTAAAAAAAAATAATTAAATAATTTAACATATATAGAATATTTTAAATCAAATTTAATTTGAAATTAAAGATCTTGATTTTATGAGAAATTTGACATATATTATATTAATATTTTGGATTTTTTAAATATTTTTTCAATATTTTTTTTTTGTTTTCTGGTAATTAAATAATTAAAATACTAATTTATCCTAATAACAGGTTCTAGAGGCCACGTGGCAGAGCAAGGCTTGTCCAACAAAACCCGTCGGAGCCTGGCCAATCATTGGATGATGGCGGGAGGGCCCCACACGCTTTCACTTATCCGAGTCAGCACAGACAGTAGCCGTTCGATCCCCTTCAGGTTTCATCCAATGGCGGGGATTGAACCCCGCTGTTTGATCTCTGTTTAGAGAGATCGGACGGCGGGGAACTGATTCCGTGGTATGGAGCGGGTGGCTTAGATGCAGCCGGACCGTGGATAAAATGAAGGATTGGATACACGGTAGGATCAAACCATGAAAAAGGCTTGATCCGAATCATCGATTGATCAATTGACGGTCCAGAACGCACACGCCTGAGCCAGGCTAACGGGATGCCCTAAATCTTATTTTTTGGCTCGTTCGTTTGATACCGTCAATGAAAATTAATGAAAATTTAAACATATATTCCTTAAATGAATAGAAATCTTGGGGAGTATTTGGATTAGCTTAAAATGAGCTTTAAAAAAATCTATTTAGACTAGTGTACCTAGCTCTAGGGTTTTGATTTTTCACCTTGATTTTGGACGGATTAACTCGTTTAATGGATGGTTGAGCTTGTAGACTGTCCACGATTAAGTTCCCAGTTGAATCCAAGCTCCGACATGCCACGAACCGCCTGGAATAAGCCTTGGGTGGATTGGACATTAGATCGCCAGAAGATCGTCAGAGAAGGCTTTGACCGCCGGAGTTTGGGTGGGGATGTAAGTGGATAACTCAAGAGAACTCAGAGGAAACGAGAGTTCAGCTGGAGAAGTTTTTTTGATGGTGAGAGAATGCTAGGGTTCAAAATCATGCCTTTTAAACATTTTTTCTCTATTCAAATGTCTCCAGGTGATTTGAACGGCTGTGATCGACTCACAAGCTCTACAGATAATGTCACATGTCCCTGGAAATGTTGGAAGGCTGCCCTAAAGGCTGGACACACCTTGTTCCTATTGGGTGGACTTGGGATGAGTGGGAGGAGACATTACCTGAATTGCCTAAACCAGCCCCTTAGAGCAGCTTAAACAGGGGTTAATCAGAGAAATAAAGTAAAAAGGGGAGCTTAGGTATGTGATATAGGAAGAAAAAGGGATTTAGTAGGGCTTTGACCATAAAAAGGGATTTAGAAAGGGTTTTGACTCTCTTGACCAGTCAACTGGTCAATGGCTGCTGATGTGGCATAGGAGAGTTCAAGGTTACAGGTTGGGGAAGGTCCAAGCTTAAGCCCACACTCTTTGAGGTCAAATAGGAGGTTTGACCAATTCAAAAAAAAGGTTTAAAGGCTTTGTTGACTTGGTTTGACCAGTCAACAAAGTCAAAGCTGGTGATGTGGCATTTGGGGAGGTAAAAGGTCATTTGGAATAGTTTGGTCAAGGGTCAAAAGTCAAAAGTCAAGGGTAGAAAAAAATAGGAACCAATGCCATCAAGGATTGACCAAGGATTGAGGGTTGACTTGGTCAACTCAAGTTGGGTTGAACTCAAAATATGTTTAGAGATATTCAAGACATTGAATGGAATGATTTCAAGTGTTTGAAGATATTGGTATAGTTAAATGGGTCAAAATGATTCGTTCGAACTCTTAAGGGTTCATTGGGTCAAACCATGTTGACTGAGTCAACCAGGTTGACCCAAGGGGTGAGTCTGGGCTGGACAAATTTGAAATAATATTTGGAGACAACTGAAGGTGGTCCCCAGGTCTGGGAAGGTCAATTCAGTCAAAATCTTTATTTGAACCCTTAAGGGCCTATTTGGTCAACCTGGGTTGACTTGGTCAACTAGGTTGACCCAGGGTTTGGGTTTGGGCTCAACAGATTTGAAATGACATTTCAAGACTAATGAAAGTGGTTTCATGGCCTAGAGAGGTCATTTGAGTCAAAACACCTATTTGGACCCTTAAAGGGCCATTTGGGTCAACTGTGTTGACTTGGTCAACCAAGTTGACCCAAAGCCTAGAAATGGGCCCAACAGGTTTAGCTTGAAATTTGAAACTTGCTAGAAGTGGATGTACTCAATTTGGAGGTCGTTTAGTTTGAAATCCCTATTTGAGCCCCTCATAGGGGTATTCTGGTCATTCTTGGGCTCATGGCTACTAGGGGCTGAAATGAGTCCAAAAAAATGTAGTTTATTGATCAACATATCACAATTAATGGTCTAGAATTGATTAGAGGCTTTGGTGAAGGCTCTAAGATTAGAATCTTCAAGGTGGCAGGTCCAGTGGCATAGGCTGTAAATATCTAAAGGTTTTACAACCTTTGGATTTTGACTTAAATTCTGGGGTTAGAAACCTCAGAATGGGCCCAAATTTGAAGGGTATCCTCTAGAGACATGTCCCATCAGTATGCAACTGACAAAGCCTGAATCAGAGGTCATTTGACTTGGTTTCAAAGTATTTGAAAAATTAATGAAAAAGGCCTTCAGGACCAAGCCTTTGAACCTTGGATTTGAGTCTGGATTTTTGGATTCGAAATGGATTCTGAGTTTGAATGACTGGATTTGAATTACCCATATCATTGTGATCATTTGGCAAGATCATGAGTGGTGGGACAGGGTTTAAGTTTGACAGATATAGGATTAGAGTTTTAACTGAAGTTTGGGTTTTGAACCGGACTGAAGTCTGGTTTTGATTGAGACTCAAATTGAGTTGAGATCTAGAATAGATTGAGGTCTGGATTGTTTTAATCTTTGAATTGATTGAAGCTTGGATTGGTTTAAGACTTGAACTGATTAGAGGTCTAGATTGGTCCTAGCATCTAGAGGGACTCTAAGATCTAGAAGGATCCTAGGATTTGGAAACTAAAGTGGTTCTAGGATTTTGAATCTAGATTATGGAGGAATCCTAAGCTCTAGAGTAGATCCTAGGGTCAGGAGTCTGGAAGATTCCTAAGGTATAGAATAGATTCTAGGGTCTAGATCAATCTGGAGTCCGGAAGGGTCTCAGTAACCTCATACAAAAATGAGGTCAACAGTCTCACAACCATATTGTAGAGATTTTCTTTAAGTTTGAGGGGGAATTTTTTATCACACAACAAGCCCGATGCATTCCTCCATTTTAACCATTAAACTTGTATTCTGCTTATAATATCTTCCTCTATTTCACATTCACTCTAAATAATAGATGCAAGAAAACAAAAACATGTACTCTTATTAATGACTTGATCGCCCAAAGACACAATCCACTCACTAGGTATATTGCTACTAAAATTACACTCAATATATTTAGTTTTAGATCTACTCAATTGAAAACCTTTAGACTCTAGGGTTGACCTTCATAATTCAAGTTTACCTTTAACTCCCTCTCTTGTCTTATCAACAAATTGAATATCACCAGCATAAAGCATACACCAAGGTATTTACTCATGCAAATTTCTAGTGAGAACATCCAAGACTAAAGTAAAAATGATATGGTCTTAAGCCTAATCCTTTATGTAATACTATCAAAATAGGAAACTACTTGGTCAAACCACCTTGTATTTCACCATGAATCTGAACAAAAAAGATCTATCATACCATAACATGTAAATTCTTACATCTGTGCACGCTGAAGGTTTTCCCTAAAACCACTAAGGAACAATAAACATCCATATACATCCATGGATCTATCAACAACTCTTCAGAAGTTAGAAGATGCCATAGCACATGGATAGTCATGCTGAGAGCAGACTCATCTATGCAAAGATCTGATTACCTCTATATAATACAAATTGGGCTCTACTTCCTACACCTTGATAGGAGAAGAGGTTGTATCCCCCGTGGTAGAATAACATTCACTATATTTTTATGGGTTAATAATGATGAAAAAATAAATCCATATTAATGATCAATAACCAAAAAGCAGAAAGGGGAAGGGAGTAGAGAAATTACCTCTATTATCCCTATCCGACAAAGTAGTGTCTCATCAAGGTCTCTAGCTCCTTAACACTCTGAATGACCTTATTATATGCTCATACTTCCAAGCACTCAGTTCCAAAAAAGGAGAAAAAATAGTCATACCTAAGTCAGTGTTGTAGCTAACATATATCAAAATAAAAGGATGGGTTTGGAAGAAAGTTGAATCAGTGTTGATCCTTGGCAAGTGTGACCATACTATAGAAGTTGTAGAAAATAGGTTCTCATATGTAATGTAATCCATGATCATAACATATTCCACTCTATTAATGAATGGTCTCTCATCATATGTTGTAGCCTACAAAAAACATTAATTAGTGAGGCACCCTTTTGGCTAATATCATACCAATGTGATAATGTTACCTGAATTGTAACATAACTAGCCCATGCACTTGTTGATAAAGTACTCAACAACCCTAAGAGTGCATCCTTAATGAATTAAAGTATATATACTCTTTTGGTCAAGTCCCCTAAAAATTATTGTCTCCCTCAAATCAAGCATTAGAACAAAAATATCTGGCTGGTGAACTAAAAAAAGTATGCATGACTAAGTCAGAGGCAATGAAAAATAGGTGTACCCAGTTTGACTTTAAAGTAGTGGATTTCTATGATAATTATGTAATTATGGGATATCCTCTAACCAAGAAGTACGAAGTGCACTCCAAATAAAAAAATACACCACGAACATGCAAGTTAATCCAGCCATAAAGGTAGTGCCTCAAAAATATAATTTCTTGCCACTAAAGGGAACTCACCTCCAAAGTAGTACATAGAACTCTGTATATCTTGGTGAGCTCTACTAGAGCTAATGAAAGTTGCTTCCCTTATGAAATCTAACTTTATCATACAGATATGGTTCTTAGAGGAATAATTAATGCACATAGTGGTCATATGTGTAGTTAAAACCTATTATGATGTATAGTATTGATGGTGGAATGCAATAATAACCAGGAATGTTAAAATACTATGTTTGTATATGTAGACATAGGATGTAAAATAAGCTAGTTTATTAAGGAGATGAAATAAGTATAGGAGACCAACAAATACCCTTTTTATCCCTACAATATCGATAGAAATCTAGGGATGCATATGCTCTGATTCACATTACAAATAAGAATTTCATTACGAAAGATATGCAATTTACATTCATCAATCCAAAATACTTTATTTTATTATTATATAAACTATTTTTAATATTTTTAGTTAGTGATTGAATCTCAGCATCCAACATTTTTATTTCAGTAGGATAATTTATTAATTAGAGTAAATAGTATTAGTTATTTATTTAAGAGCAAACGTTCTCATAGGTTTGATACTCTACTTTATTTTTTTATTACTTAATTTGGCACATATAATTGGGTATATTAAGTGGGGTTTTCTATTATTTATGTGTAAAAGAAAACCTAAGAGTTATTTTGGGGAGTAGATCCTTAAACATTTTAACAATTCAATACTGTGCTCCATAACATTCCATCAAATGTTTTGCATCGTTGTCACATATGTATTTAACTTTTTCTAAATTTTAACAAAATTATTAAATTAATTACATAATTAGACTTAATAACATCCTTTATTTGATTTGATTGAGATTGCATATTCTTTATTTCATTTATTTTTATCTTAAATGTTTATTATTTTATTTTTTGTTAATAAATTTAGTGTCACCTCATTACTTGTTTAGGTACCCTAGCCCTCAATCATTTGAGTCAAAAAGGTGTGCCTCTACCATA
This sequence comes from Dendrobium huoshanense, assembly GCA_016618105.1. Classification (NCBI taxonomy): domain Eukaryota; kingdom Viridiplantae; phylum Streptophyta; class Magnoliopsida; order Asparagales; family Orchidaceae; genus Dendrobium; species Dendrobium huoshanense. Next base: position 53,085,084 of record CM028353.1, on the reverse strand, counting down.
GGTTGAAAGCATATTATATGGTTATAAATTTACTTATTAAAAATTGGTGAGCACCATGGTGTTACTATTTAGTTTATATCATTGGTATGCATCATAAATATTTCATTTATAGCATCGTAGCGGTTCCCTCTCATAAGCATTGTGGCATTGACACATGTCAAACCCCACTATGGTGGCCCTTCAAAGCAACACTCAAATTTCCTAAAAAATCACCACATCTATGCCACGTGACCTGAACTACTGCAACACTTATTGGTTTACCATTCTATCATTTTATTCACACTTTGAGTATCACAATATTGTGTCTCGCAGCACCACAATAAGTCATCATGTTATAAATAGGATATTTATTTTCATTTCATTCACACCATCCATCCATTTCCTTCAAACTTTTCTCTTTTCTTTGAAAGTATCTTTATATTAGTGTCTCTTAAGATGTTTTGCAAGATGAAGGCTTCTTTTTCTTTCGATAAGAGTATATTCATCTCTACAAAAGTTGAATCTAGATTTACCAACTTAGCTGTAAACAAGAAACTAATTCAGGAACAAGGTTTCAGAATCCTACTCAACCCATTATATAAATCATATAAAGTAGAGTATGGGAAGTTTCTTTTTAATAGCCATTTACTAAAATTTTTAATGTTTCCCGAGAATGTTTTGCAAACATTAAAGAGGTAGTGGATAATTGATGTTATGTTCAGGGTAAGTTGGTCCCTTTTGATCTCATAGCCATTAATAAAATTTACATATTTAATGATTTTGAATTTGAAGAATACAACACTTCTAATAATACACTTATAAATCTTGAAGAAATCCTAAAAAATTTGTGTGGTCTTAATAGTGGAGCCCATTAGAAAAAAAAATAGAATTATTAATTTCCCTGCCTCGTATATGAATTAAGCATCTAAAGCCATCATTATTTTATTTCTTCCCATTTGTTAACTAGTCAAATATAAGGGAGGTAAACGGTGACTGTGCTCTTTTGAACTATTCAATTCAAATGGGGTATTCCATTGATGTAGGAAAACTTATTTTTTCATCTTTTATATACATCATTAAGAGCACCACATTTGTTGGGTTAGGGAACCCTTCTCTTGTATATGCTTTGTGTGTATAAATGGGTATTAGAGATAAACAAAATGAAGAATAATTATTCCCCATTCAAGATATCACAAGAAAAAAGATTATGTTTTTAAAGAATGTAGGGAAGAATGAGGAAGAAGGTGATTTTAGTATGCATAGATTATCTAGTATGCAACGAAGCACGAACAACATGTGTAGTAGGAGTGCTAAAGCTCCTAGAATATTAGGTGAACATGTATCATATTCGAGAGAAAAAAAGGAAGAGGTGGCCCATTTTGTGAAGAAATTAGGGATTGTAATTTGAGATGAAAATGAGGATTGCTCATAGTATGGACCAACAAATATGTATTATAGATACAACATAGACTTTAATAATGCACTAGTTAGCATGTTTAAGATTAGCTTTTTTGTTTCTTTAAAATATGTAGTCCCCCACTACACCTACCTACATTCCCTTTTTTTGGAAGCCTCGAGAGAAGAGAAATGATGATGATGATGATGATGATGATAATGATGATGAGGAGGAGGAATACCTTGATTCAAAGAGTTAGGTGTTGATTTTCTTTTTTGAGAGAGAGGGGGGCAAGAAAGAGAGAGAGAGAGAGAGAGAGAGAGAGAGAGAGAGAGAGAGAGAGAGAGAGAGAGAGAGAGAGAGAGAGAGAGAGAGAGAGAGAGAGAGAGAGAGAGAGAGAGAGAGAGAGAGTTATGAAGCTACTTTCTTTGGGTAGCATGTTTTTATTTTATTTGGGAAGGAATTCTATGTTGTGATGTATTGTTTGGTTGAAGACATTAAATTTAGCGCTTATGAGAGGGAACCCACTTGTGATGATTTATATCATGCCTCAAATCCCTAGTTATCTTGTACTAGTGTTATTATTTTACATCATATGTTTTATGGATTTCTATCACTCATATGAAAATAAGTGTATATTATGTTTATTTTTGTTGCTTTTTTACATTGTATTAAATTCCCCTTTTCTTAAATTTTTATGTTATTTTTTATTTATATCACTAAAATGTAATTACTTAAATAAACTTAATATAAATTATATTTAAAATTTATTAAATTAGGATAATAATAAAATCCCATATATTAGTTTAAATGAATATTACATTATACTTCATAGATTTGAAAAACAAAAAATTAACTAACATAGATCATTTAAGATTTTGACTTACCTGGAATTTATAGTTATTTTTTATATACTTATATTTGAATTAAAGATGAAAAATTGATGTTAAGGAATTGATATGGGTAGATTAAATTTTAAATTCACTAAGCAAACAAAATTAGGAATTAGTAAACATATTAAATTCTTATCAAAATATCATGAAGATTATAATAATAGGATAAGAAAATTTGATATTCAAAATTATTAACTATGTACTCGCAAAAAAAATAAAAATAAAATGAACTTGAAAAATTCTAAAATGAAGACCAAACAAATAAAGAAAAAACAAAAGAGTACACTCAAAAGTTGATATTAGTTAAATGCTTAGAATCTAACTGCAATTTTATACTTTAATCCACAATGGTTAAAAGGTTTGCTAATAGACATAATTGTGAAGTAATGAAAATTTAATTTTAACTTCAAACACATCTAATATTTAATCTATATTATTCAATTTAAAAGTCAAATGTCAATGAATACCTTCATAACATGTAAATTCCAATTAAGTAATAATAAGAATAACTAGTCAAGATAATTATTAGTATTTTCCAAATTAGAATTACAACTATGTTCATTTCCATGACTTGTAGACTGAGACATATTATCCTATATTTTAGTAATTTTAAATTATAAATTTTTGACTTTAATTATATGATCAAGCAAAACAACATAACTTTTATTTTGTTTGAAAATAAATAAGAGTTTAAGATAGGGAGAATTTTATAAGTGCAAATAATGTTATATTTTCATATATGTTTTTATTAGTTTAAATGTTTTGTTTTAGTTATTTGTGAGTAAGAAAATCTTTAAAATGGCAAAAAATCTAAAGTAGAGTACAATGTTGCATCATCTAACAATTACACGCCACAACACCATCTTCCACATTACTAAGTTATCACATTTGGACATGGCAGCGCGATGTTCACTATCTTCAAGCATCGTGGAACCAAATGGTAAGCATGGCAGCACTGTGTTTACTATATTGAAGAACCACTACAGTATAATATGTCACACTTTTGTGCCTAAACTACCACTTATGTGCAAAAATGTTCAAAAGTCAGTAGCGCCACAACTTTGTAGTTGTAGTGGAGATACATTAATCCTTCCTCATGATATCATTCTCTTGTATTGTAGTTCCTCTATCATCTCAAAAAAATAAGTTTACTTATCTCTTTTTCTATGTCTCCCTAATTCGATAGTTTTAGATTGATTTTGTAGAGAACATAATAAATACTAATGAATACTCTTATGAAATATAGATAAAATTGATTTTCAATGTTTTTCAACTCTTTAATTAATGCACATAGAAGCTATATGTGTAGTTAAAACCTAGTGTGATGTATAACCTCGACAGTGGAATGCAATAAAAACCAAGAATATTGAAATAATATGTTTCCAAACCTAGATAAATAAGGTGAAATATGCAAGGTTCTTAAGGAGTTGATTTAATATAGGAGGTCAGCAGATATCCTTTTCACCTCTATAAGCTCGATTGATATCTAGAGATGCATATGATATGAATTATACTACAAATAAGAATTTCATTAGGAATGATATGCAATTTAAATTCATAAATAAAAAATACTTTATTTAGTTATTGTATCCATGTACTCACCCACTCGCTGGTATCCTCGAATATGATGGAATCTTAGGGTAGCACCAAAAGAAAAGGAGAGCACATGAAGAAACTATTATAGATTTCATGCCCATGTAATATATCCTTATGATTCTTGAATCTATACTGGATGCCAACATCTCCTCCAGGATCCTCCTTGTTGATGGCATCCTAAATGATGACTTCACTAGGATCATTTTGAGGTAGTTATCAGAATGCTGCCAACTGAACATTTCCTATGTAATATATGGTAATAATGCATTAGAATCAAATGTAAAAAGGTCTAAATGTATGAAAGAAACCTACAAATGATGGTTAACATTATTACAACAAATATGTCGTGCTCTACGCACACAACACACTAAGGACACTTGAAAAGAGCAAAAATTGGATACCTAGGTGATGTCAGAGGAATAATATGACAATTAAGTGGTCAAATAACCTCTTAAAACTTTATGGTTTGCACCGTTACCATCAGAACATCAAACTTTCTTAAGAGGTAACCTCACATAATTAAATTGGGTGAGCATGGTCAAAATCAATGAGCAATACCCAAAATTGATACGCAACGCTTCCCAAATTATGTTTGATTATAAAATAGATTTTGTAGTTGTGTTTAAAATGATGAAAATACCCAAAATTTATTATAACATTCCTTCAAGAATTTTAAGCCAAAAAATGGGCATAAATTTAGAGGAAGTGGCATGTAAATTGATGTGTGATTGACCATTTTAATTTTATTTTTATAATTATGTTAATTTGAAATGATAATTTTGATATTAAAAATAATAATACTAATTTTATTATTATTAATAAAAATTAAATAAATAAAAAAGGTAGAAAAGCATTTTTCTTATTAATACTTTGATGCCGCTCACATCACCCTCCCGCGATACCTACTCAAAATTCATTTGAGGAAACATTAATGCAAGCAGTATGCTCTTGTTCTTAAAATGAGAGAAAATGATGACCTCTGTTCTTCTTTGACACATGAAAATTCTCTTAAGCTCGATTGATCCCAAATAGTCAAAGTCTTCAGTCGAGCAAAATTATCTCCCACACACTTGAGCTATCCAACCTCTACACTCAACAGAACCTCCTTCCATAATTTCTCCATAATCCTTTATTGAATAGCAACATCTGCATCCTAATATACCTCACTCCTTATATCCACTAACACCTCATCCCACCACTTCACTCAACCAAATCCTATCATGTATACTTTAACTTCAGGCCAAACCCACTAAAATCTTCCAACAATAGCTTTCAACACATTCTATGCCTCAATCCAAGAGAAAATGACATCTCTTTTTCTTTTCTCTATTACTATTAATTATTATTATTTGTTAGTATTTTAGTTATTATTATTATTATTATTTAAAAAAGGATAACATGATTGAAAAAAAAAAGATAGGAAAAAAAAAAGATAATGAAAAAGGTTAAAAAAAGGAATGTTTTAAAAAAATCAAAATTTGTGTACATTACATTCATCTTCGTTACCACGACACATCTCCATTGATGACTATTTCGATGGTATAATGTTATAAAACTCAAAACCTAAAAAAATCCCATTTTCTCCAATCGGGACACACTAGAAAACCATTTATAAATGGTTTTCCTAGCTTGCTAGGAGGGAATCAGATGTGACACTTACGACATGGTGAACCTTTTGAATGCTTTTCTTCGCATGGTAGGGTAAGTAATAAGAACCTGTGTATGTTCTTAAGTTTTTTGTGGGGAAAAAATTATACATTTTCAAACAGACGCCCCTGAAGATTATAGCCACAATGTTATTTAACATCGACCTTTTTTTTTTTGAAGAAGAAAAAGTTTGCATTAAAATAAAAGCATAAAGCAAAAAACTACAAAGTAGATCCCCCCCTTTAACAAAATAAAAAAAGGATGAACCTTATTAAAACTAAAACTTCTAAAAAGAGCATAGTTAGCACCCAAATTAGCTAACTTATTACTTTTCCTTCCTATACAATTGAAAATAACATAGTTAAATTCCTTTAGAAAATCAGGATCCTCTTACTTGTAACTTCCATTTTTCCAAGAACCTTATAGAAAAGAAATATTAATGTTCGAATTATCACCTTTAATGATGATACCTTTGTACTTGAACATCCGATCTTTAATCACATCCTTCAAAGATTGTATCGCTGAAAGCTCCAATTGAGCAATGTCCCAATGTACACAAAATTTTCTAAATGCCAACAAACATCTACCTTTGCAATCCCGAAAAACCCCACCAACTCCTGCTCTATATGAAGAGATTAGAGACGCATCGAATGTAGAGAGAGTTACTATTTGCATGTTTCATATTCATGCAACTTGTATTATTTTGATGATTTCAAATATTAATGTTTTTATATATCTCCTAACACTTTTTGGAAGTTTTATTTTTTGCTCTAGTGTGTACTAACATTTCAGCAAAATCAACTCCAAGCAATGAAGACTTCAAAATATTCATTTGTAAATCACATTTTTTTTACATGAAAGGGAGTGATTGTAATTGAGTAAAAAAAATCACAACACACCCTTAGGAGACAATTTTTTGTAAATTAATGGTACGGGACGAACCATGTTCGTACGGGACGATCATGTAAATTAGCCTCTCAGATGAGCAACGGACTGAACATACGAGGAGAAATTTTTCTAAGTCCTATTCGTCCAGGACGAATTTAATTTTCATACCAGGATGAAACTCTCGGGATTCTCACTCTCAATGTTCGTCCAGACGAAAAATAAGGTTTGTACCGGGACGAAACTCTCTGTATGAGTTCGTACTGGACGAAATTAATTTTCGTACCAGGATGAAACTCTCTGTATGAGATTGTACATGACGAAATATATTTTTTTCCCTAGACAAAACTCTCTGTTTAAACTCATCCCAGGATGAACTGAACCGACTTACGTCAGTTGGTTACGTCCTGAAGAATTTTTGGAAACTGACCTATGAAAAAACCATTTTGTACCGGACGAACATAGTTCGTACGAGACGATGAGCGTTTACGAACATAGTTCGTACCAATTTACATTAAGTTCATTTCCAGCAATTTAAGTAAAATCGTCCAGGATGATCCACGATCATACGGGACGAACCACTGCGTATAGAATTGAAAACTTGCAGTTTTTGGACGGTTTTTCTTGTCTTTTGTATATATAGTCTTAATTAGACTGCCACCAAATCTTTTTGCCATTTTGATCTTCGTGCCTATTGAAAGAAAAGTCAAGGAGAGTGTGAGAGAGCATTCAAATGAGGATTCATACCACTAGAGCGTGAAGGCTTCACTTGGTGTTCAAAGGAAAGAATCTCTACTTGTGAATTGGGATTACTTCACTCTTTTCTTTCTTCTTTCTAAATTTCTTGTGAGAAGATATGTCAAGGAGATCCGATTATCTGCCGAAACTAGGAGAGTGTGAACAGCCGAAAGGGTTCTCTGCCCACACTAAGAGAGTGTGAACAGCCAAAGGGTTCTCTGCCCACACTAGGAGAGTGTGAAAAGAAGAAGGGTTCTCTTCCTACACTAGGAGAGTGTGAAAGGATAGTCGGTTCTCTGCCAACACTGTGGATTGTGTAAAAGGACGACGGTTCTCTGCCGAACTGGGTAGTAGTGAAAAGAGTGTTTGTAAAGGCTTCTCCTCCTTGCTGTGGGAGCAAAAGGAGAGACACTATTGGTATTAGTGCAATACTCAGAGGGTGCCTCTGGGGAGTGGATGTAGGTCTGGTTTAGACCGAACCACTATAAATCTTATGTCATTTACTTTACTGGTTTTTATTTTTTGCATTTTTCTTTTATTTTATTAAAAATTTTGTGGTTGAAAAACTTTTCTATAAAATTTCATTAAAAGTTTAATTTCGGTTCTACTAAAATTTTAAAAGAGGGTTAAGTTTTTAAAACTACCAATTCACCCCCCTCTTGGTAGCCTTGGGACATTAACTTAGTTTTAACAACCTATTCACTAGACTCAACATCGACATTGACCTTTAGCCATTTGGGTGGAGGAGGATGCCAAATATTAGATAGTCTAAATGTCTGGTTGGCAATTTAACATTGACCATGCACATCCTTTTTACATGCTAGGAAGGCCAAGACTCCCTTAAATTATTCTAAATTGGCGAGATGCCAGAAGACTATGAAAATTTTGACTGAAAATGAACATGACTTAACCAAATATGAGGGACCAAACCTAAAAAAAAGTACAGGGAACATAAATTAATTCAAACAAATAAGAAGCAGAACATGTAAACTAAAACATAGAAAATAGTACCTAATATTTTAAATGAATTCTAATAATCATTAAATGAAAGAAAATTAAATATAAATATGCAAACAAGGGACTCGTGGTGAACAAACTCAATATACACAAAAGTGATATATAATGAACTTAAAGCATTCAACAAACCAAGTTGCATGTGACTCACAGACACCATGAAGGTGGAATTTTTAATGGAAAGGAAAATATGAGTTTCCCAAAAATATTTAAAATTAATGTACAACGAATGACCCAAGTCTTTTAAGGTTTGAATCAGCCCAACAACAGCTAATGGCTTGTATAAGGAATTTTTGATGAATACATCATATCTACAAGCAAAGGCAAGATATCTAGCTTATTACCAATATCAATTAACTTGTAAAGTATGCTTATATTTCCTACACACATAAAAAAGAAACATCTTACTAATGGGATTGATCTCCTACAAGAATAAATTAGAGAATTACAATAAACACAACACATTATCTCTAGGTTAAGAAGTATGAAAATGTAATTATCACATCAGCTTGCCTACGACTTAGAACAAGAAAATGGTGTTTGTAATAAGTATGTCTACACATTTATTCAAGAAAAATGAGGTCTACTATCAATATGATAGCCTGCATGAAATCGACTGTACTTCACTGACAAACAACTGAACTAATAAGTTTGTGAGTTATGACTATGGATAAGCTATTAAAATCACAGTCTCCCTATGATCAATGTCATCTTGCTTACAAATACAAGTGATAGCTCCTATAAAATTTGAAAGATATACAAGCAAATATAGCAACTTTCTCATCAATGTGAAAATGAATATACTAGTCTCCTACAATCATATTATCAATTTTAAAATGAATGCATAAACTTGCATGCAAACAACAAAGCTTCTTGCAAAAATACACACAGTGTAATGCATAATGAATGTGAAAACCTACAAGTAGTGAAGCGAGATACACCATATGAATAATAATATACTTATGGGTGATGATCAGCAATAGACAGTGAATTCTATGACACCCTTACATTCAATAAACATTCAAAGTCAGAAAAATGCATTGATCCCCTACAAGTAAAGGTGGTTGATATGAAGAAAATTAAGGCACCAACATGGTGCCATGGAAAACATGTCATGTACACGAAATGCCCTATACAAGAAAAGTATATAAGAAATGTAGTAAATACAAACACCTATGAGCAGCATCAGAAGATTTGCATTCAGTCAACTCGCATGCAGATAACAGTATAATGCTCGTAATCCATAGAACAATCCTATATACAAGCAATGACACTGGGTGTATTGAAAATATGATGAATTCCCTACATGCATAATTGATCAAATTGTAATGAGTGTGACACACATTCTATTGACAAAAGAAGCTAGCTTGTGATAGATGCAAGCATCTACGAGCCACTATATGATATATATATATAATGTACATAGCAGTCTGTATATGGGGGCTAGTGACCTCTTGATATCACCTAATGACCTATAAACAAATTTAATAAAGCTTGTAATGCACGATAGCTTGCCTATAAGAAGCAACAAGTAACCCATAGTGTAGCACTATGACCAACCTATATGCAAAATATATGTTGGATGTAGTCCACTTACATGTAGTAGTGGAAAAAAATTGCATGTTCACTGACAATGCACTACCAATACACAAATCTAACAAAGCTTACAATGCAAAATAATTGTTCATTTAATCATTACAAAAATACACCCACTCATAGATCAAAATGTGTAATGTTACATCCATAAAAAATATACATTCTAATATACAAGATGCTTGAGATAAATCAAACACATTATATAACATCCAAAATGTATTATACATAACATTATCCATCGTGCAAAATGTATTGTGCAGCAGCAACACACTACAATGACATGAGAACACATCGTGCACTACATGTGAGTACTGAATCATCAAGCTAATACATTATGAAAATAAACAAATGATGCATAGATACATTACACAAATCATGCAAACACATCATACACTATGATGGTGTATTAAGCCACTATATTGCATATAAACATATCATGCAAGATGCATATATGTCATTCAAGAATGCCAAAACGTCTAAATGTATAAGTAAATATATTCATATATGTTTCACACAAATACATAACATATAGATGTATCCCATATATCCACTGCGTACATATAATAATCATATAAATGTATCATGTAAAATGATTCAAAAGCATACACCCGTATAGGCCTCGATGTGCATGACATATGCTCACATGTGACATCTGAAAATGCTGCACAAGTTAAGAAATAAACATATTTTTGAGCTTGTTCATTCTATATAAACAGATAGGAGTCAACTTGGCTCAAATTATCAAATAAACAAACAGTCATAGAGCCAACCAGGATATTTTTTTATGCATTTATAGTAGGCATTTATAGTTTATTATAACAAAAACTAAATAATAAATGCATAAAATAGATAATGAATTCAATCCTTTATCGACAAGTAGATAAAATGCATTAGGTTTGAGCAACAAAGTAAAGTTACGTATAAATATCCAGATGATGGCCATGTTGCTAGAAAATTTCAATGGGATCAAACCGCAAACATTAAAAATGCATCCAAAATCCCATAAAATACTTTTAATAAACTTTAACTTATTCATGAATGATATAAATGTTTAAAATTATAAATAAAGCACCTAAATAATTAAAAAAGATAGTCATCAACCCTCTCTAAAAGTTTCCTGAGGTGAATGAACCTAAAAATCACCATAGCTCTAAAAAAGCAAAAATCTAGTCGAGAATATCACAAGAACTCATTCTCAATCTATCTCTTTCCAATACGAATGTGGCACATGTTCTCTAACAGGTTTCATTGTTGCTAAATGGTACCACAAGTAAACAGTTATGACCAGGACCCACTTATTATGTGGTTTTATTTTCAAATTGGTCCATTAAATTATGATCATTATTAAAGCACGTATGTTCCCCAACAATATTAAATTTTTAAGTAATAAATCAATATGATATGATTGATATGGCACAAAGCCCACTTTTAGATATGGCGGCTTCAAATTTATCTCCTTAATAAAAAATCCATCCTTAGTCTACAATGTACCCTTAAACGAAGCAACCTATTACTGGCGACAATGATCCATTTGTATAGTTGGGTCGACTACCTTCTCTGAATAGGTAAATTATGGACCCTGATGGCCTGGGATGACAGAACCATGGGATCTTGATCAGATCTATCGTCATTCCCCTCACTATCCATTTTAAGTGCTAGGTGCTGAATTTTAAATTTTAAATATTAAAAATTTAAATACTTTGATTGGAAAATTGAAATAATACATTCTTGAATCCTTTTAAGAATAAAAGATCCTCCAAATCTTGGTTCCCAATAATCCAAGATGACTTGCCAAAAGAGTCTTGAAGATACTTGATAACATTATGATTATATCCTTCAATTATAATGCCTTCCACCTCAAGCATCCATGTTTGCAACACTTTCTTTAATGATTTAATTGCTAACATTTGAACCTGAGCAATATCCCAATGTATACAACCAAAGCCAAATGCCAACAAGAATCTTCCAGTATTATCTCTAACCACTCCACCAACACCTGCTTTACTAGATCTTAACAATGAAGCATCAATGTTAATCTTAATCCACTTAGGAGGAGGGTGCCAATAATTGCAAAATAGCAAGGAAGACTGGTTAACACCCCAATTTTTTGAGATGATATTATTTTGACAAGAAAAAATAGCAAAATTGATAACAATTGATGTAATAAATATAACACTATCTTCTACACCACCATGTCCTAATTGTTTTCTACTCTTTCAAGAAAAGAATAATATTATACAATACATCTTAGCTATAAATGGATTTATACTAGCTAACCTTTCCAATTCTAATATGCATTCTTAAAAAGATTTAAAAAATGGAACTTAGAATCCCCAAGTATTAAAAAAATTGATCACTTGAAGGAGTTTTAAACAATCAATTGCTATATGATCAAAATATTCAATGACATTACAACCTCTCAAACACAAGTTATTGTCCAACAATCTTCTATGCATTTGCGAATCAGTAGATGGAATAGCATTGTTGAACAAGTTCCATAAGAATAGCTCCGCCCGAGAGTTAAGTTTCAATATTCATACCCACGTCCAATAGTCCACTTCCATATCATCTTCAGATAATTTATTCTAAATAAGTACATAAATAGTTATCTTAGAAACTTTAAATTTCATATCCGTTCAGTCATGTATAAAATATAAATAGATTCAAATTTTATTGATAAGTTCCACAAGTTCTTCTCCAAATTGCTTCTTCAACCGATTAGCATTCTAGCTTCCATTCATAATCAAGGGACAATGTATCATCTTCCAATTTCGCAATGTAAGTAGGCCACCTCTTAATGATTTTGTCAAGAATCCACACATCTCTAAGGGCATTAATGAATGGGCCCAAAGAAATTTCCCACCTCACAATGTTGCTAAGAGAATTCTACCCATCTACTATAATTTTCTACAAAGCGGAGCTGCCTCTCTTCGCCTCACAATTCCATAATTTTTCTCCATACTTTGCAATTAAATTTCTATTAAGAAATGTTGTGGGCTTGTTAATGAGGTTCCAAGCAAATTTTTCTCTTAAAAGGATCCATCTTTGATACAGCTAAATATAGACCACATCCTCCCCTCTTATTAATTTTGCATAAAACATCCCAAGCAACATAATGAACACCATGGTTAATGTTATGTTTATTCCAAAAAAAATTTCTGTACATTTTATCAAACTCCATCAAGAGACCCAAAGGAACCAATGTATGTGAAAAATTTAATAATGGAAGAGCAAGAAAAACTTATTTAACCAGTAATATTCTACCTGCTAGAGAATTAAATATGTTTCCCTAAGCATTCAATCTGTTTAAATATTTCTCCATCATTTGTTGATAATCAGACTTCACCATCCTTCTTAAAGCTATTTTGAATCCTAGGTAATCCATCTCATCCACCACTTTAAAACACAAAAACTTTGATATCTGTTTACTTCTCTTTGTATTGATTGACTTACCAAACAAAATAGAAGATTTCTTGACATTTATTTTTTGACCAGACAATTTGCAATAGTCTAAGAAATGTTTCTTTTCAGTTTCATCGTACTTTTAATTTTTCCATCCTGTAATAACACAATATCATATACATATAATAATAGGGAAATTTTTCATGCATTTGGAGAAATTGTGACCCAAGATTCATACCTTTATGTATAAAAGCAATAGAAAGAAGTTGAGAAAACATAATAAATAAAAAGGGTGATATAGGACACCCTAGCCAAAGATTGTGTTTCATATTTATCCAATTGGAATTACATCCATTGATCATAGTAGAGAACCTTGGATAAACCACACTTTCCATCAACAAATAAGAATATTTAATTGGAAACCCCGAATAAACAACACTTATTTTAATGTAGACCAAAACATATTATCATAAGTTTTCTCCATATCGATCTTAGTAGCTAAGAGGCCTTTCTTGGACTTAGAAATTTTGATTTTGTTGAACACTTCCTGAGCCAAAATAATGTGATCCAAAATTGATCTTCCTCTAATAAATGCAAGCTACTCTTTAGAAATAATCTTCATAATCACTAACATTAATCTATTAATAAAACTTTAGCCACTATCTTATATGTAAATTTACAAGGCATAATAGGTTGATAATTAGAAGGAATCATAGGATGTTATACTTTAGGAATCAGAACAATAAGTGTCTCCTTCCATTCTAGATAAAGTTACCCAAAAGAAAAGAAGTGATTAATATCCTTATGAACATCACCTATAATTATATTCCAATAAGAATTAATAAAGGAATGAGAAATCCCATCACTACCCGATGACTTGTTTCGTCCTAAAGTTCTTAATAACCTCCATAATTTCATTACGAGAGAACTCAACATCCAGCTTTTTTCTGTCATCATAAAGCAGATTCTAAGGTTTTTAGCTTACACTTTTTATTCCTCCACTTATCTCAAAAGTAATTGAAAAACACATTTTCAATATCAATATATTCCTCAACCATAACTCCATTTACATCTTTTACTTTATTAATCCAATTCCCAAGTCTTCTTAGATTAGCAAAAGCATGAAAAACTTAGTATTAGAATCCCCATCTTCTATCAATTTTACTTTAGGACTTTTCTTGTACCATGTATTTAACTGAGCAAGATTCCAATTCAGTTCACTGAATTTTTATCTCAAAAGGAGCAGTTTTTCTTCACTTAACCAACTGATTTTAGCCTCCTCTAATTATAGTTTCAACTCCTCCTTCTTAAGGCTATCCTTTAAACAAAAGAAATCTCTATGTTTAGCTTTACTAAAAAAAATAAAGCCTTCTATGCTCATTTACATTTTTTATTATGAATTTCCATCGCATCACCATTAGTAGATTGTTTCTAAGATTTTGAAACAATGATAGAAGAAGCATGATAAGAATCCCATATATCTTGAAACTTAAGAACTCAGTTCTTCTTAGAATAGGAATTAAAGATCTTCAACCTAAATGGGCAATGGTCTGAAGCCACTCTTGTAATATATCTTAAAACCGAAAAATGAATCTTCTCTAAAGCAATAGAGTTCAATAAGTATCTATCTAATCTCTCCAAAATCCTTTAACAACCCCTTTTATTATTGTAACAAGTTAATTTAGATCCCATAAGGCCCACTTCATGTAAATCATTGTAATTCATTAACAACCTCGTCTCTTTAGGACCTTGAGAAAGGACAAATTTCTAACCCCCCTCCCCCCCTCTTAACTTCTTGAGATAAATTATAGTTAAAATCCCTTTATCACAAAAGAAATATCTCTATGAAAACAAATATTGAAAACTATCCCACAATTTACTCCTTTTATAAACATCATTGCTACCATAAATATAGAAACCATTCACTGTCCCTTTTATAAACATTTAAGTCACTAGTCACACTTTGGGCAGAAGCCTCCAACTTTGAGAATGAAGCCAATTTGATATCCAAATGACCATAATTCCTCCTAACAAACCATTAGATCGAAACATCAAATTATCAATCTAAACCCATCAATTAATTTAAATCCACTCTATCAATAACAGGTATTTTTGTCTCCATAATACCCACAAAATACACATCAAATTCTTTTAAATAAAGAGAGTATTCTCTATTTTTATCCCCTCTACAATTGCAAAAGCTATGGAACTTATTAAATAATCAACGGGATGAGCCCCCACCCTTCCCTCTATTCAATCGTTCTAGATTCTTGATAAGAAGAAGAATTTTCATTGGCCCAAGAAAGTTTAGCTCCTTGGAAAGCTTAATTTTTGTTGCACCCAACCTACCATTAATTTCCTAACAAAAATTAATCTTCATCACCTCTTCATTACTTCTCAATTCTTTAACACCCTTACTCATAAAAAAATTCATTTGATGTAAAGAAACATCACCTTTTTTGCGAACCTCTGATGTGATATTTGATGTATTTACATTATCTAATTCTGCATCACAACTTCCATTCAAAGCTTCAAGTTTATTCACAACAATAGGTATTTCAGCATAAATAGAATTAGAAATCATACCATGTTCCGGATCATGATTGGAATGTGCCAAATATGCTTCTATCAGCTTATTCTGCTAATCCAAATCAACATGTAAAACAAATATTTCTCTAAAATCATCCTCTAGAGAAATTTTGCCTTCTTCAGAAACAACATTCAGCTCTATGCCATCAGGTACAACTCTGTCATTCTTCATCGCATCCCCAATTGAAGAATTAATTGGATTTTTCCTCCTAAACATCTTTTGATCAACATTATGATTTGGTTTAGATGAAAATATCTCGACTTCCTACTATAATTCACATAAACCCAAGGTTCATATGAAGAGTTTATATCAATGTCATTTTGAATATCGACTTCAAATTTACTTTGTCCAGATATACTAGCATCCTTCACTGATTCCTTGGCATATGAAGTTCTATTTAAGTAATCATTCCTTACATGCCCAATCATTCCATATTCATAGTAAAATGTATATATCTTCTCATACTAAATCCTTCGGAAAAACCTCCTAGACATTCCTTTAACCCAAAATCTCAAGGGAAGTAATTTATCCAACCCAACACTGACACATACTCTAGAAAATTCTCTCCTCCACCATTGAAACATACTACCATCTAACATTAATGGTTTTCCCACCATATAAGAAATTCTAGTCATGTTAACCTCATCCCAACATTGTAATGGTAATTGAGGCATTCTTATCCATACTGGAGAAGTTAGACCCTTCATAAAAGAAGGGGAAAAACTTAGCGACCATTTATCAAGTCTAATAATTTGCCTATTGACATTATCATGGACCTCCTGTATGAATTGATTCCGTAAGTTTGGAATGAACACTAGAACCATCCAATCCTAAGAGTAATAGGATGAAACTTAGTAAAATGAGACCATTTACTTCTTAATTTAGTTGCAATAATATGAATAAGGATTTCTTTGCTAAATGCCTTCGCTACCAAAGAAAATTGTTACTTGTTAGCATTAAAAATTTCACTAGGAGTATGTAACTTCACAGCCACACCGCCTTTTGTCAGAAAGGAATCCCCATCCTTAAAATTAATCTTTATGTAAGGACATTTTGACCATGGTTTAACACCATCATTACTCAAAGCTTTGAACACCTCTGATTCCCATGACACATTCAAGCAATTAGGATTCTTATTAGAATCATCATAAGCTTCTTTCAAACTATAAGGAACCTTCATTGCATCTGAACTATAACATCTTATTAATTTCAACATTTAAAATCACCTTTGGATCTTATTTTTTAATATAGGGGCAGCAGTCATTGTTGTAAAATACTAATGATTTATACTTCATTTATGATGACTCTCTTACTGTTTTATAAAGTAGCTTAATTTCAAGTACAAAAATATATAGTTTACAAAATTATGTTAATAGAAAGCTATTTTATAAAGCAATAAGAAAGCTATCCTAAACAAAGGTTTAGAATTCGTTTAGGATGGCTTTCTTACTACCCCATAAAGTAGATATTAAGAACAAAAACTTTTAAACTAAAAAATTTGTACCAAAAATTTACTTTAAAAAAATAAAAATAAAAAACCTGTCCCAAACAAAATTTCAAACTATTGTAATAGCATTCAACGGTTTGCAGTTGGCATCCTTATCTTACTCAAACCATTCAAATTTGGTATTTTTTTTTAAAGATGCAAATAGGGTAAATTAAATAAATCTTGATACAAACTACGAAGTGATAGGCAAGCTATCACATTTCTCCTTTAACAAAGAAACAAAAGAAGGAGAAATCTTATTATAACTAATGTCATAAAAAAATATTCAAAATGGCCAAGTTAGAACAACAATCAGCTAACTTATTACAACTCCTATTAGAGAAAAGAAAAATAATGTGAACAAAATCTTTTAAAAATGAAAATTCTTCAAATTCAAACAAATCTTCAATCCCATACAAGTTGGAAGATGAAATTTGAAGAGCCATTATAACGTTCAAAATATCTCCTTCTATGATGATTGCTCTGGATTTGAACATCCAATCTTAAATAATTATCTTCAATGGATGAATGGCCAATAACTCCAATTGAACAGCATCCCAATGAATACAACTGATCCAAAAGCTAGAAAAAACCTCCCTTTACGATCTCTAATGACTCCACTGATTCCTTCTTTATTAGAAATCAGTAGTGAAGCATCAATATTGACTTTAATCCATTCGGGAGGAGGAGGATGCCAACAAATTAGATAGCTGAAGATTGTTAGCACCCTAGTGATCCGAAATAAGATTAATTTAACAATCTACTTACACCAAACTGATAGCACTGGCCATAATGAAATTCAAGAAATCATCAAATTTACCATGCTTAACACTATTCCTACTCTTCCAAGAAAAATAAAATAGCATACAATACAATTATCAATGAAAGGATTAATCAAAGAGAGCTTCTCGAGATTGAATGTACATTCTTCAACAGAATAAATGGTTGGGTTAGAAAATACACATTCATTAAGTAAATTAATTAGTTGAATAAGCTTGGTATAACATCTGCAATGTGACTTAAAGATTTCATAGCACAACAACCACTTGGGCATGCACTATCATCTAGAAACCTTCTTTACCTCAGAAAAAGAATTAGTATGAATGGAACAATAAGTAAACGCCACCAAAAGACCTCAACTCTTAGAGCTAGTTTCAGCTTCTTCATCCACTTACAATGAACATCTTGCACCACATCATTCGCCATTCATTCTGAAGCCAGAGAAAAAAAATATCTTACTATAAAATTTCTTTTTCAGTTCTTCAATCGAACAAACCTCTAGTATCAATTTGAATCTTCAGAATAATATCAATTAAGTGAATCTCAAAATACTTATGCTACTCCTCTACATTCCAACTTCCATCAGTAATAAAGATGTCAAGAGCCATAATTTCATTATCTAGAACTGCTACATATTTTGGCCATCTATCAATGCTCCTATTAAGAATCCAAACATCCTTCATAATATTATTTGACTTACCCGAACAAATTGTCCATCTCATAATGGGATCAAGAGATTTAGGACAACTAATGATAATTTTTTATGTAGTAGAACTATTTCTTTTGATTTTAGAATTCCAAATATCTCTCCCACACCTATCAATCAAGGACTTATTAAAAAGAGAACTAGGTTTATTGATGAAATTTCAAGCAAATTTTGTTCGTAAAGGACACACCATAGAAGATGTTGAATGCAGACCACACCCTTCCAAGCATTTGAATTTTATAACACCTTGAAATAAACATAATGAATACCATGATTACCATTTTTCTTATGCCATAAAAAACTCCTACAAATTTTATCAACCTCATTCAAAGTGTCCAAACGAACTAAAGAATGAATAGATAGAAAAATGGGTAGAGAAAGCAATAGTCATTTAACTAGGATGAATCTCATAGTTAATGAGATGTGCCTATTCCTCTAAGAATTCATCTTCAAGGATGCAAGTCTCCTAAGTTCAATCTTTATCCCAAGGTAGTTCATCTCTTTCACCTCTTTATAACCCAATAACTTAAAGATACTTCTCTTTTTCGTTCAACTAATTGCTTGACCAAACAATATAGAAAATTTCTGGTAATTCACATTTTGTCTTGTCCATTTGCAATAATCCTAAATAATTTTCTTCATCCTCCTGATAAACCTGTGCTATGCTTTTGAGAACAAGAGAATATCAACTGCATAAAGTAAATGTAAAATTTTCTGAGCGGTTGGATCAATTTTGATTCCCAAATTCTTACCTTTTTGGAAAAAAAAGGCATCTTACAAAAGTTGATAACACATGATGAACAGATAAGGTGATAATAGACACCCTTGCCTAAATCCACTTTCAGCTACAATCCACTTAGAGTTATTTCCATTAAACAGAATTGAAACTATTGGTCCTACACACATTCTATTAAAAGACTAGTGAACTTCAATGGGAAACCAAAATAAATAAATACTTGTTTTAAAGTAGGCTAAGCCATACTATGATAAGCTTGCTCCATCTTAATCGCCACCAATCTTTTTTTTGCTTCGAATAATATGAATTTATTAAATAACTCTTGAGCAAGAAGAATATGATCTGAAAGATATCAGCCCTTGATAAAAGCAACTTGTTCTGTTAAAATGATCTTATGGATAATCTTCAAGATCCTCTTCAATAAAACTTTGGCAACATTCTTATAAATTGATATACAAAGATTGATGGGATCAAAGTTAGATGAAAGCATAATATTAGTTATTTTTGGAATAAGAACAATCATAGTTTCTTTCCACTCTAAATGTAATTTGCTAGTATTAAAGGATTGATGGATAACTCGCCAAACATCTTCTCCATTAATGTTCCAATAAGCTTTAAAAAAGGAATAAGAAGTCCCATCTGAACCAGACTAAACATTACCTCTGAGGGCCTTGATTACTTTGATCACTTCATCAATAAAAATATTAAATCAAAGATAATACAATCATTATAATACAAGGAATATGATACCGTAGACTAACCACTCATTACACACCTTCTATCTCTCCACTTTTTGTTAAAGAACTCAAAAAAGATATATTCAATTTTGGATTGATCTTCAACAAGAACTCCATTACCATCTTAACTTGGTTAATCCAATTTCCATTCCTTCTCCCATTTGCATAAGCATGGAATAACTTAGAATTCATATAATCCTTTCCAATCACTTTACTTTTGCCCTTTTCCTCCACTAAGTATTCAAACGAGCCAAGGTAATGTTTAACTCATGAACCTTACTCCTAATTAACAACAATCTATCTTCTAAAAAGTTCCCTCCATCTGCCTCCTCCATCTGAAGTTCTAACTCCTCTTTGTTCTTAAGATTATCCTTCAACAAATTAAGATTTTTGTGCTTAGATTTACTCCAAAAAAATAAAGCTCTCAAGGCCCTTTCACATTTATAATTAAGAGTATGGACTGTATCACTTCGAAAATGTTTTCCACCATCCTTATACACAATTGCTATTGAAGCTTGATAAGAAACCCACGCATCTTCAAATTTGATAGAACTATCTTTCCGAAATTTATGGTTGAAAATCTTCAAAATTCTTGGACAATGATCTGAAGCCACCCTAACAAGATGCCTAACAGTTGCACGTTGAATTGTATTTAAGGCAATTTAATTTAGAAGACATCTATCAAGTCTTTCTAAGATACGAACACTACCATTTTTATTGTTGCACCAAGTAAACTTAGGTCCCAATACACCTAGTTCATGATAATCAATATTATTTTTAAACAACTTCATCTCTTAAAGTCCTTAAGAAAAAATAAATTTTCTCCCACTCCTTTTATCTTCTTGAGACAAAATACAATTTAAATCACCCCCACCACTAAAGAGAGGTTTCTAGAAGAAACTAATTCCCAGCTATCCCACAAATTTATCCTTTTGTACAAATCCTGACTCCCATAAATACTAGAAATAATCCACATTTATCTCTCTATTAACACATTGAAAATTTGCCCCAAAATAGAGATAGAAGAAAAATATGATCTCCACATTATCGTAATACTACCTAACAACCCTTCAGATGGATATATAAGAAAATCTCAAGTTTCCCCGATAAATTTGTTAAATTCTAATCTATCGAAAGTAGAAATTTAGTTTCAATGATGCCAATAAAAAATACTAAAAAAATTATTGAAAATTCTTTTAATTATTTGGAAGCTTCTCCATTCGTAGCCCATCTATAATTTCAAAATGCTAAGTAATTCATTTACCAATCATTGAGTAAGGACCCCCACTCCTTTCCATATTCCACATTTCTAATTTCCTGTAACAACTAGTTACATTCAAATGACCAGGGGCTTTTACTTCCTTTTCAAGTTTAACTTTCTTAGCTCCAGATTTGCACCCTCCCAAATCATCAATTACTTTTGGCCCATTACTAGCATGATCTTTATATCGACCCTCCAAATTAGCAATAGGATGATAATCCAGACTTCCCAAGTCAGCTTTTTTAATTGTTAATATGAATTCAGATGATAATGAAGTAGGATTTTTACTTGAATCTGGCCAGACATCCAAACTATCCATCAAAAGAGTAGAACTTTTATGACCAATTTCAGCAGCTTCAACTTTTGAAATAAATGCCAACTTTGATCTAGAATCAACTTTTTTAACAATCTGGGACTTCAACCTAACTTGTTGATAATATGAAATCACATCTTAACCAGCTCTAGATAGCAAACCGTACTTATTATCCTTAAAAAAAGGAGAAGAAGATTTTGAAACACAAAGCTTACCCACCTCCAAACATCCAGCAAAAAGAGAAGAAGAATCTACCTAATTGTAAGTACCCTTGTTAATAGCCTCAAAACCATAACATAGATTCGAACCTACAACACCACCAACATTAATATGATTTAAAATTTTCACTTCCTTAAAGCCACCCTCCACACCAACATTCCTTCTTACAGGTCTACAAGAAATTCTTATGCCCAAATTTGTCTTTCCAATAGAATCTTGCCCCCTTCTTTTCCTTCCAAAATTCCTAAAATTCTTCTTACCATAGTTCACATGGATCCAAGGTCTATATCCATCACCCTTCTTCACCTCACTAACATCTATATAACCTATATTAATATCCAGTTTAGGGTCATCAGTAGGAGCTTCCTTACTAGCACTAGAATGGAAAACGGAGTGAGTAACCTGAACTAATTATGTACCTCCAAAAGGGTATCCTCCATGTGCGGGATAGAGTATAGAGGGTATACAACCACATCATCCCGAGGGATGAGGTAATTGCAGGCCCTTACGTTATTTGCAAATAAACCAATGGGAGGGCAAATTAGATCGTATATATGATTAACCACTGAGGATATTGGCTATAACAAGCGCACCCATATGGGAAATAATATACATAACCTGATTATAAATAATGGGTTTCCACCACCTGATACATCAGCTCAAATTGGATTTATTTTATCATGGAACTCATTTTCCTATGGGCGTAAGCCCTTGCAATTAATTACATCTCATGCCTAAGGCCCAAGAATACTCTTGATTAAGGATTCAACTTTATCCGTTCCAAAATATGATTGGCACATAAGGGAGACTACGAAATCCTTCCCAAAGGGAAAGAAAGGTTTAACGTGGCTTAGTCAACATGCTGTTGAGTCTAGTGAATAGGTTGTCAAACCTAAGTTAATGTCCCACGGCTATCAAGAGAGGGGGTGAATTGGTAGTTAAAAATTATCCCTATTTTTGATGAGTTGAACCAAAAATAACTTTAGTGAATTTTTATAAAAAAGTTTTTCATCCACAACTTTTTAAATAGAAAAATGCGGAAAATAAAAAAAGAAGTAAAAATAAATGACACAAGATTTATAGTGGTTCGGTCTAAATCAGACCTACATCCACTCCCCAGAGGCACCCTCTGAGTATTACACTAATACCAATAGTGTCTCTCCTTCTGCACCCACAACAAGGCGGAGAAGCTTTACAAACACTCTTTCCACCACTACCCGGTGTTGCAGAGAATCGTTGTCCTTTTACACTATCCCAGTGTTGGCAGAGAACCCTTCGTCCTTTCACACTCTCCTAGTGTGGACAGAGAACCCTTCATCCTTTCACACTCTCCTAATGAGGGCAGAGAACCCGATCTCCTTGACAGTTCTCCTCACAACAAAATCTAGAAGGAAAAAAGAAAAGAGTGAAGTAATCTCAAATCACAAGTAAGAAATCTTACCTTTGAACACCAAGCAAAGCCTTCACGCTCATGTGGAAGAAATCCTTCTTTGAATGCTCTCTCTCACTCTCTCCTTGAGTCTTCTTTCAGTAGGCATGAAGATCAATGATCAAAAAGATTTGGTGGCAGTATAATTTGGACTATATATAGGAAAGACAAGAAAAACTGCTCAAAAACTGCAAATTTTCAATTATGTACACAGTGGATCGCCCCGTACGATCGTGGATCGTCCCGGATGATTTTACTTAAAGTGTCAGAAATGATCCTAAAGTATATTGGTACGAACTATGTTCATACACGATCATCGTCCTGTACGAACTAGGTTCGCCCGATACGAAATGGTTATTCCATAGGTCGGTTTCCAAATCCCTACAGGATGTAACCAACTATGATAAGTTAGTTCAGTTCATCCTGGATGATTTTATACAGAGAGTTTCATCCAAAGACAAAGGTTTAATTTCATACTATACAATTTTAAATAGAGAGTTTCGTCCAGAGACGAAGGTTTAATTTCGTCTGGATGAACAGTGCAATGTGAGAATCCAGAGGCGTTCATCCTGGGATGAATATTAAATTCATCCTGGATGATTAGGACTTAGAAAAATTTTCTCACTGCCTGCTCGATTGATTTCTCTTTTGAGGGTCAATTGACATAATCGTCCTGTACGAATTATGTTTGTCCCGTACGATCAGTTCACAAAAGTTATTCCCCCATATGTGTGTGTTGTGAATATTCACTCAATTACAATCACTCCCTCTCAATTCAAAAACATTTTTAAAGCTTTTAATTTACAAATGATTGGATGCTGAATTTGATTTGAAGTCTTCATAGTTTGGAGTTGATTTTCCTGAAATGTTAGTACACACTAGAGTAAAAACAAATCTTACAAAAAGTGTTAGGAGATATCTATACATAAAAAAATAATATTTGTAATCATCAAAATAATACAAGTTGTAAGAATGTAAAACATGCAAATAACAACTCTCTTAACAATCTCCCCCTTTTTGATGATGGAAAAATAATTATTATTTGTAGGATTTTAAATTATAAGAATCTCCTAAACTCCACTTGAATTGATGAATACATGAAAAATAAAGAGGCATAAATTAAAAAATTTTATTTAAAAAAAAAATTTATACAAACCAAGAAACATACAAAACATACAACTACAATAATGACAAACATAAAAGGACTATCAAAAAACAAACAAAATAAATAAAACAAACAAACAATTTCTCCCCCTTTTTGACAACAACAAAAAGTGAAGAAGAAAAGAAGTCTTGAAATATAAGCAAAAGTATGAAATTCATTTGATAATTTAATCTTGAATGTGATTGAAATAAGGTATGTAAATAAAATTAAAACATTAAGGAAATCATAGAATTTCATATAATTTAAGAAGTGATATAACATAGATAATAAAAAGAATTTATCAAAGGCATGAGTCAATTTACACATTAAGATAAAGAAAATCATTGCACTAAGGATGAATAAAAAATTTTATATTTCAAATTTTAATGTCAGTTATAAATGAACATAAGATCAATTTGAATTAAGAGATTAAAAGAGTTTGGAAAGAAGTAACTACCACATGTGGCGCTTTGCGCATCTTTTTCAATTTTATGGCACATTTTTGTGCATCTTTTTTAATTTTATGGCACATTTTTGTGCATCTTTTTTTACTTTGGGCTTATTTTGTGCCTCTTTTTTCCATTGCAAACTTTTGCGCATTCCTTTTGATTTTTGTACATTTGTATAAATTTCAAGAGTAGTTGAATTCTTTCCAAAATCAATAATCTAAAATTTCAAAATTTTCTAAGTGCATAAATACTATTTGAAAAGAGAAATACAAAATAAGAAAACATCCAAATTGCAATAATAATATTAAAGATAATGTAGTCTAAATAAGAGACATGAAATTGAAAATTCTAATAATCTCAAGTTATAAGCATCACTTAAATTTAGAATAATTAGATTTTCTAATGAAATTAATTTTAATTTTTAATTTAGGTTAAATCCCTATTAAGATTAAAAAATAATGAATGTCATAAAGTCTAACACACATTTCTAAAACAATTAAACAATAAAGCATTGGAACATATATTGATATCGAATGAAGATATTATAATTTAGTCCAAGATATCAATAAAAATAAATTTAAAGAAAAAAAAATACAACAATCTAAAAGAAAATAACAAACACATAAACCACATAAACACATAACAAACACAACAATCATTCAGATGGACCATGATCTGGAGGAGGAGGAGGTGGTGCTGCACCAAAGAAGTTGAAGTAACTACTTATCATAAGCATGTTGGAATTTATGTCATTTATCTGATCACACATAAAACCCATATCTCGATTATACTGAATATCATTCTGCTGCAAATGAGTTTCAATTTGATCAAATCTTTGATCAAAATGAGCCTCTAAATTGTCAAATCTTTGAACCAAATCCTGATAATTTGGTTCAACAACAAGTAAAGGTTCAGCTTCTTCTTCTGTTTCACTCAGAACAATATGAGTTTTTCTAGGCTCTTCTTTATTGAAGATAGATCTAAAGGATACATCATTGTAGTAGAGTGGTTCTTCAAAATCTTGTACTGGATGAATCAGATCATACTTCTTTTCAGTTAATTGTTCCTGTAGGAGTACTCTAGATGGGGTAATTTTCACGGAGACAAACCTAGCATATGATTCTTCATTGGCTTTAGAAAGGAAATTTTCAGACAAGTTTCTTGGTGGACCCATAGTCAAAGAATTTTGATGCTTGCTAGAACTTGCCATTGAAAGATCATAAGAGAAGAAAGGTTTGAAAGAGATGTGTGAAAGTAACTGTTCAGTAAAAAAATTGCCGTCAATTTATGGAAAAATGACTGTTCGTACTAGACAAAATTTTCGTTCGTCCCGTACAAATTCGATTCATCTCGTACGAAAAAAATTTTTGTATGGGTGAACGAATGAGTCAAAAAAGAAACGTCTTTTCGTAAACACACAACTTACGAAGCATCCTTTTGTACAGGCTTTTGACCAAAATGATCGTACAAATGAACACGTGTTCGTCCGGATGATCAAAAATTCAATTCGTTTTAATGACAATTGAAAACCATCCCCCACTATGAACCGACATGTGTTCGTCTAGACGAACCAAAGATTCGTACGGACGATGTTCATATTAAAAACTATCTTATCCATTCAACTGCTTCATTCATTCGTCCCGTCGTTTGAAAAATATTTCATCTCGGACGATCGTGATGATCATACAGACGAAGTACATTAAAAATCCTCTTATAACGGTTAAAAATCCCATAGTTTGTCATACTACACAAATCATCCCATACAAAACATTTTTGTCCCGGACGATGATGACCACAAATTTATATTTTCACACTCAAAACAAAAACAAACAAGACAATACTTAAACATAGACTTTTTAAGAAGAAAATGTCACATAAACAAACTAAAAAACACAATGAACACAAAATAAAACAAAACAAAAAAATATCAATGTTGTAGAAAATATTTTTATCTAAGTATTTAAATCAATCACTCCAAGCCTTGTTCTTAATGTACTAAAAGTATTAAAGGCTAAAGGTTTTGTAAAAATGTCTGCAAGTTGATTTTCAGTTGAAACATGGGTAAGTTCAATTTCTCCCTTGGATACATGATCCCTTATGAAATGATGCCTTATGTCAATGTGTTTGGTTCTTAAATGTTGAATAGGATTTTTAGAAATACAGATAGCACTAGTATTATCACAATAAATTGGCATAGTTCCTATAGTTAATCTTAAGTAAATCAACTGTTATTTTAACCAAAGTACTTGTGCCACATAACTTTTTAAGGTAATGTATTCAGCTTCTGTATTAGATAGGGCCACTGAATTTTGTTTTCTACTAGACCATAAAACTAATGAATTTCCAATGAATTGACATGTTCTAGAAGTGGTTTTTTTATCCACTCTTCAGCTTGCAAAGTCAAAATCTAAATAACCAATAATTTCAAATAAAAAGCTAAACTTAGGATACTAAATTCCTATATTCTGAGTTCCTAACAGATATCTTAAAATCCTTTTTACTGCTGTCAAATGTGATTCTTTTAGATCTGATTGAAATCTAGCACACAAGCAAACACTAAACCTTTTATCAGGTCGGCTAGCAAACAAGTAAAGTAAAGAACCAATAATCCCTCTAAAGTTTATTTGATCAATAAATTTTCCCTTAAGGTCCTTATCCAACTAAACTGAGCAACTCATTGGTGTACTAACAGGTTTAGTATTATTTATTTAATATTTTCTGAGGATGTCCTTAACATATTTAGATTGGCTAAGAAATGTACCTTCCTCAAGTTACTTAATGCTAAGCCTAGAAAGTAATTTAAGTCTCCCATTAGACTCATTTCAAATTCACTACTCATTGTTTTAGAAAAATCAACATAAAGATTTTTATTTGAAGAACTAAAAATATTATCATCCATATAAATTTGAATAATGAGTATATCCTTTCCAATTTTTTTTCAAAAAGAGAGTTGTATCCACACTTCCTTTTTCAAAAGATCTTTCAAGTAGGAAGGAGCTCAACCTCACATATCAAGCCCTAGGTTCCTATTTTAATCCATATAATGCCTTTTTCAATTTGAAAACATGATTTGGGTATTTTGAATTTTCAAAACCTGGTGGTTGTTCTACAAAAACATCTTCTTCAATTAACCCATTTAAGAAGGCACTTTTCAAATCCATTTGATATAATTTGAATTCTTTAAAACAGGCAAAGGCTAGCAAAACCCTAATTGCTTCAAGTCTAGCTACAGGGGCAAAAGTTTCTTTAAAATCAATCCTTTCAATCTAATTATACCCCTTAGCAATTAATATAGCCTTATTTCTAATGACTACTCCTGAGTCATTCATTTTATTTTTGAATACCCACTTAGTTCTAACAAGACTTTGATCTTTTGGCCTTGAAGTTAAATCCCAAATTTTATTTCTTACAAATTGATTCAACTCTTCTTGCATGGCCAATATCCAAAATTCATCAAAAAGTGCTTGATCAATATTAGTGGGTTCTATAGTTGAAATAAAGGCTGAATGATTAACTTCCTTATTTAATCCACACCTAGTTCTAACACCATTACTAGGTTCACCTATAATCAATTCCCTTATGTGGTTTTTAGAAAATCTTAAATATCTAGGCAAAGGGTTTTCTCTCTCCAAATTCTCTTCAACATTTTCTTTCAAGTTTATTCTATCAATCTTTTGGGAGTTATCATCAATCTCATCTTCAATAATATTTGGCTCTTCCAAATTTTTAGATTCATCAAATACAACATGTGTGGTCTCTTCAATTACCAAAGTTCTTTTATTGAATACCCAATAAGATTTTTCAACACTTGAGTATCCAACAAAAATTCCTTCATCTGATTTTGGATTAAATTTTCCTAAGGCAGATTTTCCATTATTATGAATGAACACCTTGTAACCAAAAAATGCAAATGAGATAAATTAGGTGTTCTATCTTTTAGCAACTCGTAGGGTGCTTTATTTAATTTAGATCTTACATTCAACCTATTCAGAATATAACATGCAGTGCTAACCACCTCAGCCCAAAAATATCTAGGAAGTGAGTATTCTGCCAACGTTGCTCGAGCGGCTTCTATTAATGTTCTGTTTTTCCTTTTGACTACCCCATCTTACTGAGGGGTTCTAGGAGCAGAAAAGTTGTGATCAATTCCTTTCTCTTTACAAAAGTTTTCAAATCTCTCATTTTCCAATTCTCCTCCATGATCACTTTGTATAGAAATAATTTCACACCCTAATTTCCTTTGAATCCAAGTCAAAAATTTTCTAAATTTCTCAATTGCTTCACTCTTATGAAATAGAAATCTAGCCCAAGTGAATCTTGAGTAATCATCCATAATAACAAATCTGTATATCTTCCCTCCTAGACTCACAGTTCCAACTGGTCCAAAAAGATCAATGTATAAAATTTCTAATGGTTTACTAGTCCTAAAATCTTTATTGGACTAAAAAGAGGACTTCACCTACTTTCCTAATTGACAGGCATCACAAAGGTGGTCCTTAGTAAAGTCTAGTTTAGGTTTTTCATGCTAGAATGACAAAGTCTTCTATGCCAAAGCCATGACTATTCAGAAATAGTTTTCAAACAAATAATAGTAGGAGTCTGAATGCAATTTAAATCTAGTATATAAACATTGTTTACCCTTTTGCCATTTAGGCCTAATATGCAGCTGGTAGGAAAAAAATTTATATTATAACCCTTATCACAAAGCTGACTTATACTTAACAAGTTATGCTTTAAGCCTTCAACCAATAACACATTGTCTATAAAAAAAAATTAAGATTTTCAATCATACCTGATCCAACCACCTTCTTTGTGGTATTATCTCCAAGTGTAACCTTGCCTCCACTCCTGGCTTCCAGCGTTATGAATTGAGCAGTATCTCCAGTCATATACTTTCAACATCAGCTGTACAGGTACCATATGCTCTCACGAGGTCTTATGTGAGAGCGACCCTCTTCTTGATCAGATTGATCAAGACTATCTTCCAACAAGAAAAGATTGGTGACTTCTTCTTCCTTTTCAGTCTCTGATGAATCTGAAGCTGAGTCCGCCCAGAAAACTCTTTGAAATTTCTTCTTACCCTTCTTTACAATTGGTTTCTCCTCTATATTCTCCTTGATAGGAGTGTCTTTGAGTTTTGGGTAATCCGTTTTAATATGACCAAGTTTCCTGCATTCATAACAAATTATTTCATCAGAAAACTTACCATTTATATTAAATTTACCTCTATTTCATTGCTGGCATCTCTTCTGCTACCTTTTTAGAAAGCTTCTGAATTGTCTAGTCATTAATATAACGTCGTCTTCATCCTCAGGTTATGAGTGTTCACTCTCAGACTCTTCCACTTTTAGTGCTATGTTCTTTTCCTTTTGTAGTTCACCTGCATCAATCTTTCTTTGGCAAACTCCTTGCTTATAAGTAATAAGTGAACCAAGAAGATTATCAATTGAATAAATGTTTAGAACTTTAGACTCTGTAATTGCAGTTATTTTAGCATCATATGTAGTAGGTAAACAACGAAGAATCTTATTAATCATTTTAGCATTCATTAGTTCCCTACCAAGTGCATGCAAAGAGGTGACTATTTGAGTAAATCTTGTGTACATATCAGAAATGGATTCATTAGGTTTCAAGATAAACAGTTCATAATCATGCAACAAGATATTAAGTCTAGATTATTTAACCTCATTAGTCTCCTCATATGTTATACAAAGTCTATCCCATATGTCCTTTTCACTTTTGCAAGTGAAAACCCGTATGTAGTCTTTAGATTTTAAAGCACAAAAGAAACTATTTAAACATTTAGCGTTTAGTTGTGCTAAGTCACGTTCTTCTACAGTCTAGTCTGCAAAAGGTGTTTTAACCCTAACTTCGTCAACTAATGTAGTTGGTTTTGTATAACCTTCCTAGACTAAGATCCACATACGATAATCAAGTGATTGTAAGAAAGTAGACATGCATGTTTTCCAAAAATCAAAAGGTATATTGTCAAAAAGTGACACTACGGGAAAACACGCGATTACCGTCGGATTTTCTGGCAGAAAATTTTGCGACGGTACGAACGGCACAGGTAACAGCGGAATATTGCTAAATATTGCGATAGAAACCTTACGACGCATTTGGCAGCGCAGAATACGCCGAAAACCTTCCAGCGTCCCGTGCGCCGATCATTGCGTTGGTAAAATGAGCTTTGAACCATTTCGGTCGCACATTACGGCAGAAAAATACCGGCGCAAATGACCGGCGAATATTGCGCCGACGTATTTAAACTCAACGAAATATTTCCAGCACAAATTGCGTCGGCAATGTTACCGGCGTTTACGCCACTGGAACGTCCGCCGGTGAAAGCCCTATATTTCATCACCGAGCCCCTCTGGACGCTCATTCATTTCCTTCCGTTCTCTTACCTCGCGTGTTTCGCCCGTCACCATCCGTCGCTCGCTGTGGATTGACGTCGCCGACGATCACCAAACTTCGCCGAGCATCCTCTCTTTCCTGCTCGCGTGCCGCTGAGGGTTGTTCTTTGCCGAGGGTCGTTCTTCGCCGTCGACGGAAGGTATTTTGTTTTGTTTTTTTTTTTCCTTTTTCGGTTGGATTACTTATAGGATCAGCCTTAAGTCCATATATTTTTGCTTTAGTCATGGATGTTCTCACTAGACATTTGCTAGAGGATGTACCTTGGTGCATGCTTTTATTGATGATATTCTTCTTGTTGATAAAACTAGAGAGGGAGTTGAAGGTAAACTTGGATTATGGAGATCAACATTAGAGACTAAAGTTTTTCGATTGAGTAGATCTAAAATGGATTATATGAAGTACAATTTTAGTAGTAATAGGTCTAGTGAGGGGATTGTGACTTTGAGCGATCAAGTCATTAATAAGAGTAACACGTTTTAAATATCTTGGTTCTATTATTCAGAGTGATGATGAAATAGATGTGGATATTATCAAAAGAATTAGAGTTGGAAGGTTGAAGTCGAATGTTGGCCACTAAAAAAGAAGCATAATACTAAGTTAAGTGTGGCAGAGATAAGGATGCTTAGGTGGATGAGTGGCTTGACCCTTAGAGATAGGATGCGAAATGAGCATATACGTGAAAACGTTGGAGTAGCTCCAGTGGAAGATAAGATTAGAGACAATCGCCTTAGATGGTTTGGTCATATGAACATCTATTAATGTCTTTTTAGATCTATATATATAAATCCATTACTTTTTTACTCTTATACATAGGATATGCATATTAGAAATCAAAGAAGTTGGATGTATAACCGATTATCTCAAGGTTGGAAGACATTAATAGATGAATTCATCAATGGGTGAACTTTTTCATTTAGCAAGCGAAACAGCTGCCCAGCTTTATATCAGAAGGAAAGTTTTGATGTCCATGTTCTAAACATAAAAATCTAGTGCACCTAGAACCAGATTATGTAACTGTTGATCTGTATCGTAGAGGATTCATGCCATGGTATTGGTATTGGACTTCTCATGGTGAGTATGAGCCACAATTTGATTATCAATGCGGTCCTTCTATAAGTAGTAATGTTGCTGAGGCTAAAAACATCTGACCAAATCATGAGGAATTAGTTCATGATGCAACTGGAATACAAACTGAATAAAATACATAAGAATTAGCGAATACAGAGGCACAAAATTTTTATGATTTATTGCATGCTGCCCAGCAACCAATCTGGAAAGGGTGCACGACTCACTTAGAATTATCTGTTGCTATGAAGATGTTAAGCATTAAGGCTGAATATAATGTTGCTCGTGAATGTTTTAATCAATTCATTAGGCTGCTTAAGAAAACTAATCCGACAGAGAATTTAATTCCTACAGATCTATACCAGACAAAGAAGTTAGTTTCCAAACTTGGTTTGACATAAACAAAGATAGATTGTAGTGTGAATGGATGCATGTTATACTTTAAAGAAGATATCATAAAAATTGTATGCCGTCATTGCAATGCACCAAGATTTAAAACAAAATCTAGAAATAGAAGGAAGCAGAAGGATGTGCCTATTAGTAGGATGTTCTACTTTCCAATAATTCTGAGACTACAATGGCTATATGCATCCATGAGATCTGCTGCACATATGAGATGGCATAATGATCACATTCCCCAAGAAGGTGTTATCACACATCCATCAGAAGTAGAGGCTTGCAAGCACTTTGATCGTACACATCCCACATTCGTGGCAGAACCAAGAAATGTCAGATTAGGTTTATGCGCAGATGGTTTTACTCAATTCAGTCAGTCGGCTACATCGTACTCATGTTGGCCTGTGATACTCACTCATTACAATCTTCCTCTAGAGTTATGTATGATTAATCCTTATATATTGATGTCACTTATAATTCTAGGGCCACATAATCCAAAATTAAAGATTCACGTATTCTTACAACCTTTGATTGATGATTTAAGTTTATTATGGAAAGAGGGAGTAAGTATATGATATCTCCACAAAATAGAATTTTATACTAAGAGAAGCATTACTTTGGACAATTGGTGACTTTCCTGCATATGGTATGCTCTCAGGTTGGAACACTTCAGGAAAGTTAGCTTGTCCGTATTGTTAAAAAAATATAAAATCATTCACTTTAAAGTATGGTAGGAAGAACACTTGGTTCAATTGTCATCAAATGTTTTTGCCTCAAAGTCATCCTTTCAGGCGAAATAAAGAAGCATTTACTAAAAATAAAATGGTGATGTTTCAACCTCCTCCAAGGTTCAGTAGTGAAGAAATTTTTGAAAGAGTAGAGTTATTGCCCACCATAAAGGAATCTCGAACATTAGCTGAGTTTAGACTGCCAGAATATGGTGTCAACCATAATTGGACCAAGAAAAGTATTTTTTGGTCGTTGCCATATTGGAGAACAAATTTGATTAGACATAACTTGGATGTTATGCATATAGAGAAAAATATTTTTGATAATATTTTCTATACAATTATGAACATCAAAGAGAAATCAAAAGATAATATAAAAGCAAGGATGGACTTAAGGGAGATTTGTAGAAGGAAAGCTTTGGAATTGAAGGATGGTGGAGCGGGAGAATTTCTCAAACCAAAAGCTCCATTCACATTAACTTTAGAGCAAAAATGAGCAATTTATGAATGGGTGAAGACTCTACGAGTACTGGATGGATATTCTTCCAATCTAAGCAGGTGTGTTGACATAAGATCAGGGAGATTATTCGGATTGAAAAGTCATGATTGCATCTTCATGCAATGTCTACTATCCACTACTTTTAGTTATCTGCCAGATCAGATTTTAAAGCCCCTGATCGAGCTAAGTGTCTTCTTCAAATATTTATGCTCTTCTAAATTAAATGTGGAGAATTTAATTCTTATTAAGCAGCAAATTTCATTCATTTTGTGTCAACTTGAGAAAATAATTTCTCCAGGCTTTTTTGACTCTATGGAGCATCTACCTGTTCATTTACCATATAAGGCTATGGTTGGTGGACCTGTTCAGTATAGGTGGATTTATCCTTTTGAGAGATATTTAAATAAACTAAAGAAGACCGCTAAGAATAAATCACGACCCGAAGGCTCTATCTGTGAAGCATATTTAACATATGAGATAACTCAGTTTTGCTCATATTATTTTGAAATAATATCTAAATCAGGTGAAAGTTCAGCTTCTCAAAATGTTTGTAAATCCTCTAATATATCTATATTCAGTAGAATTGGGTAACCTTTAGGCGCTAGCACCGTGCGCTATTTGATCGATAAGGAGATGCTAGTTATCACATTGTACATCTTGCTT
Source organism: Dendrobium huoshanense (assembly GCA_016618105.1). Classification (NCBI taxonomy): domain Eukaryota; kingdom Viridiplantae; phylum Streptophyta; class Magnoliopsida; order Asparagales; family Orchidaceae; genus Dendrobium; species Dendrobium huoshanense. Next base: position 53,050,320 of record CM028353.1, on the reverse strand, counting down.
AACTGTGATGAAGTTGAGCCGTATCTCGAGTAAGTATGAGATAAGTTGATTATATTTTCGATTTTCTTTTAGACTTTATTCTAAACTTAAGATATGAATTTGTAGGAGGTTCATTGATGGTCTTAGTACATCAGAAGAAGGGGAAGTCCAGAAGATGGTGGAAAAAGAATTCATTGCTTGGTTTAAAAATACGGTATATTTTGAATAATTATTCTTACTTAATGAGTTAATTATTTATGCAATTAATATTAGTAGCAATAACATCTTGTAAATTTAAAGTTACACACTGAAGATAGTTCGCAGTATTCAAGGTTATCTGAGTTAGCTTGGGGACCAAATAGATTAGTAAAATGTAATCAAATATTTGATGTCAATGATTATAAATTCCAAACAAAAAATTAGTGTGAAGGTAGGAATATAGAAAATTCAGGCATATGTGTAAGAGGGAACACCCATACAGGGGACGATTCTGAATACTACGGGGTATTACAAGAATTATTAGAGATTGAATATCCCGGTCAGAGGAATACTGTGTATCTCTTCAATTGTGAATGGTTTGATCCAGTGCCAAATAGAGGCACGAAAGTTCATCCAATTTACGGTATAACAGAAGTAAAGCGGGCTATGAGATATGCAAAGTTTGATCCTTTCATCATTACTAGACAGGCAACTCAAGTATACTATGCTAACTATCCAAGAGGAATACAAGGCAAACAAGATTGGCTGGTAGTTATGAAGACAAAACCAAGGGGAGTAATTGAGAAAACCACCTCAATACCATCAGCACATCAAGAAGAGTTTATGTCTAATTTAAAAAATCTCCCAATCAATGTAGATGACCAAATCAGAATTAATGAGAGCGAGTTGATGTTAGAGGAGGTAGATCTAACCATAGAGGAAAGTAATGATGAATCTGATAGTAATGGGAGTGTATCATCTTATGCAAGTGAATCAAAAAATGATGAGTTAACAACATAAGGTAACTTAAATTTTTTTAGCTACTGTACTGCATTTTATTTTACTTAACTATATTTTACTTCACTACATTTTACTTCTCTGCATTTTTTTTAGCAACTGCACTGTGTCATTTTTTTTAATTTTTTGTTATAACTCATATTTCTAATATATATTTTTTTTATGTGCAGATGGCTTCAGGTGAGGAGCCTAGTAGAGGATTGATAAAAAATATTTTTAACAGGCGCACTAAGAAATAGTATAGCTGGACCACCTAGGCCACTACGTATTGAGGGGACCACCTCGGCTCAGCCTGCTACACAGCCTCAGCCTACTAAGCAGCCTCAGCCTGCTACACAGCCTTTACCCACTCATGGAAGCGGTAGCCCGCAGTTTTACTCACTAGACCCCCAATTTCCTTCACCAGATCCCGGGCAGAGTACTCCTTTCTACCCATACTACACACCCCCACCGTATGCTGTTGCCCCTCCTACTTATCAATTTCCACCATATGCTCCACCATACTATCCCCCACCAATCCATCAGCCTGCTACAACTGGACCTTCGACAGCAGCTGCAGTAGAGCAGGAGACAGATGGTAGAATGTTGATAGCACCTGAGGGTGACACGTACGTACAGTCTCTTTTATTTAAACTATCAAATATTTTTATTTTATATTTTATATTTATTTCATATAACTTTATTTTTGTAAGTTCTACCCTTCAAAACAACCGACACATAAAATACGGGACATCATATGGAGTAGGTTTGACGCTCCTTATGTTTCTTGGAAGAAAGTCCCGAAAGAAGTCCGGGAGATGTGGTTTAGAGAGTTTGAGGTATTTTTGGGTTTTAGTTTTTATGTTAAATGATTTATTCTTTCTTACTTAAGATAATAATCTTATATATTATATATCATATTTATTTGATTGTAGAAAGAGTTTTGTTAGCTGCCCCAACACAATGACATGATTAGAAAGAATTTTGAGAAGCGTGGGTCTACTCGGATGCGCGACATGTTCACAAATATTATAAAGTCTGTGAAGCGATCATTATGGATTGAAGAGATTATATGGGCTGAGTTGAATGCAGCTTGGGGCAACGAAGAGTACAGTAGGAGGAGGGATCAAAATCGACAGAATAGAGCTTCTAATGTTGGTGGGTTGGGTAGTTCACTTCATATGGGAGGCTCTATTCCACATACTGAGCACAGGCGTAATTTGGTAATAAATTTTAAATATTTTTTATAATTTTTCTTTAATCTGTATTAATAAAATTCTCTTAATTCAAACAGAAAGTGATGCTTGGTAGAGAACCAACTCCTGTTGAATTGCATAGTCGCACTCATAAGCGACAGGAGGATCAATAATGGATTGATGAGAGATCAAGAAAAGCCTATGTAAGTATATTTTTATATATGTTTAATAATTTCTAAGTTTTAGTTTAACTATATATATTTATATTATACTTTCACAGGAGGATTATACATGGCTTCGAGAGACTCATGCCGCATCAGGTGAGGGCTCTTCTGACGGCTCTGTGGAGTATTCTGAGTATCGCATCTGGTCACAGGCCATCGGAGGAATGCAGCATGGTAGAGTATATGGCTTAGGTGCGCAAGCTCAGGCATATGAGGGGATGACCTCCTCTACTACATCTAGCTTTGCATCCAGTTCTCATGACTCCTTACAAGCTCAACAAATAAGTGCCCTTCAAGCTGAGCTAGAACAAGTAAGGAAATCACAAGCTGATTGGCAAGCTCAGCTGTAAGCACAGGTTCAAGCTCAGCTGCAAGCACAGAGCAACACAATCAGTTATTGGATGAAATGCGCAAGATGAGGGATCAGCTAAGTGGAAAAGACGTAGCTCCACCTGAAGAGGAGTCTACGGAGTCAGAGTAGTTTAATTTAGGTTACATGAACTTGTTTATTTCTGTGAACATGTGTTATTAAACAGTTTCTTTTAATGTGATGTTTTTTGTTGATTGTTATTATTGAACAGTTTCTTTTAATGTTATAAACTGTTGTGAAACTATTGTGAATTTAATATAAAATGTTGATCTGTTGAAATGTTACCTTTGAAATGTTGTGGAATTGATATTTGTATAGGTTTGCAGGTGTGGAAATTTGATTGTTGGCTGGGAAGGCAATTTTTTTTGTCAATGCTACAGGTTTCCGACAGATTTTACACCGGAACTTTGCTGGAAAGGATGATACAACAAATTATATCGACCGTTTTGACGCCTTTGTTCCGTCAGAAACTACCGGCGCACGTTTCGGCGCTATGTCCGCCGCTTATTTCCGGTGAAGACTTTGCGCCGCAAACAAAACTGTTGGTTGTCTATGGCAAACTTGCAGAGTTTTGTCTGCCGGTACTTACCAGCGGAAGATACGACATAAACTTACTGGCGCATATGGCACCGAAATTTATCGGTTGGAAGTCGTCGACACCAATCCAATTTTTTGCGCCAGTAATGTGTCAGAACGTGCGCCGGAAAGTTTTTCGGCCAATTAATTTCATCAGAAAAAATTTATCAACGCGACCTAAACCGGCGTAGGAATTTCTGCTGAAACGTGCGCCGAAAACTTTTATTTTCATCAAATTTTTGTGTGTTCCGGCGGATTTAGTCCGCCGGTAATGACGGGTTTTCCTGTAGTGGGAGGTCTAGTAATAGAGTAACCTCAGGTGTGTTTCGGTTTCCATAGGTAGCCATCTATGTTAATAAAAAAGTAAATTAAACATATAATTTTGAAATAAAGCTCTGATACCACTTGTTGAGTCGAGTGAATAGGTTGTTAAACCTGAGTTAATGTCCCACGGCTATCAAGAGGGGGGGTGAATTGGTAGTAAAAAATTATCCCTCTTTTAGATGAGTTGAACCAAAAATAACTTTAGTGAATTTTTATAAAAAAGTTTTCAACCACAACTTTTTAAACAGAAAAATACGAAAAAAAGGTAAAAATAAATGACACAAGATTTATAGTGCTTCGGTCTAAATCAGACCTACATCCACTACCCAGAGGCACCCTCTGAGTATTGTACTAATAACAATAGTGTCTCTCCTTTTGCACCCACAGCAAGGCGGAGAAGCCTTTACAAACACTCTTTCCACGACTACCTAGTGCGGCAGAGAACCGTCGTCCGTTTATACTATCCCCAGTGTTGGCAGAGAACCGTACCCTTCGTCCTTTCACACTCTACTAGTGTGGACAGAGAACCCTTCATCCTTTCACACTCTCCTAGTGTGGGCAGAGAACCATTCGTCCTTTCACACTCTCCTAGTGTGGGCAGAGAACCCGATCTCCTTGACTGATCTCCTCACAAGAAATCTAGAAGGAAAAAAGAAAAGAGTGAAGTAATTTTAAATCACAAGTAGGAAATCTTACCTTTGAACACCAAACAAAGCCTTCACGCTCATGTGGAAGAAATCCTTCTTTGAATGCTCTCTCTCACTCTCTCCTTGAGTCTTCTTTCAATAGGCACGAAGATCAATGACCAAAAAGGTTTGGTGGTAGTCTAATTTGGACTATATATAGGAAAGACAAGAAAAACTTCCCAAAAACTATAAATTTTCAATTCTATATGCAATGGATCATCCCATACGATCGGGGATCATCTCAGACAATTTTACTTAAAGTGTAGGAAATGATCCTAAAGTATATTTGTACGAACTATGTTCGTACACGATCATCGTCCCGTATGAACTAGGTTCGTCCGGTACGAAATGGTTATTCCATAGGTCAGTTTCCAAATCTCTGCAGGATGTAACCAACTGTGATAAGTCGATTTGGTTCATCCTGGGATGAACAAGTTTCATCCTGGATGATTTTATACAGAGAGTTTCATCTAGAGACGAAGGTTTAATTTCATCTTGTGAGATTTTAAACAGAGAGTTTTTTCCAGAGACGAAGGTTTAATTTAGTCTGAACGAATAATGCAACGTGAGAATCTAGAGGCATTTGTCCCTGGATGAATATTAAATTCATCCTGGATGATTAGGACTTTGAAAAATTTTCTCACAGCCTGTTCGATCCATTACTCTTCTGAGGGTGAATTGACATGATCGTCCCGTACGAACTATGTTCATCCCGTACAAGCAGTTCACAAAAGTTATTCCGCCATATATATGTGTTGTGAACATTCACTCAAATACAATCACTCCCACTTAATTCAAAAATATTTTTAAAGCTTTTAATTTACAAATGATTGGATGTTGAATTTGATTTGAAGTCTTCATAGTTTGGAGTTAATTTTCCTGAAATGTTAGTACACACTAGAGCAAAAACAAATCTTCCAAAAAGTGTTAGGAGATGTCTATACATAAAACAATAATATTTGTAATCATCAAAATAATACAAGTTGCAAGAATGTAAAACATGCAAATAGCAACTCTCTTAACACATGCATGGCTCAGATCTACATCCTGAGGGACTAAGGTAGTGAGAAGAAACTAGGGAAAAGAAAGTCATACACTTGAAGCATACGAGAGAGAAGGATCGAAATGGCGTATAGGCAAGATTTATTGCTCTTAAAGAATAGGGATCTTACCCACCAATAAGGCATACAATGAGACACTAAATGAAAAACCTTAAATCTAAAGTGGGTTTAGTATTTTATTTATCACTAACACTTGTATCCTAACTAATGCACTTAGGCTTATAGGCTGCCTGAAAAGAAAAGCCAGCTAACCCCCTGAGCGCATAAAATCCATATTGTCCGATATTTATGAAAGAAAGGTGGGAGGCTGAGTTGTTGGAAGCAAGGCCGATGGCTAGAGAGTTTTATAATTTGCCTTGGACTTATGTAGGGTTATTGCACCTAAAGATGATTCAATTAATTTTTTATTCTGTTGGTTTCTAATATGATGCATACTAGTTAAAAAGTCCAAATTATATATACATAAAATTTTAAAAAATGGCTTATAAAAATATTTTTTAGAAAAGACTATACTTCCCTAGATTTGGTACCTCATCCTCATATGCCAGATTATTCGGACTTTACCCACATGCGGGGAAGTGTCTTATAGAAGGAGAGAGAAAAATGCAATAATATGCATGCGACCCTAGATGATTCTAACTATTCCCTAGGTCATTAGCTTTCTATGTTATTTAATTTACTAAAATATTAAATTTTAATTATGAGTAGAAAAGGTTTTGTCCTTAATGAGCCTACCGAAAATTATGCCACATACATGCAAGAAAGAAACCTAAGAAAAATAAGCAATTTCTATTGCACAAATAATATAAACAATTCAAAATAAAAAAAACCAAGTAATGTAAAAAAGAAAGTCTAAAGTCTATGGCAAGTGCCAGATATAGTACAACTTAGAATCTATATAGAAGTAATCATGCCCAAGCTCCACCGATAATATCCTAGATTCTATTCCTACAGAATGACACAAGTCTTAAAAGTAAGATATTTATTCTTCAAGTCTTCATCTTTAGGTCTTTGGATCATCTTCCTTTAAATCATCTTCCCCCAGATTGTCTCCTTCGGGCTTTGTATGCTTCTTCTTCCGGGAGGATACCCAAATGAAAAAGAAATTCCTTATGAATGGCCATTCTTTTTCTCTTTGGGTACCTAGTGCTTGAAATGCCCTACTTTTGATGACTTTCAAACTAAATGTGACTTATAATTTATAAATTACATCATCTGAAAAGGAAATATCTAGACTCAAATGCATGGTTATCCTAATAGAAAACATCCCAAGAAGTTTAATATACCACATCACAAGCAGTTATATATATATATATATATATATATAAGATAAACACACTTGTCTATGATCTTATTAATTTTTGGGGCTAAGTAGTCTGAAGAACCTTTAACAAGCATTTATGACTATTAATTAATTTATCCCGTTTTATTTTAGCATTATATGAGCATGGCCACTTGTATAAGATTGAGTTAGTATAAATCATCTCAAACCAAAGAATAGATCTAACGTGCAATCAATCACATCATAGATAGAGTGTAGTACAATAACAAAATAAACACTCATAGCAGTTAAATACAAACAGGACATGTGCCACATGCAAGAGCACCATAATACATAAAATAACAAAGAAAAGCAAATCACTAGCTTAACATAGAACTAGAAGTGGTTCTCTAGCAAATAATTTTATGTGAGTGTAATAGGTTGTGGCTTTGGGTAGTTCCTATGTTAGATAGTTAGTTTAAGTTGTTTTATATTCAAATTTAATGCAGGTTAAAAGGGGAAGTTAGTTAAAGTTTAAAAATTTATGGATTGGGGTCCATTTTAGCTAATTAAGTTTATAGTTCTATTTTAATGTTTAGGGCATTATCCTTTGAAGTTTAAGTTGGATCCATAAATTTTAAGAGGTCCATGTCAACCTATCCACTAAGTTAAGGGGTGGTCCAAAAGTTCACTTTTAGAAATATGTTAGGTTTTTTGGTTCTAATACTTTTATTAAACATTATACCATACCATGATTAATTAGACTATTAGTTTGTTGGATTTGGAGTTTTCTACACAAAATTATGATTTTTTAAAGTTTTGGGCCCTAGTTAGAAAACTACAGTTTGCTGAAGAGTTTACTTTTTGATTTAGGTTAACTTCAAGAAACCTAATATTTTTAATAAATACTAGACCGTACTTAGAGTTATATTCCTTTTATTTTTCCCAATTTGGAATTCTTAGAAATTAGTTATGAATTTTCAATATTTGGGTATTTAATGAATTATTAAAATTATTTATTAAAGGAATATGTTTGGTGTTTTTATCCAAATTAGCTCCAAACTTCTTGGAATCACCCCCAAAGGTTAGAAGTGACCAAAATAGATGTTCCAAAGTGTGAAAGTTCGATGGGGATGTTAAGCCCTATGAACTTAGTCCCAAACTAACCAAGAGGGGGGGTGAATTGGTATTTTAAAAAACTTCTTTTAAAACAAAGAAATAAAATCACATAAACCAAATCACACCACAAAAATAATGCGGAATTTAAAAGTGCGGAAGCAAGAAAAAGAACACAGGAATTTATAGTGGTTCGGTCGACTCGACCTACGTCCACTCCTTGGAGGCACCCTCCAAGTATTGCACTACACAAAAAGTGACTCTCCTTTAGCCCCCACGGCTAGGTGGAGAAACCCTCACAAGAACCTCCTTTTTGCCACCCCGGTAAGGCAGAGAACCTATCTCCTTTTGCTTCCTCCTGAAGCTGGCAGAGAACCAGAACTAAAAGCAAAGCTCCTTACCTCTACCGACCCTTCCACGGACGAGAAACTCTAGATGAAGATGACGCAGAGAGATCCTTGAAGCAACCCTTGTGAAACCCCTCACAAGCTCCCCCTCACAAGATCCTCTCTCTCTCTTCTCTCTCTCTTTCTCTCCTCAAGGCCTTCTTAGGTCAAGGCAGCAGCCAAGAGATCTCTTAAAAAACGTTGAACAAGAAGCTCTTAAATAGAAGAGCTCCAAAAGATCTCATTAATTGCAAGTTGCCGACAATATCGTCCAGGCCGATATGGATATCGGCCTGGCCGACCAATACAAATCAATGAAGATCGGCCAGAGCATAGCCCTGGATGTAAAGCTGGACGATTGAAAATTGGCTTGATCGTCCAGGCCGATCTCACGATCGTCCTGGCCGATCAGTTCAAATCAGAGGAAAATCGTCCTGACAATAGCCCTGAATACGGGCTGGCCGATATTGATCGTCCTGAAGTAATTTAAGGTTTTTGACTAGATCGGCCTGACCGATCTTGCGATCGTCCAGGACGATATGATCGTATCAATCATCCTTAATTACTTCCTTGATTTCCTGAACAATTATGGCATAAATTGTTAATATCGTCCAGGCCGATACGAGGATCGTCCTGGCCGATAATTTAAAGATATGGTATACTATACTTGTTTATGGCGGCTACTTATTTCTGTTTTGAGCTTATCATCCTGGCCGATACACGTATCGTCCAGGACGATCTGTTAACGTCGACTGCCTTAATTAAGAATCCTTAATTAGACTTTCTGTTTTAAGCTGATCGGCCAGGCCGATCAAAGAAATCGTCCTGGCCGATATGAGTAAAAATAGAATTTCTAAGTCTCTCAAGTGTGTGTGTGAAGGGTTACAAAGCATCAGTCTTTTAGACTATTACAAGAGGACTCAAAAGGTAAAAAACAAAAGTACAGACTGACTCAACCCTAAACCTACGCATTTCTGAACTTGGCTCCTTTTTGATTGTCCGATTGTCGATTCCTGAAAAGTTAGAAGCAACAAACTGTCCAAGAAAAGCAGTGTTTGTCAATCATCAAAACATAAGACATGAAAAATAGATTTGCAACAATCTCCCCCTTTTTGATGATGGCAAAACACAAGTAGGATAAAAATAGATTCATTAGAAAACAAAGTTACAACATCAATTTTTTTTCTACCATACCCTATCCTACTCCCCCTTTTTGTCATCACAAAAAGAGAGTCCAGAAACAGCAGAGAAAAGAAGAAAAAAAAACAAACATCACGAAAGACAAAAAGACAAGAAACAATAACTCAAAGTACAAACTAAAAGAACGAGGGATCCTGATCATCAGATGGAGGAGGTGGAGGTGGCTGCTGAAAGTAACTGGCAAGGGTAGTAAACTGAGCATTGAACCAGGCGATGTCCTGGTCATGCTGCTGCTGCTGGTGAGTAAGAAAGCTGTCAAATCGAGCTAAATCCTCAGCGCGGTGATGCTCGTAACGGGCAATGTCCTCAGAGTGTTGCTGCTCCTGGGCAGCAACATATGCATCAAATTGGGTCTCCCAACGATCAAATCTCTCAATCAACTGATCAACCGGTGAGTGTTGGTGGAGAGGGACAGGGTCAGGAAAGGGAGCTGGAGCGGGAGCCTCCTCCTCTCGAGCCCCCTGAGGTTCCTCAGGATGGAGACGAGTACTGTGAAGGGTGCTGAAGGAGTTGTTTGAGTAGAAGGGAGTTGGAAGGTTTGGTGGTATAGGATATTGAAGTTGGTATTTAGTTTCAAGAACATAGGCTATGATGTGTCCTAAGGCTAGATTTGGCTTTCTTCTGTGGCCTGGATCGCGAATTGTTGTTAGGTGATCAATGTAACGAAAAAATAGGTCAGCAGTGTTGAATTCCCTATGAGCCATGATATAGAAGGTAGTGAGGGAAAGTAGAGGGGTAATGTGGACACGGTCGCCGGCTTTTGGAATGACGGAGGTGCGAAGGACATGTTGGATTGTCCTAGCATCTCTGAATAAAGAGCTAGTCTCTCCAACATGGTAACGGACATTAGTCTGGCGAAGAAAGTGATTTGCCGTGGACCAGTCAAGATCAGGGTCAAGGGCAATTAAGTGCAGCTTATCTCCGGTGGTGGATAGCTGTAAGAGATCAACACAGTCCTGATATGTGATTTCGACAGGGCGTCGATTCACATAGGAGGACAGGGCTGTGAAGGTGGAGTTGATGCGTTTACAAAAAATTCTAGAAGGAACTCAGAATTGAAGGGGAAAATAAGAGACAGAATGAAGCAAAGGGAAGTGTGAGCGAAGAGATCCATTACCGGGTAAGAGATGTGGACTGGATTGATAATTCTGGAAACAGTAATTCCACATTCTTTATAGCGATGATATGCAGCTTCATCTTCTGCTTCACGGAAACGAGGGTCAACCCTTGCCCTCGAGGAACTTCCAGAGGTCTGACGGACGCGCTTCCCACCCGCCATTTGAGAGAACTTAAGCAAAAACACAAAGGAGAAAGGATGAGGAGTGAAAAACATGGCTGGATCGGCCTGAATTTAAAGAAACATCCATATCGTCCTGGCCGATCGCGGAATCGTCCAGGCCGATATGTGTCAATAATTACGTACAGGCCGATTGGTTAAAAAGGCGGTCCAATCGTCCGGGCCGATCAGATATCGGCCAGGCCGATTAGACACAGGCTATCGGCCCGAGGAGTCAGTCCGGACGACCGTTGAAAAAGCAGATCGTCCGGGCCGATTAGGTGTATCGTCCAGGACGATGCACAATAATTGATCGTACCGGCCGAAGTTAAAACGTTTTAAATGCTTGCCACGTGTATCGTCCAGGACGAACAGTGGATCGGCCCGGCTGATGGTCCAATAATGGATCGTCCGGGGCCGAATTTAAAGATCAAAACGTACTGACACGTGGATCGTCCCGGACGGTCCAGTGTATCGGCCAGGACGATGCACATAGAATGCATCGGCCAGACAAATTTACTATCGGCCAGGACTATCATCATGAGTTTGATCAAATCGTCCAGGACGATAATGTATCGTCCAGGATGATGAATTTCAGTAAGCACAGCAAAAAGGTCAGCAGATGGATTTTGGAAAGAATTTTTCATATCGGCCAGGACGATAAAAATATCGGCCAGGCCGATGTGACTTGTATTTTAAATCAAGAAAAGAATGGTGATGATCAAGACCCTCAAAAATAAAACACAAGAAAAGACAGTCAAAGACACAAAAAAAAATAAATAAAACAAACACCGAATATTTTTGGATTTTAATTTTTCTATTTTTTTTTTTTTGTTTTAGGGAGGGATCATATGAGAATTCTTTTCATGAATTTAATTTTTTAAAGTTTTTAGGGGATCAAAAGGTTTAACAAAATTCAATTAGAAGAAGGTAAAAAAACTGATTCCATTTACCCTAGATCGGACATTCTTCAGGGTACAAAATTCTCTTAAAAACAACGAAGTCCTGACTCGGAATAACAAAAAGAATAAGAAGATCCAATCAAGACTTGTTACTAACTAAAATATCTCATAAATAATAAACCAAAATAGTTTTTCTCAATCATGGAATTTGAAATCAAATCTTTGAACGTATCACATAATTAATGAGTTTTCTAAGTTTTAAGAGTTTTACCAAAGAGATGATAGCTTGCATTTAGTGGGCTAATTTTATGTCTCTTGTCACTTTTATTGGCTCTTTGAGCATCTTTTGATTTTTGATACACTTTTGTGTATATAGCTTTCTTTTCAATTTGGCTTTATTGGCCTCTTTCCTTTTTAACTTTTGCAAGCTAAAAAATCTTTAATATACCCTTAAAAAAAACTTAGTTGTGAGTATATCCTCCAAATATTAGAGAATAGGAGCTCTCTCTCTAACATAGGGAAGAACAATCCACAATACAAAATCAAAATCACGTGATAACTGCAATGGTAAGATTTCAAAAGCTTGAATGATATCAAAGCATTTTGACTATTATGCATAAGATGTTTTAATGTAGCAAGATTTAGAAAGAGATCTTAAAAAGCCATTGGTTAAACTGAGTTCAGACTTTTGTTTTATAGAAGAAAATCATGCCACTGAACAAAGTCAGAAGAAAGAAAAAGGAAACATCAACAGTTTACTCCCTTTAACCAATTTTAAAAAGCTAAACCCTATCTCCAAAAACTCCAATATTTAAAAGCTTGAGAAGTTTTATCATATGAAAGCCCAAAATAAAGACCAAAGTAAAAAAAAACAAAAACAACAACTTAAAAGAAAACAGCACAAAGTGAACACAAAAACAAAAAAACATACAAAAAGAAACTAAAGATTTCAAGCAAGTGATAAAGCAAAGGATTTAAGCAATTGAGCTGCAAGCCTCCTTATATTTAGTTACCTTATGCTCCCACGAGGTCTTTGGTGAGAGCACTCCTGCAAAACTCAACACCAGTCAGTTTTAGGAACCCAAACAGATTTGGGCTCCTTCTTAGGAAATGTAGAGTGCAATGTAGATATGGTATGCTTTGAATCATGCATCTTAGGTCTCCACACCTAATGTGTACTGCGGTGAACTGTGCAAGTGTGTGAGATGTGTCCTAGCATGCCACAAGAAAAACATTGAACTCCAGGAAAAGGTTTTCTTAAATGGTTTGGATAAAAATGCCTCTTCCTAGGTTCTGGCCTTTGATTAAAAGTCGGTGTCATCCTAGCTTTCTTACATAAATCATTTTGAATTCTCAAGTTAGTTCCTTTTAATGCATCATTCTCAATCCTCAAATCTTTTTCAATCTCTTTAGATTTCTTAAGATCATCATTAAGTGAGGTGTGTGAAGCTTTTAATGCATTACTTTTCTCAACTAATTCCAATTGCTTCTTGTTTAATTCATCAAATTCATCAAGGAGAGCCATGTGATTTGAATCAATCGTTGCATGATCTTTGAGAAAAACTTCATGCTCTTTTTGTAGATTTGAATGTTCTAATTTTAGGCTAGCATGAGTTTTCTTAAGTTTTTTGTATGATGTATGGATTTTTTCACAAATTTCAAACAATTCATCATAGGTTGGTCTACATACCTCTTCCTTATCACTTTGATTTTCTCCCATGAAACACAAGTTTGTAGTCTCTTTCTCTGGTTCAGTCTCAGAGGAATCAGTACCAGATTCTGCCCAAAAGCCTCTTTGGATTTTCTTATTCTCCTTCCTAGACTTAGCTTTCTCCTCACCTTTTTCTTTTTCTTTGCTTGATTGATCTTGAAGTGTAGGACAATCGTCTCTTACATGTCCCAGTTTCCTGCATTCAAAACAAACAACATCAGAAGATCCTTTAATATGTTATGATCCTTACCTTTTCTCCAATTTTGATGATGCTTTTGTTTATTCCTTAGAAAGCTTTTGAATTGCCTTGTGATGAAGGCAACTCCATCGCTTTCAGACCCGGAAGATTCAGAATCTGATTTGTGTGCCTTCAATGCAATTGTTTTCTCCTTTTTCTTCTCACCTGCATCAAGATTTCTTTGATTCACCCCTTGCTCGTAAGCAATGAGTGAGCCAAGCAAGTTATCAATAGAATAGGTGTTTAAATCTTTAGATTCAGTGATTGCAGTAATTTTTGCATCATAAGAAGAAGGCAAGCATCTCAAAATCTTGTTAACTTTTTCATAGTTCGAAAGTTCTTTTCCTAGTGCATGCAATGAAGTAACAATCTGAGTAAACCTAGTGTACATGTCAGAAATCGATTCATGAGGTTTCATACGAAAAAGTTCGTAGTCATGCAAGAGAATGTTTAAACGGGATTGTTTAACTTCATTAGTGCCTTCATAAGTAATGCACAATTTATCCCAAATTTCTTTACCAGTCTTGCAAGTTGAAACACGCATGTAATCCTCAGATTTTAAAGCACAGAAAAAACAATTCAAACATTTCGCATTTAGTTGAGCTAAATCTCGTTCATCAAAAGTCCATTCGGTAAAAGCAACTTCAGTTTTAAAACCGTTAATTTCACGAGAAGGTGGAGAATAACCTTCTTGAATAAGCATCCACATGCGATAATCAGTAGATTGTAGAAAAGTTGACATGCGAGTTTTCCAAAAATCAAAAGGTAGGTTATCGAACAGAGGAGGTCGGGTAATAGAATACCCTTCCGTAGTGTTGCGATTCCCAAAGTTAGACATGGATCAAATTCAAAAAGTTTTCAAACTTTAATTTTCGAATCAGGCTCTGATACCACTTGAAAGTTCGATGGGGATGTTAAGCCCTATGAACTTAGTCCCAAACTAACCAAGAGGGGGGGTGAATTGGTATTTTAAAAAACTTCTTTTTAAACAAAGAAATAAAATCATATAAACCAAATCACACCACAAAAATAATGCGGAATTTAAAAGTGCGGAAGCAAGAAAAAGAACACAGAAATTTATAGTGGTTCGGTCGACTCGACCTACGTCCACTCCTTGGAGGCACCCTCCAAGTATTGCACTACACAAAAAGTGACTCTCCTTTAGCCCCCAGGGCTAGGTGGAGAAACCCTCACAAGAACCTCCTTTTTGCCACCCCGGTAAGGCAGAGAACCTATCTCCTTTTGCTTCCTCCTGAAGCTGGCAGAGAACCAGAACTAAAAGCAAAGCTCCTTACCTCTACAGACCCTTCCACGGATGAGAAACTCTAGACGAAGATGACGCAGAGAGATCCTTGAAGCAACCCTTGTGAAACCCCTCACAAGCTCCCCCTCACAAGATCATCTCTCTCTCTTCTCTCTCTCTTTCTCTCCTCAAGGCCTTCTTAGGTCAAGGCAGCAGCCAAGAGATCTCTTAAAAAACGTTGAACAAGAAGCTCTTAAATAGAAGAGCTCCAAAAGAGCTCATTAATTACAAGTTGCCGATAATATCGTCCAGGCCGATATGGATATCGGCCTGGCTGATCAATACAAATCAATGAAGATCGGCTAGAGCATAGCCCTGGATGTAAAGCTGGACGATTGAAAATTGGCTTGATCGTCCAGGCCGATCTCACGATCGTCCTGGCCGATCAGTTCAAATCAGAGGAAAATCGTCCTGACAATAGCCCTGAATACGGGCTGGCCGATATTGATCGTCCTGAAGTAATTTAAGGTTTTTGACTAGATCGGCCTGGCCGATCTTGCGATCGTCCAGGACGATATGATCGTATCAATCATCCTTAATTACTTCCTTGATTTCCTGAACAATTATGGCATAAATTGTTAATATCGTCCAAGCCGATACGAGGATCGTCCTGGCCGATAATTTAAAGATATGGTATACCATACTTTTCTATGGCGTCTACTTATTTCTGTTTTGAGCTTATCGTCCTGGCCGATACACGTATCGTCCAGGACGATCTGTTAACGTCGACTGCCTTAATTAAGAATCCTTAATTAGACTTTCTATTTTAAGCTGATCGGCCAGGCCGATCAAAGAAATCGTCCTGGCCGATATGAGTAAAAACAAAATTTCTAAGTCTCTCAAGTGTGTGTGTGAAGGGTTACAAAGCATCAGTCTTTTAGACTATTACAAGAGGACTCAAAAGGTAAAAAACAAAAGTACATACTGACTCAACCCTAAACCTACGCATTTCTGAACTTGGCTCCTTTTTGATTGTCCGATCGTCGATTCCTGAAAAGTTAGAAGCAACAAGCTGTCCAAGAAAAGCAGTGTTTGTCAATCATCAAAACATAAGACATGAAAAATAGATTTGCAACAAAGTGTTTGGAGGAAATTTGGAATTTTTAATTATTTAATTTAATCAAAAATGTGATTTTTATTTGAAATTAAATTAGGGTTTAAATTAAAGTCCTATTAAGGGGGGTTTTATTTTTTGAGATTAAGGGTTGAATTCTAGAAATTTTGATATATTTGGAATTATTTTTGATTTATTAGGTTTATCATAGCTATGATGGCATAATTGAAGGGTAATATTAGGGTTTATTAATCAAGGGGTTTAAATTCTCCTAAAAATTCCTAAAAAATTATGAGAGGTTTAGGGTGTCACTAAATTTAAATGTTAAAAGGTTCATATCATTCAGAGATCTACCCTAACTCTTAGAATTTTTTTAAGTTCGCTAGGTGAGTCCTTAATTATTGTCCTTAAGGTTTCGCTACATTAAGTAGGTTTTAAATCAAGTTTAGAGACTGTTGACCTCATTTTTGTATAAGGTCACTCTTGATTCCTTCCTGAGTCCTAGATCATAGGATCTTCAAAGCTCCTACCCCTTAGGCATAATTTAGATCTTAAATTCAATTAAAACCCAGAATCCTTAGGCCAAAGACTTAGGTCCTAAAGCCCCTTTTAGGTGATTTTTCCATCACCTTGAAATCCTGTCAATTGGCATCTAATTCAGAGTCTGTCAATTCTATATTGATGCAACATACCTATAGGGCCAACCCTCCAAATGTGAACTCATTTGGAGGACTTCAACACCAAAAACTTAATCCAGTCCCAAAGGCTGCAAGACCTTTAAATATTTACAATCAATGCCACTGGACCTTTCACCCAGTGGAATTTGACCTTGGACCCCCCTCCAAATCTTTTGATCACTCTCAGGACCTTGATATTGACTTTTTAAGAAATAATCCACATCTTTCTAGAATCAATTTGACCCAGAATTGACTCAGGGCCAAAATGACAAAAACGCCCTTTAAGGGAATTTTTGGACTTTTGACCTAGACTTGAATTGATTTGATTATCAATCTTTGAAAGCTTTTCTAAATGTTTTCAAATAATTTTTGGGACTTATGGGACCCAATTCCAAATCTTGGGTCAACTTTGTTGACCAAGTTAACCTATGTCGACAAAAGTACTCCTTAAAGCTTTAAATATTCTAACCCATTCCATCAAATCAAAACCCCTTAAGCTTTCAAACCCATCTCAAAACTTGAGTCAAATCCATTCAAACTTATTTGAAGCCAAGTCACCTTTATTTTACATGGTCAAACCTATGGTCAAAGCCATGTATTGAATACACCTTTCCACTCAATTGATTAGCCTCATATAAGGTCTAATATTTGACTCAAGATTGAATCCACTTAACTCATGTTCATTCGATGATTTAAGAACCTTTGATTCCACATCATTTAACATCTTAAATATCCCTTGGTATGACATAAGTAAATCCATCATCATTTTGACCAAGTCAACACCTTTAGACTTGGTCAAACTAGCTTAAACTTCATTCCTTACCTTTAAGCCTCATTCCTAGGCATCAAACCCTCTTCAACCTTTCATTCCAGTAGCTTATAACTCTCTCCACGCCACCTCATCAACTTATGTGGCATTTTGACTAGTCAAAGTTGTCAAACCTACTTAATGAGTGGCTTTATCACCTTGGTAAGCCAAGCCCACTTGATAACTCAAGTTCTATGCATAATGATGGCTGGAGAGGACATTTTATATCACCCAATATCTTCCCTTTATCAAGTTTAGGATGGTAATCATGAGAAGGGGTGGAAAGGATTTCACTCTTCACTCAAAACTTTGTCTCACCCTCCTACTTTCCAAAATCCTCAATCCTAGCAGCCCACAACATTCCCCAATGCATTACAAAGCTTTTCCCCTATAACTAAGCTTCCACCAGCCATTAGAAGGGTGGTTGCTTAAGCTAGAAACCCAAATTGAGAAGAGAGAGAGAGTGAAAGAGAGAGAAAACAATATTCCTATAGCAGTTTTTGATCTAGCCGTCAAACGTTCTTGGGTCCTTCCGCAAAGTTGTACAGGATATCAAGAGCTTTCCAACAAGCCCGAGAACATAAACATCCGTCCACATGATTGTAAGATATCGCAACTTTTCTTTAAAACTTTGATTTGAACCTGCTGCAAATTTACAACACATTAAGCCTCCAAACTTTTTGTGTTGGAAGATTATATTTCCCTCAAGCTACGTTTCAAATTTCGTTAACTTTCGTCAAGTATTTTGGGAGATATGAGCATTTGAAATTTTCTAGTCAAAATGAACTAGACAAGATCTGGACCGTCCGATCGAAGATCAGACGGCCCAGATCTGGGTATACCACGCACGTCTTCGCTGGGATTTGAAGGTGGGTCAGTCTAGACCATGGGTGACACGTGGCATTATGCTGTGGCGCCACATCGTCGCACCAATCATTGGACAATTTGACCAAAGTTAGTCAAAAATAATTCACAAAAAATGCTCAAAATCTTTCAAAATTCATAGAAAATTGAATTTTTCACCAAATTGGACATTCTTGGGCTCGTTGGAAAGATAGTTTCATGTAGTATTTAATAAAAGTAATTTTAATTTATTTTGAGTTCTGGATTATAAGAAAATTAATTTTATTTAAATTTAGATTTTCCTAATTTTCTTACAATCCAGGGATCAAATTAATCTCAACTTTGGTGGAATGTTCTTGAGCATCTTAGGCATATTACGTGATTTTCATAGGATCAGATGCTCTTTAATTTTCTGTGATGAGAATTTTCAAGGTAAAAGGTCCATTTTGGACCCTAAACTTTGAAAATTTATAACTCTCTAGATACTTAGTAGTTTTATGTGAAATTTCTGTGATATGCATGTATGTGTACTAGGGTTAGACACACCAAATTTCATGCCCATTTGAACAGTAGGGACACTTAAGGAAAATAATTAAGGAAATGTCTAGAAAACTTAGAAAATTTCTAGGGAACTATACACACACCCAATAGGGATTAAACTCAAACACATTAAACTTAGTGACATTTTAAACCATAGGTTTAAATTTTACTGAGTTTAGAGCTCATTAGGTTAGAAAATTATCCTTCTCAAAATTCAGCCCATTTAAGGACTTGGAAAATTTAGAAAATTATAATAAATCAAATTTTAATCCAAAAATTATAAATAATACCTTAAATTATCCATAACATAATTATATACCAAAACAAAATAAAATCTCTTTGACTAGACCTTCAATTTAACTTTAATTGATTTTCTAATGAAAAATAATAATTAATTAATTTAATTAATTAAAAATTATTTAAAAAAATCCCAAATAATTTCCAAATTATTGGAAACATTCCCACGGGTCATACCTGACCTTTGGGAATGATTACATGCAGTTTGGAATGAGTTTGGGTCAAAATAATCAAAACCTTCTTAATTAAGGAATTTTAAAATTCAAATAATTAAGAAAACTTTGAAAATTCATAACTAATTATAGAAAATTCCAAATTAGTCAAAATCAATGGCTAATGACTCCAATTAAGATCTAGTATTTTCTAAAAACTATCAAGTCACCAAAATATGGTCAAAATCAAAAAGTCAACATTTTGGTCAACTCTAGGTCAAAATCGGGTTAAAACTTCTAAAAATCATAACTTTTGATAGAAAACTCCAAATTGAATGTACCACCTATTTAACAACTCATAATTAGGTCTAGTATTTATTAAAATTCTGATACCCCTTAATTTCTCTTTAATTTTAAAAGTTAAATTTTGACCCTTTAATTAGCATACCCGGATAATCCTTTAAAATCCACTAACCCTCTTAAATTCCAGAAATTTCTTAATAGGCTAATAAAATTCTCAAAAAATCCATTAAAATTAGGAACCAACTCCTTTTTATATTAATCCACTCTTTTAATTCCAAATAATTTAAATCAACTTAATTAACCCTGATTGCTACTAGGTAACCCAGGCCTACGAGGCTATTAGCTTAGCTCCAAGGAAGGTGGAATAAACTTCACGGCCTCGGTGTGAAACAAAGGTAGTAATCAATTAACTCTTAAAACATACTTAATCAAAACTCTTAATATATTAATATTTAAACATTAATCTAAATTCCCCTTTTTAAGCCTTAACAAACCCAGAATTTTAGACAACTTTAACAAATCACCCACTTTAGGACCTACCCCAACCACACGACCTTCTACACACACTTTAGATGATGTGATAGGACAACCAACTCTAGATCTGAGTTAGGCCGGTGTTTACTTTACTGCTGTGTGCCGGATTTTTCGTAGTTTTCACTACATGTTGTGGATGAAATTGCTTTGCTGTGTCTGCTTACTTTTCTGCACTCTATGGATGGATTGATGTGTTTTGCGATCAGATTACCCTTAGGTTAGGTACGATCTGGATGTTCACACAGTTTTCTGCATGTGGCCACGCTCATGCAGGGTAATAAAAAGGGGACTAAATCAATAAAAAAATATCAAATATTATAAATGCTTGCACAGGTGCTTCAGCTGCTAAAGCCCCCAAATGAAAAGAGCATGGCTAGTTTGTTTACTTTCTTTTCTGCACATATATAACTGCTTGGGAATAAATGCTTCTTATTTATTAACTGGTTAGGATAACCCTGCAGGTGAGTCTAGATTTTATTTTTAAATAAATCTAATTTGTGTAATTATTAAGTGTTGTGAAAGTTAGTTTTGAGTTGGGATATATAGGTCCAAAGCTTGGACTCTGAAGAGAAAAGGATGCCCCTTTGGGGAGTACTCCTTTTCTATTTTGAGATCCAAATTTGGACAACACTTCTTCCCTACCCAAAGAGGAAAGAGTGGCCTTCCCCTTATAGGAAGTGCCCTCTTATCCATTTGGGTAGCCTACTACGAAGAATCTAAGGAGTTTGAAGAAAAGGAGCCCATAGGAGAGCAAGACTGAAGACTTAAAGACTGAGAGTATCCCACTCAAAACAACTTGTGTCATTATTAGGTCTAAAATCCGGGTTGTTGTCAGTGGTGCCCGGCCACTTTACTTTCTGTAAGACCCTGGTTTGTAATAAGCAAGACAACTTTGCCTATGGACATTTATTTATTAATTTATTTATATTTGATGTGTTGAATTGATTGCCTTTAGGATTACATGCTTTTCTTAGTTTTTTGGCGATTGTGTGCCGCTTTTGTTTTCGCCTGGATACGTGAGACTCTTGAGGGTGTGAAAGTTTTCTACTCAAAATCTTAAATGTCTAAAATTTTTGTGAGTTTAAATAACATAAAAAGATAATGAATCTAGAGAATTAGCCGGGGATCGACCCCGAGGTCGCATTCATATTTCTGCATTACTCTTTCCTTGCTTTAGACCCTTCCCCGCCTGCAGGTAGAGTCCGGATAGTCTGACTTATGAGGACGAGGTGCCGGACCTGGGGAAGTCTAGTCTTCTAAAAAATTATTTTATAAGCCTGTTTTTAAAATTTCAAGCATATTTAATTTGGAAGTTGTCGACCAGCATGCATTGCATTAGATACAAATTAAAAGAGTCAAAATTTTAATTGCATCAGTTTTAGCATTTCAGCACCCAACATAAGTCAAAGGGGCTAATTAGGAAAAATCTCTAGATGTCAGACCCAACTCTCCAAAACTTTAAATACAACGTCCCTACCACTCTTTCATAAAAGACCGGACTCATCTCTTTTAAATCGATTAGGTGGTTAGCTGGCTCACCAATCCAGGCCGGGGTAAGTCCAGGCATTGCACTATATTAGTTAGGTTTAGACGACTGTGGTCCAGTGTCCAAATTAGACTTAGGATCTGGGGCAGTTTTTTTATTATAAGACCCCAAATTTCGGGAATATAATCCCAAATTTCTAATAAAATGCTCAACTCTAATTAAAGCTTCATTTTGATCTTAAAACATAAAGCCCAACACTTAGATTAAGTTGGGACACTTCCGGATGGTTCTGGAATCTCAAAGTGTCCCCTACTCTTCTTCATTTGAATTTGTTAATAACTGCTCAACTTTGATCCATTCTCTTTTATGTTTCCAAAATTCACCTCTTTTTGGTATCACTCTTAGAAGATCTAACAAAATTCTGTCACTATTTTAATCGAGAGTTTTCTTATGGGACTCTGTCTCTCTACGATATAATTAACTACGAGGGCTTGCGCTCGTAGGAGATTTGGAACCACAGATTCATCTGATTTCAAAATTGATTTTCTAAAAAATTTATTAGCTTTCTTTGGATAAAATTAAAAGATGATTGTTGTTGTCGCATTCGAAGGATTATTGTTGAATAGTGTTATCTTCCTTTGGGGTGATACATCCTTCTTCGATAAGGCTTCGGATGAGAACACGACGATCACACTTCTTGAATATTGTAGCTGGATATTAAGTCGAACTTAATCTTGGTCCTTCGGAGCCATGCGTAGTTCTCTTTAAAATCTAGTTACGATATTCAAGATGAGTTTTCAAAATTCTAAGCCTAAACACCGTTAGAAAATTGTATTTTTACCTTTCAAGGTGATATACACTCTTCCAATAGGATGGTTCGACTTTAGAATTAGAATCTAATATTAATTTTAAAATTCTCAAAGGAAACTAATATTTTTAAAAAAAAAAACCCTGTTTTCAAAATTCCACCAACAAAAAATGGCACGCCCGATGGGACTAAATCTCTCTTTCCATCTTTAATATTGACAAAATTTTGTCTCATCGATAGTCTTATCTATCTTTCTTCCGTTGGTCCCTCTACCCATTTCTTTCTTGGGTGAGTGTGGCCAACATCTAAAATAAAAGACCTATCAAACAGAGAGGTGAGCGAGGAAACCTTTGTCTAAGCCGGGCTTTGACATTTTGCCTCCAAGTTAATTGGTAGAGCAAAAGAGTCAAGCTAGGTTCCCTAAATTTTTTTAATCAATTTTATAAACTCTTTTGTTGAGTAAAACCTAACATGCTGAGGTCCAAGATTTAGATAAAATTAATCATGCTCAAAATTCAAAATTTTAATCCAAAATTGACTAATTCAAAACACTTTTCCTTAATTCTAGGATACTTAAATACTTAAATGCCTGGAAAACTCATCTTCTCCATGGATAGAAACTTGACAATAGAAGAAATTACCTCTGGCAACTTGATCCAGTTTGGGATAGAATTTCAAAACTTCAAGTTATCAGTCAACGGAGAAGAAATGATTGATCTCTCTGCTGGAATACAAAGGGATGTCCCCTTAGTTGAGATTACTTTAGGGTCAGGAGTTGACTCCCCCATCTCTATGATGGAGGTCATTGTCGCCCCTTCGACCACTATAACCTCTACTCAGGAGGATAAGAACCAAGAACCATTAACAATGGAAGGATTACCATCTCAATATGAGATTGGGTCAAGTTCTAACACCACTGTTGCCAGCAAAAATAAGTGGAAGAGATGCCTTAAAAGGGTCAAAAAGAAGGTTGTTAAGGCCAAAAGGACTGCTGAGGTAGAAGCCTTGAAACAAGTTAAATTTGAGGCCAATCGAGAATTCGTTGCTCCTTACACCTACCCCCTCCATGGTGGAAATGTTTTCCACCCTACTCCTGTTACTCAAAGGAGGAAGGTTGTGAAAATGAGAGCACGATCTCCAATACACCTTCTTGACTACTACACAGAGAGAATCAATCAAGAAAGAACCAAGCAATCACCTGCAATAGACCATAGGCCCCTAGTTGAAGGTTATGACCCATCCACTCTACTAGATGAAGTTTGGTCACGTTACTACACGTGCCCCACTACATCTTTTATAGAGGAGGATGTGCAGAAACCACCCGGGGTGCCACTCTCACAATTGCTAGGTTACTAGTAATTAGGGAGGGAAATAATAATGGATATGAGATCTTATCAGATAGTGACACCATTTGAATTTAACTTCTAGATGGGTCCTATCGCGATAGATCCTCAAATTGAGATGATGCATCATTAGTTAGGGATAGTGCAGACCCCACAACAATCTCTTCCTCTTAAGAGATTGTGGAAATATAATTTACATTTATTGGGCCTTGCCACCTGGACTTACTATTTTGAAGGAAATAATATTATTTCTCAAGTGTAATGTGTCAGAATATTCAAGATTGTTGATCCATCTTTTTAATGAAAATTGACCTCTACTTTAAGTTAAAAATAGAAGAGAGTTATGGTTGACCCCACTAGATCTTTAGAGGCCCCTCCCTCCCACCGCTTCTGCGGGTTAATTTGATTTTTGAATTAAAATTTGTATCAAACTTAAGTTGGTTTTTAAAATGAAAATCTTCTCAGTCTTCTCGCAGTTTTTCTATATTATAGGATTCTCTTGCATGTTCTAAATCTATTCAATGATTTTTTAAGTCAAGCTGATATTTTCTTATCAAAATATTGGGTCCAATTTGGGGATTATTCTTCCTTGGATAAGAGAATGAATTTCATTCTCTTATACTTGCGATATAATCCTGGATTAAAATAAAAAAGGAGCTATCATGTTAAGGTATTAAAGAAAGTGAAGCCTTGTATAAAAAAAAAGAGAAGAAAAATCAAAGGATGCATAAAGTGCATTAAAAAAAAGAGCACAAAGTGCGCCAAAGAAATAAAAAGATGTGCAAAGCACGTCACAAAAAAAAAGTGAAAGATGCTTCCTTCTTTTTAAATCCTTAAATTTCAAAGGTCCCGATCACCCTTAATAGATTGACTTTGTAAAATTTTGAATCTAGATTTATTATCTTGCATAGACAGTTTATTATTTAGGAAATTCTATGGAAGAGAATTAAAAAGATTAAATTTCTTAATCCAACTTAAATCCTTTTGAAATTGATTTTAATTCAAAATTTCTATAAGGGGAGAACCTAGTTCAATTTCTATGAAATTTGATCTGGGTCAACAAAATCCAAAACCCTTGGCTCTTTTCGGGTCAATTGGAGTCACTCTACTTCTCACTATACTTTTGAATTTGTTCCCACTTGTCGTTCTGACAGGGTCCAAATGATTAAGAGAAAATTTTCAATAAAAAGAATGAATCTTCTATTCTTGATAAGAATTCAAATCCCATTCTTGAAAGATATATGTGAGTCCTTAAATATATGCATCATTTCTTTTAAGATCCACTATGTGAAATAACACTCTATGCTGGGTCCAAGGTTGTTCTCACATAGAGGTGTGTTTTACATCACTGGAATTTTCTTTTAAAAATTGAGTCACAACTGAGTAGAGTGCCCAACTCCGATTGGAGGAGCTCGAAGGCCTCGAAGAAAGTTGATTTTGAACTCAACAAAATTTGAAATTACATAAGTCACGTATGATTCAAGCTCATGATAAAATTATGTTACCTCAAGACTTTTCAAGTATGAGACTTGGCTATAGTCCTTTGGAGACCAATTTTAGTCTACCATAAGATTAATGAAAGCTTTGAATCAATGTTGATTGGATCGTCCATCTTAGAGATGATCTATAAAGAAGGTTCATGACAATGGATTAATTTTGAAGATACCACCAGATGCTTCCTTTCATTTGGGCGGTTCTTTAAGAAGTATAATGCCTAATGAGGATAAAATTAAACATCAATTCACCCCTTCAAATTCAAATAAATCAAATCAAATTCAAAATCATCAATCAATTATTTTCAGTTTTCTTTTCCTTAAGGTTAGGTCCTTCCTTCCCTTAGGATTAGACCTGCTAGTGGTGGAGTACGCCCTCTATGACACCATCCTGGCTTTTACCTGTGGATCAGTGGTGGAGTACGCCCTTCGTGGCACCATCCTGATTCTTGTTCGTTAGTGGTGGAGTACGCCCCCCCGTGGCACCACCCTGGCATTTGACTTGGGGATTAGTGGTGGAGTACGCCCTTCGTGGCACCATCCTGATTCACATTCGCTAGTGGTAGAGTACGCCCTTCGTGGAACCATCCTAGTTTGCCAGTTTTGGTCCTCTATGTGGAGCAAGTTTCCTCCCCACATGACCATTCGCTAGTGGTGGAGTATGCCCTTCGTGGCACCATCCTAGTTTATCAGTTTTGATCCTCTACGTGGAGCATGTTTCCTCCCCACATGACCATTCGCTAGTGGTGGAGTACGCCATTCGTGGTACCATCCTAGTTTGCCAGTTTCGATCCTCTGTGTGGAGCAAGTTTCCTCCCCAAATGACCATTCGCTAGTGGTGGAATACGCCTTTCGTGGCACCATCCTAGTTTGCCAGTTTCGGTCCTCTATGTGGAGCAAGTTTCCTCCCCACATGACCATTCGCTAGTGGTGGAGTACGCCCTTCATGGCACCATCCTAGTTTGCCAGGTTATCTGCCTATTAGGAGTAAGTCTTCTATTAGCATCCTATAGGCCTAAGGTTGGGTGATGCCCTTCCTTAGACCCAAGGCTAGGTATTCCCTATCTTGGTTTTACAGTTAATTTGTCCATTAGGAGTAAGTCTTCTATCAGCATCTTATGGACCTAAGGTTGGGTGATGCCCTTCCTTAGACCCAAAATTAGGTATTCCCTACTTTGGTTTCCTGTTAATTTACCTATTTGGAGTAAGTCTTCTATATGCATCCTATAGGCCTAAGGTTGGGTTATGCCCTTCCTTAGACCCAAGGCTAGGTATTCCCTACCTTGGTTTTCTAGTTAATTTGTCCATTAGGAGTAACTCTTCTATCAGCATCCTATGGACCTAAAGTTGGGTGATGCCCTTCCTTAGACCCAAGGCTAGGTATTCCCTACCTTAGTTTCCCAGTTAATTTGTCTATTAGGAATAAGTCTTCTATCAGCATCCTATAGACCTAAGGTTGGGTGATGTCCTTCCTTAGACCCAAGGTTAGGTAATCCCTACCTTGGTTTTCCAGTTATCTTGTCTATTAGGTGTAAGCCTTTTATCAGCATCCTATAGACATAAGGTTGGGTGATGCCCTTCCTTACACTCTCAAGTTTCTATTAAAAAAAATTCCATTCGGTCAACGCCAATGTGTGTAGCAGAAGTTCCTTCTACTACACACATTAGGGGTCCATTTATTGACCTCATTTTTGTATGAGGTCACTATTGATTCCTTCCTGAGTCCTAGATCATAGGATCTTCCAAGCTCCTAGCCCTTAGGCCTAATTCAGATCTTAAATTCAATTAAAACCCATAATCCTTAGGCCAAAGACTTAGGTCCTAAAGCCTATTTTAGGTGATTTTTCCATCAACTTGAAATCCTGTCAATTGGCATCTAATTCAGAGTCTGTCAATTCTATATTGATGCGACATATTTATAGGGCCAACCCTCCCAATGTGAACTCATTTGGAGGAGTTCAACACCAAAAACTTAATCCAGTCCCAAAGGTTGCAAGACCTTTAAATACTTACAGCCAATGCCACTGGACCTTTCACCCAGTGAAATTTGACCTTGGACCCCCCTCCAAATCTTTTGATCACTCTCAGGACCTTGATATTGACTTTTTAAGAAATAATCCACATCTTTCTAGAATCAATTTGACCCAGAATTGACTCAGGGCCAAAATGACAAAAACGCCCTTTAAGGGAATTTTTGGACTTTTGACCTAGACTTGAATTGATTTGATTATCAATCTTTGAAAGCTTTTCTAAATGTTTTCAAATAATTTTTGGGACTTATTGGACCCAATTCTAAATCTTGGGTCAACTTTGTTGACCAAGTTAACCTATGTCGACAAAAGTACTCCTTAAAGCTTTAAATGTTCTTACCCATTCCATCAAATCAAAACCCCTTAAGCTTTCAAACCCATCTCAAAACTTGAGTCAAATCCATTCAAACTTATTTGAAGCCAAGTCACCTTGATTATACATGGTCAAACCTATGGTCAAAGCCATGTATTAAGTACACCTTTCCACTCAATTGATTAGCCTCATATAAGGTCTAATATTTGACTCAAGATTGAATCCACTTCACTCATGTTCATTCGATGATTTAAGAACCTTTGATTCCACGTCATTTAACATCTTAAATATCCCTTGGTATGACATAAGTAAATCCATCATCATTTTGACCAAGTCAACACCTTTAGACTTGGTCAAACTAGCTTAAACTTCATTCCTTGCCTTTAAGCCTCATTCCTAGGCATCAAACCCTCTTCAACCTTTCATTCCAGTAGCTTATAACTCTCTCCATGCCACCTCATCAACCTATATGGCATTTTGACTAGTCAAAGTGGTCAAACCTACTTAATGAGTGGCTTTATCACCTTGGTAAGCCAAGCCCACTTGATAACTCAAGTTTTATGCATAATGATGGCTGGAGAGGACATTTGATATCACCCAATATCTTCCCTTTATCAAGTTTAGGATGGTAATCATGAGAAGGGGTGGAGAGGATTTCACTCTTCACTCAAAACTTTGTCTCACCCTCCTACTTTCCAAAATCCTCAATCCTAGCAGCCCACAACATTCCCCAATGCATTACAAAGCTTCTCCCCTATAACTAAGCTTCCACCAGCCATTAGAAGGGTGGTTGCTTAAGCTAGAAACCCAAATTGAGAAGAGAGAGAGAGTGAAAGAGAGAGAAAACAATATTCCTATAGCAGTTTTTGATCTAGCTGTCAAACATTCTTGGGTCCTTCCGAAAAGTTGTACAGGATATCAAGAACTTTCCAACAAGCCCAAGAACATAAACATCCGTCCGCAGAATTGTAAGATATCGTAACTTTTCTCTAAAATTTTGATTTGAAACTGCAGCAAATCTACAACACATTAAGCCTCCAAACTTTGTGTGTTGGAAGATTATATTGCCCTCAAGCTACGTTTCAAATTTCGTTAACTTTCGTCAAGTATTTTGGGAGATATGAGCATTTGAAATTTTCTAGTCAAAATGAACTAGACAAGATCTGGACCGTCCGATCGAAGATCAGACGGCCCAGATCTGGGCATACCACGCATGTCTTCGCTGGGATTTGAACGTGGGTCAGTCTAGACCACAGATGACACATGGAATTATGCTGTGGCGCCACGTCGTCGCGCCAATCATTGGACAATTTGACCAAAGTTGGTCAAAAATAATTTAAAAAATGCTCAAAATCTTTCAAAATTCATAGAAAATTGAATTTTCCACCAAATTGGACATTCTTGGGCTCGTTGGAAAGATATTTTCATGTAGTATTTAATAAATGTAATTTTAATTTATTTTGAGTTCTGAATTATAAGAAAATTAATTTTATTTAAATTTAGATTTTCCTAATTTTCTTACAATCCAGGGATCAAATTAATCTCAACTTTTGGTGGAATGTTCTTGAGCATCTTAGGCATATTATGTGATTTTTCTAGGATCAGATGCTCTTTAATTTTCTGTGATGTGAATTTTCAAGATAAAAGGTCCATTTTGGACCCTAAACTTTGAAAATTTATAACTCTCCAGATACTTAGTAGTTTTATGTGAAATTTCTGTGATATGCATGTATGTGTACCAGGGTTAGACACACCTAATTTCATGCCCATTTGAACAGTAGGGACACTTAAGGAAATTAATTAAGGAAACGTCTAGAAAACTTAGAAAATTTCTAGGGAACTATACACACACTCAATAGGGGTTAAACTCAAACACATTAAACTTAGTGACATTTTAAACCATAGGTTTAAATTTTACTGAGTTTGGAGCTCATTAGGTTAGAAAATTATCGTTCTCAAAATTCAGCCCATTTAAGGACTTGGAAAATTTAGAAAATTATAATAAATAATATTTTAATCCAAAAATAACAAATAATACCTTAAATTATCCATAACATAAATTATATACCAAAACAAAATAAAATCTCTTTGACTAGACCTTCAATTTTACTTTAATTGATTTTTTAATGAAAAATAATAATTAATTAATTTAATTAATTAAAAATTATTAAAAAAATCCCAAATAATTTCCAAATTATTGGAAACATTCCCACGGGTCATACCTGACTTTTGGGAATGATTACATGCAGTTTGGAATGAGTTTGGGTCAAAATAATCAAAACCTACTTTATTAAGGAATTTTAAAATTCAAATAATTAAGAAAACTTTGAAAATTCATAACTAATAATAGAAAATTCCAAATCAGTCAAAATCAATGGCTAATGACTCCAATTAAGATCTAGTATTTTCTAAAAACTATCAAGTCACCAAAATATGGTCAAAATCAAAAAGTCAACATTTTGGTCAACTCTAGGTCAAAATCGGGTTAAAACTTCTATATATCATAACTTTTGATAGAAAACTCCAAATTGAATGTACCACCTGTTTAACAACTCATAATTAGGTCTAGTATTTATTAAAAATTTGATACCCCTTAATTTCTCTCTAATTCTAAAAGTCAAATTTTGACCCTTTAATTAGCATACCCGGATAATCCTTTAAAATCCACTAACCCTCTTAAATTCCAGAATTTTCTTAGTAGGATAATAAAATTATCAACAAATCCATTAAAATTAGGAACCAACTCATTTTTATATTAATCCACTCTTTTAATTCCAAATAATTTAAATCAACTTAATTAACCCTGATTGCTACTAGGTAACCCAGGCCTACGAGGCTATTAGCTTAGCCCCAAGGAAGGTGGAATAAACTTCACGGCCTCGGTGTGAAACAAAGGTAGTAATCAATTAACTCTTAAAACATACTTAATCAATACTCTTAATATATTAATATTTAAATATTAATCTAAATTCCCCTTTTTAAGCCTTAACAAACCCAGAATTTTAGACAACTTTAACAAATCACCCACTTTAGGACCTACCCCAACCACACGACCTTCTACACACACTTTAGATGATGCGATAGGACAACCAACTCTAGATCTGAGTTATGCCGGTGTTTACTTTACCGCTGTGTGCCGAATTTTTCGTAGTTTTCACTGCATGTTGTGGATGAAATTGCTTTGCTGTGTCTGCTTACTTTTCTGCACTCTATGGATGGATTGATGTGTTTGGCGATCAGATTACCCTTAGGTTAGGTACGATCTGGATGTTCACACAGTTTTCTGCAGGTGGCCACGCTCATGCAGGGTAATAAAAAGGGGACTAAATCAATAAAAAAATATCAATTGTTATAAATGCTTGCACATGTGCTTCAGCTGCTAAAGCCCACAAATGAAAAGAGCGTGGCCAGTGTGTTTACTTTCTTTTCTGCACATATATAACTGCTTGGGAATAACTGCTTCTTATTTATTAACTGCTTAGGATAATCCTGCTGGTGAGTCTAGATTTTATTTTTAAATAAATATAATTTGTGTAATTATTAAGTGTTGTGAAGTTAGTTTTGAGTTGGGATATATAGGTCCAAAGCTTGGACTCTGAAGAGAAAAGGATGCCCCTTTGGAGAGTACTCCTTTTCTATTTGGAGATCCAAATTTGGACCACACTTCTTCCCTACCCAAAGAGGAAAGAGTGGCCTTCCCCTTATAGGAAGTGCCCTCTAATCCATTTGGGTAGCCTACTACGAAGAATCTAAGGATCTTGAAGAAAAGGAGCCCAAAGGAGAGCAAGACTTAAGACTTAAAGACTGAGAGTATCCCACTCAAAATAACTTGTGTCATTATTAGGTCTAAAATCCGGGTTGTTGTCACTGGTGCCCGGCCACTTTACTTTCTATAAGACCCTGGTTTATAATAAGAAAGGCAACTTTGCCTATGGACATTTATTTATTAATTTATTTATATTTAATGTGTTCAATTGATTGCCTTTAGGATTACATGCTTTTCTTAGTTTTTTGGCGATTGTGTGTCGCTTTTGTTTTTGTCTGGATACGTGAGACTCGTGAGGGTGTGAAAGTTTTCTACTCAAAATCTTAAATGTCTAAAATTTTTGTGAGTCTAAATAACATAAAAATATAACAAATCTAGGGAATTAGCCGGGGATCGACCCCGGGGTCGCATGCATATTTCTGCATTACTCTTTCCTTTCTTTAGACCCTTCCCCGCCTGCGGGTAGAGTCCGGATAGTCTGACTTATAAGGACGAGGTGCCGAACCTGGGGAAGTCCAGTCTTCTAAAAAATTATTTTATAAGCCTGTTTTTAAAATTTCAAGCATATTTAATTTGGAAGTTGTCGACCAGCATGCATTGCAATAGATACAAATTAAAAGAGTCAAAATTTTAATTGCATCAGTTTTAGCATTTCAGCACCCAACATAAGTCAAAGGGGCCAATTAGGAAAAATCTCTAGATGTCAGACCCAACTCTCCAAAACTTTAAATACAACGTCCCTACCACTCTTTCATAAAAGACCAGACTCATCTCTTTTAAATCGATTAGGTGGTTAGCTGGCTCCCCAATCCAGGCTGTGGTAAGTCCAGGCATTGCACTATATTAGTTAGGTTTGGACGACTGTGGTCCAGTGTCCAAATTAGACTTAGGATCCGGGGCAAATTTTTTATTATAAGACCCCAAATTTCGGGAATATAATCCCAAATTTCTAATAAAATGCTCAACTCTAATTAAAGCTTCATTTTAATCTTAAAACATAAAGCCCAACACTTAGATTATGTTGGGACACTTCCGGATGGTTCTGGAATCTCAAAGTGTCCCCTACTCTTCTTCATTTGATTTTGTTAATAACTGCTCAACTTAGATCCATTCTCTTTTATGTTTCCAAAATTCACCTCTTTTTGGTATCACTCTTAGAAGATCTAACAAAATTTTGTCACTATTTTAATCGAGAGTTTTCGTATGGGACTCTGTCTCTCTACGATATAATTAACTATGAGGGCTTGCGCTCGTAGGAGATTTGGAACCACAGATTCATCTGATTTCAAAATTGATTTTCTAAAAAATTTATTGGCTTTCTTTGGATAAAATTAAAAGATGATTGTTGTTGTCGCATTCGAAGGATTATTGTTGAATAGTGTTATCTTCCTTTGGGGTGATACATCCTTCTTCGATAAGGCTTCGGATGAGAACCCGACGATCACACTTCTTGAATATTGTAGCTGGATATTAAATCGAACTTAATCTTGGTCCTTCGGGGCCATGCGTAGTTCTCTTTAAAATCTAGTTACGATATTCAAGATGAATTTTCAAAATTCTAAGCCTGAACACCGTTAGAAAATTGTATTTTTACCTTTCAAGGTGATATACACTCTTCCAATAGGATGGTTCGACTTTAGAATTAGAATCTAATATTAATTTTAAAATTCTCAAAGGAAACTAATATTTTAAAAAAAAAACCTTATTTTCAAAATTCCACCAACAAAAAATGGCACGCCCGGTGGGACTAAATCTCTCTTTCCATCTTTAATATTGACAAAATTTTGTCTCATCGGTAATCTTAACTACCTTTCTTCCGTTGGTCCCTCTACCCATTTCTTTCTTGGGTGAGTGTGGCCAACATCTAAAATAAAAGACCTATCAAACAGAGAGGTGAGCGCGGAAACCTTTGTCTAAGCCGGGCTTTGACATTTTGCCTCCAAGTTCATTGGTAGAGCAAAAGAGTCAAGCTAGGTTCCCTGAATTTTTTTAATCAATTTTATAAACTCTTTTATTGGGTAAAACCTAACATGCTGAGGTCCAAGATTTAGATAAAATTAATCATGCTCAAAATTCAAAATTTTAATCCAAAATTGACTAATTCAAAACACTTTTCCTTAATTCTAGGATACTTAAATACTTAAATGCCTAGAAAACTCATCTTCTCCATGGATAGAAACTTGACAATAGAAGGAATTACCTCTGGCAACTTGATCCAGTTTGGGATAGAATTTCAAAACTTCAAGTTATCAGTCAACGGAGAAGAAATGATTGATTTCTCTGCTGGAATACAAAGGGATGTCCCCTTAGTTGAGATTACTTTAGGGTCTGGAGTTGACTCCCCCATATCTATGATGGAGGTCATTGTCGCCCCTTCGACCACTATGCCCTCTACTCAGGAGGATAAGAACCAAGAACCATTAACAATGGAAGGATTACCATCTCAATATGAGATTGAGTCAAGCTCTAACACCACTGTTGCCAGCAAAAATAAGTGGAAGAGATGCCTTAAAAGGGTCAAAAAGAAGGTTGTTAAGGCTAAAAGGACTGCTGAGGTAGAAGCCTTGAAACAAGTTAAATTTGAGGCCAATCGAGAATTCGTTGCTCCTTACACCTACCCCCTCCATGGTGGAAATGTTTTCCACCCTACTCCTATTACTCAAAGGAGGGAGGTTGAAAAATGAGAGCACGATCTCCAATACACCTTCTTGACTACTACACAGAGAGAATCAATCAAGAAAGAACCAAGCAATCACCTGCAATAGACCATAGGCCCCTAGTTGAAGGTTATGACCCATCCACTACTAGATGAAGTTTGGTCACGTTACTACACGTGCCTCACTACATCTTTTATAGAGAAGGATGTGCAAAAACCACCTGGGGTGCCACTCTCATAATTGCTAGGTTATTAGTAATTAGGGAGGGAAATAATAATGGATATGTGATCTTATCAGATAGTGACACCATTTGAATTTAACTTCTAGATGGGTCCTATCGCGATAGATCCTCAAATTGAGATGATGCATCATTAGTTAGGGATAGTGCAGACCCCACAACAATCTCTTCCTTTTAAGAGATTGTGGAAATATAATTTACATTGATTGGGCCTTGCCACCTGGACTTATTATTTTGAAGGAAATCATATTATTTCTCAAGTGTAATGGGTCAGAATATTCAAGATTGTTGATCCATCTTTTTAATGAAAATTGACCTCTACTTTAAGTCAAAAATAGAAGAGAGTTATGGTTGACCCCACTGATCTTTAGAGGCCCCTCCCTCCCACCGCTTATGCGGGTTAATTTGATTTTTGAATTGAAATTTGTATCAAACTTAAGTTGGTTTTTAAAATGAAAATCTTCTCAGTCTTCTCGCGATTTTTCTATCTTATAGGCTTCTCTTGCATGTTCTAAATCTATTCAATGATTTTTTAAATCAAGCTGATATTTTCTTATTAAAAGATTGGGTCCAATTTGGGGATTATTCTTCCTTGGATAAGAGAATGAATTTCCTTCTCTTATACTTGCGATATAATCCTGGATTAAAATAAAAAAGGATCTATCATGTTAAGGTATTAAAGAAATTGAAGCCTTGTATTAAAAAAAAAGAGAAGAAAATTTGAAGGATGCATAAAGTGCATTAAAAAAAAAGGGTGCAAAGTGCGCCAAAGAAATAAAAAGATGTGCAAAGCACGTCACAAAAAAAAAGTGAAAGATGCTTCCTTCTTTTTAAATCCTTAAATTTCAAAGGTCCCGATCACCCTTAATAGCTTGACTTTGTAAAATTTTGAATCTAGATTTATTGTCGTGCATAGACAGTTTGTTAGATAGGAAATTCTATGCAAGATAATTAAAAAGATTAAATTTCTCGATCCAACTTAAATCCTTTTGAAATTGATTTTAATTCAAAATTTCTATAAGGGGAGAACCTAGTTCAATTTCTATGAAATTTGATCTGGGTCAACAAAATCCAAAACCCTTGGCTCTTTTCGGGTCAATTGGAGTCACTCTACTTCTCACTATACTTTTGAATTTGTTCCCACTTGTCATTCTGACAGGGTCCAAATGATTAAGAGAAAATTTTCAATAAAAAGAATGAATCTTCTATTCTTGATAAGAATTCAAATCCCATTCTTGAAAGATATAAGTGAGTCCTTAAATATATGCATCATTTCTTTTAAGATCCACTCTGTGAAATAACACTCTATGCTGGGTCCAAGGTTGTTCTCACATAGAGGTGTGTTTTACATCACTGGAAATTTCTTTTAAAAATTGAGTCACAACTGAGTAGAGTGCCCAACTCCGATTGGAGGAGCTCGAAGGCCTCGAAGAAAGTTGATTTTGAACTCAACAAAATTTGAAATTACATAAGTCACGTATGATTCAAGCTCATGATAAAATTATGTTACCTCAGGACTTTCCAAGTATGAGACTTGGCTATAGTCCTTTGGAGACCAATTTTAGTCTACCATAAGATTAATGAAAGCTTTGAATCAATGTTGATTGGATCGTCCATCTTAGAGATGATCTATAAAGAAGGTTCATGACAATGGATTAATTTTGAAGATACCACCAGATGCTTCCTTTCATTTGGGTGGTTCTTTAAGAAGTATCATGCCTAATGAGGATCAAATTAAACATCAATTCACCCCTTCAAATTCAAAGAAATCAAATCAAATTCAAAATCATCAATCAATTGTTTTCAGTTTTCTTTTCCTTAAGGTTAGGTCCTTCCTTCCCTTAGGATTAGACCCGCTAGTGGTGGAGTACGCCCTCTATGACACCATCCTGGCTTTTACCTGTGGATCAGTGGTGGAGTACGCCCTTCGTGGCACCATCCTGATTCTTGTTCGTTAGTGGTGGAGTACGCCCCCCCCCCCCCCCCCCCCCCCGTGGCACCACCCTGGCATTTGACTTGGGGATTAGTGGTGGAGTACGCCCTTCGTGGCACCATCCTGATTCACATTCGCTAGTGGTAGAGTACGCCCTTCGTGGCACCATCCTCGTTTGCCAGTTTCGGTCCTCTATGTGGAGCAAGTTTCCTCCCCACATGACCATTCGCTAGTGGAGTACGCCCTTCATGGCACCATCCTAGTTTGCCAGTTTCGATCCTCTGTGTGGAGCAAGTTTCCTCCCCACATGACCATTCGCTAGTGGTGGAGTACGCCCTTCGTGGCACCATCCTAGTTTGCCAGTTTCGGTCCTCTGTGTGGAGCAAGTTTCCTCCACACATGACCATTCGCTAGTGGTGGAGTACGCCCTTTGTGGCACCATCCTAGTTTGCCAGTTTCGGTCCTCTATGTGGAGCAAGTTTCCTCCCCACATGACCATTCGCTAGTGGTGGAGTACGCCCTTCATGGCACCATCCTAGTTTGCCAGTTGATCTTCCTATTAGGAGTAAGTCTTCTATCAGCATCCTATAGGCCTAAGGTTGGGTGATGCCCTTCCTTAGACCCAAGGCTAGGTATTCCCTACCTTGGTTTTCCAGTTAATTTGTCCATTAGGAGTAAGTCTTCTATAGGCATCCTATGGACCTAAGGTTGGGTGATGCCCTTCCTTAGACCCAAATTTAGGTATTCCTTACTTTGGTTTCCTGTTAATTTACCTATTTGGAGTAAGTCTTCTATCAGCATCCTATAGGCCTAAGGTTGGGTGATGCCCTTCCTTAGACCCAAGGCTAGGTATTCCCTACCTTGGTTTTCCAGTTAATTTGTCCATTAGGAGTAAGTCTTCTATCAGCATCCTATGGACATAAAGTTGGGTGATGCCCTTCCTTAGAATCAAGGCTAGGTATTCCCTACCTTAGTTTCCCAGTTAATTTGTCTATTAGGAATAAGTCTTCTATCAGCATCCTATAGACCTAAGGTTGGGTGATGTCCTTCCTTAGACCCAAGGTTAGGTAATCCCTACCTTGGTATTCCAATTATCTTATCTATTAGGTGTAAGGCTTTTATCAGCATCCTATAGAAATAAGGTTGGGTGATGCCCTTCCTTACACTCTCAAGATTCAATTAAAAAAAATTCCATTCGGTCAACGCCAATGTGTGTAGCAGAAGTTCCTTCAACTACACACATTAGGGGTCCAT
This sequence comes from Dendrobium huoshanense, assembly GCA_016618105.1. Classification (NCBI taxonomy): domain Eukaryota; kingdom Viridiplantae; phylum Streptophyta; class Magnoliopsida; order Asparagales; family Orchidaceae; genus Dendrobium; species Dendrobium huoshanense. Next base: position 53,013,007 of record CM028353.1, on the reverse strand, counting down.
TTATTGACCTCATTTTTGTATGAGGTCACTCTTGATTCCTTCCTGAGTTCTAGATCATAGGATCTTCCAAGCTCCTAGCCCTTAGGCCTAATTCAGATCTTAAATTCAATTAAAACCCAGAATCCTTAGGCCAAAGACTTAGGTCCTAAAGCCCCTTTTAGGTGATTTTTCCATCACCTTGAAATCCTGTCAATTGGCATCTAATTCAGAGTCTGTCAATTCTATATTGATGCGACATACCTATAGGGCCAACCCACCCAATGTGAACTCATTTTGAGGACTTCAACACAGAAAACTTAATCCAGTACCAAAGGTTGCAAGACATTTAAATATTTACACCCAATCTTTGAAAGATTTTCTAAATGTTTTCAAATAATTTTTGGGACTTATTGGACCCAATTCTAAATCTTGGGTCAACTTTGTTGACCAAGTTAACCTATGTCGACAAAAGTACTCCTTAAAGCTTTAAATGTTCTTACCCATTCCATCAAATCAAAACCCCTTAAGCTTTCAAACCCATCTCAAAACTTGAGTCAAATCCATTCAAACTTATTTGAAGCCAAGTCACCTTGATTTTACATGGTCAAAGCCATGTATTGAATACAACTTTCCACTCAATTGATTAGCCTCATATAAGGTCTAATATTTGACTCAAGATTGAATCCACTTCACTCATGTTCATTCGATGATTTAAGAACCTTTGATTCCACATCATTTAACATCTTAAATATCCCTTGGTATGACATAAGTAAATCTATCATCATTTTGACCAAGTCAACACCTTTAGACTTGGTCAAACTAGCTTAAACTTCATTCCTTGCCTTTAAGCCTCATTTATAGGCATCAAACCCTCTTCAACCTTTCATTCCAGTAGCTTATAACTCTCTCCATGCCACCTCATCAACCTATGTGGCATTTTGACTAGTCAAAGTGGTCAAACCTACTTAATGAGTGGCTTTATCACCTTGGTAAGCCAAGCCCACTTGATAACTCAAGTTCTATGCATAATGATGGCTGGAGAGGACATTTGATATCACCCAATATCTTCCCTTTATCAAGTTTAGGATGGTAATCATGAGAAGGGGTGGAGAGGATTTCACTCTTCACTCAAAACTTTGTCTCACCCTCCTACTTTCCAAAATCCTCAATCCTAGCAGCCCACAGCATTCCCCAATGCATTACAAAGCTTCTCCCCTATAACTAAGCTTCCAACAGCCATTAGAAGGGTGGTTGCTTAAGCTAGAAACCCAAATTGAGAAGAGAGAGAGAGTGAAAGAGAGAGAAAACAATATTCCTATAGAAATTTTTGATCTAGCCATCAAACGTTCTTGGGTCCTTCCGCAAAGTTGTACAGGATATCAAGAGCTTTCCAACAAGCCTGAGAACATAAACATCCGTCCACAGGATTGTAAGATATCGCAACTTTTCTCTAAAACTTTGATTTGAAACTGCAGCAAATCTACAACACATTAAGCCTCCAAACTTTGTGTGTTGGAAGATTATATTGCGCTCAAGCTACGTTTCAAATTTCGTTAACTTTCGTCAAGTATTTTGGGAGATATGACCATTTGAAATTTTCTAGTCAAAATGAACTAGACAAGATCTGGATCGTCCGATCAAAGATCAGACGGCCCAGATCTGGGCATACCATGCACGTCTTCGCTGGGATTTGAACGTGGGTAAGTCTAGACCATGGGTGACACGTGGAATTATGCTGTGGCGCCACGTCGTCGCGCCAATCATTGGACAATTTGACCAAAGTTGGTCAAAAATAATTCAAAAAATGCTCAAAATCTTTCAAAATTCATAGCAAATTGAATTTTCCACCAAATTGGACATTCTTGGGCTCGTTGGAAAGATATTTTCATGTAGTACTTAATAAAAGTAATTTTAATTTATTTTGAGTTCTGGATTATAAGAAAATTAATGTTATTTGAATTTAGATTTTCCTAATTTTCTTACAATCCAGGGATCAAATTAATCTTAACTTTTGGTGGAATGTTCTTGAGCATCTTAGGCATATTATGTGATTTTTCTAGGATCAGATGCTCTTTAATTTTCTTTGATGTGAATTTTCAAGGTAAAAGGTCCATTTTGGACCCTAAACTTAGAAAATTTCTAGGGAACTATACACACACCCAATAGGGGTTAAACTCAAACACATTAAACTTAGTGACATTTTAAACCATAGGTTTAAATTTTACTGAGTTTGGAGCTCATTAGGTTAGAAAATTATCCTTCTCAAAATTCAGCCCATTTAAGGACTTGGAAAAATTAGAAAATTATAATAAATCAAATTTTAATCCAAAAATTACAAATAATACCTTAAATTGTCCATAACATAATTATCTACCTAAACAAGATAAAATCTCTTTGACTAGACCTTCAATTTAACTTTAATTGATTTTCTAATGAAAAATAATAATTAATTAAAAATTATTAAAAAAAATCCCAAATAATTTCCAAATTATTGGAAACATTCCCACCAGTCATACCTGACCTTTGGGAATGATTACATGCAGTTTGGAATGAGTTTGGGTCAAAATAATCAAAACCTTCTTAATTAAGGAATTTTAAAATTCAAATAATTAAGAAAACTTTGAAAATTCATAACTAATTATAGAAAATTCCAAATAAGTCAAAATCAATGGCTAATGACTCCAATTAAGATCTAGTATTTTCTAAAAACTATCAAGTCACCAAAATATGGTCAAAATCAAAAAGTCAACATTTTGGTCAACTTTAGGTCAAAATCGGGTTAAAACTTCTAAAAATCATAACTTTTGATAGAAATCTTCAAATTGAATGTACCACCTGTCTAACAACTCATAATTAGGTCTAGTATTTATTAAAAATCTGATACCCCTTAATTTCTCTCTAATTCTAAAAGTCAAATTTTGACCCTTTAATTAGCATACCCGGATAATCCTTTAAAATCCACTAACCCTCTTAAATTCCAGAATTTTCTTAATAGGCTAATAAAATTCTCAACAAATCCATTAAAATCAGGAACCAACTCCTTTTTATATTAATCCACCCTTTTAATTCCAAATAATTTAAATCAACTTAATTAACCCTGATTGCTACTAGGTAACCCAGGCTTACGAGGCTATTAGCTTAGCCCCAAGGAAGGTGGAATAAACTTCACGGCCTCGGTGTGAAACAATGGTAGTAATCAATTAACTCTTAAAACATACTTAATCAAAACTCTTAATATATTAATATTTAAACATTAATCTAAATTCCCCTTTTTAAGCCTTAACAAACACAGAATTTTAGACAACTTTAACAAATCACCCACTTTAGGACCTACCCCAACCACACGACCTTCTACACACACTTTAGATGATGTGATAGGACAACCAACTCTAGATCTAAGTTAGGCCGGTGTTTACTTTACCGCTGTGTGCTGGATTTTTCGTAGTTTTCACTGCATGTTGTGGATGAAATTGCTTTGCTGTGTCTGCTTACTTTTCTGCACTCTATGGATGGATTGATGTGTTTGGCGATCAGATTACCCTTAGGTTATGTACGATATGGATGTTCACACAGTTTTCTGCAGGTGGCCACGCTCATGCAGGGTAATAAAAAGGGGGCTAAATCAATAAAAAAATATCAATTGTTATAAATGCTTGCACAGGTGCTTCAGCTGCTAAAGCCCCCAAATGAAAAGAGCATGGCCAGTGTATTTACTTTCTTTTCTGCACATATATAACTGCTTGGGAATAACTGCTTCTTATTTATTAACTGCTTAGGATAACCCTGCAGGTGAGTCTAGATTTTATTTTTAAATAAATGTAATTTGTGTAACTATTAAGTGTTGTGAAAGTTAGTTTTGAGTTGGGATATATAGGTCCAAAGCTTGGACTCTGAAGAGAAAAGGATGCCCCTTTGGGGAGTACTCCTTTCTATTTGGAGATCTAAATTTGGACCACACTTCTTCCCTACCCAAATAGGAAAGAGTGGCCTTCCCCTTATAGGAAGTGCCCTCTTATCCATTTGGGTAGCCTACTATGAAGAATCTAAGGAGCTTGAAGAAAAGGAGCCCAAAGGAGAGCAAGACTGAAGACTTAAAGACTGAGAGTATCCCACTCAAAACAACTTGTGTCATTATTAGGTCTAAAATCCGGGTTGTTGTTAGTGGTGCCCGGCCACTTTACTTTCTGTAAGACCCTGGTTTGTAATAAGCAAGGCAACTTTGCCTATGGACATTTATTTATTAATTTATTTATATTTGATGTGTTGAATTGATTGCCTTTAGGATTACATGCTTTTCTTAGTTTTTTGGCGATTGTGTGCCGCTTTTGTTTTCTCCTGGATACGTGAGACTTGTGAGGGTATGAAAGTTTTCTACTCAAAATCTTAAATGTCTAAATTTTTTGTGATTCTAAATAACATAAAAAGATAATGAATCTAGGGAATTAGCCGGGGATCGACCCCGGGGTCGCATGCATATTTCTGCATTACTCTTTCCTTGCTTTAGACCTTCCCCGCCTGCGGGTAGAGTCTGGATAGTCTGACTTATGAGGACGAGGTGCCGGACTTGGGGAAGTTCAGTCTTCTAAAAAATTATTTTATAAGCCTATTTTTAAAATTTCAAGCATGTTTAATTTGAAAGTTGTCGACCAGCATGCATTGCATTAGATACAAATTAAAAGAATCAAAATTTTAATTGCATCAGTTTTAGCATTTCAGCACCCAATATAAGTCAAAGGGGCCAATTAGGAAAAATCTCTAGATGTCAGACCAAACTCTCCAAAACTTTAAATACAACGTCCCTACCGCTCTTTCATAAAAGACCGGACTCATCTCTTTTAAATTGATTAGGTGGTTAGCTGGCTCCCAAATCCAGGTCGGGGTAAGTCCAGGCATTGCACAATATTAGTTAGGTTCGGACGACTGTGGTCCAGTGTCCAAATTAGACTTAGGATCCGGGGTAGATTTTTTATTATAAGACCCCAAATTTCGGGAATATAATCCCAAATTTCTAATAAAATGCTCAACTCTAATTAAAGCTTCATTTTGATCTTAAAATATAAAGCCCAACACTTAGATTAAGTTGGGACACTTCCGGATGGTTCTGGAATCTCAAAGTGTCCCCTACTCTTCTTCATTTGATTTTGTTAATAACTGCTCAACTTTGATCCATTCTCTTTTATGTTTCCAAAATTCACCTCTTTTTGGTATCACTCTTAGAACATCTAACAAAATTCTGTCACTATTTTAATTGAGAGTTTTCGTATGGGACTCTGTCTCTCTACGATATAATTAACTACGAGGGCTTGCGCTCGTAGGAGATTTGGAACCACACATTCATCGGATTTCAAAATTGATTTTCTAAAAAATTTATTGGCTTTCTTTGGATAAAATTAAAAGATGATTGTTGTTGTCGCATTCGAAGGATTAATGTTGAATAGTGTTATCTTCCTTTGGGGTGATACATCCTTCTTCGATAAGGCTTTGGATGAGAACACGACGATCACACTTCTTGAATATTGTAGCTGGATATTAAATCGAACTTAATCTTGGTCCTTCGGGGCCATGCGTAGTTCTCTTTAAAATCTAGTTACGATATTCAAGATGAATTTTCACAATTCTAAGCCTGAACACCGTTATAAAATTGTATTTTTACCTTTCAAGGTGATATACACTCTTCCAATAGGATGGTTCGACTTTAGAATTAGAATCTAATATTAATTTTAAAATTCTCAAAGAAAACTAATATTTTTCAAAAAAAACCCTTTTTTCAAAATTCCACCAACAGAGACTAACTTGAAATTTGCCCTGTTTGATCTTTAAAAAAGGTTTGAAATCGATGGATTTTTTGTAATAAGTTTTAAAAAAAAATTTTCAACCATGGAAAAAATCAATGATAGAAATTAAAAGTAGCAAAAAATAAAAAAAGATACAAAGGTTTATAGTGGTTCGGTCAAACACGACCTACATCCACTCCCTGTAGTCTTCCACTTCAGGTATTGCACTATTACCACTGATGTCTATCCTTTTTCCCCCACATCAAGGCGAAGAAGCTTTCACAAAAACTATCTTCCACCACTATCCGTTGAGGCAGAGAACCATCGTTCTGTTTACACCCTCTAAGTGTCGGTAGAGAACCTTGCATTGTTCGCACTCTCCAAGTGTAGGCAGAGAACCTTCGACAGTTCACACTCTCCAAGTGTAGGAAGATAACCTTTCGCTGCTCACACTCCTCAAGTATCGACACAGAACCAGATCCTTTTGAAAAAAAGTTCACTCAAGCGATCTAGAAAGACAAGAGAAAGAGTGAAGAAATATAAATCATACATAGAGATCCTTACCCTTGAGTAACTTAATGAACCCTTCACGCTTCAATAGGAAGAAATCTCTCTCAAACACTCACTCACACTCTCTCCTTCAATTGCTCTTTACCATTCATGAAGACCAGTAGTAAAAAAGATTAAATGACAGTCTTAAGTGACCCATTTATAGAAAAGACACAAGAAACCGTCAAGAAAAAACTGAATTTTTCAAGTTTGAACATCCACAATCATCTCGTATGATCATATTTCATACGTACGAATAGTATAAAAATTGTTGCATATAAACTCAATGTAAATTGGCATGAACTGCCTTCGTACCTGATCATCATATCGTATGAACATAGTTTGTCCCGTACAAACGGTTTTTTTCAAAGTTTGTTGGTACGAAAAAGCAGGATGAACTACAAGTTTATAGAATAGAGCACATCATCCTGAGAAGAATGGAAATGATTTTCTGGATGAACATCATATTTGGTGAATCCAGAGCACATTGTCTTGAGATGAACTAAACATTTTGTCTGAGCGAACCGTGTATTTTCCAAATCCATAAAATATCATCCTGGGATGAACATAACATTTTGTTTGGATGAATAATGTATTTGCCAAATCTAAAGCAGATCGTCCTAGGATGAACTTAACATTTCATCTGGACGAATAATGTATTTGCCAATTCTAGAGCAGATCATTATGGGACAAACTTAACATTTTTTCTGGACAAACAGTGTATTTCGCAAATCCAGAGCAAATCATCCAGGGACAAACTAAGCATTTCATCTGTATAATCTGTACTTAGAAAAAAATTTTCCCTCTCTGTTCATTCCGTTGCTCATTTGAGAATGTTAACTGACCATATTGTCCAGTACGAACATGGTTCGTACTGTATGATTAGTATAAAAATTATGAATTTTAAAACTCTTCCCCATGTGTGTGTATGCTTAGTTACTCAACTACAATCACACTCTCTCAAACTCAATAAAATTAAAAATACTACATTCAATTTACAAAACATTCTAAGCTGATCTTGATTTTAAGTCTTCAATAATCTGGAGCATGATTTCCTTGAAATATTAGTTCACACAAGAGAAAAAATAATTCTTCCAACATGTGTCAGGAGAAAATAATAATCAAAATAATAATCTTTGGGATCATAAAAAACATACAAGTTGCAAGAATATAAAACATTCAAACCTAAGTAGCAACTCTCTCAATAATCTCCCCCTTTTTGATGATGGCAAAGCAATTATTGTTTGTATAAATTTAAAAATCCTAAGTATCTCCTATACACAAAAATGAGAACAAAAACCCTAAGCCCTAAACAAAAAAAAAAAAAACTCAAGACATGAGAAAACACGAATAAGAGATGACACAAACAAAACAAACACAAATAATATTTCTCCCCCTTTTTGACAACAGCAAAAAGAGAGGAAGAAACGAACAACATAACTATAGTAAGTCATATGAGAAGCCTTTGATAATTGATCATGAAAGAGATTGAGTTATATTTGTAATAAAAAGATAAATGTCTTTAGAGGAAAAAAAAGATTCATATGATTTAAGTTTAGATATTACATAGACAAGAAAAATATATCAAGGTCATGAATCAGCATAGACAATAAGATAAGGAAAATTATTGCAAAGTAGATGAAATGAAAATTTATGTACTTCAAATTTCAATATAAAATAACTTTGAATAGAAGATTCATTTGAAATTGAAGATTGAATGATAGAGAAAAGATCATATACTTGTGACTCTTTGAACATCTTTTCAAAAATTGGCACACTTTGTGCATATTTTTATATTTTGGCTAATTTTGTGTCTCTTTTTCAATTTACGAATCATTGTGCATTTCTGTAGTTTTTGTACGTTTGTATATTTTTATTTGATCTTTCCAAAATCGATAATCTAAAAGCTTAAATTTCTCTAAGTACAAAGATACTTATATTGAAAAGAGAAATGAAAAATAATAAAGCATCAAAATTGCAATAATAATATAAAAGTTATGTTAGTCTAAACAAAAACATGAGATTGATAACCTTAAATTGATTGAGTTATAAGCTAACTTAAATTTTTGAATAATTAGATTTTCTAATGAATTCACTTTTGTATTACTTTCCAAATTATAACATTTGTTAGATCAAATATGTTAGGATAATCACATAGGCTAACAAACATTTCTAAAAGAGTTTAAAAACAACTAAAAATAAGACAAGTTAGATTTTGTTGATATCAAGATAATTTATAATACATTTGAGCACAATTGATATCAATTCAACTTGAAAATAAAAATAGCTAACATAAAAATACAAACAAAAGATGGTTACAAAAACTCCAAACATCATCACATCACATCACAAGTACGATAATGACAATCACAAAAAAAGTACAGTCATCATTCTAAGGGGCCCTGATTTGGAGGAGGTGGTTGTTACAATAGATTAAAATATCTATTCATCATGGCTATATTCATGTTGATCGATTCAAATTGACCTCTTACCTAGCCCATATCCTGCTGATATTAAAAATCTTGCTTCTGTAGATGAGTTTCAATTTGATCAAAATGTTGATCAAAGTGGCTCTCAAGACGATCAAAGCGTTGGACCATCTCTTGATAGTCTAATCCAACAGCAGGTGTAGGTGCAGGTCCTCTCCTTTCTTCCTTAGAGTCACTACTTTCTAGATGTGCATCTTTATTAAAGATTGCTTGAAATGATCCATCATTATAGTAGACAGGCTTCTCTAGATGTTGAACAGGATGAACAAGATCATACTTCTTTTCAAGAATGTATGTCACAAAGTGTCTTAAGGTTATATTCTTCTTTCTCTTATGAGAGAAATGGCCAATCTGAGAAAGTCCATACATGTAATCAATGATTAGTTAGGCTTTGTATATTTATTGGCCGGTCATAATCAAGTATGTTACAATGGAAAGAAGGGGAGTAATGTTTATTCAATCACGACCTTTAGGAATTATATAAGTCTGAAGAACATGCTGGATGATATGGGCATTTCGGTAAAGAATGGACACCTTAGGCAAGTGGCATACTTCATGAATCCCTCTAATAACTTAATTTATTATAGTCCAGTCATAGTTAGAGGTAAAGGTCAAGGTATGGGTTCTAATCCCTTGAGTTCTTAAATTTAAGAATATCCCAAAATCCTCTTTGGTTATTTCTACCCTTTTTTTATACATAGAAACTAATCCTATTCTGATCAGTATTGAAGGTCATGTTTGCAAGGAAATAATTGAATGTCTCCTTATTTTAGGAATGAATTAGTGTCAGAATAAAAGCAAACTAAGTCGAAGTGAAAAGATACATTACATGGAAATTGATGTCTTCCTGGAGAAGAACTCTAGAAGGGGTGATTTTAGAGGAAACGAACCTAGGAAAAGATTCTTCACTTGATTTGGATAGAAATTTTTCTTTGTGATTTCTAGAGAGAGGTCTCCTAGTTAATTCTTTAGCCACTCTACTCCATTTTCTAGAGCTTTCCATTTCAAAGATTTAGAGGGATGACAGGGATTGCAAAGGCTTTTGAAGTGTATTAAATTAGAATTCTAAAGCCTTGTTTTTAAAGGAAAAATGATTTTTTGTATGTACAAAATGGATTTCGTACCGTACGATGTTGCGTTCATACATACGAATTAAAATTTTGTATGTACGAACTAATTCATCCAAAATGAAACAACTTTTCATAATCATGCAAGTTATAAGGTGTCTTTTCATACAAAATTTTTTAACAAATGATCGTACAGACGAACTGGTGTCCATTTGGGATGATCGGTTATTTAAGATCATTTTTATGACAGTTTGAAATGTCCCCCATTTATAATGCAACGTGTTCGTATGTACGAACTCAAGGTTCATATGTACGATCAAAAATAAAAATTGATTATGTCCGTATAACCATCTATATGCGTACATACGAATGAATACATTTTATCCAGATAATTTGAGGATTATACATATGATCTCTAATAAAAACTAAAAATCTTGTATGCATACTATTCAACTCAATGATCGATACGCTACAGGAATCGTCCAGTACGAAATGAATTTTGTACAGACGAATACCACACTTAGAAAATTAAATATGATTGCTCAAAAACATGAATTTTAATGTGAAAATAATTTGAAAACATACAAAATAAGAAGACAAAAAGACACTAAAGCAACAAGCTCAAAAAATAGAAAAAACACACAAATAAAATCAAAAACACAATACAAAATAAAACACTCATAAAAACACATATTAATGTTGTAGAAATTTTAATTAAGCATTCAAGTCAATCACACCAATCCTTGTTCTTAATGTACTGAAAATATTAAAGACTAGTTGTTTTATAAAAATGTTTGTACCTTGATTTTTAGTTGAAACATGATTTAATTCAATTTCTCCTTTGGATACATGTTCCCTTATAAAATGAGGCCTAATGTTAATATGTTTGGTTCTTGAATATTGAATGGGATTTTTTGAAAAGCAAATGGCACTAGTGTTATCACAATATATGGGAATTGTGCTTATTATTAATCCTAAATCAATTAATTGTTGTTTCAACCAAAGTACTTACGCCACACAACTTCCTAAGGTAATGTATTCATCTTCAACAATAGATAGGGCTACAAAATTCTATTTTCTATTAGACCAAGAGACAAAAAAATTTCTAATAAATTGATATGTTTCATAAGTACTCTTTCTATCAACTCTACAACCTACAAAGTCCGAATATAAATATCCAATTATTTTAAATGAAGAGTTAAATTTAGGATACAAAATTTCTAAGTTCTAAGTTCCCAAGAGATATCTCAAAATCATTTTCACTGTTGTCAAGTGTGATTATTTTGGATCTGAAAGAAATTTAGCACACAAATAAGTACTAAACATAATATCGGGTCGGCTAGCTATCAAGTAAAGCAAAGATCCAATAATTCCTTTGAATTTCTTTTAATCAACAGATTTTCTCTTTGGGTCCTTATCCAACTGAGCTGAGAAACTTATATGTGTACTAATTGGTTTAGCATTATCCATTTCATACTTTTTTAGGATGTCATTAACATACTTCGACTGACTAAGAAATCTCCCATTAGGATCATCTCAAATTCACTACTCATTATTTTAGAAAAATCATTACAAAGATTTTTATTTGTAGATCCAAAGATGATATCGTCAATATAAATTTATACAATGTGTATATCCTCTCCTAATTTCTTCAAAAAAAGAGTTGTGTCCACACTTCCTTTTTAAAAAAAGATCTCTCAAGTAGGAAGGTGCTCAACATCTCATACCAAGCTCTAGGTGCCTATTTTAATTCGTATAATGTCTTTTTCAATTTGAAAATATGAGTTAGGTCTTTTGAATTTTTAAAGCCTAGAGGTTGTTCAACATAAACATCCTCTTAAATTACTCCATTCAAAAAGTCACTTTTAATATACATTTGATATAGTTTAAATCCTCTAAAATAGGCAAAGGCTAATAAAACTCTAATTGCTTCAATCTAGATACAGGGACAAAAGTCTCCCCAAAATCAATCACTTCAATCTGATTATACCCCTTAGCCACCAATCTAGCCTTATTTCTAATGACTACACCTGAGTCATTCATTTTATTCTTGAGTACCCACTTAGTCCCAACTACACTTTGATTCTTTGGCCTTACAATTAATTCCCAAACTTCATTTCTTACAAATGTATTTAATTCTTCTTGCATTGCCAAAATCTAAAATTCATTCAAAAGTGCTTGCTCAATATTTATGGGTTCTATTATAGAAATAAAAGTTGAATGATTGACTTCTTTTATCAGTCCATGCCTAGACCTAACACCCTCACTAGGTTTATCTATAATCAATTCCTTTGGGTGGTTTTTAAAAAATCTTAAATCTCTAAGCAATGGCTTTTCAATTTCCAAATTTCCTTGCAAATTTATTTTCTCAAATTTTTAGTTGTTAATTTCTATCTCATCCTCTTCTACAATCAGCTCTTCTAAAATACCATATTCATTAAATATAACAAGTGTGGTCTCCTAAACTACCAAGGTTCTTTTATTGAATACCCTATAAGATTTTTCAATACTATAGTATCTTAGAAAAATTCCTTCATCTAATTTTGGATCAAATTTTTTAAGGCAGATTTTTTGTTGTTTTAAATGAACACCATATATCCAAAAGCATGCAAATGTGATCAATTAGGTGTTCTCCCTTTAAGTAACTCATAGGGTATTTTATTTAAGTTTGATCTGATGTTCACCCTATTTAGAACATAACATGTTGTGCTAACCACTTCAGCACAAAAATATTTAGGAAGTAAATATTGTGCCAAAATGGCTCGAGTGGCTTCTATTTAGGTTCTATTTTTTATTTCAACTACCCCATTCTGCTGAGGGGTTTTAGATGCAAAAAAAATATGATCAATTCCTTTCTCCTTACAAAAATAATCAAATGTCTCATTTACAAATTCTCCACCTTGATCACTTTGAATCATTAAAATCTCACATCCCAGTTTTCTCTAAATCCAAGTCAAAAAAACTTTAAACTCCTCAAATGATTAACTCTTATGATATAATAATTTAACCCATGTAAATATAGAAAAATCATCAACAATCACAAATCTGTATACTATCCCTCCTAGACATACAGTTCCAACTGGTCCAAAAAGATCCATATGTAAAATTTCTATTGGTTTACAAGTTCTAAGATCCTTATTATACTGAAAATAAGACTTCACCTATTTTCCTAATTGACATGCATCACAAAGGTGATCCTTATTAAAGTCTAGTTTTGGTATACCTCTCACTAAGTTCTTTTGGGTAATCCTTCAAAGGTTTTTCATGCTAGAGTGACAAAATCTCATATGCGAAATCCATGATTCATCAGAAACACTTTTCAAACAAAAAGCATTAGGAGTTTTGATATAATTTAAATTTAACATATAAATATTATTTACCCTCAATACTATTTAGACTTAATATGCAGCTAGTATTAAGAAATTTAATGTTGTATCCTTTACCATATAGCTGACTGATACTTAGTAGATTATGCTTTAAGCCTTCAACTAGTAACACTTTCTCAATAATTTTTTTTTTAAGATTTATAATCATACCTGACCAAATTACCTTCCTAGTGGTGTTATCTCCAAGTGTAACCCTACCTCCACTTCTGGCTTTCAGCGATATAAATTATTTAGTATCTACAGTCATATGCCTTGAGCAATCGCTGTTCAAGTACCATATGCTCACCCGAGGTCTTATATGAGAGCGTTCCTACAAAATAATTAAATATTAGACATGGGAACCCAAACAAGTTTGGGTTCATCTCTTGGCAACTTATAAACAAATGCATGTATGATATGTCTACATTTATGCATCTTAGGTATCCATACCATGTTTTTCTATCCAATATACAGGTATGTGTTATATGTCCAATCCATCCACAACTATAACATTTAACTCCAGGAAAAGTTTTTCTCAATCATCTATAACTACTCTATCTCTTCCCAGGTTGCATAAATTTTGGATATAAAGTAGGATTAGTGAAACCTTCAAGTCTTGGGGTTATCCTATTTTCCTCGAGAGCTTTTATTTTCAATCTAAAAAAATATTCATATCTTCCAACACACGATTAGTATAATTCAACCTATATTTTTTACTCTCTGATTCATCCTTAAAATTTTTAAATTCTTTTTTCAATTTTGTATAGGATGATTTTAAATTTTCATTAGTCATATTTAAATCATTGAACTCATCAAGTAATTTCATATCAATGTTATCTATTACTACATAATCTTTCTTAAGAATCTTATGTTCTTTTTATAATTCTTGAAGTTCTAGGTTAAGATTAGCATGTATTTTCTTTAGCTTCCTATATGCATCATGTATTCTTTCAAAGACTTCAAAAAGTTCAACATAAGTTAAGTCACATACATCTTCTTGATCTGATTGATCTAGGTTATCAATCATCAAGTACATATTGGTGACATCCTCTTTTTTTTTTAATCTCTAACGAGTCTAAAGCTGAGTCTGCCCAAAAAAAAGCTCTTGGAATTTCTTCTTACCCTTCTTAACATTTGGTTTCTCCTCTACCTTCTCCTTGTTAGGAGTGGTTTTAAGTTTCAAACAATCTGACTTAATATGTCTAGATTTTCTGCACTCGTAGCAAATTACTTCATTAGGAACCTTGACATTCTGATTGAACTTACCTCGGTTCCATTACTAGCGTCTCTTTTGCTTCCACTTCAGAAAACTTTTGAATTATCTAGTCATTAATGGTAGTCATCCTCATCCTCAGGTTATGATAGAACACTTTTTGACTCCACTTTCAGTGCTATATTCTTCTCCCTTCGTGGTTCTCCTACATCAATCTTTCATTGACTCACTCCTTGGTCGTAAGCAATTAGTGATCCAAGAAGATTGTCAATAGAGTAAACATTTAAATCTTTAGATTCTGATATAGCATTAATTTTTGCATCATAAGAAGTAGGTAAATAATGTAGAATCTTATTAACTATTTCAGTGTTTATAAATTCCCTACCTTGTGTATGCAAGGAAGTGACTATCTGAGTGAATCTTGTGTGCATGTTAGAAATAGATTCATTTGATTTCATGCAAAATAATTCATAATCATGCAATAAGATATTTAATCTAGATTATTTAACTTCATTAGTCCCTTTATAAGTTATACAGAGTCTATCCCATATGTCCTTTCCACTCTTGCAATTAGAAACCTGTATGTAGTCTTCTAACTTAAGTGCACAAAAAAAATTATTTAAACATTTAGTATTAAGTTGTGCTAAGTCATGTTCTTCTATAGTCCAATCTGCAAAGGATGTTTCTACTTTAATGCCATCAACTAGTCTAGTTGGTTTTGTATACCCTTCCTATACTAAGATCCACATGCGATAATCAAATAACTGTAAAAATGTAGACATGCGTGTTTTCCAAAAATCAAAAGGGATATCATCAAACAAAAGAGGTCTAGTGATCGAATACCCTCAAGTATGTTTCAGTTTCCAAAAGTAGCCATGGTTATTAATCAAAAAGTAGTCTAAACTTATGATTTTGAAACAAAGCCCTGATACCACTTGTTGAAACTTGTTGAATATGAGTTAGGTTGTTAGACCTAAGCTTATGTCCCAAAGGCTAACCAAGAGGGGGGTGAATTGGCACTTTAAAAAATTTGCCTCTTTTTTAACTTTTAAAAAGTTTTGAAATTGATGGATTTTTTGTAGTAATTTTTAAAACAAACTTTTTAACCACATAAAAAATAAATGACAGAAATTAAAAGCAGCATAAATAAATAATACACAAAGGTTTATATTGGTTCGATAAAAAATGACCTACATCCACTCCCTGAAGTCTTCCGTTTTACGTATTGCACTATTACCACTAGTGTCTCTCTTTTTGCCCCCACACCAAGTAGAGAAGCCTTCATAGAAACTCTCTTCCACTACTACCTAATGAGGTAAAGAATCATTATCCTTTTACTCCCTCCAAGTGTCGGCAGAGAACCTTTTGTTGTTCACACTCTCTAAGTGTAGGTAGAGAACCTTCGGCTATTCACACTCTCTAAGTGTAGGCAGAGAACCTTTAGCTGTTCACACTCCTCGAGTGTTGGTAGAGAACTGGATCCTTTTGTTCCTTACCCTTGAGCAACTTAGTGAACCCTTCACCCTTTAATAGGAAGAAATATCTCTCAAACACTCTCTCACACTCTCACCTTCAATTTCTCTTTACCATTCATGAAGGCCAGTAGTCAAAAAGATTAAATGACAGTTTTAAGTGACCCTTTTATCGAAAAGACATAAAAAATTGTCCATAAAAACTAAAATTTTCAGTTTGAAAGTCCATGATTGTCCCCTTACAATCATATTTCATATGTACGAATAATATAAAAACTGTTGTGTATGAACTCAATGTAAATTAGTACGAACTGCCTTCATACCCGATCATCATCCCGTACGAACATAGTTTGTCCGGTACGAAGAATTATTTTCAAAGTTAGTTGGTACGAAAAAGTAGGATGAACTACAAGTTTTCAGAACATAGCACATCATCCTGGGATGAATTGAAATGATTTTCTGGATAAGCATCACATTTTGTGAATTCAGTGCACATCGTCTTGAGACGAACTAAACATTTTATCTGGACAAACTATGTACTTGCCAAATCCAGAGCATATCATCCTATAATGAACATAACATTTTGTCTGGACGAACAATGTATTTGCCAAATCCAGAGCAGATCGTCCTAGGATGAACTTATCATTTTGTCAGGACGAACAGTGTATTTGCCAAATCCATAGCAGATCTTCATGGGACAAACTTAACATTTCTTCTGGATGAACAATATATTTTGCAAATCTAGAGCAAATCATCTAGGGATGAACTAAACATTTTATCTGTATGATCTGTACTTAGAAATTGTTTGCCTTCTCTATTCGTTTCGTTGCTCATTTTGGAATGTTAATTGCCATATCGCCCCGTACGAACATGGTTCATACTGTATGATTAGTGTAAAAATAATGAATTTTAAATCACTTCCCCAGGTGTGTGTGTGTGTGTGCTTAGTTACTCAATTATAATAACACTCTCTCATACTCAATAAAATTAAAAATACAGACTTTAATTTATAAAACATTTTAAGCTTATTTTGATTTGAAGTCTTCAATAATATGGAGCATGATTTCCCTGAAATGTTAGCACTCACAAGAGTAAAAATAATTCTTCCAACATGTGTTAGGAGAAAATAACAATCAAAACAATCATCTTTGGGATCATAAAAAAGATACAATTTGCAAGAATTTAAAACATTAAAAGCTAAGTAGCAACTCTCTCAACATGATACAAATATCATCTAGTACGATTTGATATATTTCTTCTATTTATACAAAATAAATGTTAGGATGACTAAAATTCATCTCTATTCATCATCTAGTATGATCCAATTCATACAGTGTGATCTGTTAAATGCTTTAGGTCATTTGATATGATGTATGCATCATCTAGTACGATTAGTTTAAAAATCAAAGGATCACTTAATATGTTGTTCGGGATGACCAAAAATAGCCTCGATTAATTGTGCGGTATGAACCATATTGTATGATATGATCACCAATTAGTAATTAAGTCTTAATTTAATTAACTAATAATGGGGGTTAATTTAAGTAAGTATTCAAATATTTGTATGGTATGATTGGATCATATAGTATGATCAGTTTACAATTCAAGATTTAAAAACTTACTAAATTAATCTGGTGGCTAGGATTTCAAATTTAAAAAAAAAATTGTACAATACAACATGTATCATACAGTATGACAATTAACAAATAATAGCCATTGAGCCATAGTAGTTTGTATAATATGATCTACAAAGAATAAAAAATATTTCCTTAAAGAAAACTCTCCCCTAGTGTCTGTGCATGGTTGCTTAGTTTACATATACTTTTTGGGGCCAGACTTAAGGAAAAAATATAAAGTTACAGACTTCACATGTTATTCTACCCAATCTCAATTTTTCTATTATTTTGAGCAATATGTGATCACCCTGAGATGTTAGTACTTATGGATAAGAGCAACATTCAAAATATTCAATAAATAATGATATAATTCAGTAAACATTATTTTTCATCATTAAAATCTTAGGCTAGGGGTCATGGACTGTAATAATCTCCCCATTTTTTATGATATTAAACAATTTTGTCGATAAGCAAGTTAGCATAATTTTTTTTTTGTTATATATTTTTTTTATTTTTTTTAAGTAATATAAAAACATGAATAGAAATATGAATAGATAAATAAACATGAATTTTATTGGAAGTTGATACTAAAATGACATGATAAACATGACATCCAAATAAGAAGGCATACTAACTAAAGTAGACAACAAACTTCACTCCTTTTTACATCAGCAAACAAAGGAGTACAAAAAAAACAAACAAAATCATAAGATAGTGACATGGTCCATAAGGACAATCCTGATCAGGAGGTGGTGGAGGTGACTGAAAGAAGTTGTGGATTGACAAATACTGTTGATCAATTGAAAAAAATCTTTCCCCAAACCATCGTATATCCCCCTCGTACTGTTGGTGTTGTTATTGGATATGAGACTTAAGTCAGGTTTGGAGTTGGTTAAGTTATTTGATTATATAATTGTGAGGATAAACATGTTCATGTCCTCATTGTGGTGTAGGTCTTCTTGGTGGAGTAGGTTCTCCTGTTGGAGCAGCCTCCCCTTCTTCATCAAAATCTGGCTCATCATGCACTTGGCCCTATGAAATAAGATATGAAATGAGGCATTTGTATAGAAAATAGGTCTATTGTCAGAGTCACCAGGTAAGTTAACTGGTATTTATGATTAAGAATGTATCCTATGAGGTGACCAAGAGCTAAATTGAGTTTTCTACAGTTGCTAGGAAGGCGAACTAGGGTCATATTCTAGATATAGTTAATAATTAAGTTGGCTTCAACAAACTTAGTATTTGACATGATTATGTAGGTGAAAATAAATAGAATTGGGGTCATGTGTATCCTATCACTATATTTGGGTATGATTGATGTACTAAGAATATGTTGGATGATGCAGGTATTTTAGGTTAGATATTGGAGAAGTGGTTGGTGTTGGTTCAAGGTAACATTCCTAAGAACTAGATTGGAAGAACTCTAGTAAAATTCATTTGTTACAAAAGAGTGGGCTCGAGCTCCTTCAATAGAAAGTCTGATGTATTGAGCGAGGACTGCTTTAGTGATTTCTACATTTTGACAGCAGATAAAAGAGGTGAAGATTTAGCTTTCTACATTGAACATTAGATTGGTAAGGAATTCAAAAAAGAGCTCAAAAGTGAAAGGAAAATGCCAGAGTGAGAAGGAACTGTAAAGTAGTGAAAGCAAAGAGTCTAATCACTCAAAGTTTAAGGCTGCTTGAATTAGCATTCAATAAGGGGTTATCTTGCATGCCTTGAACTTATGGTACGATTCCTCATCCTTAGTGGACAAAAAAAGTGATCATTGTGGTGACGAGAGGAAGAAGAGATTTTTAGGATGAGTCGGCCTCATTTGCTTGAGCTTATCATCGAGTAAGAATAAGTGAGAATAGGTGTAGTAAGGAGAGGTTGAGTGAAATAAGCTTGTTTTCTCTAATTTACAAAAATTTTAACTGATCATATAGTACGATCGAGGATCATATAATATAATTAAGCAATTATGTCATCTGGATGATCTATTATGAAATAATGGTCAAATCATATAGTATGATCAGTATCGTATATTATGATATATAGGAAATGCATTCAGCCCGAGGAGTTGTCAGTATGACCATTGAAAAAATAATCTTAATGTACAAAAGGCATTTAAATCATACTAGACAACTTTAATTCATCATAATCTATTTAGATATATGGATCGTACATTACGAAGTGGTGATATCATACAGTATGACTCTCAATTGTATCGCACCAAAGTGTATCATACATTACCAAGGGTATCGTATAGTACGATGTATATATCAGAGATTAAATTAGGAGTGTTGGTTGAGTAGAGGGTTGTGATCTATGCATTTGTATATAGATTATACAGCATAAATGTAAATCATATAATACGATGGGGACAAAAAATTGTTCAGTTTGGGAGTTCTCTGAGGTGAGTGTGTGTCGATCATGAAACACCTTAGACCCTCTTTTTAATTATTTTTTTTTTATTTTGAATCATGCATGAATGTCTATGAAAATAATTTTTATTCTAAAGGTACTAAACATATCATAGGCTAGTGGTTTTGTGAATATGACTGCGAATTGATCTCCTCTAGCTATATGAAATAATTCTAGGTCTCCTTTAGCTACATGATCTCTTATAAAGTGATGTCTAATATCTATGTGTTTTGTTTAGGAGTATTGAATTTGATTTTTAGATATGCAAATTTCACTATGGTTGTCACACATAATTGGGATGGTTCTTATAGGTAATCCAAGGTCTAGAAGTTGTTGTTTCAATTAGAGCACTTATACAACACAACTTCGTATTGCTATATATTCTCCCTCAGCCAGGGAAAGGGCAATAGAAATTTGCTTCCTACAAGACCAAAAAACTAAGGATTGTCCTATAAATTTAATAGGTGTGAGAGGTGCTTTTCCTATCTACCCAAAATCCTACAAAATCAGAATCTGGGTAGCATAAGATTTTGAAGGAGGTGCAGTGCCTTGGATACCAAATTCCTAAATTCAGGGTGCCTAATAGATATCTAAGTATTCTCTTGATGGAAATCAAGTGAGAATCTTTAGGATCACTTTAAAATTGGGCACAGAGGCACACACTAAATATTATGTCCTATCTACTAGCAGTTAAGTAGAGGAGAGATCTGATTATTCCTCGATATTTTTTCTGGTCTACTAATTTTCTATTCGGATCTTTGTCTAATTGAATCGTAGAACTCATGGAAGTGTTTATGGACTTAGCACTGTCCATTTAATATTTTTTTAAGAATATCCTTGATTTATTTAGTTTTGCTAAGAAACATTCCATCTTTAATTTATTTTACACTAAACCCAAAAAAATAATTTAGCTCTCCAAATAGAATTTCATCTACATAAATCTGAATAATAAAAATTTCATCATTTACTCTTTATAAAAAGAGGTGGTGTATATATTACCCTTAACAAATGCTCTAACTAGTAAGAATGAGCTAAGTCTTTCATACTAGGCTCTAAGTGCTTGCTTTAACCCATACAATTCCTTTTTAGTTTAAATGATTTGGAAATTATGAGTTTTCAAATTCGATGTTCATTGCTATCTATTTACCATACAAGTTCATCAAATTTCTTAAAATCTTTTTATAATTCAATATGTGATATCTTCAAGGAATCATGTACATTTGTTAATTCAATATGCTTCTTATTTAATACATAAAACTCATCAAGGAAGAACATGTGATCTCTATCTAAATTAGAATGTTTTTTTAACTAAATTATCATGCTCAGTTTGTAGAGTGCTAAACTCAATGTGTAAGACTAGCATGCATTTTCTTTAAGTTTTTATAAAAAATCATAGATTTTCTTGGAAATAACCAACAAAGCTTCATATAAAAGTTGAAAAACCTCATCTTGATATGATTGATCAAGTTTATCATTAGCCATTAGAAACAAATTTGTTACTTCCTCCTTTGCTTCTTCTAATTATTCTGAGGCAGAGTCGGCCCAAGACGTCTTTTGTGTCTTCATCTTCCATTTCTTATATTTTTCTTCTCCTCACTCTTTTCCTTAGTTGGCTAGATCTTTATGTTTGGGCAATCAGGTCAGAGGTGTTCTGATTTTTTGCACTCAAAACAAATTGTGTCAGAAGAAACTTTAGTAATTTTTTAGCTTTTACCTTTGTTCCAGTTGTTTTGATGACGCATTTATTTTCTTTTCAGAAAATTCTTAAATTGTTGGGTCATCAAGGCTATATCATCATCTTCTTCTACTATAGAACTTTCACTTTTAGAGTTGTTTGTTTTTAGAGCAACCGTTCGCCCCTTTTTCTTCTCTCATGCATCATTTTGCCTTTAACTCACTTCTTTCTCGTAAGAAATGAGTGACTCGAGCAAATTGTCAATTGTGTAAATGTTTAAATATTTGAACTTAGTAATTGTAGTAATTTTAGCATCATTGGAACTCAATAAGCATCTCAAAATCTTCTTGACTTTTTCAAAATTAGAAATTTCTCTACCTAGTGCATGCAAAGATGTCTCTATCGGGGTAAAACTACTGTACATGTTAGATATAGTTTTGCTAGGTTTCATACAAAAGCGTTTGTAATCATGCAATAAAATATTTAATCTAGATTGTTTAACCTCACAAGTTTTTTCGTATGTGATACACAGTCTATCCTAGATCTCCTTACAAATAGTATAGGTAGACACTCTCATATAGTCCTCTAATTTAAATACAAAAAAAAAATAAATAATTCAAGCACTTTGCATTTAATTGCACTAGATCCCTATCCTTATTACTCCATTCACTAAATGGTACTTGAGTTTTCATGCCATTCAAAAATGTAAAAGGGGTAGTGTAACCTTCTTGAACCAACATCCACGTACGATAGTCTATAGAATGTAAAATTATAGATATTTGAATTTTCTAAAAATCAAAGGGTATGTAGTCAAATAAGGATGGACGAGTTATAAAATAACCCTCTATAGTATTATGGTTACAAAACAGTGTCATGATCAAATTTTTAAGATTTTCTAAAATAGTACTTTTAAAAACCCATTCTGATACCAATTAAAAGTACGAGATGCTCCAAAAGGGGGGGTGGGGTGGGTGAATTAGTATTTTTTTGAAATAAAAATAAATCCTAAATAGGAGTTCTATTTTTTGTAGTTAAAAAATATAATTTAACTAATCTGAAGCGGAAGCTAGTGATTAAACATGATTCTAATAGCGGTAATAAAATTCTAAATCACACAACTCAATTCTATGATAATATCTTCACCAAGCAGTTATAGCAATTGTAGGATGCAAAAAGAAAAAAAAAAAGCAATACAAACAAGTAGCTCCCTCTGAAGTGTTCTCCCTTCCAAGCCCCGTTCCCCTCTCTCTTTCAAAGAGACTAAACATAATAATTAAATATTAGTCTTTAAGAAACTCAAAATTTTTAATTTAGTTATTTCTATTTGTACAATATGATCCATGATCGTACAGTATGATCAGTACAAAATAGCTTTCATCCTGGTATGAAGGAGTACAAACAGGCAATAATTTTGAACTATTTTGTATAGTATGATATAAATATCATCTAGTACAATATGATATATTTCTTTTGTTAGTATAAGATGGACACTATAACGACCAAAATTTATCTCTATTCATCATCTGATATGATCCAATTCGTACAATACAATCTGTTAAAAACTTTAGGTCATCTTATATAATATTTTATCATCCATTACTATTAGATCAAAAATTAAGGGATCGTCCGATATGATGTTTGGGACGACTAAAAATAGCCTCAGTTAATCGTAGTATGAACCATACCATATAGTACAATCACTAATAAGTAATTAAGCCTTGATTTAACTGACTAATCATGGGAGTTAATTTAAGTAAGTATTCAAATATTCCTATGGTATAATTAGTTCAAAATTCAAGATTTGAATACTTACTTAAATTAATATGGTGGTTAGGATTTCAAACTAAAAATAAATCGTACGTTACGATATGTATCGTGTAGTACGATCAGTTCATAAAAAATAGTTGTTATTCCACAGTAGTTTATATAGTATGATTTAAAAATGTATAGTATAATCTACATAGAATAACAAAATTTTCCCTTAGAAAAAACTCTCCCCATGTGTGTTTGCATGATTGCTCAGTTTGCATACACTTTTTATGGCTAGACTCAAGAGAAGAAAAAAAAAAAACAAAGTTACATACTTTATATCCTATTCTACGTAGTCTTGAGCCTTCTGTTACCTTGAGTAATATATTATCTCCCTGAAATATTAATACTCATAGACAAGAGCAACATTCAAAATATTCAATGAATATTGATATAATTCAATTGACATTAATCTTCATCATCAAAATCTTAGACTTGAGGTTATGAACTACAACATAACCTTGGGGTAACATAAAGAGAAATGCATTAACAAACATAACACACCATTTTCTTAGATTTAGGAGGGCCTAAGCTAAGTGCTCGTGCGTCCTACACATATAACATATGATAAAATAAGTAATTAATCATGCTTATCAATGCAATAAGTGAATTATTGGAGCCAAATCGAGCCAAATCATTCACTAATCCTTCCCTAATGAATGCCAATCATATGCATTGTCTATGCTTAAAATTTCATTATATAGATCTATCAAAATTAGAGGATTTAGTAATATATATAATTTTAACATCAAATATATATATATATATATGGTTAAAATTACTTAATTTATATTTATGTGAGATCCACTAGTCACCCATGGATGTTTAAAAATAATTTTTTAACTTTAGAATATTTAATGTATTATTTCTTAAATAACATTCAAGTAATCAAGTAATTAAATAGTAAATAAATAATTACAAAAAGTAAGTTTAATATCTAAAAATAATTTTAAATTAAAATTCATGATTTTTTTAAGAAATTTAAGTTACTATACACAATTTTTAGATTTAAAATGAATTGGATATAAAATTTTGATGTTTAAAGTATTAAAAAGAAATTTTAAATAATTTAAAATAATTATTTAATCAAATTAAATTAAATATTAATATTTCTTAAATTTTACAATCAAGTAATTAAATAGTAAATAAATAATTACAAAAAATAAGTTTAATATCTAAAAATAATTTTAAATTAAAATTCATGATTTTTTTAAGAAATTTAAGTTACTATACACAATTTTTAGATTTAAAATGAATTGGATATAAAATTTTGATGTTTAAAGTATTAAAAATAATTTTTAAATAATTTAAAATAATTATTTAATCAAATTAAATTAAATATTAATATTTCTAAAATTTTACAATAATTTTAAAATAATAAATAAAAAGTTATTAGAAATTATTTTTTTAATTTACTTAATTATTAGTTAAATATATAAGTATTTAGTTATTTAAAAAATTATAAATTATTTAAAATAATAAAATTGAACATAATTTCTAAAATTAAATAATAAATCTAATAATAAGTTTTCTTGTTTTATAATAATTAAATAAATAAAATATTAATATTATAAAATAAATACATATTTATTATTATTATTTTAAAATAATTAATAAATATTAATATTAAATAAATATTTAAAGGTTAAATAATATAAATTATTTAAGTAACATCAAATATACCATAAATAAATTTTATTTTAAATTAGCATATTTTAAAATAATCATTTAAGTTATTTAGAATACATTAATATAGAAATATTTAATTTTTAAAAAATATTTTATAATTTATTAATTTAAATAATAATTATTTACTTACTTATAAAATTTATTCAAAATAATTAAATATTAAATTAAATTTTGAATTAACATAAATTAAATAATAATCATAATGATCAGATCTCGACCATTGATCATAAGATCAACAGTCCAGATCATCCCCAAGCAGACAACGAGGTAACCCAAAGCCCTAAATTATTTTTTGGCTCATTCTCACGATCGGGTGCACCAAATCACATGAAATTTCAAAGTAGCTTCTACAAGTGAAGAGCAATCATGGGGAAGAAATTTAGTGTTTTGAAATGCATTATATATAAAGTTATTTAGATCTAGGTGTTTTAGTCTAAGGATAGGGTGGTTTTACCTCAATCCAATGGATGGATTCAGGAGATCTTTATACTGTTAAGCTTATAGACTATCCTCGTATAATTCTCTAGTTGGAATCAAGATTTGAAATGCCCTCAATTGGTGAAAAAAAAGCTTTGGAATGTCCTAAGCCTTAGCTCATCAGAAACTCACCGCCACCGCCTTTGACCATTGGTCTTTGGCTTGGGGGAAGTAGTGGAGGTCTAGGGGAACTCTCACACTAAATCTAAAAGGCTAAGGAGGTCTACGGTGAGTGTAATTGTAAGGTCCCCTCTAATGAACCCTAAAGAGAGTTTTTAGAGGCTTGGAGCTATTATCAATGGTCTAGATTGAATTTAGGGCAAAAATAGAAAAGGGAGGGAGTTATTTGGATAGGATTTGGCTCTAGGGATCATTAGGGAAGGATTAAATGCCATAAATAGGGTTGATTTGAATCAAATGTATTAAATGTAATTCAATAAGACTTGGGTTGACCAAGTCAAAGCTTGACTTCCTCAACTTGGTTAATTGGATCGAAAGAGTAAGGGATTGGTTCCAAGGATAGGGTTGAACTTGATTTGAATTTGAATGGAAAGGGATTTGACCAAATTAAGCTTATTTTCACCAAGCATGGGTTGACCTAATCAATATGGTCAACTAAACCTAACTAGGTGGTGGATTGAGCAAAGGGTAGAGTAGAATATGTTTAGACTTGGTTTGGACTCATTTGGGCTAAGTGGGTCAACCTGAGTTGACCTGGTCAACCAGGTTGACCCAAGGCATGGGTCTAGGCCTAGTAAGTTGGTTTTGACCCATTGATTCCAAGGGAAGTGAGATTTGAGCCAAGGAAGGTATAAAATTGATTTACAATTCAATGGAAGGTGTTTGGGTCAATTTGGGTCAACCCAGGTTGATCTTTTTAACTAGGTTGACCCAGGGCTTGAGTCTAGGCTAAACAGACTTGGTGTGACCCACTTAACATAAGAAAGGTGTCTTAGGTCCTATCTTGGTCAATTTGACCAAGTCAATCACTTTGACCAAGGGTCTAGGTGAAAGAAAGGTCAACACTTATCCTTCTTTTTTTTCAAATTTTGACGCAATTACCACTTAACTGGCCAATCCTACCATATTTGAAATGGAATTTAGAAATCCTCATGATTTTTTAAGTCTTTGAAAAAATCTTCCTAGGCTCCCTTCGACCCAAATTCCCAATGAAAGTTGTTTCTCCAACAAAATCTGAACACAAACTTTTGCAAATTCTTTCCTCCCCCATTAAAACATATTACCATCTAAGAGAAGAGGAGTATTAACTTGAGAAGCAATTCTATACACATTAATCTCATCTTTGCATTGTAAATAAAGATTAGACATTCTGATCTACACTGGGGCAGAAAACCCTTTAAAGAGGATGGACAAAAGCTTCAAAACCACTTATTAATTCCAATAATATGTCCATTGACATACCAAAGCCCTTTCGTCAAGTCTGACTCAAAAAATTCAGATTCATTAAAGGAACAAAGGATCCATTGAAGACCCAACAAAGTTAAATGAAACTTGCCAAATCTTGCCCATTACCTCCTTAGTTAAATTTAATACATAAAAATGAACATTATTGCCAAACACTTTAACAACCACATCATTATTCAACTTTCTTGTATTCTCCCATACATTTCCATATTTAGCTTTACAGCTTTTCCTGAAAAGTTCGTATAGGTTGTTAAGCCTATATAATATTCCCAAGGCTAACAAAGAGGGGGTGAATTAGTTCTTTTAAAAAACTCTTGGTAAATTTTAAGAAAACCATTTTATATTTTAAGCGAAGAAAATTTTTTTACCACAAAAATAAAAAAGCTAAAAATAAAAAATGCAAAAATAAAAAGAATACAAAGATTTATAGTGGTTCGATCCAATAAGACCTATGTCCACTCTCTGAAGACTCCCTCTTCAGGTATTGCACTATTACCAAAGTGACTATCATTTTGCCCCCACAGCAAGGAAGACAAGCCTTTACAATTTCCTCTCTTCTACTAATCCCTAGTGCGGTAGAGTATCATCATCCTTTCACACCCTACATGTGTTGGCAGAGTACCATCATCCTTTCACACCCTCCAAGTATCTATAGAGTAACATCATCCTTTCACACCCTCCAAGTGTTAGCAGAGTGTTGGATCTTCTCCAAATATCTTCTCTACAGTAACTATAAAGAAGAAAGAAAGCAAAGTGACACAAACACGAAAGAGATTCTTACCATGGAGTAACCTTGTGAACCCTTCACACTCTACTTACAATAAATCTCTCTCAAACACCCTCCCAAATAACCCTTTCACTTTTCCTCTAAGAAATGATTAAGTCAAGATTTGTTCAAGTCAGTTTCTAAGTACTATTTATATAAAAGACATGAAAATTCATTCAAAAAATAAAAAATTGTAATTTTGAGCATATATAATCGTACAGTACGATCAATAATTATATGTATGACCAGTTCAAAAATTTTCTCATTTGAACTTGTATGAACCATTTTTGTACACGATGATTGTATAGTAGGAACATATATCATACTATACAAATAGTTTAGAAAATTTTTTGATTTGTTGGGATGAAAGGATACCCCACAATTTTGTACTCTAGAAATCATCTATACGAACATCTGATTGTATATTATGAATAGTTTAAGAAAATTTTGATGTTCATCGAGATGAAAACGGACCCATTTTTTAGTACTTTAGACATCATCTATACAAAGGTCATTTTTTTATACTAGTATCAATTTAGAAAATTTTGTAGATCGTCGGAATGAAAAGATACCCAATTTTTTGGTACTCTGGATATCATTTTTATAAAGATTTTGATGATTGTCAGGATGAACTTGTGCGTATCTATTTCGTACTCTATATGTTGTTTGTATGAAGGGCTCTTCATATAGTATGATCAAAACTTAGAAAATCTTATTCCCGTTGGATAAAATAATTAAATAAATTGTCCCATACGAATTGAGATCGTGCATAACGATTAGTTTAAAAATTACAATTCTTAACACTCCCTCAGTATATGTTAGCATGGTTACCCAATTAGACTCACACTCTCTCAGACTCATAAAATTAAAAATATATACTCTA
The DNA here is from genome assembly GCA_016618105.1 of Dendrobium huoshanense. NCBI lineage: Eukaryota > Viridiplantae > Streptophyta > Magnoliopsida > Asparagales > Orchidaceae > Dendrobium > Dendrobium huoshanense. The sequence continues at coordinate 52,984,353 of CM028353.1, read as the reverse complement.
TTTATAATGAATCCTAATCTAATATGATTTGAAGTCATCAATAGTTTATAGGATGAATTCCCTAAAATATTAGTACACACAAATAACAAAAGTAATATATCAAATATATGTTAGGAAAAATAATAATTAAAACAATAATCTTTGGAATCATAAAAAATATAGTTATGAAAACTAAGTTGCAACAATCTCCCCCTTTTTATGATGAAATTCCAATTATAATTTGAGTTAACATTGTAAAACAAAAATTTCTTCTTAGCTCCCCTAAATGTATAACCATTATAAATCTAGGGATACCCATGAAGGTAAAAAAACTAAAACACAAATAAATAAAAAAATGCTAAAACCAAAAATATGAATACAATACAAACACAAAAACACAAAAACACAAACACAAACGAACTAAAAGACCTAACATACACTTGCACACATTACACAACAAATATCAATCAAATAATATTATTATGCCCCCTTTTAACAACAACTAAAAGGGAAGTAGAAATTTAAATGAAAGATGCCATATGATAAACCAAATGAATTAACCTATAAAATTATTTTTAAAATAATTGCAAAAACAATACTAATTTCATAATACTGAAAAGAAAAAAATCAAAATTTTAAATCAAAGAAGAACAAAGATAAGAGAAGTTAATCAAGTTCATGCTTCATTCTATACAAAGTAAATAAAGATGATTATTACAAAAATGATGGAATGAAAATTAGTTAATATTAATTTCAATGTAGAATATAATTATGAATTAGATTGATTTGGATTAGAAATTAAATGATAGTAGAAAAACCACAAAAATATTAAAAAATCCTAATTGGTGACATTGCGCATATTTTCAAATATTTGTGACACACTTTGTACATTATTTTTATTTGGTCTAATTTTGTGCCTCTTTTTACTTTGCTAACCATTGCGCAATCTTTTGTTTTTTTTATATATTATGTATTTCTTTTGATATACTTTTTAGGACTTTTCAAAATCTGTAATCTAAAATCAAACTATTCTAATAACAAAAATAAGCATATTGAAATAGAAATAAAAAATAATTAGAAATCAATATTACAACAATGATATTTTAGTTATGTTTTCCTAAAAGAATATGAAATTAATCTTCTTATATAAATCTAGTTATAATTTAATTTAAATTTTTGAAAAAATATATTTCATAATGAAATTAATTTCATAATGCAAATTAATTTACAAAATATTTTAGATCAATTACAAAAGATTTTTTGTATAGGCTGCTAAAATTTCAAAATCAGCAAGAAACAAGCACAAGTTTTCAAAACATGTCATTTTTTATTGATATCAAAAAGGATTTAATATATTTTAGTCATTATATCAACTGATAACAATCCAAATAACATATGTAATCAACACATAGGTAAACTTTTCAACCAACAACAAGCACAACTAACATCAACAGAAAGAAAATATAACCTCACATCACTAGTAAAAGACTTGTAGAAGCAATAACAAAGAAGTATAACTAAAACTCGGAGGAGCCCTGATCTAGATGAGGTGGCTGTTTGAACACTAAAAAATAGGTATTCATCATAACTACATTTATATTTACCATGTCAAACTAACCACCGATCAACCCCATATCCTCCTGGTAACTCGCATCCTGCTGATTTAAATAAGTCTAAATATGATCAAAAGATTGATCAAAGCGTGTCTTCAACCAATCAAAATGTTGGACCATCTTATGAAAGTAGTGTTGATTGGATCGAAGTGCATGTGCAGGAGCTCCCACTTTATCTTCAGTATCTCCACTTGAACTCTGATCTCTCCCAATTAAAGATAAAAAAGAAGCATCAATAAAATATATTGGTAGTTCAATGGGAGGTTCAGGATCAATGATATTTTATTTCTTATGAAGGATATAGGCAATAAGATGTGCTAGAGCCACATTCTTCTTCCTTTTATGATGTGCAAGACCAATCTCAAAAAGGTTGTATATGTAGTCCATAATGAGTTGGGCTTTATCAAAGAGTTTTTTTTACATAATCAAGTATGTGATAGTGGATAGAAGAGGAGTCATATTTATACGATCACCAGCCTTAGGAATAATTGAGGTTCTTAAGACATGTTGAATGATCCGGGCATTTCGGTGTAAAGTATAGACTCTTGTAAAAAGGCTTACTTGAGAGGCACCCCTAAGCATTTTATTAAATTTGGTTTAGTCAAAATCAAATTTAGAAGTCAAAGTGTAAGCTCTAGTGCCTTAAGTTATCAAATGAAGGAAATTTCCTAAGTCTTCTTTGGTAATCTCAACTCGTTATTTTTGAACATAAGAACTTATCCTAGATTGGTCCTCATTAAACCTCATGTTTTCCAAGAAATAATAATTGGGTTCCTTATGATAGGCATAAATCAAGGTGAGAATGAAGGGAGAATTAAATTGATACAAAAAGAGGCATAACAGAAAAAAGAGTTTAATCCTGAATGAGGAGTCTAGAGGAAGTAATTTTTACAGCAACATACATACAAAAAGCATCATCATTATCTTTAAGAAGAAAGATGTCATCCGCACAACCCCTAGTTGAAGACCCTTAGAAACATGAGAACACTTGCTTGAGCTGGCCATTCCTAAGATGAGGGCTCTAAAGGATTTAGAAATTGATAAAAAGTGAATGAAGAAATGATTTCAACGGCCCTTCTATTAAAAAGGAAAATGACCTATTGTACAATATGAAATTTGGTTTGTATATATGATCTTAAGATAGTATGAGATGAGATTATTTTTGTATATATGAATGGAAATGGCTCAAAATATAATGACTTTTCATAAAATGCTATTTATGACCCATCCTTTCATACAGACTTTTTGACCACACATTCGTACAGTTGAATAAATGTTCATCTGTGACGATCAGGATATTAAAGATTATTTTAATGGAGGTTAGGTTTGTTACTGATAGAAACTGGAAACTACATCATACAGATGAAAGATGATTTCATACATATAATCAGTAATAATAACTAAATCGAACTGGTAAATCATCCCCATGTATATAGACAAATATGTACATATCATATAGTATGATGACATTATCGTACAATATGAAATCTATAAAAAACCTAAATTTTGAATGTTCAACTCAAAATAATAAATAACCTAAATTTTGCATTTCAACTCAAAACAAACCAAGACATGCTACATAATTCATACAGTATGAAAATATTTTGTACAATACGAATAAAACACTTAGAAAACAAAGCATAAAAATCAGAAAAACCTCTCAAAATCCATCATCTTTTAATAAATGATATGCTTCTAAACTAAAAATACACAAATCAAAATCAAAACAAAAATAAAGACATACAAACAAATAAAAATAAACAACCATAAAATGAAAACTAAACAAACACAAATAAAAAATATTAAGTGTGTAGAATTTTCAATTTAAGTATTAACATCAATAACACCTAACCTGGTTCTTAAGATACTAAATGTGTCAAAGGCTAGTGTTTTATAAAAATATCTGCAAGTTAATTTTTAGTAGAAACATGACTCAATTTAATTTCTCTTTTGGCTACATGATCGCTAATGAAATGATGCCTTATATCTATATATTTAGTTCTAGAATATTGTATAAGATTATTTAAAATACAAATGGTAATAGTATTATCACAATAAATATGAATTTTGCCTATTATAAATCCTAAATAAATTAACTGTTATTTAAACCAAAATACTTGTGCCACACAACTTCCTAATGCCATGTATTCAGCTTTAGTAGTAGATAGAGCTACACAATTCTATTTCTTAGTGCACCAAAAAACTATGAAATTTTTTATGAATTGATAAGTTCAATATGTACTCTTTCGATCAACCCTATAACCTGAAATGTCTGAATCAGAATATCTAATAATTTTAAATGAAGAGTTGTACTTAGGATACAAAATTTCTAAGTCATAGTTCCTAAAAGATATCTTAAAATCCTTTTTACAACTATCAAATGTGATTCTTTTAGATCAGAATGAAATCTATCACACAAACAAACACTAAATATTATACCTAATCTATTAGAAGTCAAATAAAGCAATGATCTAATTATGCCTCTAAATTTCTTTTGATCAATAGATTTTCCCTTTGGGTTCTTATCCAACTGAACAGAGGAACTCATTGGTATTATTACTGATTTAGTATTATCCTTTTCATATTTCTTAAGGATGACCTCAATATACTTTAACTGACTAAGTAAATTTCTCTGCTCATTTATCTTAATGCTAAAATAGAGAAATTAACTTAGATTTCCCTTTAAACTCATCTCAAATTCACTACTTAATATTTTAAAAATATTATAAAAAAAATTATTTATTGATCTAAAAATGACGTCATTAATATATATCTAAATAATGATTATATCATCTCATAACACTATTATTTCCAACTTCCAAGTCCTAGATGAGGAAAGTGGATGGTTGTCTTAGGTAGTCGACAACCATCTTAAAACTTGCTAAATAATAATGAATAGAATCCTTTAAAAAATTGTGTTAATGCTAAGGCATCCCTTGGAAGCGACTCACTATATGGCCTGAATATAGTGATAAATGTGCAAGGGCTGCTACACTGGTGCATGGGTGCAGTTTTAAATATGCAAGGGTTCTCACATCAAGGATGCATGTGGGCAAAGAAGCTAGTCCATGAAACTAAAATTAGGATAGGAACTTGGAATATAGGTTCCCTTATAGGAAAATTAATAGAATTAATAGATATTATGATTTATAAGAATTTAAATATTTTGTGCATTCAGGAAAATAAATGGGTTGGAGAGAAGTCTAAGGAAATTGATAATTTAGGATTTAAACTTTAGTATTTTGGTAGGAGACATACTAGAAATGGTGTAGGTTTTATTATAGATAATAGTTTGAAGGATAATGTTATAAAAATTAATAAGATTTGAGATAGAATTATAGCTTTAAAAATTATTATTGATGATAAGATTATTAATATTATAAGTTCTTATTCTCCTCAAGTAGGTTCAGATATGAGTTTTAAATTAAAATTTTAAAATAACATAGAAGAATTAATACAAAAGATACCTCTTAAAGAAAGAGTTTTTATTGGAGGAGATTTAAATGGACACGTTGGTAGAGAGGTAGAAGATTTTAAAAGCATTTATGGTGGTCATAAGTTTGTAATGACATCAAAAATTAGATTTAGACTTTAAGATAAAAGGGCAAAAAATAAAACTAAAGTGAAACAAAATTCTAGTATTAAATGGGGGCATTAAAAAAATATTAACAAAAATATTTTTGAGAGTAAGATTTTAGATCTTACGATTTTGTTTGTGCATGAGGATGCTAATATTATGTGCGAAAAAATAGATAGTGATATTAAGAATATTGCAAAAGATGTACTTGGAGTATCAAAGGAAAATGCTCATAATAGTATAAATAGTTGGTGGTGGAATCTAAATGTGCAAGAAAAGATTAAAAATAAGAAGATTTATTATAAAAATTGGTTTAATTTTAAAAATTTTGATAATTGGGAAATATATAAAGAGGCTCATAAGAAATCTAAGAATGTAATATACAATACAAAGACCTTAGCTTTTAGTGATTTATATAATAGAATAGATTCTAAGGAGTTAGAAATATATATATATATATAAGTTAGTCAAACAAATAGATAGGAGTAGTAAAGATTTAGTTAAAGTGTATTGTCTTAAGGATGAAGATCAAAAAATACTTTTCTAAGAAGATGATATTCAACAATGGTAGATGAAATATTTTACTAAACTTTTTAATGAAGATTATGAAAATAAGATTGATTATAGTGACCTTAGCACCCTAAATGAAAAAAAAGATTTATGTTTTTATCAATGTATTAATAAAACCAAAGTTAAAGAGGATTTAAAGAAAATAAAGTGTGGAAAAGCTGTTGGACCTGATGATATTCCAATAGAGGTGTGGAAATGCCTAGGAGATGAAAGAATTTCTTGACTTTCTAATCTTTTTAATACTATTTTGAAGATTAAAAAGATGCCAAATAAGTGGACAATGAGTTTGTTAATTCCTATTTTTAAGAATAAATGTGATGCATAAGAATGTGTAAATTATAGAGGAATTAATTTAAAGTGTCATACTTTAAAACTATGGGAGCTAGTTATTGAGCATAGGTTGTGGCGTGATACTAATGTTTCTCAAAATCAATTTGGATTCATGCCAAGTAGGTTGACTATGGAAGCCATAAATTTATTAAGTGGTCTGATCGAGAAATATAGAGAAAATAAGGAGGATTTACATATGATATTTATTGATTTAGAAAAAACATATGATAAAGTTCCATGTGAAGTACTTTGGAGAGTTCTTAAAAAGAAAGGAGTTAATAAAGCTTATATTTAAATCATTAAAGATATGTATGCAAGAGCTATTACTTATGTTCAAAAGCAAGGTGGTTTGACCAAGTATTTCCCTATTTCTGTTGGGTTACATCAAGGATTAGCCTTAAAACCCATATCTTTTTGCTTTAGTCATGGATGTTCTCACTAGATATTTGTAAGAGGATGTACCTTCATGTATGATTTTTGTTGATTATATTCTTCTTGTTTGACTAGAGAGGGAGTTGAAGGTAAACTTAAATTATGGAGGTTAACCTTAGAGTCTAAAGGTTTTCGCTTGAGTAGATCTAAAATGGAATATATGGAGTATAATTTTAGTAGTAATAGACCTAGTAAGGGGATTGTTACTTTGGGCGATCAAGTCATTAAGAATAGTAAACATTTTAGATATTTTGGAAAATATTTGTGAGAGTGATGGTGAAATAAAATGGGTTATTATTAGCAGAATTTAAGTTGGATGGTTGAAGTGGAGGAATGCATCGAGCTGGTTGTGTGATAGAAAAGTAACCCTCAAACTTAAGGAAAATTTTTATAAGATGGCAGTGAGGCCTGCAATGCTTTATGGTGTCGAATGTTGGCCATTAAAAGAGAAGCATAATATTAAGTTAAGTGTGGCGAAGATGAGGATGATCAAGTGGATGAGTGGCTTTACCCTTAGAGATAGGATAGGAAATGAGCATATACCTAAAAATATTGGAGTAGCTCCAGTAGAAGATAAGATTAGAGAGTCGCCTTAGATGATTTGGTCACATAAAACAACGACCTTCTGATGACCCGGGTAAGAGAGTAGTGGTATTAAATTTGACTTATGTTAAGAAAGGTAGAGGTAGACCTAAAAAGACTTGGTTAGAAAATATTAGGAATGACCTTTATTTATTAGATTTAAATAAGAATTTGACTTTTAATTGAATATAATAGATAAAAAGGATTCATATAGCTGACCCCACGTAGTGGCATAAGGCTTGATGTTGTTGTTGTTATTGTTGAGTATATCATCTCATAATTTCTTCAAAAAGAGAGTGATATCCACACTTCCTTTTACAAAAAATCTTTCTAATAGGAAAGTGCTTAACCTCTTATACCAAGCCATAGGCGCCTCTTTCAATTCATATAAACACTTTTTCAATTTATATACATGATCAGGGAATTTATAATTTTTAAAACCTGGAGGTTGCTCAACATAAGCATCCTTTTGTATCACCCCATTCAAAAAGGCACTTTTAACATCCATTTCAAATAATTTAAATCCTTTAAAATAGATAAAGGCTAACAAAACTATAATTGCTTCAAGTATTGCTACAAGGGAAAAAGTCTCTTTAAAATTAATTCCTTTAATTTGATTATACCCCTTAGCTACCAATCTAGCCTTATTTCTAATCATAACTCCTAAATCAATCATTTTATTTTTAGACGCCCACTTAGTTCCAACCATACTTAGATTCTTTGGCCTTTTAATTAATTCCCAAACATCATTTCTTACAAATTAATTCAAATCTTCTTGCATGACATAAATCCAAAATTCATCTAAAAGTGCTTGATTAATAATTATGGTTTCAATCATTGAATGAAGGCATAATAATTAACCTCTTTCCTAAGTCCATGCCTAGTCCTAACACCCTCACTAGGTTCATCTAAAATTCATTCCCTAGGGTGATTTTTAGAAAATTTTAATTCTCCAAAAAAGGAGTTATCTATTTATGAATTTTCTTCCAAATTTATCTTTTTAATGCCTTGCGAGTTATTTTCTATACGATACTCTTCTAAACATAGCTTTTTCAAAATGTCAGATTCATCAAATACACATGTGTAGTCTCATCAACTATCAAAGTTCTTTTATTAAATACTCTATATGATTTTCCAACACGAGAGTATCTAAGAATAATTCCTTCATCCAAGTTTTGACTAAATTTTCCTAAAGGAGATTTTTCATTATTTTAAATGAACACCTTACACCCAAAAATAAGAAAATGTGATAAATTTGGTGTTTTATTCTACCCTTAAGAAGCTCATAGGTTGTTTTATTTACTTTTTATCGAATGTTCGCCCTATTAAGAATATGACAAGTTATACTAACAGCTTTAGCCAAAAAATATTTTAGAAGTGAGTATTCTACCAACATGGCTCTAACAGCTTCAATTAATTTTCTATTCTTTATTTCGACTATCCCATTCTGTTGAGGGGTCCTAGGTGCAGAAAAATTATGATTAATTCCTTTTTTTATAAAATTGCTAAAATTCTTTATTTTCAAATTCACCTCTATGATCACTTTGAATTGAATTAATTTCACATACTAGTTTTCTCAAAATCTAAGTAAAAATCCTAAATTCCTCATATGATTCATGCTTATGAAATAAAAATTAAATCAAAGTAAATGTAGTAAAATTATCAATAATTATAAATTTATGTACTTTCCCTCCTAGACTTATAGTGCTAACAGGTCAAAAAAGATTTATATGAAAATGTTTTAATGGTTTTCTAGTTCTATGATCCTTAATAGAATGAAAAAAAGATTTCACCTATTTTCCTAGTTGACATGCATCACATAGGTGATCCTTAGTAAAGTATAGTTTTGGTATACCTCTAACAAGTTCTTTTTGTGTAATGTTTCTAAAGTTTTTCATGCTAGCATGACAAAGCCTCCTTACTCATAACCATGATTCATCAAAAATTATTTTCAAATAAAAAGTATTAAGAGATTTAATACAATTCAAATCTAGTATATACATATTATTTACCCTATTTTCATTGCTTAATATGTACCTGGTGGAAAAAAAATTTAACATTATAGCCTTTAGCACATAGTTGAATAATATTCAATAGATTATGCTTCAAAAGCCTTCTATAATTAACACATTTTCAATAAAAAAAATTGTTCAAGTTTTTTATCATGCCTATGCCTATCACCTTCATAGTGGTATTTTCTCCCAATGTAACCTTTCCTCTATTCCTGCCTTCTAGCAAAATGAATTATGTAGGGTCTCCAGTCATATGCTTTGAACATCTGCTATCCAGGTACCAAATGCTTTTATAAGGTCTTATATGAGAGCGTATCTACAAAATAAACAAACATTAGACTTGGAAATACAAACAAGTTTGGGTTCACCTCTTGGCAAAATTAATTTAGATGCATGTATGAAATGATTTGTTTTATGCATCTTTGTTTTCCATACTAAATAAGATTTTCTATGAATAGAGAAAGTGTAAGATATATGTCCAATCATGTCATAAGAAAAATACTTAACTCCATGAAAAGAAGTTTTTAATTCATATAAGTAAATTTGTCTTTTCCTAGGTTATATAATTTTTTAATTCTTTTCAGGATTAAAATATTGTTCAGGTGTAGGTGGAATTCTGTTCTTCTCATATCATTTAATTGAGCTTTAAAAAATGAATTTACACTTTCTAATATAATATTATCAACTTTTAAATAGTGTTCTTTATTATCTGATTCATCCATAAATGTTTTAAAATCTTTTTCAAGTTCAGTGTGGGATGATTTTAACAACTCTTACTATTTATTTAGTTCATCATACTCATCTAGCAAATTCATGTGGTTGCTATCAATTTGTTCGTGATTTTTTCTAACGATTTCATGCTCTTTTTGTTGTTTAGGGAAATCTAAATTTAACCTAGCATACATTTTTTAAATGTTTTTATATATCGTATGAATTATTTTAAAAACTTTAACTAATTCATCGTATCTTAAGTCACATATCTCCTCTTGATCTGACTGATCAAGCTTGTCGGTCATTAAGCACAAATTTTGTTACTTCTTTATCTACCTCTATTCTAAATAGTCTGAAGCTGAGTCTGCCAAATATGCTTTTTGAAATCTCTTCTTGCCCTTCCTCACATTTATTTTCTTCACCACGTTTTCCTTGCTAGGAGTGGCTTTAAGATTAGGATAGTCTTATTTGATATGTTAAGGTTTTATATTTTCATAGCAAATAACATCGTTAGAAACTTTAATATTTTTATGGAACTTACATTTATTTTACAGCTTGCATCTCCTTTACTTCCTTTTTAGAAAACTCTTGAATTGTCTTGTCATCAAGGCAATGTCATCCTCATCCTCAGGGTATGACTAATCACTCTCTGAGTTATCCACTTTCAAAGCTATGTTCTTCTCCTTTCACTTTTCTCTTGCATCAATCTGTCTTTGAGTCACTCTTTGCTCATAAGCAATTACCAAGAAAATTCTTAATATAATACACATTTAAATGCTTAGATTCTATAATAGCACTTATTTTAGTATCATAAGAAGTAGATAAACTACAAAGTATTTTATTAACTTTTCAGCATTTGTTAGTTCCTTACCTAAAATAAGTAAGGATGTGACTATTTGAGTGAAATGTGTGTACATGTTAGTGATCATTTCATTTACTTTCATGTGAAATAGTTCATAATCATACAATAAAATATTAAATCTAGATTGTTTCACTTTGTTAGTCCCTTCATATTTGATATAAAGTCTATCATAAATTTCTTTTCCACTTATGTAGGTAAAAACACACATGTAGTCTTCAGATTTAAGTGACAAAAGAAACTATTCAAGCATTTTTTATTTAATTGAGCTAATTCACATTCTTTTAAAATCTAGTTGGCAAACAGTGTTTTAGTTCTAATGCCATTTTCTAGTGTAGTTAGCCTAGTGTATCCATCTTGTACTAAAATCCATATGTGATAGACAAACAATTAAAGAAAAATAGATATTTGTGTTTTCCAAAAATTGAAAGGGATATTATCAAACAATGGGGTCTAGTGATTCAATACCCTTGAAGTGTGTTATGATTTTAAAAAGTAGCCATAATCATTTTTAAAAAGTAATATAAACTTTAAGTTTTGAAAAAAAAAAGCTCTGGTAACACTTGAAAAATCCGTATAAGTTGTTAAGCCTGTGCAATTGTCCCAAGGCTTACCAAGAGGGGGGTGAATTGGTTATTTTAAAAAAGACTTGATAAAGTTTAAGAAAACAATTTTAAATTTTAAGCGTGGAAATTTTTTCAACCACAAAAATTAAAAAGTTGAAAAATAAAAATGTGAAAATAAAAAAAAAACACAAAGTTTTATAGTGGTCTCGTCCAACAAGACCTGCATCCACTATCTGAAGAATCCCCTTTCAAGTATTACACTATTACCAAAGTGACTATTCTTTTTCCCCTAAAGTAAGGCGGAGAAGCCTTTATAATTTTTCTCTCTTCCACCAATCCCCGATGCGATAGAGTATCATCATCCTTTTGTACTCTCCAAGTATCAGTAGAGTACCATTATCCTTTCAAACCCTCTAAGTGTCGGCAGAGTATCATCATCCTTTCACACCCTCTAAATGTCGGTAGAGTATTGGATCTTCTCCAAAGATCTTCTCTCAAGAACCTAGAAAGAAGAAAGAAAGAGAAGTGACACAAATATAAAAGAGATTCTTATCTTTGAGTAACCTTGTGAATCCTTCACACTCCACTTGCAAGAAATCTCTCTCAAATAATCTCCCAAATCACCCTTTCACTTGTTCTTAAGAAATCATGAAGTCAAGATTCATACAAGTTAGTTTCTAAGGACAATTTATATAAAAGACATAGAAAACCATCAAAAAACTAGAAATTTCAATTTTGAGCGTATATGATCATACAGTACGATTGATAATCGTACATACGAACATTTCAAATTGTTGCTCGTACGAACCTATATGAACTATTTTTATACACGATGATCGTACAGTATGAACATATATCGCATAGTACAAACAGTTTCAGAAAATTTTAATGTTCGTTGGGACGAAAAGGGACATATTCTTTTTATACTATGGACATCATCTATATGAAGGTCACTTAATATAATATAATCAGTTAAGAAAAAAATTTAGATCATCAGGATGAAATGAGACCTAATTTTTTCATACTCTGGACATTGTCTGTACGAAGATTACTTCAAATAGTATGATTAGTTAAGAAAGATTTTGATGATCGTCGGGATGAATATGTGCATATCTATTTCATACTCTAGACATCATTTATACGAAGGGCTCTTTGTACAGTATGATCAGTACATTGAAAATTTTCTTTACATGGTTCGTTTAATTGCACATTGGAGGAAATAACTAAACAAATCATCTTGTATGAATCTTGATTCTTATAGGACAACAACAACAACATCAAGCCTTTATCACACTATGTGGGGTCGGCTACATTAATCGTTTTTCTCCATTGTGTCCTATTAAAGGTTAAAATCTCGATTAAATCTAATAAAGAAATGTCATTCCTAATATTTTCTAACCAAGTCTTTATAGGTCTGCCTCTACCTTTCTTAATATAAGTCAAATCTAATACCTCTACTCTCCTAACCGGGTCATTAGAAGGCCGCCGTTTTAAGTGACCAAACCATCTAAGGCGACTCTCTTTAATCTTATCTTCTATTGGAGCTACTCCAAGATTGTACAAGATAATTAATTTAAAAATTATAATTTAAAACACTCCCCTAGTGTGTGTGTGCATGGTTATCCAATTACAATCACACTCTCTAAGACTCAATAAAAATAAAAAATATAGACTTTATTTATAATAAATCCTAATCTAATCTGATTTGAAGTCTTCAACAGCCTGGAGTATAATTTTCTTGAAATGTTAGTACACATAAATAATAAAAGCAATAAATCTAATATATGTTAGGAGAAATATTAATTAAAATAATAATATTTGGAATCATCAAAAACACACATGTTATAAAAAATATAGTTATGAAAATTAAGTTGTAACAATCTCCCTTTTTTTGATGATGGCAAATCAATAATTTTTTTAGTTAACATTGTAAAATAAAAATTTTTCCTTAGCTCCCCCTAAATGAATGATCAATATAAATCTAGGGATATCCGTAAAGATCAAAAATCTGAACACAAATAAATAAATAAATAATCCTAAAACAAAAAAATATGAATATAATGCGAACAGAAAAATATAAACACAAAAACACAAACACGAACAAACTAAAAAACATAACATATACAAACAACATACATATACACACATCACACAACAAATATCAATAAAATAAATATTATTACTCCCCTGTTTGATAGCAATAAAAAGGAAAGTAAAAATTAAAATGAAAGATGTCAAATAATAAACCAAAAGAATTAACCTATAAAATTGTTTTTTGAATAATTACAATAACAATATTAATTCCATAATACTAAAAAGTTCAAAATTTTAAATCAAATAATAACTAAGATAAGAGAAGTTAATAAAGTTCATGATTTATGCTATACAAAGTAAATAAAGATGATTATTGCTAAAATGACAAAATGAAGATTAATTAATTTCAATTTCAATATAGAATATAATTATGAATTAGACTGATTTGGATTAGAGATTAAATGATAGTTGAAAGAATATAATAATATAAAAAAATCCTAATTGGCGATATTGTGCATCTTTTCAAATATTGGTACCCACTTTGTGCATCATTTCTATTTGGGCTAATTTTGTACCTCTTTTCACTTTGCGAATAATTACGCAATCTTTCAATTCTTGCACACATTGTGCATTTTTTATATACTTTTTGGGTCTTTCCAAAATCAGTAATATAACATCAAACTTTTCTAATAACAAAATAAGCATATTGAAAAAGAAATAAAAAATAATAAGATATCAATATTGCAATAATGATATTTTGGTTATATTATCCTAAAAGAATATGAAATTGATCTTCTTATCTTAATCCAGTTATAATTTAATTTAATTTTTTAAAAAATTAGATTTCATAATAAAATTAATTTCAAAATTAAAATAAATTTATTGTATATTTTAGATTACTTACAATTTTTTTTTTTGTATTGGCATACTAACATTTCAAACAGTGAGAAACAAACACAAGTTTTCAAAATATGTCATTTTTCATTGATATCAAAAAGGATTTAATATATTTTGTTCATGATATCAACTAATAACACTCAAAGTAACATATATAATCATCACAGATATAAACTTTTCAAATAACAACAAGTACAACTAACATCAATAGAAAGAAAATACAACATCACATCATTAGCAAAAGACTGGTAGAAGCAATAACAAAGAAGTACATCTAAAACTCAAAGGGGCACAAATTTTGAGGAGGTGGCTGGTTGAACATAGAAAAGTAGTCATTCATCATAGCAACATTTGTATTTACCGTGTCAAACTAACCATCGATCCACCACATGTCCTCTTGGTACCTTCCATCCTGTTGATTTAAATTTGTTTAAATTTGATCAAAATAAGTCTCCAACTTATCAAAATATTGTACCATCTCTAGAAAGTATTATTGATCGGGTCCAAGTACAGGTGCAAGAGCTCCTCCTTCTTCTTCAGAATCTCAAGTCAAACTTTGATCTCTCCCAAACAAAGATCAAACAGAATAATTGATAAAGTAGATTGGTAGTTCAGTGGGAGGTTCAAGATGAATGCTATTATATTTCTTATAAAGGATATAGGAAACAAGTTGTCCTAGAGCTACATTCATCTTCCTCTTATGATGTGTGAAAGACCAATCTCAAAAAGGTTATACAGGTAGTCCATAATGTGTTGTGCTTCATGAGAGGATTTTAAAGTCATAATCAAGTATGTGATAGTGAACAGAGAGGAGTCATGTTTACATGATCAGCAACCATAAGAATAATTGAGTTTCTTAAGACATGCTAGATGATTCGGGTATTTTTGCGCAAAGTATAGACTTTTGCTAAATGGAATATTTGAGAGATAAGCCTAAGATTTTTTGTTAATTTTGGTAGAGTAAAAATTAGATTTATAAGCCAAAGTGTGAGCTCTAGTGCCTTGAGTTTTCAAATGAAAGGAAATTTCCAAGTCTTCTTTGGAGATATCAACTCACGCTTTTGAACATAAGAACTTATCCTAGATTAGTCCTTATTAAACCTCTTATTTTCCATGAAATAATGAAAGGTTTCCTAATGATTGGCATAAATCAAGGCGAGAATGAATGAGAATTGTGTTGATGCAAAAAGAGGCATAAAAGAAAAAAGAATTTCATCCTGAATGAGGAGTCTAGAGGGAGTAGTCTTTGTGGCAACATACCTACAAAAAGAATCCTCATTATCTTTAAAAAGAAAATTTTCATCCCTATAACCCCTAGATGAGGACTCTTAGAAATACGAGAACACTTGCTTCAGCTAGCCATTCCTAAGATAAGGGCTATAAAGGATTTAGAAATGAATAAGAAGTGAATAAAGAAATGATTTCAATGGCCCTTCTTTTTAAAGGAAAATTACCTATCGTACAATATGAAATTTAGTTCATACATATGATCTTGAGATAGTATGAGATGAAATTATTTTCATACGTATGAATGGAAACAACTAAAAATGTAATGACTTTTCATAAAATGCCATTTACAATGCATCCTTTCGTACAGACTTTTTGACCACATGTTCGTACAGATGAACAGGTATTTTTTCGGGATGATTAGAATATTAAAGATCATTTTAATGGAGGCTAAGTTCATCCCTCATAGAAATTGACAACTAGATTGTATAGATGAAAGACAATTTTAAATGTAAACTCGGAAATAATAACATTATTTTAATCAATTTCTCCTTTGGCTTCATGATCTCTAATGAAATGATTCCTTATGTATATATATTTGGTTCTAGAATGTTGGATATGATTCTATGAAATGCAAATGATACTAGTATTATCATAATAAATTGGATTTGTGCCTATTGTAAATCATAAATCAATCAACTATTATTTCAACTAGAGTACTTGTTCCACACAACATCCTAAAGTAATGTATTCAGCTTCGGTAGTACATAGAGCTAAATAATTCTGTTTCTTACTATTCCTTGAAACTAAGAAATTTCTTATGAATTTGCAAGTTCTAGATGTACTCTTTCGATTAACCCTACAACCTATAAAGTCTGAATCAAAATATCTAATAATTTCAAATAAAGAGTTATACTTAGGATACAAAATTCCTAAGTTTTAAGTTCTTAAAATTTATCTTAAAAACCTTTTTATTGCTATCAAATGTCATTATTTTTGGTCAGATTAAAATCTAGCAAACAAACAAACACTAAATATTATATTTGGTCTACTAGTAGTCTAATAAAGTAATGATCTATTTATACCTCAAAATGTTTTTTGATTAACAGATTTTCCCATTAAGTCCTTATGCAACTAAACAGAGGAACTCATTGGTGTAGTTTTCAGTTTAGCATTATTTATTTCATACTTTTTGAGGATGCTCTTAATATATTTTGACTGACTAAGAAAAGTTCCCTACTCATTTTACTTAATGCTAAAACTAAGAAATTAACTTAGATCCTCCATTAAACTCATCTCAAATTCACTACTCATTATTTTAGAAATATCATCACAAAAATTTTTATATATAGATCCAAAAATGATAATATCAATATATATATATGAATAATGAGTATATCATCTCCTATGTTCTTCAAAAAGAGAGTGGTATCCACACTTCCTTTTATAAAAGATTTCTCTAATAGAAAAGTGCAAAACCTCTCATACCAAGCCCTAGATTCCTATTTCAATCCATATGAATCCTTTTTCAATTTATATACATGATTAGTGAATTTAAAATTTTTAAAACCTGGAGCTTCTTCAATATAAACATCCCCTTATATCACCCCATTCAAAAAGGTACTTTTAAAATGCTTTTGAAATAATTTAAATCCTTTAAAATAGGCAAAGACTATCAAAATAATAATTACTTCAGGTCTTGATAAATGGAATAAAGTCTCATCAAAATCATTGCCTTTAATTTTATTATACCACTTAGCTACCAACCTAACCTTATTTCTAATCACAACTCCTGAATCATTCATTTTATTTTTAAACACCCATTTAGTTCTAACCATTCTTTGATCCTTTTGTCTTTCAATCAATTCCCAAATATCATTTCTTATAAATTAATTTGACTCTTCTTGTATGGCCAAAATCTAAAATTTATCTGAAAGTGACTGATTAACATTTGAGGGTTCAATTTTTTTAAAATGAAGGTAGAATGGTTAACCTCTTTGCTAAGTCCATGCCTACTTCTAACATCCTCATTAGATTTACCTAAAATCAATTCCTTAGGGTGATTTTTAAAATTTTCAATTATCTATGCAAAGGGTTTTCTATTTCCAAATTTTCTTTAAAATTTATCTTTATAATCCCTTGGGAGTTATTTTCTATATGATCATCTTCCAAACTTGTCTCTTCTAAAATGTCAGATTCATCAAATACAACATTTATGGTCTCTTTAACTACCAAATTTCTTTTATAAAATACTCTATATGATTTTCCAATACTAAAGTATCCAAGAAAAATTTCTTCATCTAATTTTGGATCAAATTTTTTAAAAGGAGATTTTATATTATTATGAATGAATACATCAAAAAATAAGCAAATATGATAAATTTGGTGTTTTACCCTTAAGAAGTTCATATGGTATTTTATTTAGTTTTGATTTCATATTTACTCTATTCAGAACATAATAAGTTGTATTAACTGCTTTCGCCCAAAAATGTTTTAGAAGTGAGTATTCTACGAACATGGATCTAGCAGCTTCAATTATTATTTTATTCTTTTTTTTGACTACTCCATTCTACTAAGTGGTCCTAGGTGTGAAAAAATTATGATTAATTCCTTTTTCTTACATAAAATTCCTTATTTTTTTCTTTTTTTTTAATTCACCTCCATTATTAATTTGAATTGAAATAATTTCACATCCTAATTTTCTCTGAATCCAAGTCAAAAAATTCCTAAATTCTTTATACAATTCACTTTTATGAAATAAAAATTAGAGCCAAGTAAATCTAAAAAAATCATCCATAATTACAAATCCATATAATTTCCCTCCTATACTTACATTGCTAATCGATCCAAAAAGATCAATATGAATAATTTCCAATGATTTGCTAGTACTAAGATTCTTAATGAAATAAAAGGAGAAGTTCTCCTATTTTTTTAGTTGACATGCATCACACAGGTGATACATAATAAAGTCTAGTTTTGGTATACCTCTAACAAATTCTTTTTGAATAATTTTTCTAAGATTTTTTATGCTAGAGTGACAAAGCCTCCTATGCTATAACCATGATTCATCAGAAATTATTTTCAAATAAAAATCATTAGGAGATTTAAGATAATTCAAATCTAGCATATTTCCATGCAATACATTAATTTCATTTTAGCTTAATATATTGATATTAGAAAAAAATTTAACACTTTATTCTTTATCACATGGCTGACTAGTACTTAGAAGATTATTCTTAAAAGCCTTCTATAATTAACACATTTTTAATGAAAAAAATATTCAAGTTTTTTATCATACCTATTCCTACTACCATAATAGTTGTATTTTCTACCAGTGTAACCTGGCTTCCAGCGAAATTAATTATGTATTGTCTCCAGTCAAATGCTTTGAACATTCATTGTGTAGGTATCAAATGCTCTCTAAAGGTCTTATATGAGGCGTATCTACAAAATAATCAAATATTAAACTTAAGAACCAAACAAGTTTGGGTTCATCTCTTAGCAAAATTAATATAGATGCATATATAATATATTTTATTTTATGCATCTTTGGTCTCAACACTAGATAAGATTTTTTATAAATAGTGAAAGTATGAGATATATGTCCAATCATGCAAAAAAGAAAAACATTTAACTCCAAAAAAAGAATTTTTTTATTTAGATAAGTAAATTTGTCTTTTCCTATGTTTTAGAATTTTTGAATTCTTTTCAAGAATAAAAAATTATTCAGGTGTAGGTGGAATATTATTCTTCACATATGCAATTAATTGAGCTTTAATAATTGAATTTGTACTTTCTAATATAATATTATCAACTTTTATAGTGCTCTGTATTATCAGATTCATCCATAAAAGTTGTAAAATCTTTTTCAAATTCAATGTGGGATGATTTTAATAGCTCATGTTGTTTATTCAATTCATCATACTCATCTAGTTATTTCATATGGTTGCTATTAATTTTTGCGTGATCTTTTCTAAGAATTTCATGCTCTTTTTTTAGTTCAAGTAAATCTAAATTTAACTTAGCATGCATCTTTTTAAGTTTTTTATATGCCGTATGAATTTTTTCAGGAACTTTAACTAATTCATCATAACTTAGTCACATACTTTCTCTTGATATTGGTGATCAAGCTTATCAGCCAATAAGAACTAATCTATGACTAGTTCTTCTACCTCTATTTCTGAAGAGTCTGAAGTTGAGTTTGCCCAAAATTCTTTTTGAACTCTCTTCTTGCCCTTCCTCACATTTGTTTTCTTCTCCACCTTCTCTTTTTTAGGAGTGATTTTAATATTAGGGCAATTCAATTTGATATGTTTAAGTTTTTTGTATTTATAGTAAATAATATTATTATAAAATTTAACATTTGTGTGGAACTTATCTTTATTTTGTTGCTAGCATCAACTTTGCTTCCTTTTTAGAAAACTCCTGAATTGCTTTATCATCAAGGCAATGTCATCCTCATCATTAGGTTGTAATTGATCACTCTCAGAGTCATCCACTTTCAAAGCTATGTTCTTCTCCTTTTGCTTTTCTCCTGCATCAATCTATCTTTGATTCACTCCTTGCTCGTAAACAATTAGTGATCCAAGAAGATTGTCAATAGAATACACATTTAAATCCTTAGACTCTGTATTAGTAGTTATTTTAGTATCATAAGTAGTAGGTAAATAATAAAGTATTTTATTAACTTTTTCAATATTTGTTAGTTTCCTACCTAAACCATGTAATGTTATGACTATTTAAGTGAAATGCATATACATGTTAGTGGTTGATACATTTGGTTTCATGTGAAACAATTCATAATCATGTAAAAAAATATTAAATCTAGATTATTTTACTTTATTAGTCCCTTCATATGTGATACAAAGTCTATCCCAAATTTATTTTTCACTTTTGTAGGAAGAAACACGCATGTAGTCTTTAGATTTAAGTGAAAAAAAAACTATTCAAATATTTTGTATTTAATTGAGCTAATTCACATTCTTCTAGAGTCCAGTCAGCAAATAGTAATTCAATTCTAATGCTATTTTCTAGTCTTGTTGGCCTAGTGTATCCATCTTGTACAAAAATCTATATGCGATAGACATGCGATTAAAGAAATTACACATTCGTGTTTTTCAAAAATTGAAAGGGATATTATCAAATAATGAGGGTCTAGTGATCGAATACCCTTCAAGTGTGTTACAATTTCCAAAAGTAGCCATAATCATTTTCAAAAAGTAATATAAACTTTAAGTTTTGAAACAAAGCTCTGATATCACTTGAAAAGTCCGTATAGGTTGTTAAGCAAATTGTTTATATTCTAAGCAAAGAAAAATTTTCAACCACAAAAATTAAAAACTTAAAAATAAAAAGAACACAAATATTTATAGTGGTTCGATCCAACATGACCTACGTCAACTCCCTGAAGGCTTTCTCTTTGGTTATTGCAATATTACCAAAGTGACTCTCCTTGTTTTCCCATAGCAAGGTAGAGAAGCCTTTATAATTTTCCTCTCTTTCACCAATTCCTAGTACAGAAGAGTACAATCATTCTTTCACACCCTCCAAGTGTTGTCAGAGTACCGTCCTCCTTTCACACCATCCAAGTGTCAGCAGAGTTCCGTCATTCTTTTACACCCTCTAAGTGTAGGCAGAGTACCTGATCTTCTCCAAAGATCTTCTCTCAAGCAATTAAAAAAAAGAAAGGAAGAGAAGTGACACAAACACAAAAGAGATTCTTATCTTTGAGTAATCTTATGAACCATTCACACTACACTTGCATGAACTCTCTCTCAATCACTCTCCCAAATCACCCTTTCACTTGCTCCCTAAGAAATCACGAAGTCAAGATTTCTCCAAGATAGTTTATAAGGACTATTTATATAAAAGACATAAAAAATCATCCAGAAAATTAAAAAAATAAATTTTGAGCGCATACGATCGTATAGTACGATCGACTATTATGCATATTAAATGGTTTAAAATTTTACTCATACAAACCTATACGAACCATTTTCGTAAATGATGATCATACATTATGAACAAATATCGTACCATACGAATAGTTTTGAAAATTTTCTGATTCGTCAGGATGAAAAGATACCCCACAAATTTGTACTGTAAATATCATCAGTATGAACATCTGATCGTACAGTATGAATAGTTCAGAAAAGATTTGATGTTCGTCGGGACGAAAAAAGACCTGTTCTTTTCGTACTTTAGACATCGTCTGTATGAAGGTCACTTCGTAAAGTACGATCAGTTCAGAAAAATTTGTAGATCGTCAGGATGAAAAGAGACCCAATCTTTTTGTACTATGGATGTAAGAAGATTACTACGTACATTATGATCAGCTAAGAAATATTTTGATGATCATTAAGACGAACATGTGCGTATCTCTTTCGTACACTAGTCGTCGTCTTTACGATGGGCTCTTCGTATAGTACGATCAATACTTAGAAAATTTTCTTCCTATTGTTCGTTAAAACTGCTCATTGGAGGAAATAACTAAAAAAATTGTCTCGTATAAATTGAGATCGTATGGTATGATTTGTTTTAAAATTATAATTTTTTAACACTCCCCTAATGTGTGTGTGCACGATTACCCAATTATAATAACACTCTCTGAAACTCAATAAAAATAAAAAATATAGACTCCATTTACAATAAACCCTAATCTAATCTGATTTGAAATCTTCAATAGTCCGGAATATGCTCCTGAAATGTTAGTACACATAAACAATAAAAGTAATATATCCAATATATGTTAGGAGAAACAGTAATAAAAATAATAATATTTAGAATCATCAAAAACACACTTGTTATGAAAAATATAGTTATGAAAATTAAGTTGCAACATTTCCATCATCAGTCAAACAAGATCCGTAATGCACTTTATCCATTCTAATATTTGGTTTCTTGCTCCAAACATTTTGCATAACATTTCTTGTAGTTTCCTTCATAGAAGGTAACATAGATGTATTGGTCCCATTATGACACAAATCCAATTCTCCAAAATTGCATTGGCCAACAATATTAAGATCATCTTTCATAAGAGTACAATCCTGAATTACATAAAAGCCTCCTTAGAATTTTGGACAGATAATCCTACCTTCTCACCTATACCAATACAAGTGCTTGAAACATTAGAATCAACCATCACCTTATCATAAAACGTATCCGAATCCTCTGACCCCGAAACTGGATTGTTATTTCCTAACCTACTGACATGAATATGTAATCCCACCGAGGACGATGCACCAGAATCAAAATTAAATCTATCTCCCAACTTCTTCGATGTAAGAAAATCAAAAAATTTTGATCTTTTAAACTCATTCTAGGTAACAATATTCCCTATCCTTTTTCCAATCATAGGAACAGTCTTCTTAATTTTGGTCAATCCACCTTCATTAATAATCAAGGTGCTCTCTTTAACATGATTGAAGCAAATTTCTTTGAGTGAGGAAACAACTATACCACCGTTAGACACATCTCCAGAAGAAAGAAGCACAATTTCTATTGATGAATGAACAAAGACCCCTAGAAACAAAAGCTGGATTACGCACGCTCCCCACCGGAGAAGCATGAGAACCACTTTGATCGCCAGTGACCATCTGTCGCCATGCAGGGAAACAAAAGTTTAAAAAATCTGAATCTCTCACAAGAAAATCGGACAATCTCTCTCTAGAAAATAGTTGAAAATGGTGATTTCAAATTCTCTACTTATCTTAGCTACAAAAACCCAAAAACATCGCCTCCACCAGTAGTTGCTAGCATCAGTTTTTTACCGATGTTATTCTAAGAGACTAGCTGCTTTTTAACAGCTGCTATATGCACATGTTAGCTAAAATTTTAACAACTGCAACCTATTCCATCACGATTTATCTTTCCCAGTAATTATAGAATCGCTGTCAAATGGCACAGTACCAGTTATGTAATAACACTCTAGATTAATTAGCTTTAGAACATAGCTTTGACAGATCATCGCTCATTTAAGCTCATTACGGCTAAACTATTCATTGACCTATGAAATCTTGCTCCCTTGTAAATAATGTTTCCCAAGTGTCTTAAACTTTTCTTGTCTTCTTGTTAGAGTTGGTGGAAGAAATGAACGATGCATCTCATTACAATTATTCTTCTCATATTCCAATCTTTTATCTTTTGTCTTTTCATAAGGTTGATTGAGTCCGCTTCAGTTGTCCATTCAACCATTACTTTCACTGAAAGCCTTTTTGTAAAATTTCCTGTCATTTGGGGCCGTCAATTCAGGTTGCTAGGTAAGGTTCAAATTTAATTTGATGTTTTCTTGACTTGAATATGATAGACCCAAATCCCAACTCTTAATTATACAGGTCAAAATACTTGACCTAAATAAACTTGACTCAAACCCACCTAACCTAAATTTGATCTGTATGACTAGTTTATTATTTAGATTCTGTAAAAATTTTAGATCAATATGACCCGTTTAACCCATGTACAACCCACTTGTCCAATCTGGTGAGAAAACTGCACTTTATTTTTAGGATCCCATCAAATTCCATGTTATATTTAGAGGTGCACCATTTCCTCTATGGAAAAATTTATGTGAAGAAGTAGGGTCACCTCCATTAATGGCATCCATAGCACGTAGATAAAAATAGAATTGTTGCTTGTGTATGCTCGTTATCGGTCATAGATAAATTTGGATCCAAAAAGGTGTACGTTGGGTTCTAATGCAACTAAGAGCATATTGAAATGGTCAAAAGTCACTAAGGAAGCTGCGATCCATTGATTGGCAAGAAAATTAGACCCCAATGGCCATACATTCAAGCTCTTAAAATACCCCAAAAAAGGTCAGGTCGCCAATGTGTTGGCACAAAGTGGCCTGCTGACTCCACTTGATATTGCTCTCTGCATTATAAAGTTGTATTTGTTAGGTTTCGTTTGGGATAATTTTCTTACAGTTTTTTAACGCTGCAAAAAATTTTCAAAATTAGGTGAAAAAAAAATAGTGATAAAAAGCTATCCCAAATGAAACCATAGTCCTGTAATTTGAATTTTCTGTTCCAGGCTTTTGCTCCTACGCCGGAGGTTCTGACGTTGAAGATGGTGGAGGAGGGTCGGCGTCCGTCTCTTGCAGCGGCTAAGAAGTGTGATGAGAATGGAGGTATGGTTAACCTGAATCTGGAAGGTGACAATCGACGGAATGGTGATTTGAAAATTTTTAATTTGGATTCTGCGTTCAAAATTACTGGAGGACCGTTGCTGATCAAAGAGAACGTAGAAGATGTCCCTAAGAGGAAAGTGTATGTGGAAGGCAAAGGAAAAGGGATTGTTGGTGAGGTATGTTCGATAACGCCTCAGCTGTCAAAAAAACTCTTTGGAACGTGATATGGTAGATCTATCATCTTCGTCGTCTGGAATGAAATTATATGTTAACTAGTTTGGTAATTCAAATTCTATCTCAAGAGATGTCCTTGGGATAAATGCGAATTCCAATTGTCCTGCTAACACAAAATTTCATTCCGATGGATGGTCGACTCAAAAGGATTCTGTGGTAGTAGAGACGGTTAATGTGGATATGCCTGTTAGAGCTGTGAAGGAGGCTGTTATTAATCCTTGGTCTTAAAAGCCTTACATCCATTTGGATTTCAAAGAGGAGGATTTGGTTTTAACGGATGATGGCAAAGCTGTTAAATTGAATGAGGATGTGAGGTTCTGAATTCCAGTAAACTGAGAAAATCCTTAGTGATTATGGTGTTTGGGAAGGACATTCCATCACATATTGTAGCTTGGGAAATTAGAAGACAAAGGAAGCAGTTTGGAAATTTCCATTTCACAACCCTTGGCAAAGGTTGGTTTTTATGTTCCTTTGATTCTTTGGAAATGATGGAAGGTGTTTTGGCAGGGGGACCTTGGTTTGTCAATGGGCACATTATTGGTATGGAGTAGTGGACGGTGGAGTTCTCTACCTTATCATTGAAGGGTCTATCATCTCCAATTTGGATTTGGATGCCTCATTTTCCCTTGCAATGTTGGGATGAGGTGAATGTGGCTATAATAGCTGCAATGATTGGCAAACCTCTTATGATGGATGGGAACATGTTTCAATGGGGGAAGAGAGAACTTGCAAGGATTTGTGTAACAGTAAAACTTGATCAACCTCTTCCTTTAGGAGTTTGGTTGGAAAGCATATCTGGTAGGTTCTTTCAGAAAGTTGAGTATGAGAAGATATCCACTTTTTGTTTTGATTGTGGATTAATTGGCCATGAGAAATCTGATTGCAAGATGAAGAAATCTGATGTTGTGGATCGAACTACTGCTGAAATGCTTTCTAATCATGAAAAGGAGGTGAATAAGATTAAAGAAATGAATAATGACTCTACCTATGGACCATAAATCATGGTTAATAGGAGGAATAGTAGAAGACCGGTCTTGATGAAGGATAAAATGAAGGGTTAAACAAAAACAGTGATGAATACTAAAGTCATTCTTGGTGAAAAAGAGGCTGTTACAGAAGTCTTATAGGTTATGGGAACAACTCTGGAAGTGGAGTCTATCACTAAGGATAACACACAGGAAGAAGGAGAAATTTGTGCAGATCAGGAATTTCTTGCTCAAAAAGTTCATTTAGAGTCTCTGGAGGATGCTGCTGTGAAGAGTCCAGTCAAAGCAGAAAATGCAGCTTTAAAGGTTGATATGCAGTCTTCAATTATTAATTCCTTCAGCCTATTCTTATTAACAAATTCGATTTGATGAATAAGGAAGAGATGGTAGGTGAGGGAGTTGATTTGATTAATTCTTCGGTAGCTGCTGATAGCAAGAGTAATGAAATGAAGTATGCTGATGGGGAAGTTTCTACTGATGACACAAGGATAAAAATCTGTGATGTGAAGATAATTGGTGTGGAGAAAGAAAGAGAAATTGGCTCAAATGGGGAAATTATCAAGTGCAAGCTTGCTAAGGAGCTTAGGGCCTTAGGGCCTATTAAAAATAAGCCACGTGGTATAATTCTTGAAGGAGGTAACAAAAGAAGAGATTGGGGCTCTTCCACCATGGTTCTTTAAATGGAATCTATTGCTTTCTGGAACTGTAGAGTGGCGAAGAAGAGAGAGGCCTCTCTCTATATGAAGGAGTTTATAAAAGATTTTAAAGTCTTTTTTGTAGGGTTGGTTGAGACGAAAATCAATTCTTTTGATAGAGTCTTATTTGATAGATTGATGGGCCCTTTGTGGGATTTTTTCCTTCTTCCTTCAGAAGGACTTTCAGGTGGTATTATGATTATTTGGAGAGTGGATATAGAATCATTTTCTGTTGTAAAGACATTAGATCAATGTGTTGTTGGGGATCTTAATGTCTTTGATAAAGGAGTTTGGAGGATCAACACTATTTATGGTAGTAAGGAGACTCAGAAAAGAAGGTTACTTTGGGAGTGAGTCCAGGAGCATTCTCAAAGGGATATCCCTTCTATTATTGGTGGTGACTTCAGTTGTATATTGGAAAAGGAAGATAAGAAGGGGGGGATAAAGTTTGTTTTCTCTCAAGGTCCAATGGAGATGTTAAAATTTATGAATGAAAACGACATTCATGAGATTGGGTTTGTTGGGCCCAGATTTACTTGGTGCAACAACAAAGTGGGAGGTGGAAGGATCCTTGAAAGGTTAGATAGATGTATCCTCAATTCTTTGGCCATTAATAAAATTAAAATTGCTATTGTTAGACACCTTGCAAGAGTGGATTTAGATCATAGCCCTATTGTCTTGAAATTATATGATTCGGTCTCATTTGGAAGAAGATGTTTAAAATTTGAAAATGCTTGGTTATCCTTCAAGACTTCAGCTCACATCATTTCTAATGTATGGAAGAAAAACTTCTTGGGGGATGATATGGAAATCCTTTATAAGAAGTTCAAAAGGAGCTTGAAGGACTTGTTCTTTTGGAGTAAGTCCAAGTTGAAATAATTTTCTAAAGAAAAAGAAAGATTGAAGGTTGAAATTTCTCAGATTTAAGAGGAAGAAGCTAGTGAAGGTTGGTTGGATGATGATAAACTTTGGTTGCTTAGGAGCAAAGTCAAAGAGCTGAATACTATTCTCAATTGTTTGAGTACTTGGTGGAGGCAAAGAGCCAAAGTGAAGTGGATCGAAGATGGTGATTCCAATACTAAGTTTTTCATTCATTTGCCAATGCAAGAAGAAATGCAAACTAGATTTCTCACATAAAAAATGCAGACGGTAGTTTGATTAATGAACCAAGGGAGGTAAAAGAGGTGTTCCTTCATTACTTCCAGAATAAGTGGAAGAGTAGAGAATGTTGTTTGATAGATTGGCCTAAACCATGGAAAATTTTAGGTGCTGATGACAAATTTTGGTTAAACAAGGAGCTTTCTTTACTTGAGATAAAGGAGGTTATTATGAACTTGGGAAATAATAAAGCTCCTGGTTGTGATGGGATTACTTACTCCTTCTTCAAAGCTTATTGGCGTATCATTGGTGTGGATGTCATTAGAGCAATTAATCTTTTCTTTTATACAGGTATTTTGTGCAAGGATTGAAAAGACACAATGATTGTTTTGATTCCCAAATCTTCAAACCTGGTTACTCCAGCAGCTTTTTGTCCTATCAGTTTGTGTAATTCTATATGCAAAATTCTAGCTAAAATTTTGTTGAATAGAATGGTGGAGATCATTCCAAAAATTATTTCTGAAGAACAGGTAGCTTTTTTGAAGGGAAGGTCAACTTCAGATCACATCCTTTTGGCTCAATAAATGTTTCACAAGTTAAGGTATTGTAAAGAAAGTAATGGGTTCCTAGCCATCAAAGTTGTCATGGAACAGGCATATGATAGTATGTGTTGTGCAACTCTTTAGAAAATGATGTTAGACTTGGGATTTCCTCTCAAGTTTGTCAATTTGGTGATGGAATGCATTTTAGATCCTAGATTTTCCATTATGATTAATGGATCTAATTCCAATTGGATTGAAGGGAGAAGTGGATTCTGGCAAGGGTGTCCACTCTCTTCATTCTTTTTTATTTTGTGCTCACAACTTCTATCCAATTATTTTTGTGAGAAAGGTTCGAAGGTGGGTATGAAAATTTCTTCTAGATCACAAAGAATTTCTCATCTCCTTTTTGTAGATGACATCTTGGTTTTTGCTTAAGCCAAGATAAAAAGTGTTAGGAAGGTTAAAGAGATTGTTGAAAATTATTGCTCTTGGACCAGTCAGAGAATTAATTTTCTGAAATCTTCCTTGTTGTGCAGCAACTCTGTTGTAAGGAGGAATAAATTATTTTCTAAAATGCTGGGGATCAAATTGGTGACTGAATTAGACTATTTGGGAATCAAGATGGAATTGAGAAGATTAAAGTATTCAGACTTCCAACCATTACTGGATAAATCTATTAAGAAGCTTAATGCTTGGGGTAATAGATATATCTCTCTAGCAGGTAGACTGGTTTTGGTAAAAACTATTTACCTTTCTCTTCCCATTTTTCTTATGTCATATTCTCTTGTTCTTTTGACAATTTTGAAAGAATTTGAGAAATTGTGTAGAGACTTCATTTGGAATAGAAGTGATGGAAGCCATGGGATTCATTATGTAGCTTGGGAGTCCATTTGTAAACCAAAGCAGATTGGTGGTTGGGGACTGAATTCTGCAATTGCTAGAAGAGACACTTTGAGGGAAAAGTTTGCTTGGAGACTTATTGATAATCCAAATTCTTTGATGGCCAGAAATTTGCTAACCAAGTTTGGAGATAATTGGTGGGATAATGTGAACTATAGAAGTAATTCTTCTACTTCTTGGAAGATTATTTCTAAGGGATGTAAAGCTCTTAAAAATTTTGTTAGATGGAAGGTGGATGATGGATCTAAGATCAATGTGTTAAAGGATACTTGGATTTTGGATTTGAGTTTAAACAAATGGCCTACATTTGTTGGGGTATTGGTTGATGATAATACAACCCTTGACTACTTTATTCGTGAGGGTAGTTGGGACTTTGATAAATTGAGCTTGCACTTTGGTGGAGATTTGTTGAAGATGTTTTGCAATATTCAGATTGCCCAGAATTCTCAATGTGATTGTATGGAGCTGAAGCTTCAGTTAACAAGGAAATTCATTGCAGCATTACTAGTGGAGGATGGCTTCAAAAGCTTGTAGAATGATGTTCTAGCTTCTTGGTTATATAAAGTGAAATTGAATGCCCGGGTGGAACTCTTCATTTGGAGGCTTCACAGAGATGCTATTCCAACTGAACATTTTTTATTTAAAAGGAGATTATCGGGTTCTAGCTTGTGTCCATGAGGCTGTGGTGAAATTGAAGATGTGAACCATGTTTCTTCTACTTGTTCTATGCTATTGAAGGTAATTGAAGTTCTAAGGAGTTGGGGATTCCAGATTCAAATTTTAAGTAATTGGGAAGATTGCTTGCTCTGTCTTATGAGATTAAATAATTCAAATATAATGTTACAGGATCTACCTGGCGCTGCTTTGGTTTTTTTGGAATAATAGAAACAAGGTGAAGCATGGTAAATCTGGGGACAGTAACATCATGATCGCTGCCTCAACTCTTGGGTTTCTTGGATCTGCTAAACAAAGTTTTCCACTTTCGGATCACTGGGTTGTTAATCAGTCCCTTGGACTATGTACAGACAAATGGAAACCTCCTCCTCCTAAGTGGATTAAAATAAACTTTGATGCTTCATTAAAAGATAATTATATAGCAGGCATTGGTGGTATTGTTAGAGATTGTAAAAGAAGATTTATCTTAGCCTTTGGTAATGGAAAGGTACATTGGGACATTGCTCAACTTGAGCTATTGGCTTTCTTAGCTATCAAAGAAGTCTTGCACGGTAGGCTGCAAGGTGTCAATGGCATTATTGTGGAAGGTGATAATAAGAATGTGATCCTTTTTCTTCATAAATTGTATAGCAAACCGAAGAAGAAGGATTGGAGCTTGGAAGAAGAAGACTTATGTTTCCTTGGTGAGGTCAATAATGTTTTCTTTCATTGGGTTAATCGTAATTGTAATAAGTTAGCCGATTATTGTGCTAACTTAGCTTGTTCTTATGATTTTATTTGGGACTTTTTTGGTGAGAGCAATCTTCCATCTTCTTTTATAGATTTAGTAAAAGAAGAATGTAATAGTATAGCTATCTCACATTAGTTTGTATCTTAGCTTATTTTATTTTTAATGCATCCTTGCATCGTTTTAAAAAAAATGAAACCATAGTCATATAATTCAAAAGATTATCGTCCAAAAATAAAATATTAATCGAAGCTCAACAGTTTTGTAGGATTAATATTATTGGAAAGAAAATTTTAAGCAACCATTAACACTAAATAAATTATCAATGGGTAGAACGAGTTATATCTTCAAGAATATAAATAGAGAAAATATAATAACAAAGTTAAAAAGCCAATAGTGGCAAATGCAGTTACTGATAGCTGGCTGAGTAATCTATCAGAAAATGTTAAATCGCCAAATAGTAGAAAAACTTAAACTATTTGATTAAAAACAAGAACACATGTATGAAAAATATGTGTGCTGAACGAATCCCAATTCATTG
Source organism: Dendrobium huoshanense (assembly GCA_016618105.1). Classification (NCBI taxonomy): domain Eukaryota; kingdom Viridiplantae; phylum Streptophyta; class Magnoliopsida; order Asparagales; family Orchidaceae; genus Dendrobium; species Dendrobium huoshanense. The sequence goes on along the minus strand of CM028353.1, from coordinate 52,953,439 downwards.
GTTGATCATGATGCATGGCAGCTTTGATAATGTCATCTGCACCCATGCATAGATGTTACTCCTGCTTATGGTCCATCTGTGATACTATTGTTCCATTATTGATCCGTCGTTGGAGTCTGCATAATCTACCACTATGAGTGCTTAAACAATATTATAATGTGTTCACTTGTATTTATGACAATATATGAACCTCCCTCACTAAGAATAACCCTATGAAAGAAAAAGGCTTAGATTTTATTATGAGAACTTATTGAAAGTGTTGCTTGGATTACTTCTTAATTACTTTGGGTTTAATTTAATGTAAGTTTAGGGAATAGCTCAAAATTGGGGCACGGTCAAGTTCGGGTCAAACCCAAAATTGAACACACCAGAACTTGACAAATTTTTTAAATTTGGTCATTATTCCTGATCTGATCCCAACTTGCTTCGAACCTGGGTCAACCTGACCCAACCTGCCAACCCATTGTTGCCTCCTCGGAAGAAATGTCATCCAAGGAGGCGTTGGTTGCTGGTAGAGGGTTAGCATAGGGAAACTCATCGACGACCATCCATGTCAGCTCCTGATAGCTCACCAATGTGTTAACACTCGACAACTTCTTGGACTGGAAAATAGGCAGGAGTGTAGGAAGGCGTCGGGTAGCGGGACATTGCAGAGAGGCGGATGGCGAACTGCCAAACAAGTAAGACAGACTAATTCCCTGGACTATAAAATAGGTAGGGTTTGACGGTGATGGGACTGTTGATCAATGAAGAAAAGTCGATGGTGATACTGCAAGAAAGGTGGATGGAAAACCAAGCGCCGATAGCGAGAGTTGACAAGATGGTTCTAGGGATGTCATCACATGACTCACATCTGACGGGTCATGAACCGAGAGTTCAATTTTCCTTAGTTAAACTGGGTTGACTTTGTGTTTCCTATCCAACCTTAACCTGATCAGTTTTCTCAAATGGGCCGAATCCGGAAACCCGAACCCGGCCCATTTAGAAAACAAGTTAATCGTAACCCAAAATTTTTTAGTCGAGTTTTAGTTGGGTTTTCAATTTGTGTCAAATATTGACACCTCTAAATGTTATGTTACTCAATTAAAATCTACAAGAATTCTAGTATGCTTGCAAAAAAATGGGAAGAAGAAAAAAAACTGAGGGCAAAAAAGAAGCTTAATAATTTCATGTAAAGTTTTATCTATACTAATTACTTTGTCTTCGCTTATGAATGAATTGTTTAGTGATATATTGCTGGAAATTCAACTAATCAAGGAAGAATTGCATTGAATTGCATTAAAAACTTTAGACTAAAAGCATTCGGAAATAAATCTAGGATCATCTGAACTTAGAATTTAGCAAACCTATAGTTGAACTTAACATCTCAATGAGATGAACTCATCTTGATTAAAAGTAATCCATCTTGACTCCAAATGTGAAAAAATAAAGCACTTAAATTATGATTAAAAATTTTGGAATATTAATTCATGGACCTGATAATCTTTTATCTTTATGTGTATATATACATGATATGTGACCAAAAACCACCTTGATCATACATGAATCTCAAGGCATATCTCAATTAGAAACTTTCAAAATAAAATTCAGGAGTGTTTGGAGCCCAATTTCAGCAAGCTTATACTAAAACTCAGTATCTAGACAAGGCGAACCCAATAACACCAAAATTAGTACCGTCCAAGCCAAAATGGGCCCAATGTGATGACTTGATATATATTTGGAAGCTTTAGATTATTAATTGGATTATCAACTTATCTTTAAATATGGCATGTTTAAAGTCGAATCAAATGGCTCGACGAGAAGAATCCAACTATCCCAAGATTGCTTAATTATGAAAGCATTAAAATACTTAAATGCTTGATGAATGATGTACGATTGACATAATCAATATGGGAAGTACTATGGAACATTGTGAATTAGCCCTGAATCTTCTCCTAATTTATGGAACATGCCATTCCCATAATCTATAAATAATCACCCTCTCCTTATATGAAGGGGGTCCTTTAGATGATGCACCCTTGGTCTATAGAATTAAGAAACCTCTAAGACATAAATCCCAGTGCACCACTGCAGGCAAACCCATGCCATTAAATAGCCTCTTTGGATCTTTCATTAGTAAAGCGTCATTGAATGTACATGCATCCATTTTTGCTGCTAGACCTCAGCCTAGCTGTCGATGCTAAACCTCCACCCAAGCATCGCTATCAGAACTGCATCTGTCAGCCAATGTTGTGTATATGCCCAACCATCACCATCAAATCCCTTATTTTACGCCACTAGTGGGTCTCTTTATAACCATCGTCTCCTTCCAACTACAGTTCTTCTGGCTACCATCACCAAATTATAGTCCTTCGACCTCAATAGTACAACTACAATCCCTCAAACCTCTATTTCTACTAACGATAGTAGTTCTAACAACTATTGCCCAACTTTTATTCTTCAACCCTAGTTGCTTAAATGTGATCCTTTCGACCTTAGTCTTCTACAAACTACAATCCCTCTAACCACCTTCGCACAACGATCCCTCTAGCCTCCATCTCCCGCCAACTACTATTTCTCAAACCATTATCACCTGACTACGGTCATTCTGACCACCATAGAACACAAACTATGGTTTCTCCGAGCACTTTTTCCAAACTACACACCCTCAAACCTCCTTAGCCTAACCATGATGGGGGCTTGTTAGACAAACTATGCATTCATGAGAGTGTGCTACACACAGAGCAAGAGTGAAATATGAAAATTCTTTGTTTTCCTTTGACATAAAAATAATGAAAGCCAACTAGATACACAAGTATACATTTCACTCAAAAAATAAAGTGATAGAGAAGAGTGTCAATCCCATGAGCATGTGTTCCACTTAGTTATAATTAAATAACTATTGCTTAATATAGATGTAAGATTTACCTTACTACAAGTGAAATAACTTTTTTTTTTTTTTTTTATAGTTTTGGCCACTTAATGGAGACCTGCAAGAAAATTGGATACTTATGAAAATAAAGAATTTTTACAAAAGAATGTAAAATAACATAATTTTTCTAATGAATCTCTTAATTTTTTATTTTGATTATATAATATCCATATTTTGATCTCATATTCATTTAATTCATATTAAAAACATATAACGAACCACCAACACTAGTGGAAGGAGTATCAGAAGATCTTTGATGAGATTCATTGACTCTTATTTCGCACATCTGATGGGAATGTGGATGTTTGGTGGTACTCTGACGTCAGAAGTCAACTTCCTCATCTGAGCTATAATCAACAGCTAATCAACCCTCAGGTATTAGGTACCTACAAAAGGTAGAAAGTGAATCATAGTCAGCAAAATCTGGGTTGATTAGGGAACAAGATGATGAGAAATGTCGATCATCTCATCATCCCAAGAGTTAGATTCAATAGTAAAAGAAGAAGTGTAAAGGTGCGAGGGAGGAGGAATTTGAGCGTGTAGTTTTGTGAATAGCGAGCCAACTCTCTACCTCTACCTCTACCTCATCCTCCCCTACCTCTATTTGGGGGAAAACTATGCCCAACTACAAACTACAAAGGAAACCTAACAGGATATATAGTGGAAACATCTATGTCAATACCAACTTGTGATGGACCATGTACTAGTGGTGTATAAGACCCTGTGCAGATGACTTTGTAGGACCCAGTACAAAACTAGTGGGTATCACGGATGACTTGGAAGGAGAAGGTCTACAAGTCTTTTAAGGTATGTAAAGCTCGACATCATCATAAATACATACCTCATGTATGGAAAAGGGATTGGTATCCCCAAGAATGAAATACTTGACATCATTCCTCATATACTTTATACATTAGTGAAAAGTAAGTTCATATTCATTTAATTCATATAAGAAACATATATAGAAAAATTAATAAAAATATATGCACCTAAAAGGATCAATTGATATGCTCCAACTCCTTCCTCTAATGCAATAATTGCTCAAACATTACAGGCTAATATCTCTAAATAAAAGCATCCAGCACTTCTCTAGCCGCCCTTAGACTGTACTTTAATGTGGAGCTTGAGGAAGATACTCAAAATTATTACTCCACTTAAAACAATTAAAATTCTCTATCAAAATAATGAAACTTTTTTTATACATGTAAGAAACCTCAAGCACCACAGTACTTGGAGTATTGACACTACAATGTTGTAAATGAAGTAGCACCTTGGTGATATAAACCTTGCTCTACTACAGTGCTTTATTATCCACACATTTTTAATGGTTCAACTGGCATGCTTTTCGGATGAGTCGTTGAAGCTCTTCATTTTGATAAAATTTTTACCATGGCATAACAAGGTTGAGGGACGCAATGCTTGAAAGCACAATCTGGTGCTATGATGTTGAAATACTCACTGCTCCAGCACTTATTTTTTCAAGACTCCAGTGCCGTGGTTCTAATTTTTGTTGCAGATACACTAACATTGATTGCAATGAAGTACTGATTTCGTTAAAATTATATAATGGAATGTGTTGTAATGTTTGAATTAGGTACTGAGGCATTATAGATGGAAACACCACAGTGTTGAATCCATGGGCGTTGTGACACTCATTCATTACTTATGAATTTTTTCCTTGTTCAGAATAATTTTTGCAAAAATATAACTAAAATAATATATTTTCACTAAATTTTAACACTACAAAATTTACACTTAATAGCTTATCACCCCTCAAACCATAATTGTCCAGTAACTATGATCCCTCTAACCATTGTAAGCTAACTATGGTCCTTCTAGACTTCATTACTTGACACCATCCTTACAAACTTATTCTCCTAATTATAATCCTTCTAAAATCTATATCCAAACAACTATGATCATTTCAACATTTGTTTTCGCCCAACAATGGTCCCTCTGACTTCCATCACTTGACTACAGCTACTCCCACCAACATCGCTCGATAATTGTCCCTCTGATCACAGTCGTTCATGAATAACTATCCCTCACACCTTCATCAATTAACTATGGTCCTTCCACCCTTCATTAAATGATAATAGTCCTTTCAAACTCAATCACCTAAAAATGGTCCATCTAACCATAATCATCTTACTATGGTCTTACTGATCAAATGAATAGCCTAACATTCTCTTGAGAACACTGTTAGGAAAGTTGCTATTTGCATGTTTTACATTCTTGCAACTTGTATAGTTTTGATGATTCTAAATATTATTGTTTTATATGTTGTTATCTCCTAACATTTTTTGGAAGATTTATTTTTGCTCTAGTGTGTACTAACATTTCAGGAAAATCAACTCCAAGAAATGAAGACTAGTTATCAAATTCAACAAATATTCATAAGTTTTGAAATGAGAGGAAGTGATTGTAATTTAGTAAAAAATCACATAATACACACTTGGGGAATAATTTTTGTAAACTGATCGTACGGGACGAACATAGTTCGTATGGGACGATCATGTCAATTACCCCTAAGAAGAGCGATGGATCGAACAGGCGGGGAGAAACTTTTTCTAAGTACTAATCACCCAGAACAAATTTAATATTCGTCCAGGGATGAACTTCTCGGGATTCTCACTTACACTGTTAGTCCAGATGAAAAATAAGGTTCGTACCTGGACAAAACTCTCTGTATGAGATCATACAGGACGAAATAAATTTTTGTCCCTAGACGAAACTAAATGTATGAGATCGTATAGGATGAAATAAATATTCGTTCCTGGACGAAACTTTCTGTATGAGATTGTACAAGATGAAATAAATTTTTGACCCTAGATGAAACTCTCTGTTTAAAATTGTCCCAGGACGAAACCCGTTCGTCCCAGGATGAAACCCGTTCATCCCAGGACGAACTGAACCGACTTACGTCAGTTGGTTACATCTTGAAGAATTTTGGGAAACTAACCTATGAAATAACCGTTTCGTACCGGATGAACTTTGTTCCTACTGGATGATTAGGGTGGACAAACATAATTCGTACCAATATACATAAGGTTCATTTTCTGACAATTTAAATAAAATCATCCAAGACGATCCACGATCGTATGGGACGATCCACTATGTACAGAATTAAAAACTTGCTATTTTTGGGCAGTTTTTCTTATCTTTTGTATAAATAGTTCAAATTTGACTGCCTCCAAATCTTTTTTCTCTTTGAACTTCATGCCTATTGGAAGAAGAGTAAAGGAGAGAGTGAGAGAGAGCATTCAAAGAAAGATTTCTACCACTTGAGCATAAAGGCTTCGCTTGGTGATTCAAAGATAAGATTTCCAACTTGTGATTTGAGATTACATCACTCTTTTTCTTTCTTCCTTATAGATTTTTAGTGAGAAGATCTGTCAAGGAGATCCGGTTCTCTGCCGACACTAGGAGAGTGTGAACAGCCGAAGGATTCTCTGCCCACACTAGGAGAGTGTGAAAGGACGAAGGGTTCTCTGCCCACACTAGGAGAGTGTGAAAGGACAAAGGGTTCTCTGCCCACATTAGGAGAGTGTGAAAGGACGGACGATTCTCTGCCAACATTGGGGATTGTATAAAAGGATGACGGTTCTCTACCGCACCGGGTAGTGGTGAAAAGACTGTTTGTAAAGGCTTCTCTGCCTTGCTGTGGGTGCAAAAGAAGAGACACTATTGGTATTAGTGCAATACTCAAAGGGTGCCTCTGGGGAGTGGATGTTGGTCTGGTTTAGACTGTTGGGTCTAGTAAATAAGTTGTTAAACCTAAGTTAATGTCCCAAGGCTAACCAAGAGGGGGGGGGGTGAATTGGTAATTTAAAAATTATACTTCTACTCTTGGACTTTTAGAAAACCTTTTTAATTATTAATTCAAGTTAAATTTAAAGTTTAAAAAATAAACTTTTCAACCAGAGTAAACAACTTGCAATGAAATTAAATGCGGAAGAAAAATAAGAAAGAACACGCAATATTTATAGTGGTTCGGTCAAACCTTGACCTACGTCCACTCCCCGGAGGCACCCTCCGAGTATTGCACTAATACCACAAAGTGACTCTCCTTTTGCCCCCACAGCAAGGCGGAGAAGCCTGTACAAAATCACTTTCACCTTCCCCGGTGCGGCGGAGTAGCCGGGTTCTTTGACACCAAAGAGATCTTCTTCTCACCAAAACTTCCCTCAAGACGACCCTTGAATCTGATGGTACTGAAGTGCAAGTTTGCCGGAGCAACCGTGTGAATATCCCCTTCACACTCCCTTGAAATTCCCTCCAAGGATCTTCTCCCTCTCAAACTCCACCCTTTCCTCTCTCCCTTTCAAGTTCTCTCTTCTAATTTTCTCCCAAAGAACGAAGACACAATGACTGTCAAAGATACACTTTATCGTCCTTTTACACTCTCCAAGTGTCGGCAGAGAACCGGACCAATGTTGTTGAACTTCACTTGAGAACCTTCAAAGGAGATGAGAAGAAACAAAGAGATCTTCTTCTTCAAGTAACCTTGTGAATCCCTCACAAACCCTTCACTTGATCTCTCACTCTTCACTCTTACAATCTCTCCCAAACTCTCACTCTCAATGTTCTCTCTCAAGAGAAAACAACTCCAAAGGCACTTGTAATAGTTTCTAGGACTCCTTATATAGAAAGGACATGAAAAATCGTTCAAAAAACTGCTAAAAATATGTTATTTTTGCGTACCGGATCGTCCCGTACGAACCATTTGTTCATCTGTACGAACCAATTTCGTCCTGGACGAAATTGGTTTGTCCCGGGACAAAAATTTTGTCCGGTACGAACAGTTATATCAAAAGTTTGTTCCGAAAACTGCAGAACGTTGCCAGAAACTGCCATAGTCGGTTCCCATAGTCCTGGACGAACTGGACTTCGTCTAGACGAAATTTTTATAGAGAAACTCGTCCTGGGATGAAAAGTAATTTCGTCTGGACGATCATTCCTTAGAAAAATTTTCCAGTTCAGTTCATGTCCGTTCCATTGCTCTTACAAGAAGATAACTGATCTGATCATCCCGTACGAACAATGTTCGTCCCGTACGATCAGTACAAAAAATTTTTCAAGATCTCCTTTAAGTGTGTGTAAATTTATTCACTCAATTATAATCACTCCGTCTCAAATTTAATTCAAATAAAAAGTACAAGCTTCAAATTCTCAAAGTATCTCATGCTGAATCTGATTTGTAGTCTTCGTAGTCTGGGGTTTAATTTTCCTGAAATATTAGTACACACAAGAGCAAAAAAAAAATCTTCCAAAAATTGTTAGGATATAACAACACATAAAACAATAATATTTGGAATCATCAAAACTATACAAGTTGCAAGAATGTAAAACATGCAAATAGCAATTTACCTAACAATCTCCCCCTTTTTGATGATGGCAAAATAATTATTGTTTGTATAATTTCAAATTCTAAGAATCTCCTAAACTCCCCCTGAATTAATTAACATATGAAAATAAGGAGGCATTAAAATTATTTTTGTTTTCAAAATTTTTAGAAATACAAAACAAAACAAAACAAACACGCAATAATACGAATACACAAGACACAATAAACAATTTCTCCCCCTTTTTGACAACATCAAAAAGTGAAGAAGAAAAAGACTAGAAATGTAAGCAGACATATGAAAATCATTTAAAAAATTAACCTTTAAAGTGATTGACATAAGGTATGCATATAAAATTAAAACATTAGCCAAATCATAAAATTCATAAAATTTAAGAGGAGATATAACATAGAAACTAAAAAGAATTAATCAACACATGAGTATATTTAGACATTTAAGATAGAAAAAATCATTGCAAAAATGATGATATAAAAATTTTATATTTCATATTTCAATATGTAATATAAATGTACATAAGATCAATTTGAATTAAGAGATTAAAAAATTAAGGAAAGAAATAACTACCACATGTGGCGCTTTGCGCATCTTTTTCAATTTTGTGGCTCATTTGTGTGCATCTTTTCACTTGTTGGGCTTATTTTGTGCCTATTTTTCACATTGCAAATCTTTTCGTATTTCTTTTGATTTTTGTACATTTGTTCAATTTTGAAGAGTAATTGTATTCTTTCCAAAATCAATAATCTAAAACTTCAAATCTTTCTAAGTGCATAAATATTAATTGATAAGTGAAACATAAAATAAGAAAATATCACAATTGTAATAATAATATTAAAATTAATGTAGTCTAAATAAGAGACATGAAATTGACAATCTTAATAATATCAGTTATAAACACAACTTAAATTTAGAAAAATTAGATTTTCTAATGAATTCAATTTTATGTTGCAGTTCAAAGTATAGCACTTGTAAGATAAAAAATTTAAGGGTTTTTCATATAGGCTAACGAACATTTCAAATACAGAACAAAAATACTTAAACATCGAAAAAAAATCTAAAGCAATAAAAGAATAGAAAAACACTAAACAAAATACAAGTACATAAACTATAAAAATCTTCATATCACATTCCAAATGTCTCACAACAAGAAACTTGGAATCTGATATGAAAATATCTCAAAATCATACAAAACACATAAAAATTAAAAATAGAAAAACACATAAAACAAACAAAAATAAAAATACAATAAATAAAAAACATACACACTAAAACACATAAACAATGGGTTTAAACATCATTTTGCTCCTGATCTGATGTTTCAGAAGCTAGATCTGCCCAGGAGATTTTTTGCTTTTCATTATTTTCCCATTTTATAATTTGCTTAGCTTTGCCTTTTTCTTTAGGAGGAAGAGTTCTCAAATTAGGGCACTGGCTTTTCAGATGTCCAGATTTCCTACATCCAAAGCAAATAATACTTGAAAAAATCTGAACATTCTTACCATTTTTACCTTTATTCCACTTTTGTTGATGCTTATGCTTGTGCTTTAGTGGACTTTTCAATTTGTTTGTTAAGTCATCGCTTTCCTCACCAACTAAGCAACTTTTCTCCATGTCTTCCGCTTTTAGCATTATTGTTTCACTTGCATCCAAAAGTCTTTGACCCAAATATTGCTCGTAGGCAATGAGTGAGCCAATCAAGTTATCAATAGAATATTCATTCAAATTTTTTGATTTGCAAATAGCAACAACTTTGGCATCAAACTTGTCAAGTAAACAATGTAGAATTTTATTGACTATTTCAAAGTTTGAAAATTCTTTACCTAAAGCATGCAATGATGTTATAATTTGAATAAACCTAATATACATGTCTAAGATCGTCTCATATGGTTTCATGCTAAAGAGTTCATAGTCATGCATAAAAAAATTCAACTTAGATTGCTTGACTTCACTAGTACCTTCATATGTAATGCATAAACTGTCCCAAATTTCCTTGCCGGTAGTACATGTAGAGATTTTCATATAATCTTCCAAATTTAAAGCACAGAACAAACAATTCATACATTTAGCATTTAATTCAGCATAAATTTGTTCTACTCTACTCCATTCAGAAAAAGGTGTATCAGTTTTGATTCCATCTATAATACGTGACGGTACAGAATAACCATTTTGAATCATATGCCACATTCGATAATCTATTGATTGCAAGAAAGTAGACATTTGAATTTTCCAGAAATCAAAAGAAATATTTTCAAATAAAGGTGGTCTAACAATCGAATATTCTTCTAATGTTTTACGGTTTCTAAAATTAGCCATACTCATTTTTCAAAAAGTAGTCAAAACTTATGATTTTGAAACAAAGCTCTGATGCCACTTGTTGAATCTAGTAATTAGGTTGTTAAGCCTAATTAAATGTCCCAAGGCTAACCAAGAGGGGGGGTGAATTGGTAATTTAAAAATTATACTTCTACTCTTGGATTTTTAGAAAACCTTTTTAATTATTAATGCAAGTTAAATTTAAAGTTTAAAAAATAAACTTTTCAACCAAAGTGAACAACTTGTAATGAAATTAAATGCGGAAGAAAAATAAGAAAGAACACACCAGATTTATAGTGGTTCGGTCAAACCTTGACCTACGTCCACTCCCCGGAGGCACCCTCCGAGTATTGCACTAATACCACAAAGTGACTCTCCTTTTGCCCCCACAGCAAGAAGGAGAAGCCTGTACAAAATCACTTTCACCTTCCCCGGTGCGGCGGAGTAGCCGGGTTCTTTGACACCAAAGAGATCTTCTTCTCGCCAAAACTTCCCTCAAGACGACCCTTGAATCTGATGGTACTGAAGTGCAAGTTTGCCGGAGCAACCGTGTGAATATCCCCTTCACACTCCCTTGAAATCCCCTCCAAGGATCTTCTCCCTCTCAAACTCCACCCTTTCCTCTCTCCCTTTCAAGTTCTCTCTTCTAGTTTTCTCCCAAAGAACGAAGACACAATGACTGTCAAAGATACACTTTATCGTCCTTTTACACTCTCCAAGTGTCGGCAGAGAATCGGACTAATGTTGTTGAACTTCACTTGAGAACCTTCAAAGGAGATGAGAAGAAACAAAGAGATCTTCTTCTTCAAGTAACCTTGTGAATCCCTCACAAACCCTTCACTTGATCTCTCACTCTTCACTCTTACAATCTCTCCCAAACTCTCACTCTTAATGATCTCTCTCAAGAAAAAACAACTCCAAAGGCACTTGTAATAGTTTCTAGGACTCCTTATATAGAAAGGACATGAAAAACCGTCCAAAAAACTGCTAAAAATATGTTTTTTTTGCGCACCAGATCGTCCCGTACGAACCATTTGTTCATCTGTACGAACCAATTTCGTCCTGGACGAAATTGGTTCGTCCCGGGACGAAAAATTTCATCCGGTACGAACAGTTATATCAAAAGTTGGTTCCAAAAACTGCAGAACGTTGCCAGAAACTGCCATAGTCGGTTCCCATCATCCTGGATGAACTGGACTTCGTCTGGACGAAATTTTTATAGAGAAACTCATCCTGGGACGAAAAATAATTTCGTCTGGACGATCATTCCTAAGATAAATTTTCCAGTTCAGTTCATGTCCGTTCCATTGCTCTTACAAGGAGATAACTGATCTGATCGTCCCGTACGATCAGTACAAAAACTTTTTCAAGATCTCCTTTAAGTGTGTGTAAATTTATTCACTCAATTACAATCACTCCCTCTCAAATTTAATTCAAATAAAAAGTACAAGCTTCAAATTCTCAAAGTATCTCATGCTGAATCTGATTTGAAGTCTTCGTAGTCTGGGGTTTGATTTTCCTGAAATATAAGTACACACAAGAGCAAAAAAAAAATCTTCCAAAAATTGTTAGGAGATAACAACATATAAAACAATAATATTTGGAATCATTAAAACTATACAAGTTGCAAGAATGTAAAACATGCAAATAGCAACTTTCCGAACATAGACCGAACCAATATAAATCTTATGTCTTTTACTTTACTGCTTTTTATTTTCCGCATTTTTCTTTTGTTTTAAAAAATTTGTGGTTGAAAAACTTTTCTATAAAAATTTTATTAAAAGTTTAATTTCGGTTCAACTAAAAATTAAAAGAGGGTTAAGTTTTAAAAATACCAATTCACCCCCCCCCCCCCCTCTTGGTAGCCTTGGGTCATTAACTTAGGTCTAACAACCTATTCACTAGACTCAACAAGTGGTATCAGAGCCCCATTTCAAAATCATAAGGTTAAACTACTTTTTGATTAACGTAGATGGCTACATTTGGAAACCAAAATACACATGAGGGCTACTCTATTACTAGACCTCCAATGTTTGACAATATACCTTTTGAATTTTGAAAAACTCGCATGTCTACTTTCTTATAGTCACTTGATTATCGTATGTGGATCCTAATCCAGGAAGGTTATACAAAACCAACTAGATTAGTTGATGGAGTTAGGGTAGAAACACCTTTTGCAGATTGGACTATAGAAGAATGTGACTTAGCTCAACTAAATTCTAAATATTTAAATAGCTTCTTTTGTGCTTTAAAATCTGAAGACTACATGCGGGTTTCCACTTGCAAAAGTGGAAAAGGACATATGGGATAGACTTTGTATAAATTATGAAGGGACTAATGAGGTTAAGCAATCAAGACTTAATATCTTGTTACTTGATTATGAATTGTTTCGCATGAAACCAAATGAATCTATTTCTGACATGTACACAAGATTCACATAAATTGTCACTTCTTTGCATGCACTTGGTAGGGAATTAACTAATACTGAAATGGTTAATAAGATTCTTCGTTGTTTACCTACTGCTTATGATGCTAAAATTACTACAATTACAGAGTCTAAAGATCTAAACATTTATTCTATTGACAATCTTCTTGGTTCACTCATTGCTTACGAGCAAGGGGTTAGTCAAAGAAAGATTGATTCAGGTGAACCACGAAAGGAGAAGAATATAGCACTAAAAGTGGAAAAGTCTGAGGGTGAAAACTCAAAACCTGAGGATGAAGATGATATTGCTTTGATGACTAGACAATTCAGAAGCTTTCTAAAAAGGAAGCAGAAGAGACGCCAGCAATGGAATAGAGGTAAATTTAACAGAAATGGCAAGGTTTCTAATGAAGTGATTATTTATGAATCCAGGAATGTTTGAATAGTTGCTATTTGAATGATTTATATTTGTGCAACTTATGTAGTTTTGATGATTCCAAACATTATTGTTCAAATGTATAGTTATCTCCTAACAATTTTAGAAGACTTGCTTTTGCTCTTGTGTGTACTAACATTTCAGGAAAATCTGACTCCAGACTACGATAACTTCAAATCAAATTCAACATGAGATATTTTGTCTATTTGAAGTTTGCACTTTCTTTGATTTAATTTTGAAAGGAAGTGATTATAATTGAGTGAATAAAACTTACACACACACATAAGGAGATCATACAATTTTATACTGATCGTACAGGACGATTTTTATCGTACTGGACGATCCGTCAGTTATCTCCTATAGAGCACTTGGAACGAATAGGAATTTGCTTGAAAAATTTTTCTAAGTTCTATTCGTCAAGGACGAAATTTATTATCGTCCCGGACGATGGGTTCTCTGTAAAATTTTCGTCCAGACAAATTTTATCATCGTACGAGGCGACCAGTCCTTTGGAAAATTTTTGTCCAGACGAAAATAAATATCGTACCGGACGATCAGCTCTCTGGAAAATTTTCATCCATACGAAAACAAATTATCGTCCGCGGCGATTGGTCCTCTGGAAAATTTTGGTCCAGAAGAAATAAATAATCGTCCAGGATGATCGGCTCTCTGGAAAATTTTCGTCCAGACGAACATATTTTCGTCCAAACGATTAACCGACTTAGAACAGTTTTCAGCAGTTTTTAGAACCGACCTTGTAATAACCGTTCGTACTGGACGAACCTAGTTTGTACAGGACGATCAGCTGTACGAAGTCATTTCGTACACATATACAAATTGGGTCGTTTCAGATCGTTTAAAAAAAATCGTCCAGGGCGATCCAGGATCGTACCGGACGATCCACTGCGTACAGAATTGAAAATATGCAGTTTTTGGGCGGTTTTTCATGTCTTTAGTATAAAAAGTCCAAATTAGACTGCCACCCAATCTATTTGTCATTTGATCTTCATGCCTCTTGAGAGAATAGCCAAGGAGAGAGTGGAAGAGAGCATTCAAAGGAGGATTCCTACCACTGGAGCGAGAAGGCTTCACTTGGATTACTAAGGTAAGAGTCTCTACTTGTGAAATTAGATTTCTTCACTCTTTTCCTTCTTCCTTATAGATTCTTGTGAGAAGATCAGTCAAGGAGATCCGGTTCTCTGCCGACACTTGGAGAGTGTTAACAGCCGAAGGGTTCTCTGCCTACACTTGGAAAGTGTGAACAGCGGAAAGGTCCTCTGCCTACACTTGGAGAGTGTGAACAGCCGTAGGGTTCTCTGCCCACACTAGGAGAGTGTAAAAGGACGACGGTTCTCTGCCAGCACTGTGGTTTGTGTAAAAGGATGATGGTTCTCTGCCAGCACTGTGGTTTGTGTAAAATGACGACGGTTCTCTGCCGCACCGGGAGGTGGTGAAAAGAGTGTGTTGTAAAGGCTTCTCCGCCTTGCTGTGGGTGCTAAAGGAGAGTCACTATTGGTTTTAGTGCAATACTCAGAGGGTGCCTCTAAGGAGTGGATGTAGGTCTGGTTATAGACTGAACCACTATAAATTTGGTGTCAATTACTTTATTGCTTTTACGTTTCCGCACTTTAAATTTCAGTTTAAACAACTCTGTGGTTTAAAAACATTTTTCAACAAACTTTAAAAGAAAATTTTATTTTGGTTCAACTTTATCATTAAGAGGGTTTAAAATTTTTAAAACTACCAATTCACCCCCCTCTTGGTAGCCGTGGGACATTTACTTAGGCTTAACAACCTAATTACTGGACTCAACAAGTGGTATCAGAGCATAGTTTCAAAATCATAAGTTTGAACTACTTTTTGATTAACGTAGATGGCTACATTTAGAAACCGAAACACACCTGAGGGTTACTCTATCACTAGTCCTCCACTGTTTGACAATATTCCTTTTGATTTTTGGAAAACACGCATGTCTACTTTCTTACAGTCACTTGATTATCGCATGTGGATGCTAGTCCAGGAAGGTTACTCAAAACCAACTAGATTAGTTGATGGAATTAGGGTAGAAACACCCTATGCAGATTGGACTATTGAAGAATGTGACTTAGCACAATTAAATGCGAAATGTTTAAATAGTTTCTTTTGTGCTTTAAAATCTGAAGACTACATGCGAGTTTCCACTTGTAAAAGCGGAAAAGACATATGGGATAGACTTTGTATTACTTATGAAGGGACAAATGAGGTTAAGCAGTCAAGACTCAATATCTTGTTACATGACTACGAATTATTTTGCATGAAACCTAATGAATCTATATCTGACATGTACACAAGATTCACTCAAATTGTCACCTCTTTGCATGCACTTGGTAGGGAATTAACTAATGCTGAAATGATTAATAAGATTCTTCGTTGTTTACCTACTACATACGATGCTAAAATTACTGCAATTACAGAGTCTAAAGATCTGAACATTTATTCCATTGACAATCTTCTTAGTTCACTCATTGCTTACGAGCAAGGAGTAAGTCAAAGAAAGATTGATGCAGGTGAACCAAGAAAGGACAAAAATATTGCACTAAATGTGGAAGAGTCAGAAATTGAACACTCACAACCTGAGGATGAAGACGATATTGCACTGATGACTAGACAATTCAGAAGTTTTTTAAAGAGGAAGCAAAAGAGACGCCAGCAATGGAATAGAGGTAAGTATAACAGAAATGGCAAGGTTTCTAATGAAGTGATTTGTTATGAATGCAGGAAATCAGGTCATATAAAGACTGATTGTCCAAAACTCAAAGCCACTCCTAATAAGGAGAAGGTAGAGGAGAAACCAATGGTAAAGAAGGGCAAGAAGAAGTTTCAAAAGGCTTTTTGGGCGGACTCAGCTTCAGACTCATCTGAGACTGAAAAAGAAGAAGAAGTCACCAACCTTTGCTTGATGGCAGATAATGCTGAACAATCAGATCAAGAAGAGGTATGTGATTTAACCTATAATGAATTGTTTGAAGTTTCTGAACACATGCATGATGCATATAGGAAAATGAAAAAGATGCATGCTAGTTTAGTTTTAGAATTGGAAGAGCTTAAAAAGGAACACGAAATCCTTTGAAAAGATCATGCTTTAATTGATAGCAACCACATGAAACTACTTGATGAATATGATCACTTAAATATAAATTTTGAGAATTTAAAATCATCCTATGCTGAACTTGAAAAAGAATTTAAGAATTTTAAGTATGAATTTGAGAGCAAGACATATAGAATCAATTATACCAATCGAATCTTGGAGGATATGAATTCATTTTACAAACTCACTATAAGAGCTCTCGAGGATAATAGGAACCCCCCTAAACTTGAAGATTTTACAAATCCTAAATATTATCCTAAATTCATGAAATCCCTTAGAAGACAATCATACGAAAGAAAACATAGGAATATTTTTCCTAATATTAATGTAACAATTGTGGATTTTTGGGACATATATCTCACACCTGCACTTTAAAGATGAAACCTAATTTGGTGTGGAGAACTAAGATGCATAAACCTAGACATATCATACATGCATCTGATTATAAATTTCATAAAGGTGAACCCAAACTAGTTTGGGTTCCCAGGTCTAACATTTGAGAATTTTGCAGGTATACTCTCACACAAGACCTCGTGAGAGTATATGGTACCTGGACAGCGGATGTTCAAAGCACATGACTGGAGATACTGCTCAATTCATAACGCTGGAAGCCAGGAGTGGAGGCAAGGTTACACTTGGAGATAATACCACAAAGAAAGTGGTTGGATCAGGTATGATTGGAAATTTAAAAACTTTTTCATAGACAATGTTTTATTAGTTGAAGGCTTAAAACATAATTTGCTAAGCATAAGTCAGCTATGTGATAAGGGCTATAATGTAAAATTTTTACCTACTAGCTGCATAATTAGCCTAAATGGGAAAATTGTTTTAAATGGAAAAAGGGTAAACAATGTCTACATGCTAGATTTAAATTGTATTCAATCTCCTACTGCCTTTTGTTTGAAAACTGTTTCTGATGAATCATGGCTTTGGCATAGGAGACTTTGTCATTCTAGTATGAAAAATCTTAGAAGAATTACCCAAAAGAATTTGGTGAGAGGAATACCTAAACTAGACTTTACCAAGGACCATCTATGTGATGCATGTCAATTAGGAAAACAAGTGAAGTCCTCTTTTAAGTCCAATAAAGATCTTAGGACCAGTAAACTTTTAGAAATTCTTCACATGGAATTTTTGGACCTGTAAGCACTGTTAGTCTAGGAGGAAAGGTATATGGATTTGTTATAGTAGATGATTTTTCAAGATTCACCTGGGTTAAATTTCTTTTTCATAAGAGTGAATCATTTGAGGAATTCAGAAATTTTTCAACTTGGATACAAAGAAAACTAGGATGTGAAATAATTTCTATACAAAGTGATCATGGAGGAGAATTTGAAAATGAAAGATTTGAAGATTTCTGTAAAGAAAAGGGGATTGATCACAATTTTTCTGCACCTAGAACTCCTCAACAAAATGGAGTAGTTGAAAGAAAGAACAGAACATTAATAGAAGCCGCCCAAGCAATGTTAGCAGAATACTCGCTTCCTAGATATTTTTGGGCTGAGGCGGTTAGCACTGCATGCTATGTTCTGAATAGGGTGAATGTGAGATCAAATTTGAATAAAACACCCTATGAGTTGCTAAAAGGTAGAACACCAAATTTGTCTCATTTGCATGTATTTGGTTGCAAGGTGTTCATACATAATAATGGAAAATCTGCCTTAGGAAAATTTGATCCAAAATCAGATGAAGGAATTTTTGTTGGATATTCAAGTGTTGGAAAATCTTATAGAGTATTCAACAAAAGAACTTTAGTCATTGAAGAAACCACACATGTTGTTTTTGATGAAAATGGAAACATGGAAGAGCCAAATGTTGTTGAAGAAGAAATTGAAGAAAACTCCCAAAAGATTGATAGATTAAATTTGGAAGAAAATGTGGAAGAAAATTTAGAAAGAGAAGACCCTTTGCCTAGAGATTTGAGATTTTCTAAAAACCACCCAAAGGAATTGATTATAGGTGAACCAAGTGAGGGTGTTAGAACTAGGCGTGGATTAAACAAGGAAGTCAATCATTCAGCCTTTATTTCAACTATTGAACCCACTAACATTGATCAAGCACTTTCAGATGAATTTTGGATATTGGCCATGCAAGAAGAGTTAAATCAATTTGTAAGAAATAAAGTTTGGGAACTAACTACAAGGCCAAAAGATCAAAGTGTTGTTGGAACCAAGTGGGTGTTCAAAAATAAAATGAATGACTCAGGAGTAGTCATTAGAAATAAGGCTAGATTAGTAGCTAAGGGGTATAATCAAATTGAAGGAATTGAATTTTGAGGAAACTTTTGCCCCTGTAGCTAGACTTGAAGCAATTAGGGTTTTACTAGCCTTTGCCTGTTTTAAAGGTTTTAAATTATTTCAAATGGATGTCAAAAGTGCCTTTTTAAATGGGGTAATTGAGGAAGATGTTTTTGTAGAACAACCTCCAGGTTTTGAAAATTCTAAATTTCCAAATCATGTTTTCAAATTAAAAAAGGCATTATATGGATTGAAACAGGCACCTAGGGCTTGGTATGAGAGGTTGAGCACCTTCCTACTTGAAAGATCTTTTGAAAAAGGAAGTGTGGATACAACTCTCTTTTTAAGGAAAATTGAAAGGATATACTTATTGTTCAAATTTATGTGGATGACATCATCTTTGGATCTTCAAATAAACATCTTTGTGATGATTTTTCTAAAACAATGAGTAGTGAATTTGAAATGAGTCTAATGGAAGATTTAAATTACTTTCTAGGATTTAGCATTAAGCAACTTGAGGAAGGTACTTTTCTTAGTCAAACTAAATATATTAAGGACATCCTCAAAAAATATGAAATGGACAATGCTAAACCTGTTAGTACACCAATGAGTTCTTCAGTTCAGTTGGATAAGGACCTTAAGGGAAAATCTGTTGATCAAAAGAAATTTAGAGGGATAATTGGATCTTTACTTTACTTGACTGCTAGCCGACCAGATATTATGTTCAGTGTTTGCTTATGTGCTAGATTTCAATCAGATCCAAAAGAATCACATTTGACAGCAGTGAAAAGGATTTTAAGATATCTACTAGGAACTCAAAACTTAGGAATTTGGTATCCTAAGTTTAGCTCTTCATTTGAAATTATTGGTTACTCAGATTCTGACTTTGCAGGCTGTAGAGTGGATAGGAAAAGCACTTCTGGAACATGTCAATTCATTGGAAATTCATTAGTTTCATGGTCTAGTAGAAAACAAAATTCAGTGGCACTATCTACTGCAGAAGCAGAATACATTGTATTAGGAAGTTGTGTGGCACAAGTACTTTGGTTAAAACAACAGTTGATTGATTTAGGATTAACTATAGGCACTATTCCAATTTATTGTGACAATACTAGTGCTATTTGCATTTCCAAAAATCCTATTCAACATTCTAGAACCAAACACATTGATATAAGGCATCATTTCATAAGGGATCATGTATCCAAATGAGAAATTGAACAAATACATGTTTCAACTGAAAATCAACTTGCAGACATTTTTACAAAACCTTTAGCCTTTGATACCTTCAGTACTTTAAGAACAAGGCTTGGTGTTATTGATTTGAATGCTTAAACAAAATGTCTTTGCAACAATGATATTTGTTTTGTTTTAGTTTTGATTTTGTGAAATTTTGTGTTTTTTGAATGATTTGTTTTTGGATTTATGATTTTGTTTTATGTTTTCTGTGTTTTTTGAATATTTTTGTTCATTTTCTTAATTAAAAAAATTCAAAATTAAAAATTTTTTTTGGGGAGGAAATCGTCCAGGACGAAAAGTTTTCGTACAGGTCGATGTGTGAAGGAACAGTTTGCGTGAATTTTAACCGTTTTGAGAGCAGTTTTTAATTAGATCGTTTGTACGATCTGATGATCGTCCAGGACGAATTTTTTCTCTCTCTCAAACGTCGGGACGATTGAATGCAGCGGTTGAGTGGATAAGACAGTTTTTAATATGAACTTCGTCTGTACGAAATTTTCGTTTGTCCAGACGAACATGTGTCGGTTCGATGTAGGGGACGGTTTTCAAGAGTCATTAAAACGATTTACTTTTTGATCGTTTGTACGAAAATTTTTCATCTGTACGATCGGTCAAGTCAAAAAGCCTGTACGAAGGGACGCATCGTAAGTTGAGTTGATTACGAAAAGCTGTTACATTTTGGACGAATTGGATCGTCTGTACGAATTTTTTTTCGTCCAGATGAACGATAATTTTTCATCCAGGACGAATATTTTTGTCCAGGACGAACGTATCGTTTTTCTTTAAATATGAAGGCTTTCAAACTTAACAATCACACTTCCAAACTTCTTTTTCAATCCCTTTCTACATCAAATCAACAATGGCCTCCTCTAGCAAAAGAAAAAAGGTTTTGGTGAAGAAACCAAATAGGAATGCCCCAGACAACTTTCTTTCCAAGGCAAATGAGGAATCTTTTCCTCGTTTTGCTTCCGCAAAAATCACTCCGTCTCGCATTCTTATCCAAACTGAGTTGAAATTTCGGGTATTGCACCTCTTCGTCTCAACCCAATTTCAGTTCATTCTTTCTCTCGTCCACTTCTACAATAAGCAAACCTACCATTACTTTCTAGTAAACATGAGTTTCAACTCTGACCACTCCACCATTAGTTCTTATGTTTTTAAGCAAAAAGTTGAGATCACCAAGCACGACCTTGGTGCATTTTTAAACTTAAGAACTGAAGGATATAAAGCCCACACCCTAATGTCAGAAACCTCCTTCAAATGGTTTCAAATCAATAGGGTGATTAGAGAAATAGGCATAACCTATCATGTTGCTAGAGTCTCCGGTATGACCCAAGATGCCCGAATCATCCAGCATATCCTTAGATCCTCAATTATTCCTAAAGCTGGTGATAGGATTAACATTACCCCTCTCCTTTCTGTTCTAACCTTTTTAATCATGGAAAGACATCCTATTGACGAAGCCCAACTTATCATAGACCATATCTATGGGCTTTTAGAAATAGGACATGCAGATCAGAAGAGGAAGAAGAACATTTCTTTAGGACACTTAATCACTTATATTTTAGAAAAGAAATACAACATAGTGCATCTTGATGAAGAATATGAAGAGCCAGTTTACTATAACGATGCATCATTCAGATTGCTCTTCAAGGAGGAAAAAGAAAAAGAAAAAGCACATGCCAGTGCTTCAGAAGAAGAAGAAGAAGAAGGAGTGCAAGCTTCTGCTTCTCAATCAGATTACCAGAATCTGATTGAGAGATTTGATAGATTAGAGACTCACATTGATCAAAGGTTTGATCAATTTGATGCTCAACTTACGCAGCAGCAACAAGACATTGGTAATATTAAAGATGAAGTTCATGAAATTAATACCAATGTAATGTTGATGGCCTCCTACTTCAACCTTTTTGGCGGCATTCCTCCTCCTCCTCCAGAACAGTAAAAATGTTGTTATGTGTGTTTATTGTATTTTTTTTATGTTTGTATCGTGTCTGTTTTATTTGTTAAATGTTTGTGTTTATGTTGGTTTTTCTTTTTTTTTTAAGTTCAATGTATTTTTCTTCTTTTTCTGTAATCTGTTTCTTAAGTATCAATGAAAGTTTTCTTTTATTAGATTTGTTTTGAAATGTGGTTAATGTTTATGAATTTCATTAGTATTATTTAATCTACATAGTGCTTAAATTCGATTGTAATTTGAGATTATCTATATTAGAAAATCTAGAGTTTCTGAATTTATAAGTTGTTTATAACTTGTTGTAATTAGAACTTTTAAATTCATGTCTATTCATTTAGACTACATAAAAGTTAATATTACTATTGCAATTTAGATGTTTCCTTATTTTGTATTTCTATGCTCAAGTGATATTTATGCACCTAGAAATATTTGAAATTTTAGATTATAGATTTTGGAAAGAATTGGTCTCAATTACTCTTGAACATTGTACAAATGTACAAAAATCAAAAGGAATTCGCAAAGATTTGCAAAGTGAAAAAGAGGCACAAAATAAGCCCAATCAAGAAAAAATGCACAAAAATGTGCCCAAAATTTTAAAAAAGATGCGCAAAGCGCCACATGAGGTAATTCTCTTCTTTCCAAATTCGTTCAATCTCTTAATTCAAATTGACCTTATGTTCATTTATATTCTATTGAACTTTGAAATATAGAATTTTTATACATCTCTCTTGTAATGATTTTCTATAGTCAAATGTCTAAATTGAATCATGTCTTTGATAAATTCTTCTTACTTACAATGTTATATAAGTTCTTAAATTATATGAATTTCTATAATTGACCTAATATCTTTAGTTTAAAATTGCATACCCTATGTCAATCACAATTTAGATTAAATTTTAAAAATGATTTTCATATAATTACTTACATTTCTTGTCTTTTTCTTCTTCACTTTTTGTTGTTGTCAAAAAGGGGGAGAAATTATTGCATTTTCTGTTTTGATTGTTCTGTTTGCAAGTTTTTTACTTTGTAGTTATTTGTGTTAAAACTTTAGAAAAACAAAAATTTTGTTCTTTATGCCTCCTTATTTTAATGTACTCATCAATTCAGGGGGAGTTTAGGAAATAGGAGATTTGTTTAACTTGAAACCATATAAATAATAGTTGTTTTGCCATCATCAAAAAGGGGGAGATTGTTTGAATAGTTGCTATTTGAATGATTTATATTTGTGCAACTTATGTAGTTTTGATGATTCCAAACATTATTGTTCAAATGTATAGTTATCTCCTAACAATTTTAGAAGACTTGCTTTTGCTCTTGTGTGTACTAACATTTCAGGAAAATCCGACTCCAGACTACGATAACTTCAAATCAAATTCAACATGAGATATTTTGTCTATTTGAAGTTTGCACTTTCTTTGATTTAATTTTGAAAGGGAGTGATTGTAATTGAGTGAATAAAACTTACACACACACATAAGGAGATCATACAATTTTATACTGATCGTACAAGACGATTTTTATCGTACTGGACGATCCGTCAGTTATCTCCTATAGAGCACTTGGAACGAATAGGAATTTGCTCGAAAAATTTTTCTAAGTCCTATTCGTCCAGGACAAAATTTATTATCGTCCCGGACGATGGGTTCTCTGTAAAATTTTTGTCCAGACAAATTTTATCATTGTACGAGGCGACCAATCCTCTGGAAAATTTTCGTCCATACGAAAATAAATATCGTACCGGACGATCAGCTCTCTTGAAAATTTTCGTCCAGACGAAAACAAATTATCGTCTGCGGCGATTGGTCCTCTAGAAAATTTTCGTCCAGACGAAATAAATAATCGTCCAGGACGATCAGCTCTCTGGAAAATTTTTGTCCAGACGAACATATTTTCATCCAAACGATTAACTGACTTAGAACAGTTTTCAGCAGTTTCTAGAATCGACCTTGTAATAACCGTTCGTACAGGACGATCAGCTGTACGAAGTCATTTCGTACACATATACAAATTGGGTCATTTCAGATCGTTTAAGTAAAATCGTCCAGGACGATCCAGGATCGTACCGGACGATCCACTGCGTACAGAATTGAAAATATTCAGTTTTTGGGCGGTTTTTCATGTCTTTTGTATAAATAGTCCAAATTAGACTGCCACCCAATCTTTTTGTCATTTGATCTTCGTGCCTCTTGAGAGAATAGCCAAGGATAGAGTGGAAGAGAACATTCAAAGGAGGATTCCTACCACTGGAGCGAGAAGGCTTTACTTGGATTACTAAGGTAAGAGTCTCTACTTGTGAAATTAGATTTCTTCACTCTTTTCCTTCTTCCTTCTAGATTCTTGTGAGAAGATCAGTCAAGGAGATCCGGTTCTCTGCCGACACTTGGAGAGTGTGAACAGCCGAAGGGTTCTCTGCCTACACTTGGAAAGTGTGAACAGCGGAAAGGTTCTCTGCCTACACTTGGAGAGTGTGAACAGCCGTAGGGTTCTCTGCCCACGCTAGGAGAGTGTAAAATGATGACAGTTCTCTGCCAGCACTGTGGTTTGTGTAAAAGGACGACGGTTCTCTGCTAGTACTGTGGTTTGTGTAAAAGGACGACGGTTCTCTGCCGCACCGGGAGGTGGTGAAAAGAGTGTGTTGTAAAGGCTTCTCCGCATTGCTGTGGGTGCTAAAGGAGAGTCACTATTGGTTTTAGTGCAATACTCAGAGGGTGCCTCTGAGGAGTGGATGTAGGTCTGGTTATAGACCGAACCACTATAAATCTGGTGTCATTTACTTTATTGTTTTTACGTTTCCGCACTTTAAATTTCAGTTTAAACAACTCTGCGGTTGAAAAACATTTTTCTACAAACTTTAAAAGAAAATTTTATTTCGTTTCAACTTTATCATTAAGAGGGTTTAAAATTTTTAAAACTACCAATTCACCCCCCTCTTGGTCGCCATGGGACATTTACTTAGGCTTAACAACCTAATTATTGGACTCAACAAGGAAACCAGGTCATATCAAGACTGATTGCCCAAAACTCAAAACCACTCCTAGTAAGGAGAAGATAGAGGAGAAACCAATTGTAAATAAGGGCAAGAAGAAGTTTCAAAGAGCTTTTTGGGCGGACTCAGCTTCAGATTCATCAGAGGCTGAAAAGGAAGAAGAAGTCACCAATCTTTGCTTGATGACAGATAGCATAGATCAAACAGATCAAGAAGAGGTATGTGACTTAAGTTATGATGAATTATTTGAAGTTTTTGAACACATGCATGATGCATATAGGAAAATAAAAAAGATGCATGCTAGTGTAAGTCTAGAATTGGAAGAACTTAAGAAAGAACATGAAATCCTTAGGAAAGATCATGCTTTAATAGATGACAACCACATGAAATTACTTGATGAATATGATGATCTGAATAAAAATCATGAGATTTTAAAATCATCCTATGTTGATCTTGAAAAATAATTTAAAATATTTAAGGATGAATATGAGTGCAAAATATAACGAATCAATTATACAAATCGAATCTTGGGAGATATGAATTCATTTTATAAGTTGAAAATAAGAGCTCTTGAGGATAATAGGATACACCCCCAAACTTGAAGATTTTACAATTCCTAAATTTTATCCTAAATATATGAAATCCCTTAGAAGACAAATAAATAGTAGAAGACTTAGGAATACTTTTCCTAATGTCAAATGTAATAATTATGGATTATTTGGACATATAGCTCACACCTGTACTTTGAAGATGAAATCTGATTTCGTGTGGAGACCTAAGATGCATCAACCTAGATATATCATACATGCATCTGATTATAAATTGCTAAAAGGTGAACCCAAACTTGTTTGGATTCCGAGGTCTAACATTTGATATTTTTGTATGGTTGCTCTCACACAAGACCTCGTGGGAGCATATGGTACCTGGATAGCAGATGTTTAAAGCATATGACTAGAGATACTGCTCAATTCATAATACTGGAAGCCAGGAGTTAAGGCAAGGTTACACTTGGACATAATACCACAAAGAAAGTGGTTGGATCAGGTATGATTGGAAATTTGAAAAACCTTTTTATAGACAATGTGTTATTGGTTGAAGGCTTAAAGCATAATTTATTAAGTATAAGTCAGCTATGTGATAAGGGCTATAGTGTAAAATTTTTACCTAGTAGCTGCATATTAAGCCTAAATGGGAAAGATGTTTTAAATAGAAAAAGGGTAAACAATGTTTATATGCAAGATTTAAATTGTATTCAATCTCCTACTTCTTTTTGTTTGAAAACTGTTTCTGATGAATCATGGCTTTGGCATAGGAGACTTTATCATTCTAGTATGAAAAACCTTAGGAGAATTACCCAAAAGAATTTAGTGAGAGGTATAATAAAACTAGACTTTACTAAGGATCACCTTTGTGATGCATATCGATTAGGAAAATATGTGAAGTCCTCTTTTAAGTATAATAAGGATCTTAGGACTAGTAAACCATTGGAAATTTTACACATGGAACTTTTTTGACTAGTAGGAACTGTAAGTCTAGGAGGGAAGGTATACGGATTTGTTATAGTGGATGATTATTCAAGATTCACTTGGGTTGGATTTCTATTTCATAAGAGTGAATCATTTGAGGAATTTAGAAATTTTTTGACTTAGATTCAAAGGAAATTAGGGTGTGAAATAATTTCTATACAAAGTGATCATGGAGGAGAATTTGAAAATGAAAGATTTGAAAATTTTTGTAAAGAGAAAGGAATTGATCACAATTTTTTTGCACCTAGAACCCCTCAACAAAATCGGGTAGTCGAAAGGAAAAATAGAACATTAATAGAAGCCGCCCGAGCAATGTTGGCAGAATACTCACTTCCTAGATATTTTTAGGCTGAGGCGGTTAGCACTGCATGTTATGTTCTGAATAGGGTGAATGTGAGATCGAATTTAAATAAAACACCCTATGAGTTGCTAAAAGATAAAACACCTAATTTGTCTCATTTGTATGTTTTTGGTTGCAATGTGTTCATTCATAATAATGGAAAATCTGCCTTAGGAAAATTTGATCCGAAATCAGATGAATGAATTTTTGTTTGATATTCAAGTGTTGAAAAATCTTATAGGGTATTCAACAAAAGAACTTTGGTCATTGAAGAAACCACACATGTTGTATTTGATGAATCTGGAAATTTAGAAGAGCCAAATGTTGTTGAAGATGATATTGAGGATAACTCCCAAAAAATTGATAGAATAAATTTGGAAGAAAATGTGGAATAGAATTTGGAAATAGAAAACCCTTTGCCTAGAGATTTGAGATTTTCTAAAAACCACCCAAGGGAATTGATTATAGGTGAACCTAGTGAGGGTGTTAGAACTAGGCGTGGATTAAACAAGGAAGTCAATTATTCAGCCTTTATTTCAACTATAGAACCCAATAATGTTCATCAAGCACTTTGTGATGAATTTTGGATATTGGCCATGCAAGAAGAGTTGAATCAATTTGTAAGAAATAAAGTTTGAGAATTAACTTCAAGGACAAAAGATCAATATGTTGTTGGAACTAAGTGGGTGTTCAAAAATAAAATGAAAGACTCAGGATGAGTCATTAGAAATAAGGCTAGATTAATTGCTAAGGGGTATAATCAAATTGAAGGAATTGATTTTGAGGAGACTTTTGCCCCTGTAGCTAGACTTGAAGCAATTAGGGTTTTACTAGTATTTGTCTGTTTTAAAAGATTAAAATTATTTCAAATGGATGTAAAAAGTGCCTTTTTAAATGGGGTAATTGAAGAAAATTTTTTTGTAGAACAATCTCCAGGTTTTGAAAATTCTAAATACCCAAATCATATTTTCAAGTTAAAAAAATGCATTATATGGATTGAAACAGGCACCTAGGACTTGGTATGAGAGGTTGAGCACCTTCCTACTTGAAAGATCTTTTGAAAAAGGAAGTGTGGATACAACTCTCTTTTTAAAGAAATTTAGAATGGATATACTCATTGTTCAAATTTATGTGGAAGATATCATTTTTGGATCTTCAAATAAAAATCTTTGTGATGATTTTTCTAAAATAATAAGTAGTGAATTTGAGATGAGTCTAATGGGAGATTTAAATTACTTTCTAGGTTTTAGCATTAAGCAACTTGAGAAAGGTACATTTCTTAGTCAAACTAAATATGTTAAGGACATCCTCAAAAAATTTGAAAAGGACAATGCTAAACCTGTTAGTAAGCCAATGAGTTCCTCAGTTCAGTTGGATAAGGATCTTAAGGGAAAATATGTTGATCAAAAGAAATTTAGATGGATTATTGGATCTTTACTTTACTTGATAGCTAGCCGACCAGATATTATGTTCAATGTTTGCTTATGTGCTAGATTTCAATCAGATCCAAAAGAATCACATTTGATAGCAGTGAAAGGGATTTTAAGATATTTACTAGGAACTCAGAACTTAAGAATTTGGTATCCTAAGATTAGTTCTTCATTTGAAATTATTGGTTATTCAGATTCTGACTTTGCAGGCTGTAGGGTGGATAGGAAAAGCACTTCTGGAACATGTCAATTCATTGGAAATTCATTAGTTTCATGGTCTAGTAGAAAACAAAATTCAGTGGCCCTATCTACTGCAGAAGTAGAATACATTGCATTAGGAAGTTGTGTGGCACAAGTACTTTGGTTAAAAAGACAGTTGATTGATTTAGGATTAACTATAGGCACTATTCTAATTTATTGTGATAATACTAGTGCTATTTGCATTTCCAAAAATCCTATTCAACATTCAAGAACCAAACATATTGATATAAGGCATCATTTCATAAGGGATCTTGTATCCAAGGGAAAAATTAAAATTACCCATGTTTAAACTGAAAATCAACTTACAGACAATTTTACAAAACCTTTAGCCTTTGATACTTTCAGTGCATTAAGAACAAGGCTTGGTGTAATTGATTTAAATGCTTAAATAAAAATGTTTTTGCAACATTGATGTTTGGTTTTCTTAGTTTATGTTTTTATGATTTTGTTTTTGTAATTTTTGTTTGTAATTGAGTGATTTTTATTTAGAGTCTGTACATTTGTCATTGTTTATTGTGTTTTGTGTTTATTTTGGTTATCATTGATAAAAATTAAAAAATTTTGTGTTAATTGTCCGGGACGAAAATTTTTTTCATACGGGATGATGTGTGTAAAATGTCAACCTACGTGATTTCAAATCATCTTAAGAGCAGTTTTTAATGTAGTTCGTCTGTACAATCCTCGCGATCGTCCGGGACGAAATATTTTTTCTCAAACATCGGGATGATTGATTGCTGCAGTTGAATAAATAAGACAGTTTTTATTATAAACTTTGTCTGTACGAACCATTGGTTCGTCAAGACGAACAGATGTCGGTTCATAGCGGGGGATGATTTTCAATTGTTATTAAAATGAATTAAATTTTGATCGTCTGTATGAACACGTGTTCGTCTGTACGATCGTCTTGGTCAAAAGTCTGTATGAAAGGACGCTTCAAAAATTGTGTGTTTATGAAAAGTCATTATTTTTTAAACTCATTAATTCATCCATATGAAATATCTTCATACAGGACGAATTTAATTCGTACGGAATGAACAAAAATTTTGTCTGGTACGAACAGTCGTTCTTCTTTAAAATTAATGGCAATTTTTACTGAACAGTCACACTTACACATCTCTTTCAAAGCTTTGATCTTTTCAATTCCTTCAATGGTAAGTTCTAGCAAGCGCCAAAAGACTTTGGCTAAGGGTCCTCCTAGGAATACATCCTAAAACTTCCTGTCTAGAGCCAATGAAGAATCTTTTCCTTGGTTTGCCTCTGCAAAAATCACCCCATCTAGAGTTCTCATACAGGATCAACAAACATTTAAGGTAATGCACTTGTTTGCCTCTACCCAATTTAGTTTAATCCTCACTCTAATCCATTTCAACAATAAAGAAACCTTTCATTACTTCTTGGCAAACATGTCATTCAACTCTAACCATTCTATCATCAGTTCTTTTATTTTCAAAAAGAAAGTTGAAATCACCAAGGATGACTTTGGTATTTTTCTAAACTTAAGGACTGAAGGCTTTAGTGCACACACTTTAACCAACTCAAGTTTTGATTGGACAAAAGTTAATCGTGTGATTAGAGATAGGAGAATTAAGGATCATTTGCCTAAAGTTTCAACCTTAGTGCGTGATGCCCGAATCATCCAGCAAGTGTTAAGAACTTCTATTATTCCTAAAGCTGGTGATATAATCAACATCACTCCTCTTCTTTCTACTGTTACCTACTTGATTTTGACTAGACAACCTATAGATGAGGCCCAACTCCTAATTGACTACATTTATGGTCTCTCTGAAATTGGTCATGTTGATCATAAAAGGAAGAAGAACATAGCTTTACGACATCTGATTGCTTATATTTTGGAGAAGAAGTATGATTTAATTCATTCTAAACAAGATTTTGAAAAACCACTCTACTACAACGATGCATCCTTTAGAGCTATCTTCAATAAGGACGAGCCCAGCATAACTCATGTAGTTCTAAGTGAAATAAAAGAAGAAGTAGGATGTTCACATGCTGCTGGACCAAATTATGCGGATTTGGTTCAAAGATTTGAAAATTTAGAGGCTTATTTTGATCAAAGATTTGATCAAATTAAAACTCATATGCAGCAGCAAGATTTTCAACACAATCAGGATATGGGATATATGCGTGAACAAATAAATGCCATTAATACCAACATGTTCACGATAAGTAGTTACTTCAAATTTTTTGGTGCAGCACAACCTTTTACTCTTGATCAGGGTCCATCTGAGTGATTTGTTCAGTGTTTGTTCAGTGTTTGCTCTATGTTTTTTCTGTACTTCAGTATTGTTCTTGTGTTAGTGATTTCCTTTTGTGTGTTATTTTTTCATGTTTTAGTTATGATAATATTGATATCAAAGAGTTTAAATTGTAATAGTTTTATCTGATATCAATATAAGTTTCAACATTTTTGTTGTTAAATATTTTGGAAATGTGTGTTAGACTTTATGACATTCATTTTATTTTAATCTTAATTGTGCTTTATTTAACTTGTAAATTTAAATTAATTTCATTAAAAAATATGATTTTTCTAAATTTAAGACATGCTTATAACTTGATATACTTAGAATTTTGAATTCCATGTCTCTTATTTAGACTACATTATCTTGGTATTATTATTGTAATTTAGATGTTTTCTTATTTTGTATTTCTCTTTTCAATTAGTATTTATGCACTTAGAAAAATTTGAAATTTTAGATTATTTATTTTGAAAATAATTCAAATACTCTTGAAAATTATACAAATGTACAAAAATTAAAAAGAAATGTGAAAAAAAAATTACAATGATAAAAAGAGGCATAAAATAAGCCCAAAGTAAAAAGATGCACAAAAATGTGCTGGTATAAAAAAATTGAAAAAGATGCGCAAATCGCCACATGTGGTAATTACTTCTTTCCAAACTCTTTTAATCTCTTAATTTAAATTGATCTAACGTTCATTTATAATTTAAATTAAAATTTGAAATATAAATTTTTTATTCATCCTTAGTGCAATAATTTTCTTTATCTTCATGTCTAAATTAGCACATGGCTTTGACAAATTCTTATTAATCTCTAAGTTATATCACTTCTTAAATTATATGAAATTTTATGATATTTCTAATGTTTTTTATTTTATTTACATATCTTATCTCAATCACTTTCAAGCTTAAAATATAAAATGAATTTCATAATTATGCTTAAATTTCTAACTTTTTTTTCTTCTTCACTTTTTGATGTTGTCAAAAAAGGGGAGAAATTATTTGTTGTGTCTTGTGTATTTTTATTTTTTTTATTATTTGTTTTATCATATGTTTTTGTATGTGTGTTTGATTGTTTTTGTTTTTGTTTTGTGTTGCATAAAAAATTTTGAATTTTTTTTTTTTCAAATGTTTCCTTATTTTCATGAGTTCATCATTTCAAGGGGAGTTTAGGAGATTCTTATAATTTCAAGTAATACAAACAATAAATGTTTTGCCATCATCAAAAAGGGAGAGATTGTTAAGAAAGTTGCTATTTGCATATTTTACATTCTTGCAACTTGTATAGTTTTGATAATTCCAAATATTATTGTTTTATATATTGTTATCTCCTAACATTTTTTGGAAGATTTGGTTTTGCTCTAGTGTGTACTAATATTTCAGGAAAATCAACTCCAAGATATAAAGACTTGTTATCAAATTCAACAAATATTCATAAGTTTAAAAATGAGAGGGAGTGATTGTAATTTAGTAAAAAATCACATAATACACACTTGGGGAACAATTTTTGTAAACTGATCGTACAGGACGAACATAGTTCGTACGGGACGAACATAGTTCGTACGGGACGAACATAGTTCGTACGGGACGATCATGTCAATTACCCCTAAGAAGAGCAATGGAAGGTTCTAAATTACAATCACTCCCTCTCATTTTAAAACCAAATTATGGCGGGGAGAAAATATTTCTAAATACTAATCGTCCAGGACGAATTTAATATTCATCCCGAGATGAACTTCTCGGGATTCTCACTTGCACTGTTCGTCTAGATGAAAAATAAGGTTCGTACCTGGATGAAACTCTCTATATGAGATCATACAAGACGAAATAAATTTTCGTCCCTGGACAAAATAAATTTTTGTCCCTGGACGAAACTCTCTGTATGAGATCGTACAGGACGAAATAAATTTTCGTCCCTGGATGAAACTCTCTATATGAGATCGTACAGGACGAAATAAATTTTCGTCCTTGGATGAAACTCCCTATTCAAAATCATCCCAGGACGAAACCCGTTCATCCCAGGATGAACTGAACCGACTTACATCAGTTGGTTACGTCCTGAAGAATTTTGGGAAACTGACCTATGAAATAACCGTTTCGTACCGGACAAACTTTGTTCGTACGGGACGATTAGAGTGTATGAACATAATTCGTAATAATATACATAAGGTTTGTTTTCCGATAATTTAAGTAAAATCGTCCAGGATGATCCACGATTGTACGGGACGATCCACAGCGTACAAAATTGAAAACTTGCAGTTTTTGGGCAATTTTTCTTGTCTTTTATATAAATAATTCAAATTTTACTGACACCCAATCTTTTTGCTCATTGAACTTCGTGCCTATTGGAAGAAGCGTAAATGAGAGAATGAGAGAGAGCATTTAAAGAAGGATTTCTACCACTGGAGCGTAAAGGCTTTGCTTGGTGATTCAAAGGTAAGATTTCCAACTTGTGATTTAAGATTACATCACTTTTTTTCTTTCTTCCTTCTAGATTTCTAGTGAGAAGATATGTCAAGGAGATCCAGTTCCCTACCGACACTAGGAGAGTTTGAACAGCCGAAGGGTTCTCTACCCACATTAGGAGAGTGAAAGGATGAAGGGTTCTCTTCCCACACTAGGAGAGTGTGAAAGGATGAAGGGATCTCTGCCCACACTAGGAGAGTGTGAAAGGACGGACGGTTCTCTACGAACACTGGGGATTGTGTAAAAAGATGACGGTTCTCTGTCTCATCGGGTAGTGGTGAAAAGAGTGTTTGTAAGGCTTCTCCGCCTTCCTGTGGGTGCAAAAGTAGAGACACTATTGGTATTAGTGCAATACTCAGAGGGTGCCTCTGGGGAGTGGATGTAGGTCTGGTTTAGACCGAACCACTATAAATCTTGTGTCGTTTACTTTACTGCTTTTTATTTTTCGCATTTTTCTTTTGTTTTAAAAAATTTGTGGTTGAAAACTTTTCTATAAAAATTTCATTAAAAGTTTAATTTCGGTTCAACTAAAATTTAAAAGAGGGTTTAGTTTTAAAAATACCAATTCACCCCCCCCCCCCCCCCCCTCTTGGTAGCCTTGGGACATTAACTTAGGTCTAACACCCTATTCACTATAATCAACAAACACCACTTGGGTCATTGGATTCTTCCAACCCATTCATATAATTCTATTTATACATTAAGGGAACGTCTTTCCATAAGGAAGGGTATCATTTATAATAAAAGCTAAATATTTGTAGAATCATTTTAATTGGGCAAGGCCATATGGTTTTTCCCTATTATAGATTTTCCTGGTAAAAAATCTAATTTTCTTTATGCTTGATACACCACCCTCTCTTATTTAAGTGTGTGCTTGATATTCATACAAATCTAAGATATTAAGCTCTTTATCTCTATACTACTACAAATATTCCAGCACGCCATAAGTCTAAATGAGCTACTTGGTAAGAGCCATCCAATGAGCCCAGTAAGATCTGATTTAAAGGTTCTTAAAAGATTTAAATGTGGAAAAATTGGTTTATGCCTAATAGAATCAATATGGGTTATTTGATAGAGTGTTTAGATGATTTTGGGTTAATTTTCCAAATATCACATAAAAATTAGAAAATGACCCCACTATTCAGATGAAATGGGGAGTGGAACCTTAAGCTAAATTTTGAGAGAACTTTAGAGCCTATATTAAATATTTGATGCT
This sequence comes from Dendrobium huoshanense, assembly GCA_016618105.1. Lineage (NCBI taxonomy): Eukaryota > Viridiplantae > Streptophyta > Magnoliopsida > Asparagales > Orchidaceae > Dendrobium > Dendrobium huoshanense. The sequence continues at coordinate 52,918,955 of CM028353.1, read as the reverse complement.
AACAAGCATTAAGAATGACATATAACTTTTAATCACCATGGCCTATCCATCTTGGCTCTTCTATTAGTGCCAAATGATTACTATTCAAATTTAGTATCCTTACCATGATCACCTAGCTTCAATCTCCCAATCACGTTGACCTGGCTTTCATTAGTTGACTATGATACCTTGGCCATCAACATGCAAAAATTATGGCTTTATTGACTAAAGTCTATCAACAATCATCATCCAACTATCACCTCCTTACCTTCATCACTACTATGGACCATGTTATCTTACCATCATCACTTGATTACATCCTCCCAAACACCATCACCTAACTATTGCCTTCCCACCACAATCTCCTAGCTATGGTCTCTCGACCACTTCTTCCTTATGATAATAGTTTTTACCATTTTAACTTGATCACAATATGTTGACTACCATTGACCCCCTATGTTGATGCTTGCTAGATTTATCACCTATCATCAATAGTTGAATTTATGAATGACATTACCTATAAATAAGATTCATCAATTCAATCATCTCCATAACATATAATATCAATGCATGCGGTTGACACATGGCATATAAGGTTGATTTATGGTGTTAACACAAACACTAAAGCCCATTACGTTTATTTCCTTCCATATCTAATAACATTAATGTAAGACATTCCTTGAAAGCCAAATTCATTCCATCAGCACAAACTTTGACTCCTTACATCAAAATTAATTTTCATAATGAATTTATTATCCTTTTATCTCTTCTCTTAGAAAAATAATGATTGGTTTAACTAGATCACTTTAATTTGACTCCAATGCCTAAATTCTTGACATAGCACACTATATTAGTGAATTCCCCAATTTATTTTTAATTTTTTTGTGTATGAATCCAATGCCTCTTACCTTTTTCTATGTTTGAGCTAAATATTAAAATCATTCTTTCTATCATAAAAAGTATGCTAACAAGCAAAAGTTCTATGTTATTTGTGGGAATTTATTCTAAAATGAGGCAAAGCTTTTTTATTTTTTATTTTTTATTTAAGGAAACCCACATAGGAACTTATGCATTCATTAAAAAAAGGAGGCAAACATCCTCAAGTTATCCACAAGCTCACTAAAAATTTAAAATTTAAAGCAAAACCTAAAAGCTAAAGGAATATAACTTTTACAATAAAAAAGAATTCAAAAGAAAAAGCAATCAAAGAACAAATTAGGTAGCATATCAGCTATAAACATCGACACACACAATAACCATTGTCAAAGTAAAAGATAATGAATGAGCACATGCAAGAAATCAAAGAAACAAAACCATCCTAAAAAAGTCACTGAAGTTCATCATAAAATAACCAAAATTCACCATAGAAGCATCCAATAGGAAGCCAACCAATATCTGAATAAAAACTTCTAACAAACACCAAAGAACCAAATGAAGTTCTCAGAAGGATCAACAACCAAATAAATCTTAGAACAGTTGAGAGCACAACCAGTAGGCCAAGCCAAAAGGACACAAGTAAGGAAGAAAAGAAAACCCAAGTTTTATTTTTTTTATTTCCTCGGCTTGTGTTTACCTATACTTTTTTAAAAGACCATTCTCAGCTATCTAAATAAATTTTAAATCATCTGTCTCTGTATAATACATTAGTGGCAAATCCGAGGATGATTCGATAAAACTAGAGGAAACAAAATAAATAAATAAATAAATAAAAAAATAAAAAAAATAAAACATTTCTACTCCTTGGAAAATATCCTCCCTGTTGCTATAAGATAAAACTAGAGGAAACAAAATAAATAAATAAATAAATAAATAAAAACTAGAGGTAAAGCTATAATCGCTTTTACCAAGGAGTAGAAATGTTAATATTTGACATGACCCAAAAACCCGACTCGAACCTGACACAAAAATTTTGGGTTTGGGTCAACCCGAACCTAAATCGGGTCGGGTTCGGGTTAGAGTTTTTGACCAATTTAAAAAATTAGGCAAGGTTAGGGTTGACCCGAAAACCCAAAAATGACCCGGATTGACCCGCCTGCCACCCACGTGTCCGTGCTGCCCTGCCCCCTGCTACGCTGCCCGGATGACCTGCTACCCGCTTGCATCCCTCATCACTGCCCTGCTGACCTGCTGCTCGCTCGCATGACCATGTCACAATCGCCTGATCACATCGCATCCCTTGTTTCATCGCATCAGGCCATCAGCTGCCCCACTATCGCATCCCGCATGATCGCTGTTGTCGTCACCACTAAAATTCTTCCACAAGCTAAAACCCTCTTTATGGTTGGGACTTTCGATTGAGATAACATTTCAAATTAAGAAATCCTTCTTTGAAGATTTTCATTAGTAGTGTTGGCAACAACTCATGATGCTAACATATGCAAGTGATGTACATAAGTTTTAGCATAGTGTGGCATCCTAGTTGGCCCTTTAGAATCCATCCCGTGTATAGAGATGGTAGTAGCCTTCGCAATAGTTACAGAGAATTGAATCCCACAAAATTGAATGATGGCTCTAGAGTTTTCAGTGCTAATGACAATATTCGTTAGCTTAATGCTTGCACTATATCCCAGTTGGATGGTGAAATAAGTTTTCTATAGATCCATCTGCAAAAATAAAAGGTGAGGTTTAGTAATCAACATCTTATACATATCCTCTTATTAAAGACTAAATATAATAGAAAAACATAAGCATATAAATAAAAATAAGTTTAAATCCTACTAAATGAATTATTTAAAGAACTTGGTGAATGATTATTTTAGAGTACTTTAAATTTTAATTAGTTAAATAATCAATTTAAGAAATTTCAAATTTTATCCCATGTTAATTAGTTACTATTATTGCAGCTCCGATGACAATCCAAAGATGGAAAGAGAAAATATTTCCTAATAGAGTCTCCAAAAATCTATTAGCTCTTAAAATTTGCATCCAAGCCACCTTTGCTTTCGTAAGAGTTTTAACAAATTAGTTTACATGGTAAATTTTTTGAAGGCAAATAGGATTTGGAATATGGGACTACCTAGAAATTTTTTTATCATTTTATGAGGACTTTATGATTTGAGTTCTAGTTTCCTATAGGCATTAGGCCAAATAGTTAATAAGGGAAAACTTTTGATTAAGGCTAGTCATTAAATAGATATTGGGTATTAAGTGTATAGTAGTGACATTGGTTACTTTGAAATTTTAACATTTAAATTAAAAATTTCACCATCTTGCACTAAAAGAATATGGCGGGGGGGGGGGGGGGGGGGGGGGGGGGGGGGGAATGATGATAATCTTGATCAGGATCCCATGGTTCTATCTTCCTGGGTCATCACGGTCCCTAGTTTATTTAGTCAAAAGAGGTAGTCAACCCAGCCTTTTAGAAGGATCCTTGTCGGCACCATGGGTTGCTTCATCTAAGGAACCTTATTGACCTATAATGAATATTTATTTACGGGGACAAAATGTTACCCACCTTAGTATATAAAGGGCTTTGTATCTGTTTGATTGAAAAATATGTTTTTGAAAAAGTATTAATTTTCTTTGGGAATAATTTAAATTTTAATTCTAAAATCAAACATCAATTAATGATAATATATCACCTCGAAAGGTGAAAATAAAATCCCTTAATGAGTTTAGATTTTAGATTATAAATTTGATCCTAAATATCATAGCCAAATTTGGGAGAAAACTACATATGACCCCAAACGATCAAAATGGCGTTCAATCAAATATTTAGCTATGATAATTTGGATATATCATCATTAATTTTGTACTCGAATTCACAACAATGACTGACATGTATTACCAGAGGAAGAAAATATCATTCATTGTCTATTATTCGAATACAACAGTAATGATCGCCTTTTTTGTGTGAATTCCCAAAGATAATTAATTGAAGGTTTTGAAAACTTGATTTTGAAAATCAGGTCTAGGTTTCTAAATCTCCTACGAGCACAAGCCCTCATAGTTAATTACATCGTAGGAAATCAAAATTTCCTACGAATACTCTCGATTAAAGTAGTGGTATAAAATTTTATTTAAGAGTTTGAAGTTTGATGTCAAAGGAAGTAAAGATTTGAAATTTCAAGTGGGATTGGTTCAAGATTGAGCATTTATTTTTGGAGTCAAAAGAGAAAAGGTAGGGAGTGTTTTAAGATTCTAAAATGATTCAAAAAATACTCCAACCTATCCTATGTGTTGGGCTTGAATTTGATTAAAAGAGATGTTTAGTTCAATGGTCGATTTTATTAGAAATTTGTGATTCAATTCCCGGAGGTTGAGGTCTTATAGCCCTAGCTTGCCTCGGAACCTAAGTCTAAATTGGGCACTTAAAAGTGACATGAACCTAGCTATTGCAGTACAAATCGGGACATACCCTGGCCTGGATTGGGGAGCCAGCTAAACTACCTAAGCACTTTTTAAAAAATATGTATTCGGTCTTTTATGAAAGAATGGTTAAGGATATTGATTAGATTAAGTTTAAGGAGAGCGGGACCAACATCTAGAGCGGATCCTAATTGGCCACGTTTTACTTATATTGGGTATTTGATGTATAAATAAATGTAATTAAGTATTAGACTTTTTTAAATTTGTTACTAATGCGATGCATGCTAATCAACTTGATTAATTGCATGAATCAGTATGTAGCAGTTTAAAAATTTTGGCTTAGAAAATAGGTTTTTCCCTAGAGATTGCACAACATCCCCTTGACAGATCGGCAACCTCATAGGCTAGGTGGTCTGCCAGAACCCGCAGGCGAGGAGGTGCCTAACAAGGTAGAGAAAGTATAATATGATTCATGAAAAACCCTCGGTGAGTCCGAGCTTACTTCTTAAGACCATTTAGAGTTTCTATCTTATCTTAAAAAATTTATTTAATTAAAGTAGAAATATTTTGACAAGCCCTTAAGAGTCTACAATCGTACTCCAGGTCAAATCAAATACGACATGCAAGTAAAAAGACTAGAAAAATAGGTATTTTTACTACACAATCAAATAAAAAAAATCAACTAAATTTATTATTCAAATTAAAAGTCCATAGGCAAGTGCCTTTTAATATTATATCCTATAATTTGAAGAAAAAAAAAGTGGTCGGGTGACACTGATAATAACCCAGATTTATAATCCTAAGATTCAAGTGAATTTGAAATTTGGGATTATTCTCGTTATCCACTTCTTTGTCTTCTCACGAACATCTTGATTCGTCGTTTCTGGATATCCAAATGAGAAGAAACTCCCCCCTTGAAAGGGGTGTTATATTTTCTCTTTAGATATTTGAAAAGTATCCTAACTTGACTTTCAAATGGAAGAAGGCTCTTCTCTTTAGGGATGTCCTCTCCTCCTTGAAATTCAAGTTGGATATTATGATCCCAAACTCAAATCACCTCAAAAATTTACAATCATATTATAATTAAATTATATTAATCAAAATTGGAAAATCTTGACTTGATCCTGTAAGGTTATCCTAATAATCAGCAGTTGCATATACAATCAGAAGAAGTTATTATTTGAAAATTTGAATGCATAATTTTAGCCACACTTGGCCAAGCTCTTTTTAGTTTAAAGGGGGTCTTTTAACATCTTCTAAAGCACCTATGTAAAGCATGATAATGTATTTTTTATTTAATACCCCCTTTAATTTCAATGCCCTGTATAAGCATGGCCACCTGTATAAGATTGAGTCAGTATAAATCGTTCCTAACCTAGGGGTAAATCTAGCACACAAGCAATCACAGTACAAAGTGCAGTAAGTGAGTAAGTAAATAAACACATCAACTCTAAACTAGCAAATAGCATGCAATAAAAGCCACGAAAAATACGGCACACAGCGGAAAAGTAAACACCGACCTAGCCTAAAACTAGAGTTGGTATTCCTACTAAACCATCTAAAGTGTGTGTGAGGTGGGCTGTGTGGTTATGATATATCGTAAATAGGATTATTAGTTAAAGTTATTTGATGTTTTGATTGGTTGAAAGGATTAAGGAAAATTTTAGTTAAAGTTTAAATATTAATGATTTGAATTTGATTTTAAAATTTATTTAATTATTTCTTGAATACCACCATTATTTCTCACCAAGGCTATGAAGTTTATTTCACCTTCCTTGGGACAAACATAATAGCCTCGTAGGCCTAAGTTACCCAGTGGTACCCATTTTGATTAAGTGGCTTAAGTTGATTAGTGTTTGAAAGCTTATGATTTTTTATTAAAATTAATTGATTTTCTAGTTTTTAAAATTTGATTAATTTAAGTTTCCAATTAATCGGATTGTGGCATTATGCTACAAGACTCGAGGAATAAAGCCTCCTAAGGACACGTAGCCTCGCAGCCCCGAGTAGTCCAGCCGATAAACTAAAGTAATGTGGTTGAATTAGGGATTTTAAATGGTTAAGTAATTAATGATTAATCTATTTTAAGGTTTAACACCCCTTAGAATCCATTCATGGCGTTGTGCCACCAGGTTCGAGGAACCAGCCTCCTTAGAACACTTAGCCCCACAGCCCGGAGTAGTCCAACCAATAAACTTCATCTTTAGGATGGTTGTTGTGTCTTAAAAGGTTAGTTGAGTGTTTTAAGCATTAACTTAATATTTTTTGGAGTTTGAAATCAAATATTGAATTTTGGAATAATTTGGTTTATTTTAATCATTTAATTAAAGGGGCAAAAATTGACTTTTTAATTAAGAGTGTTTTCTAGAAGATTAATATTTTATTAAAATACTAGACCATAATAAAATCAATTAGACAGTAAGTTGAAACTGAATTTTTCTGCATTTAGTTGTGAAGGTTTGAAGTTATAAGTTAATTTTGACTTAAGTTTGATCGATTTGTTGACTTTTCAGAATTAATGATTTTCTAGTATTTCAATATTTTTAATAAATAGTAGACATTATTACAAGTTGAATGTAATTGAGTTTGACTTATTTGGATTTTTTTAATTAGTTATGAATTTTCAAAGTTTGAGTACTTATTAGAATTTTTAAAATTGTTTAATTAGAGGGGTTTTATTGATTTTGCTCAAAATGAATTCCAAACTCATTGAAATCAACTACAAAGGTCAGGAATGACCTAAGGAGAGATTCCCAAGTGTTTTAGAATTTTTTGGAATTTTTAATTATTATTAACTAATTACTTTAATTAAATATTAAATTTTATTTAAAATTAAATTAAGCATCATTTGCTGTCAAATTAAATTGTTTTAATTTTCTTTGATTAAGGGTAAAATTCTGGTCAGTTAGGGGGGTTATTTGTATTTTTTGGGTCTAAATTTGATTTATTATAATTTTTGGAAGGTTTAGAGGCTTAATTATTAAATTAATTAATTAAATATTTTAATTAATCCTAAAATCAGAGAATACGTATCTAAGGGCTGAAAATGTCACTATGTTTGAAGTATTTAAATTTCATGTTCAAGTGAGGTGCATCATAATCACAATGAATTTTCTAAGTTTTCTAATCAAAGTTCTTAATTTTTGTCCTTAATGATGTCACTAAGTTAATTAGGTTCGAATCAAGATTTGGCTAACCCTTGGACTTAACATAAGTATGCACATACATATAAGCACAATCAATTCCTAAATCTAGGAGATACTAGGTGAGTGTGTGTACCTTTATATTCAAATACAATGATAATTTGAATATTTAATAATTTGATTAGAGAACAATTACCAATTATCCACTAACCATCCCCATTAATTTCATTCAATCATGTTTAATCTAAACTTAAGATTTCGAAAAGTTAAAGATTTATAATATATACCTTTTCAAAAAAATATACTTAAAAATAGATATATGTTTAAAGACATATCTATATATATATACATATACTATAAATTTAAAAATAAGATAATTAAAATATTGCTAAAAATATTTTTTTTTAGAAATTTAAGAGATCCACTGAACTTTGAAATTATTTAAAAAAAATACACTTTTTTTAACTTTCAAACTATTCAATATAATACTTAATTAAAAATCAATAAAATAATAAGGATATTTAAATAACTCAAATTAATCAAAAATTGTTAAGTTTTAAACTTTGAAAATATTTTAAAATATAATTCATAATTTTCTGGAAAATTTTGATATATTATCTGAATTTTTTGTGAATTGAATTGAATTTTTAATAAATTTTGGACTTTTAAAGTAATTAAAAGAATTTAAATGTAATTCAAAATTTACTAAACATTTAAATAATTTTTAAATTGTATTGAATTAAATTTTAAATTGTCCTCAAATTTCTCTGATAATTTTCATTTAATAACTTTGAAATTATTTAATTTTAAGTTTAATTAAATGTTGATTTAACATTTAAATATTTTAAAATTAATTAAAAGATATATAATGTATTTTTAATTATCTTTATTTTAAAACTAAGTATTTAAATAAAAATATTCCCTAATTATATCAAAATAATATTAAAATCTTAACTTCTTGAAATGATTTGAGTTAAATTTAATATTTAATAAATGTTAATTTATTATTAATCTAAAATAATTAAATATTTAGAATATAATTAATATTTTTAATTAATTATAATTTTAAATTAAAATTAAAAATAGTTTAATTTTCTGGAAACATTAATACAAAATAAATATATGTATTATTTATAATTAAAATTAATTTTATTAATTTTTTTGAACTAAAAATGAATTTTTAAATCATTTCTAGCATCTGGCGGCAAAAATGTCAGGTGGCAACCTCCCACTCGCTGAAACGGAAAATGCGGCGGCGCCAATGATTGGCGACAGCGGTCGGACACGCGTCGGCCGCACGCCGTCTCATGCGGTTTTACTAATCCACGTAGGCATGGATTCACGGCCGTCGGATCGCTTGGGTGACGAAATGAGCGACCCAGATTCAATCCCGCATTCCGATCTCGTTGAGAAAGATCGGACGATTAGATTTCGATCAATATTTTTGAATCGAAGGCTCAGATTGAGCCGGACAGGAGATGAAACCGCAAGATCGCCCGTGCGGGCAAAAAGAGCTGCGGAATGACAAGATCAAAGCTGTTGATTTCCTGATCAATGGCTCAAAAAAACGTACACCCGGCGTTGACAAATGAGACACCGTAAATTTCATTTCTGTGATCGCTCGTTCGATACAGATAATGAAACAATTTGAAGTTTTAAATACCAATTAAGATGATGAACAGAATCATTGGGGAATTAATGTGACGGCTTGATAATTACTTAGTGAAAAGTTATTTTACTCTAAGTGTGTAAAGTAGGGTTTACGATTTTCACCTTGATAATGGACGGTTAGGACCATTTATGGATTCTCTGAGCTTGTAGATTGTCCAAAATTAAGTTCCTAGTTGATTCCACATTCTAGAATGCAGCAGATCGAGCGGTAGAAGCATTTGAATTGGAAGTGCTTTGGTTAGGGTCGAGATGCTCGCTGGTAGTGAGGTTTGATCGGCTGGGTTGTGGTCTGAAAGTGTAGAAGAGCCTCTTGGGAACCTAAACGAAATATGTGTTCATCTATATAGCTTGAGTGTTGAGAGAGAGGTTCTAGGTTAGAATAATGCTTGAAATGGACCTTTTCCCTATTCAAACATCCCATGCTCGAATGGAGGGATAGGATTGAATTTGGGAGCTTCTATATGTCTTCTATATGTCCAATGGGTAGGTAGGAGCAGAGAATCAAAGGTACAAGAGGACATCCTATGTGTAAAAGGCTTTTTGTCCTCTTGAGCACATTAAAAAGATCAAGGCCATTTGATCCTGATCCAATGGCTAAGAATGACCCTAGGAAAATTTTAGAGACTATATTAATAGCTGGGGTTAAGTGGGATTTAAAGGGAATGCATTTAACTTAATGATTTAATCATTTAATGGTCTTTTGAAAACTTGTTGACTGGTTTGACCAGACAACTTGTCAAACCAGCTGATGTGGCATGCAAGGTGGCTACATGCATTGATTGGAGTAGCTTGGAATGATAACCAAGCTATGGGATTTGAATATGAGCCAAAAGAAGAAAGCTTGAGGTAGTTTGACCAAGATTGATGAGTTGACTTGGTCAAACTAACATGGAAATGGTTGAATCATAACTAGGGCACATATAGGCTATGGATTTTAATTGATTCAAAGGGTAAATGGCTTGATAGGAGTTTAATTGGGTGTATTGATTGATTTGACCAAAATATGTAAGTTTGACCAAGTCCAAAGTGTTAACTCGGTCAAGTCTACATCAAAGTGACATATCATAGGTTTAAAGGGGTTTAAAAAATATATCATTGAGTGGTCTTTGAGAGTTTGAATGTTTTTCTTGAATTATATTTGAGTGCATATAATGGATAGAGCTTATGTTGACTAGATTTTAACCATACATGGGTATGGTTGACCAAGTCAACTGATGATTGGGTCGGGGTGACCAGTCAATTCCAAATCAAAGAGGGATGTGATTAGAGGAATTTGAGTGGATTTGATGAGTTTTGAATGTGCTTAAAATTTGATTTAACACCGAAGGGGTTTAAAGGTTGATCAGGTCAACCTGGGTTGACTTTGTCAACCAGGTTGACCTACGCACTAGAATAAAGTTCAACAGGTTTGAAATGATATTTGAAAATTGCTGGAAGAAGTTTCAAGCAATTTGGAAGTCAATTGGTTTGAAATTGATATTTGAACCCCTAAGGGGTATTTTGGTCATTTTGACCCCTGGTCATCTGGGGGTCAAAGTGGGTCCACCAAAGTGTAGTTTAATATTCAATAGGTCATATTCAAATGTCTGGAAGTGATTGGAGGCTTTGTTGTAAGCTCCAAGGTCAAAATCCACTAGGTGGCAGGTCTAGTTGCATATGTGGTAAATATTTGAATGTTTTACAGCCTTTGTATTTCAATTTAATTTCTGAGGTTAGAGACCTCAAAATGGGCTCAAACTTGAAGGGTTGCCTCTAGAGACATGTCCTATCAATATGCAACTGATATACTCTGAATCAGAAGTCTTTTGATTAGATGTTAAAGTGTCTGAAAAAAAATTCTTGAAATGTCTTTTAGGGTGGAGCCTTTAGCCTTGGATTTTGGTTTAGATTTTTAAGAACTAGGTGGATCCTAAGGTTTGGATTGATCTAAGTTCTAGGTAGATCCTAAGGCCTGGAGTCTAGAAGGATCCTAGGACTTAGAATGGATCCTAAGGTCTGGAATCTAGAAAGATCCTAGGATCTAAAATCGATCCTAAGGTCGAGATTCTAGGAGGATCCTAGAGTTTGGATTGGTTTGGAGATAAAATTTTTTTAGGTTCAAGATTGATCCAAGTGATCTCATACAAAAATGAGGTCAACAAATAAACCCCCAATATGTATAATAGAATGAAGTTCTATTACTCATATTGGTGTTGACCAAATTTAATGGTCAAGTCTGGAATTTTGATCCTAAGGGAATGAAAAATTCATCCCTAGAGAATCAAGGTTTAAATTTATACTATGGTAGTGCCACAGAGGGCGTACTCTACCACTAGTGGGTCTGTTCCTAAGGGAAGGAAAGGTGTATCCCTAGAGAATCAGGGTTTGAATACTAGGGTAGTTCCACGGAGGGCATACTCTACCACTAGTGGGTCGAATCCTAAGGGATGGAAAAGTCTATCCCTAAAGGAAGAGAAAACCCAGGTGATCATATAGGTAGGAAGAATTCCTAAATACAGAGGATCAGATTTGTGTTTTGATTCTAAAGGAAGGGAAGCCTAACCTTAGAAGATTGAATTTGAAATTGGTTCTAAGGGAAGGGAAAACCTAACCCTAGAGGATTGAGCTTTAAATTTGGTACTAGGGTAGTGACACTAAGGGCGTGCTCTAGGACTTGTAGATCTAATCCCAAGGAAAGGGAGTACCTAAACCTTAAGGAAGAGAAGGTTGGAATGATCATATATGAAGGAAGAACTCCTAACTAAAGACAATCAAATTTGAGTTTGATACTAGGGTAGTGCCACGAGGGGCGTACTCTACCACTAATAGATCTAATCCTAAGGAAAGGAACCTCTGGGACTCACACCTAACCTTAAGGAGAGGAGGATGATCATGTGGGAAGGAAGCATTTCTTCTCACAGAGGATCGAATTTAAAATTTGAAACTAGGATGGTGCCATAGAGGGCGTGCTCCATCACTACTAGATATAATCCTAAGGAAAGGAAGCACTGGGACTCACACCTAACCTTAAGGAAAAGAAAGTGATTGAACTATAGTGGGGCCCAACAGGCTTAAATCCACTACTAGCTAGTCGAGATCCTTGGATATAAGAAGCACGTGGACTCATACCTACTCCTAAAGGATCGAATTTGAATTTGAAACTAGGATGGTGCCATTAGAGGGCGTGCTCCATCACTAGTAGATCTAATCATAAGAAAAGGAAGCTATGGAACTCACACCTAACCTTAAGGAAAAGAAAGTGACTGAACTATAGTGGGGCTTAATAGGCTTTAATCCACTACTAGTTAGTCAAAATCCTAGGAGATAGGAAGCACAAGGACTCACACATATTCCTAAAAGGATTGAGTTTGTATTGGGTGTTCAATGACTAACCTAGCTAGAAAGCGCAGGGACTCACATCTAACTAGGGGAACTAGCTAAGGAGATAGTCAACCTGAATCTCTAAGGATTTGGTAAGAACTATCTAACCCAAATTGATTCTAATTCTAAGGAGAGGAAGCTCTGGGGCTCACACCTAACCTTAAGGAAAAGAAAGTTAATAAACTGTAGTGGGGCCCATTAGGCATAAATCCACTCCTAGTTAGTTGAGATCCTAAGGGATACGAAGCACATGGACTTACACCTATTTCTAAAGGATCAAATTTCTATTTTGTTTTTTAATGACTAACCTAGCTAAAAAGCGCAGGGACTCACATCTAAATAGGGGAACTAGCCAAGGAGATAGTCAACCTGAATCTCTAAGGATTTGGAAAGAACTATCTAACCAAAATTAATTCTAATCCTAAGGAGAGGAAGCACTGGGACTCACACCTAACCTTAAGGAAAAGAAAGTGACTAAAATGTAGTGGGGCCCGATAGGCTTAAATCCACAACAAGTTAGCCGAGATCCTAGGAGATAGGAAGCATAGGGACTCATACCTATTCCTAAAGGATCGGATTTGAATTTGAAACTAGGATGGTGCCACAGAGGGCGTGCTCCATCACTAGTGGATCAAATCCTAAGGAAAGGAAGCTCTGGGACTCACACCTAACCTTAAGGAAAAGACAGTAGATGATCTTGTGGGTAGGAAGCACTGGGACTCACACCTAACCATAGAAGATTGAATTTAAATTTAAAATTAGGATGGTTCCACAGAGGGCGTGCTCCATCACTAGTAATTCTAATCCTAAGGAAAGGAAGCTCTGGGACTCACACCTAACCTTAAGGAAAAGAAGACTAGAAAGATCTCATGGGAAAGAAGCATTGCTTCCATGAAAGATCGGATCTAGATTTTGAATTTAGGATGGTGCCATAGGGGGCATACTCCATCACTAAAGGACAGTCTTGTGGAGAGGAAACTTGCTCTATACAAAGAATCAGGTCTGGATGATCATATGTGGAGGAAACTTACTCCATAGAGGATCGGGTTTGGAATGATCGTATACGGAGGAAACTTGCTCCATATAGAGAATCAGGGTCTGTAATGATCATATGTAGAGGAAACTTCCTCCACACAGAGGATCGAGTCTGGACGATCATATGTGGATGAAACTTGCTCCACATAGAGGATTGAGTTCGGAATTTTTGTATATGGAGGAAACTTGCTCCATATAGAGGATCAGGACTGTAATGATCATATGTGGAGGAAACTTGCTCCACACAGAGGATCTGGTCTGGAAAGATCAAATGTAGAAGAAAGTTTCTCTACATAGAGGATCAAGTTTGAACTTTGAAATTTGAGATTTGAATAATTTTTGAATTTGAATTGATTTGGTTTTGGATTTGAAGATGTTTAAATTTAAAATTTTATTTGATTTTAAATTTGAATATTTTTGAATTTGAATCTATTTGATAAATTTGATTTCAAGGATTTTGAATTTGAGTTTTTATTTGATTTTGAATTTTAAAAGTTGTATTTGATCTTAAATTCAAAGGATCTTTGAATTTGAATTTGGATAAGAAGGATCTTTGAATTTGATTTTGAATTTTGAATTTGAAGAATTTGGTTTGATTGAATTTTGGTTTGTTTTAATTTGAAGTGTTTGATTTTGATTTTATTTTTTTATTTTGATTTTTTTTTATTTGAAAAATTTTAAATTTGATTTTTTAAGTTTGGTTGTGAATTTAAGATGTTTTGAATTTGATTTTAAGTTTGACACTGATCTGACATGGTACTTCCTGAAGAGCCTCCCAACATTTAAAAAATATTAGGTGCCATTCCCCAGGGTTGATCAGTTAATGTTTGAAATTTTCTCAAAATTTGTCTCTATGACTAGAGGACAGTCTTGTATTGGTTTAAACTCTCCCACTGATCTCTCGGTAGGCTAAGATATGCACCCAAATAACTTAGACAAAGTCTCTTCCTTGGAAGGTTTTAAGTTGCTCTATCTTATCAAGAGCTTCGTCTAGTCAGGCTTCTTACGATTCTGAATTTTATTGAGCCTTAAAGACAAAGCTCTGTAAGGTCTCGAGCTCTTCAAATTGGAGTCGAGCACTATGCTCAGTCGTGGTTTGATTTTGAACAGTAATTTCTTGCATTACAAAATACTCCTCTAATGGGGTTGATCTTGGACCCAGTATAGAGTGTAATTTTATTGAAAATGCCTTGGAGGAAGAGATGCCTACACATAAGGGATCACACACTCCTCAAGGAAAAGATTTGAATTCTTTTCAGGAGTAGAAGATTTGATCTTTCTATTAAAAAACTTCCTCTAGTTATTTGGACCCTGTTGGAATGATAAGTGGGAACAAATTTAGAAGTACAATGAAAGGTTGAGTGACTCCAACCAACTTGAAGTGGTTTGAGAGTTTAGGTTTTGTTGACCAAGACCAAATTTTGTAGAAACTAAACTGGGATCACCCTTAAATAAATTTTGAATTAAAATTGATTTCAAAGGGGTTTAAGTTTGAGGTAGAAATTTGATCTTTTCAATTCTCATGCACGATATTCTTCTATCTTATAGATAATTCATGCAAGGTGAAGTTTCTAAATTCAGGATTTTCGAAGTCAAGTATTTAAAGTTTGATTGGGTTTTTTTTTTTTAGAGATTTAAGAATTTAAAAGACGGAAGCCATCTTACTCTTCTTCTCTTTTTCTGGTGACGCAGTTTGTGTATCTTTTGACTTTTGGTGCATTTCGTGCATTTCTTGATTTTTGACGTATTCGTGCATCTTTTGATTTTTTGGAGCATTCGCTCATCTCTTTATTTCAATTGAATTCGAGAAGAGGCTTCACTTTCTTTAAAGTCTCGAAACGATTGCTCTATTTATTTTGAATGTTGGGATTATATCTCAAGTTTTAGAGAAGACAATCTATTCTCTTATACAAGGAAGAATAATCCTCAAAGAACATCTAATCTTTTTGAAAAGGGTATTGGCTTAACTTTTAAAAATCATTGAATAGATTTTAGACATGTGAGAATCGCCTACTAAGATAGAAGATTCCTAGAAGATTGATAAAATTTTTATTTTTGAATTCAACTTAAGTTTTATATTGATTTTAGTTCAATAGTTAAATCACATCACTTAAGCGATGGGAGGGAGGGACATTCAAACATTTGATGGAGTCAACCATAACTCTCTCCAGCTTAAGACTTAAGATAGAGGTCAATTTTGATTAAAAGGTGAATCAATTATCTTGAAGATTCAAAATCAGTACACTTGAGAAATTGGTAAGTTTTCCTTAAAGGTTACAAGTCTAGGTGGCAAGACCCTAGTAGTATGGAATTGAATCCCTACAATCTCTTTGAAGGGAGAGATTATTATAGGGTCTTCACTATCCTTAGATAATGCAGCATCACTGTAATCAAAAGATTTATCACGACAGGATCCTGTTAACAATTAAGTTTTGATGGTATCACTATCTGACACAATCTTAGATTATTTCTCCTCTCAAATTACTACTGGCTAGTAGTTAAGAGAGTGGCACCCCGAGTGGTTTCTACTCCTCCTCTATAGATGATGTAGTGGGACACGTGTAGTAACGTGACTTAACATCCTCTGGTAAAGTGGACGGGTAATAACCCTTAGTTGGGGGACTATGGCCTATTGCTAGTGATCGCTCAATTGTGTCTTGCTTGAGTCTTGCTGTGTGGTAGTCAAGAAGGTGTATTGTAGATCATGCTCTCATTTTTGCAACCTCCCTCCTTTGTATAAGGAGAGTGTGCATAGGAGGAGCAACAAGTTCTTGATTGGCCTCATACTTGACTTGATTTGAGGCCGACTCAGCAGTCTTTCTGGCCTTGACAACCTTCTTTCTGACTCTTCGAAGGTAGTTTTTCCTCTGGTTCTTGCCAACGAAAGCAGTGCTAGAACATGACCCAATCTCAGATTGAGATGGTAGCTCTTCTGTTGTTTTTGACTTCTAGTTTAGATCCTCCTGAGTAGAAGGTACATTGGATACAGGGGGGACGGTGACCTCCATAGTGGAGATGGGGGAGTCAGCTCCTGACCCAAAATTAATCTCTATAAAGGGGGAATCCTCTTATATCACGACAGAAAGATCAAATATTTCTTCTCCATTGACTAATAACTTGAAGTTTTGAAATTGTATTCCAAATTAGAGCGAATTGTCAGAGGTGATTTCTTCTACTATCAAGTTTTTATCTAAGGTGAAAATGAGTTTCCCAGCCATTTGAGTACTTAATTTTCTATAATTAAGAAAATTATTTGAATTAGTCATTCAAAATGACATTTGAGTTTTTAATTTTATTGATTTTATTCAAAAATTTATAACTTAATCTTGTCCAGTTTACACTAAACACTGTGGTTAATAAAATTCAAGAGTTGAACTTGACTCTTTTGCTACACAAATTGACATTGGGGCAAAATGTCAAAGTTTAGATTTGCATTTGCAATCAAATTTAAAATTGAAACCAAATTTGAGTTTACTGTTGAGATTGAATTTAGGCTTAAAGTTGAATTTGAATTTCAGGCTAAAGTCAAGTGGTTTTTCTTCAAATTTTGTGACTCAACATACTGAGTTTCACTCAATCATGTAGGTTCATAAAATTGATATAGAAAATCCAAAATTCGGGCATGACTTTTTCATTTCACCAATCGACTTGGGATGAAATGTTAAAGCCCAGATTTTGACTTTAAAATTACAATTAGAGTTGAATTTGAGTTTGAAATTGAAATTGAACTTTAGGTTGGAATCAAATTTAAATTAAATTTTGGATTGAATTTAAACTTAACATTAAATTTTGCTTTGAAGTTGGAATTGAACAGATCTTCTTCAAACTTTGAAACTCAACACATTGATTTTTATTCGAATTTGCAGGTTTACAAAAGTAACCTGAAGATCCTGAGAAACTAGGCTCGACTCTTTCATCCCACCAAGTGATTTGGGGGTGAAATGTTAAAGCCCATAATTGACTGGAGAGTTTTGGATTCACATTGCATATGTTCAACTACAACATAATGTTATAGAAGACATATATGTCAATGATGATTGAAATTAGTTTGAAAGATTTTCCTTCACTTTTGAAACTCAAAATGTCGATTGATTTTTTTTTAACAAAATGGTTAACAAAAATTAAGGGAAAATCGGAAGGCCCGGACCTGACTCTCTCACTGCACTGACTAGCTTAGAGTGAAATGTCAAAATCCAGGTTTGATCAAGAGTTTGAATTTGTATTGCCTATGTTAAAATACAAAAGGGTATTATATGAAAAATATAGCAATGATGATTGAAGTTAAATGATTTTGAATAGAATTTGAAAGTTTGAAAATCTGGTAGCATCACCCCTTATTTTTGAAACTCAATATATTGAACTCGCATTCAACATAAAGGTTAACAAAATTTTAGAGAGGGGGAGATTCTTAAAAGTTGACCCGACTCTTTCACCCCGATGAACTATTCGAGAGTGAAATGTCAAAGCTTGACCTTACCAAAAAGATTCAAACTCTAAAATCAAATTTGAAAAAGAGATCTATATTCTATCATATGTATCAAATCATAAGAGTTAAAATTTCATACATAATGTTATAATATAGGGCTCAATTAAGGTTTGAAAAGATTAAATTTTTTTGAAGGATTTAAACTATGATTTTGAAGTTGAAGGATTTTCTGTAAATTATGAAACTTAGCATGTAGGAGATTTATTCACATGTGAGTTTGCAACATGTACAGAAGGATTTTGGCTTAACTCTTTTGCACTACCAATCAACTTGGAGGCATAATGTCAAAGATTGACTTAAAGGGAGGTTTCCTACGCTCACCTCTCTTTTAACATGTCTTAATTGAGTTGGACACACTCACCTAAGGAAGAAATGGGAGAGGGACCAATAGAAGAAAAAGTAGTCAAAACTATCAATTCAATAAAATTTATACCACTATTAAAGATGGAAAGTGAGATTTCTCCCCAGCGGAGTCGCCAATTTTTTGTTTGATTGAAAAATGTGTTTTTGAAAAAGTATTAATTTTCTTTGGGAATAATTTAAATTTAATTCTAAAATCAAACTTCCATTAATGATAATATATCACCTCGAAAGGTGAAAATAAAATCCCTTAATGAGTTTAGATTTATGATTATAAATTTGATCCTAAATATCATAGCCAAATTTGGGAGAGAACTATATAGAATCCCAAAAGGATCAAAATGGTGTTTAATCAAATATTTAGCTATGATAATTTGGATATGGCATCATTAATTCTGTACACGAATTCATAATAATGACTGACATGTATCATCGGAGGAAGAAAATATCGTTTATTGTCTGTTATTCGAATACAACAGTAATGATCACCATTTTTTGTTTGAATTCGCAAAGATAATTAATTGAAGATTTTGAAAACTTGATTTTTAAAATCAGGTCTAGGTTTCTAAATCTCGTACGAGCGCAAGCCTTCGTAGTTAATTACATCGTAGGAAATTAGAATTTTCTATGAATACTCTCGATTAAAATAGCGGTATAAAATTTTATTTAAGAGTTCAAAGTTTGATGTCAAAGGAAGTAAAGATTTGAAATTTCTAGTGGGATTGGTTCAAGATTGAGCATTTATTTTTGGAGTTAAAGGAGGAAGGGTAAGGAGTGTTTTAAGATTATGAAATGATTCAGAAAACACTCCAGCCTATCCTATGTGTTTGGCTTGAATTTGATTCAAAGAGATGTATAGTTTAATGGTCAACTTTATTAGAAATTTAGGATTCAATTTTGGGAGGTTGAGGTCTTATAACTCGAGCTTGCCTTGGAACCTAAGTCTAAATTGGGCACTTAAAAGTGTCCCGAACCTAGCTAATGAAATGCAAATCTGGACTTACCCCGGCATGGATTGGTGCAACCTAAACCACCTTAGCGCTTTTAAAAAAATATGTATCTGGTCTTTTATGAAAGAATGGTTAAGGATGTTATTTAAATTGAAAGTCCATAGGCAAGATCCTTTTAATATTACATCCCAAAATTTTTTGATAAGTAAAGTGGCCGAGCACCACTGACAACAACTCGGATTTCTAATCCTAAGATTCAAGTGACTTTGAGATTTTGGATTCTTCTCGTTATCCTCTTCTTCGCCTTCTCACAAACATCTTTATTCGTTGGTTCTGGATATCCAAATGAAAAGAAACTCCCCCCTTAAAAGGGGTGTTATATTTCCTCTTTGGATATTTGAAAGGTATCCTAACTTGACTTCTAAATGGAAGAAGACACTCCCCTTTAGAGAAGTCTTCTCCTCCTTGAAATTTAAGTTGGATATTAATATTATAAACTCAAATCACCTCAAAAATTTACAACCATATTATAATCAAATTAGATTAATCAAAATTGGAAAATTTAGACTTGATCCTGCAAGGTTATCATAATAATCAGCAGTTATATATACAATCCCAAGCAGTTATTATTAGAAAATTTGAAAAGCATAACTTTAGCCACACTTGGCAATGCTCTTTTTAATTTAAAGGGGATCTTTTAACATCTTCTAAAGCACCTGTGCAAAGCATTATAATGTATTTTTTATTTAAATACCCCCTTTAATTTCAAAGCCCTCCATGGGCATGGCCATCTTCATAAGATTGAGTCAGTATAAATCATCCCTAACCTAGGGGTAAATCTAGCGCATATGCAATCATAATACAAAGTGCAGTAAGCGAGTAAGTAAGCAAACATCATGCAATGAAAGCCATAGAAAATACGGCACATAGCAGTAAAGTAAACATCGGCCTAGCTTAAAACTAGAGTTGGTTGTTCTAACTAAAGTGTGTGTTAGGTGGGCTGTGTGATTTTTATATGTCCTAAATAAGATTATTACTTAAAGTTACTTGATGTTTTGATTGGTTAAAAGGCTTAAGGGAAATTTTAGTTAAAGTTTAAATATTAATGATTTAAATTTGATTTTAAAATTTATTTAATTATTCATTAAAAACCACCCTTGTTTCTCACTGAGGTAGTGAAGTTTATTTCACCTTCCTTGGGGCTAACTTAATAGCCTCGTAGGCCTAGGTTACCAAGTGGTACCCGTTACGATTAAGTGGCTTAAGTTAATTAGTGTTTGAAAGCTTACGAAATTTAATCAAAATTGATTGATTTCTAGTTTTTAAAGTTAGATTAATTTAAGCTTTCCATTAATTGGTTCATGGCGTTGTGCCACCAGGCTCGATGAATAAAGCCGCCTTAGGACACGTAGCCCCGTAGCTCGGAGTAGCTAGCCGATAAACCAAAGTAATGTGGTTGAATTAGGGATTTTAAATGGTTAAGTAATTAGTGACTAATCCACTTTAAGGTTTAACACCCCTTAGAATCCATTCGTGACATTGTGCACCAGGCTCGAGGAACAAGCCTCCTTAGGACACTTAGCCCCGCAACCCGGAGTAGTCCAGCTAATAAACTTCTTCTTTAGGATGGTTGTTGTGTCTTAAAAGGTTTGTTGAGTGTTTTAAGCATTAACTTAATATTTTCTAGAGTTTGAAATCAAATATTGAATATTGGAATTTTTGGGTTCTTTTAATCATTTTATTAAAGGGGCAAAAATTGAATTTTTAATTAAGAGTTTTTTCTAGAATATTAATATTTTATTAAAATACTAGACCTTAAGATGATCAGTTTACAGTAAGTACGCTAAAATTGGATTTTTCTACATTTAGTTATGAAGGTTCAAAGTTTTAAGTTGATTTTGACTTATGTTTGACCGATTTGTTGATTTTTTAGACTTAATGATTTTATGGAATTTCAATATTTTTAATAAATATTAGACATTATTATGAGTTGAATGCAATTGAGTTTGACTTATTTGGATTTTTTTCTTAAATAAGTTATGAATTTCAAAGTTTGAGTATTTTGCTCCAAATGAATTCCAAACTCTTTGAAATCAACTCCAAACATCAGGAATGACCTAAGGAGAGATTCCCAAGTGTTTGAGAATTTTTTGGAATTTTAATTATTTTTTATTAATTATTTTAATTAAATATTGAATTTCACTTAAAATTAAATTAAGCTTTAATTTAGTTTCAAATTAAATTAGTTTTAATTTTTTTTTAGAACTTCAATTTTGGTCAGTTAGAGAGGTTGTTTGTATTTTTTGGGTTTAAATTTGATTTATTAAAATTTCTGGAAGGTTTAGAGACTTAATTATTGAATTAATTAATTAAATATTTTAATTAATCCTAAAATCAGAAAAAATGTCTCTAAGGGCTGAAAATGTCACTATGTTTGTAGTGTTTAAATTTCAAGTTCAACTGAGGTGTATCATAATCACAATGAATTTTCTAATCAAAGTCCTTAATTTTTGTCTTTAATGATGTCACTAAGTTAATTAGGTTCGAATCAAGGTTTGGCTAACCCTTGGACTTAACATAAGTATGCATATACACATAAGCACAATCAATTCCTAAATCTAAGAGAGCCTAGGTGAGTGTGTGTACCTATACATGCAAATCAAATGATCACTTGAATATTTAATAATTTGATTAGTGAATAATTACCAATTATCCACTAACCATCCCCATTAATTTCATTCAATCATT
The DNA here is from genome assembly GCA_016618105.1 of Dendrobium huoshanense. Lineage (NCBI taxonomy): Eukaryota > Viridiplantae > Streptophyta > Magnoliopsida > Asparagales > Orchidaceae > Dendrobium > Dendrobium huoshanense. The sequence goes on along the minus strand of CM028353.1, from coordinate 52,896,915 downwards.
TTTAATCTAAACTTAAGATTTTGAAATGGATCTCTCAAAAGTTAAAGATTTAGAATATATACATTTAAAAAAAAAATATAGTTAAAAATAGATATATGTTTAAAGATATATATATACCTATATAAATATACTATAAATTTAAAAAAAAAAGATAACTAAAATATTGTTAAAAATAAATTTTTTTAGAAATTTAAGAGATCCACTGAACTTTGAAATTATTTTAAAAAAAATAATTTTTTTTTATCTTTCAAAAAATTCAATATAATACTTAATTAAAAATCAATCAAATATTAAGGATATTTAAATTACTCAAATTAATCAAAAATATTTAAGTTTTAAACTTGGAAAATATTTTAAAATAAAATTCTTATTTTTCTGAAAAACTTTTGATATATTATAGGAATTTTTTATGAATTGAATTGAATTTTTAATGTATTTTGGAGTTTTAAAGTAATTAAAAGAATTTAAAAGTAATTCAAAATTAACTAAACATTTAAATAATTTTTAAATGGTCCTAAATTATCTAAGATTATTTTCATTTAATAACTTTGAAATTACTTAAATTTAAGTTTAAGTAAATGTTGATTAAACATTTAAGTATTTTAAAATTAATTAAAAGTTAGATAATGTATTTTAAATTATCTTTATTTTAAAATTAAGTATTTAAAAAAAAATATTCTCTGATTATATTAAAATAATATTAAAATTTTAACTTCTTGAAATGATTTGAGTTTAATTTAATATTTAATAAATATTAATTGATTATTAATCTAAAATAATCAAATATTTATAAAATAATTAATATTTTAAATTAATTCTAATTTTAAATTAAAATAAAAAATAGTTTTATTTTCTGGAAACATTAATACAAAATAAATATATATATTATTTATAATTTAAAATTAATTTTTTAATTTATTATTATTTTTTTTAAACCAAAAATTATTTAAAAATGAATTTTTAAATCATTTCTAGCGTTTGGCGGCGGAAATGCTACGTGGCAACCTCCCACTCACTGAAATAGAAAACGCGACGGCGCCAATGATTGGTGGGGAGGTCGGACATGCATAGACCGCACGCCATCTCATGCAATTTTACTAATCCTCGTAGGCATGGATTCTCGGCCATTAGATCGCTCGGGTGACGAAATGAGCAGCCCAGATTCAATCCTGCGGTTTGATCTCGTTGAAAAAGATTAGACGGTTGAATTTCAATTCACGTTTCTGAATCAAAGGCTCAGATTGAGCCGAACGGGAGACGAAACTGCATGATCGCCCGCGTGGGTAAAAAGAACTACGGGATGAAGAGATCAGAGCCATTGATCTCTTAATCAACGGCTCAAAAAAATATACACCCGCAGTTGACAAATGAAACACCCTAAATCTCATTTTTGTGCTCGTTTGTTCGACACAGATAATGAAATGATTTGAAATTTAAATACCAATTAAGATGATGAACAGAATCATTTGGGAATTAATGTGATGTACGAAAATCACTTAATGAAATGTTATTTTACTCTAAGTGTGTAAACTAGGGTTTTCGATTTTTACCTTGATAATGGATGGTTAGGACCGTTTATGGATTCTCTGAGCTTGTAGATTGTCCACGATTAAGTTCCTATTAGAATCCATGTCCTGGAATGCGATAGATCGACTGGTAGAAGCGTTTGAACTGGAAGTGCTTCGGTTGGTCGGGATGTTTGCCGGCAGCGAGGTTTGATCAACTGGGTTTTGGTCTGAACGTGTAGAAGAGCCTCTTGGGAACCTAAATGAAATAAGTGTTCATCTATACAGCTTGAGTGTGGAGAGAGAGGCTCTAGGTTAGAATAATGCTTGAAATGGACCTTTTGCCCTATTCAAACGTCCCATGCTTAAATGGACGGCTGGGATTGAATTTGGGAGCTTCTAGATGGCTTCCATCTATCCAATGGGTAGGTAGGAGCAGAGAATCAAAGGTACAAGATGACATCCTATGTGTAAAGAGCTTTTTGTCCTGTTGAACACATGGGAAAGATCAAGTCCATTTGATCCTGATCCAATGGCTGAGAATGCCATTAGAAATGTTCTAGAGACTATATTAACAGCAGGGGTAAAGTGGGATTTAAATGGAATGCATTTAACTTAATGATTTAATCATTTAATGGTCTTTTAAAGACTTGTTGACTAGTTTGACCAGTCAACCTTTCAAACCAGCTGATGTCACATGCAAGGTGGCTACATGCATTGATTGGAGTAGCTTGGAATGAAAACCAAGCTATGGGATTTGAATATGAGCCAAAAGATGAATACTTGAGGTAATTTGACCAAGATTGATGAGTTGACTTGGTCAAACTAACTTGGATTTGGTTGGATCGTAGCTAGGGCACATATAGGCTATGGATTTGAATTGATTCAAAGGGTAAATGGCTTGATAGGAGTTCGATTGTGTGTATTGATTTATTTGACCAAAATATGTAAGTTTAACCAAGTCCAAAGTGTTAACCCGATCAAGTCTAAGTGAGATATCCTAGGTTTAAAGGGGTTTAAAAAATATATCATTGAGTGGTTTTGAGAGTTTGAAAGTTTTTCTTGAATTATATTTGAGTTTATATAATAGATAGATCTTATGTTGACTAGATTTAACTATACATGTGTATGGTTGACCAAGTCAACTGATAATTGGGTCGGGGTGACCAGACAATTCCAAATCAAAGAGGGATGTGATTAGAGCAGTTTGAGTGGTTTTGATGAGGTTTGAATGTGCTTAAAATTTGATTTAACACCAAAGGGGTTTAAAGGTTGATTAGGTCAACCTGGGTTGACTTGGTCAACCAGGTTGACAAAGGAGCTGGAATCAAGTTCAACAGGTTCGAAATGATATTTGAAAATTTATGGAAGAAGTTCCAAGCAATTTGGAAGTCAATTGGTTTGAAATTGATATTTGAACCCCTAAAGGGTATTTTGGACATTTTGACCCCTGGTCATCTGCGGGTCAAATTTGGTCCACCAAAGTGTAGTTTATTGATCAATAAATCATATTCAAATGTCTTGAATTTATTGGAGGCTTTGTATAAAGGTCCAAGGTCAAAATCCACTAGGTGGCAGGTCAAGTGGCATATGCTTTAAATATTTGAATGTTTTACAGCCTTTAGATTTCAATTCAATTTCTAAGATTAGAGACCTCAAAATGGACTCAAATTTGAAGGGTTGCCTTTGGAGACATGTCCTATCAGTATGCAATAGACAGACTCTGAATCAGAAGTCATTTGATTAGGTTTTAAAGTGTTTGAAAAAAATTCTTTAATAGGCTTTCAGGGTGGAGCCTTTAGCCTTAGATTTTGGTTTAGATTTCTAAGATCTAGGTAGATCCTAAGGTTTGGATTGATATAGGTTCTTGGTAGATCCTAAGGTCTGGAGTCTAGATGGATCCTTGGACTTAGAATGGATCCTAAGGTCTGGAATCTAGAAGGATCTTAGGATCTAGAATAGATCCTAAGGTCGAGATTCTAGGAGGATCCTAGAGTTTGGATTGGTTTGGAGATTAAATTTATTTAGGATCAAGATTGATCCAAGTGACCTCATACAAAAATGATGTTGCAAATCTATTTTTCATTGCTTATGTTTTGATGATTGACAAACACTGTTTCTCTTGGACTGCTTGTTACTTCTAACTTTTCAGGAATAAAAAATCAGACGATCAAGAAGAATCCAGTTCAGGATTGCGTAGGTTTAGGGTTGAGTCAGTCTGTATTTTTACTTCTTGAGTCTACTTGTAATGGTCAAAGAGGCTGATGCTTTGTAACCCTTCACACACACACTTGAGAGACTTAGAATTTCTGTTTTTACTCATATCGGCCAGGACAATTTTTGGATCGGCCTGGACGATCAGCTTAAAATAGAAAGTCTAATTAATTATTCTTAATTAAGGCAGCCGACATTAACAGATCATTCTAGACGATACGTGTATCGGCCAGGACGATAAGCTCAAAATAGAAAGAAGTTGCCGCCATAACTAATTAAGGTATATTGTAATTTTTAATTATCGGCCAGGACGATCCTTGGATCGGCCTGGACGATATTCATAAATTTTTCCATAATTGTTCAGAAAATCAAGGGAGTAATTAAGGATGATTGATACGATCATATCGTCCAGGACGATCGCAGGATCGGCCCGGACGATCCAGTCAAAAACCTTAAGATACTTCAGGATGATAAACATCGGCCAGCTCGTATCCAGGGCTATTGTCAGGACGGTTTTCCTCTGATTTGAACTAATCGGCTAGAACAATCGTGAGATCGGCCTGGACGATCAAGCCAATTTTCAATCGTCCAGCTTTGCATCCAAGGCTATGCTCTTGCCGATCTTCATTGATTTGTACTGATCGGCCAGGCTGATGTCCATATCGACCTGGACGATATTATCGGTAACTTGAAATTAATGAGCTCCTTTGAAGCTCTTCTATTTAAGAACTCATGTTCAACATTTTTCAAGACCTTTGGCTGCTGGCTTGACCTGAGAAGACCTTGAGGAGAGAAAGAGAGAGAGGAGAGAGAGAGGATCTTGTGAGGGGGAGCTTGTGAGGGGATTCACAAGGGTTGCTTCAAGGATCACTCTGCTTTGTCTTCGTCTAGAGTTTCTTGTCCGTGGAAGGGTCGGTAGAGGTAAGGAGTTTGCTTTTTCTTTTAGTTCTCTGCCAACTGCAAGAGGAAGCAAAAGGAGGAAGATTCTCTGCCTTGCCGGGGTGGCAAAAAGGAAGTTCTTGTGAGGGCTTCTCCGCCTAGCTATGGGGGCTAAAGGAGAGTCAAGTTTTGTAGTGCAATACTTGGAGGGTGCCTCCAAGGAGTGGACGTAGGTTAAGTCAACCGAACCACTATAAATTTCTGTGTTCTTTTTCTTGCTTTCGCACTTTTAAATTACGTATTTAGTTATGTGGTGTGATTTGGTTTATGCAATTTTTCTTTCTTTTGAAAAGAGTTTTTAAAATACCAATTCACCCCCCCTCTTGGTTAGCTTGGGACTAAGTTCATAGGGCTTAACATCCCTAACAAACTTTCAAGTGATATCAGAGCACTTTCAAGTGGTATCAGAGCGGGATTCGAAAATTAAAGTTTGAAAACTTTTTGAATTTGATCCATGGCTAACATTAGGAATCGTAACACAACGGAAGGGTATTCTATTACCCGACCTCCTCTGTTCGATAACCTACCTTTAGGTTTTTGGAAAACTCACATGTCAACATTTTTACAATCTACTGATTATCGCATGTGGATGCTTATTTAAGAAGGTTATTCTCCACCTTCTCGTGAAATTAATGGTGTTAAAACTGAAGTTGCTTTTACTTAATGGACTTTTGATGAACGAGATTTAGCTCAATTAAATGCGAAATGTTTGAATTATTTTTTCTGTGCTTTGAAATCTGAAGATTACATGCGTGTTTCAACTTGCAAAACTGGTAAAGAAATTTGGGATAAATTGTGCATCACTTATGAAGGTACTAATGAAGTTAAACAATCCCGTTTGAACTTTCTCTTGCATGACTACGAACTTTTTCGTATGAAACCTCATAAATTGATTTCTGATATGTACACTAGGTTTACTTAGATAGTTACTTCATTGCATGCACTGGAAAAGGAACTTTCGAAATATGAAAAAGTGAACAAGATTTTGAGATGCTTGCCTTCATCTTATGATGCAAAAATCACTGCAATGACTGAATCTAAAGATTTGAACACCTATTCTATTGATAACATACTTGGCTCACTCATTGCTTACGAGCAAGGGCTGAATCAAAGAAATGTTGATGCAGGTGAAAAGAAAAAGGAGAAAACAATTGCATTGAAGGCTCACAAATTGGATTCTGAATCTTTTGGGTTTGAAAGCGATGAAATTGCCTTCATCACAAGGCAATTCAAAAGCTTTCTAAGGAAGAAACAAAAGCATCATCAAAGTTGGAGAAAAGGTAAGGATCATAAACATGTTAAAGGATCCTCTGATGTTGTTTGTTTTGAATGTAAGAAGCCTGGACATGTGAGAGCCGATTGTCCTACACTTCAAGATCATTCAAGCAAAGAAAAGGAAAAAGGTGAGGAGAAAGCTAAGTCTAGGAAGGAGAAGAAGAAAATCCAAAGAGATTTTTGGGTATAATCTGGTACTGATTCCTCTGAGACTGAACCAGAGGAAGAGACTACAAACTTGTGTTTCATGGGAGAAAATGAAAGTGATGAGGAAGAGGTATGTAAACCAACCTATGATGAATTGTTTGAAATTTGTGAAAAAATCCATGCATCATACAAAAAACTTAAGAAAACTCATGCTAGCCTAAAATTACAACATTCAAATCTACAAAAAGAGCTTGAAGTTTTTCTCAAAGATCATGCAACGATTGATTCAAATCACATGGCTCTTCTTGATAAATTTGATGAGTTGAACAAAAAGCATTTGGAATTAGTTGATGAAAATAATGCATTAAAAGTTTCACACACCTCACTTAAGGTTGATCTTAAAAAATCTAAAGAGATTGAGAAAAATTTGAGGATTGACAATGATGCCTTAAAAAGAACCAACTTGAGGATTCAAAATGATTTGGAAACATGTAAGAAAGCTAGGATGACACCAACTACTAATCAAAAGCCAGAACCTAGAAAGAGGTATTTTTACCCAAACCATTTAAGAAAACCTTTTCCTGGAGTTCAATATTTTTCTTGTTGCATGCTATGACACATCTCACACACTTGCACAGTTTATCGTAGTACACGATGGGTGTGGAGACCAAAATTAAATAATGCACAGCATGACACACAAACATCACCTTCTACTTTTCATAAGATGGGACCCAAACCTATTTGGGTTCCTATATCTGACTGTTGTTGAGTTTTGCAGGTGTGCTCTCACCAAAGACCTCGTGGGAGCATAGGATTGTTGACCTCATTATTCGAGGTCAATTTCCCTAAAATCAATCTCTAGCACTTAGGTCTTCATAGCCTAGTGTAGACGTCGCCCATAGGATTTCCCTTAGGTGGACGCCAACTGACGTAGCATGGACTCAAACCTATCACTCAACTCGAATCGAAATCCATTCAATCCAATTTTTATTCAACTCCAAACGAACTCAAATCAGGCTCGATTTTTGATTCGTCGATGTCGATCGACTCAATCTAATTTATTTTCAATCAAATTGATACATTATTGGGCTCAAATCAATTCACCAATCGAATTAAAATTAAATCAAATTAACTCAAATTTAATTCGATTTCAATGGCTCCGATTAACCCGTTTTGACTCGTCACAAGTATATACATAATAATAATATATACGTCGTCAAAAATTATCTTAATCGAGCACGAATCTCTATGCAAAATCAAGTTTGGAAACTTCAAAAATTAATTTGGAGACCATCCGAACTCCAATTTCAGCAAACTTACAGTCGAACTGAGCGTCTCAGGAATACAAACCCAACGACACCAAGATCAATCCAATCCGAGCCCAAATGAGTCCAAATCAAGGGCTCAAATTGCTGTTGGAAGGTTCAAACCGCAATTTGGGTGACCAAACGGTCTCCGATTTTGACGAGCTTATACTCGAATCGAACGGCTCGACGAGACGAATCCAATGAGCCCAAGATCACCGAATTCCGAAATCATTAAGGCCTTCAAATGTCAACCGAACTCAGCCCACTCTCTCACACAGCAAAACTGCCCATCTCACCATCTCTACAGTTTGGAACTGCCGCCCCTCAAGCCATGGCTCTCTCTTAGTTCCGAAATTCCCTATCTCCCTGGCAGTTCTCACGAAGCCTAGCCCCATTCGCAAACTGCAGCCCCCACGTCTCTCCCTCTCTATCAGTTCGTGAAAACAAACTCCACTCGGAGGAACCCCAGGTCCCATTCACAAAAAAAAAAAAAACCTGCTCTCCCTCTCATTCTCACAGATTTCCTCACTCTGATTGGCAAAATCCCTCTACCCGTCGCTTTTGAGTTCACACTCCAGACCTGTAGTTCGCAACTCCCTCTTCGATCTGCTCAGCCAACGCAAGTCCTAACTGATACCGCCTGCAACTTTCAGTTTGACATTGCGATTTGCCTGAATAAAGGTAACAAGGAATTAATAGAAGAAATATATTTTGATTCTCTTTTTTAGGAAGAAATCAAAGAATGTAGATTCGCCGTTTCTTTTTGTTTTAATCTGAAAATAAGATTTAGATTTTTATTCTTTTGCCATAAGATGAGTTTTCTATGGATCAAATTTCTGTTAAATTCGTAAGAGCATATGAATCATCTCATCTTCTTTCTTTATCCTTATTTATTTCTTCATTTTAAACTCTTTCTTACCCTCATATTTCTTCATCTGCGTTTAGTTATTCTTCATCTAAAAATAAGATAAAATTCATGTGAGCATATCAATTGTTGAGGAAGCAAGTAAACATTTCTCTCATAGATTTTGTAAATCCTAAATATTATGTTTACTTTTATTAGACAGATTCAGTTATAAATTAATCCATATTCATTCGAAAAATTTCAATTATAATGAAAGATGAAAATGCCTGTATCTTATTTCAATGAATTGGGAAGTGTTCTTTATAATGAGTTTGACCAAAAGAGGTTTTGTAAAAGTTTTGCTATACCATTTTACTTTATGTATATTTTAGATCATGAGTATATGAAAATTTATTGCAAAAATGTATAGATTGTGTTCGGTAACTTCTATAAAATTTGGGAAGATTGTAATAGTATCATATAGTATGCTCTAAAATTATATCTTGATATAACTGTAAAGTTGGAACCTTTATATGCATGTTTAAGTTTATTTTCCATCACACAAAGCTATCTTGTTAATATTATTTTTGTGAGAGATTAAAGGGTATCACAAGAGAAGATATGATTGTTTATTGGTTTGTTTTGATTTCTTAATAAATTAAAAAGTTTCATATGCTTTCTTTGCTTTTGGTTGAAAGGAGGAAGCGTATAAAAAAAAATATGTATGAAGATTGTGAAAATTAAAGTGTTTGATTTGGTTAGGAAAAGTGTTTTATATTTGTGAATGAAAGTGGAACGTGTGTGAACTTTGAGTAGTGAAGTATAAATATTGAAAGCAAAGTGTATATCTTGAAAGTAAAAGGTGTATTGTTTTAAGAATGAAATGTGAATGATTTTGGAAAGGTGGCATGTGTAAGTATGAAAAGTAAATTATATTGATGAGTGTATGTTTTGAAATTTGATTTGTATGTGTTTTGAAAAGTGAAAATGAAAAGTATTTTTTTTTTTTTTAAAATGAGAGTGTTTGAGGTTTGGAAAAGGAAGTGTATGTTTTGAAGGGTGTTGGAAAGTGAGTGCTTTAAGTAATCATTAGGAAGTGAAGTTTGTTTGGTCTAAAGGTGGAAGTTTATATATTAAAAACAAATTGTGTAAGTTTGGAAAAATGTAAGTGAATGTTGGAAATATATAAATTATACTTCTAAAAGAAAATGTTTCAAAAAGCAAGCAATAGAACCGGTGTTCAAGCCCGAAGAAAGGTACGTCTTTACTTTTAGTAAATTTCAATTATTTCATTATTATTTATTAAATGAACTTTCTAATCCTTGTTTTTCCTGTTTTATTTGCATAAACTGCGAGGAACGATACTGATCGAGTGGACAAAAGTACAAGGAGCTAATGACGTCAGTCGCTTCTATCCAGCCGGGTAGAGGTGCTACGGGCGAAACCACCGGGTCGTAGCCCCCGGTGACTGTGAGTATTTCTAAACTTAGAAAACCTTTAGGGGCCCCTTGATATGGTATGCGTAAACCCTTCCTTTAGGTCCCTGTAGTAACTTCAATTTTATTAGGTTTATTTTTATTTGCTTTTAGATCCTTAAACCCCTTTTTACACACGTTTAAAGTCCCAAGGGTTAGTAATAACAAATTTTTATCCCATACAACAGTAGTGACACTTAAGGACAAAAATTAAGGACCGGGTCTTAGAAAATCTAGACTTAGGAAGCATGCACACTTTAGGATAGAAACTTATAACATAGAAAATTTAGTGACATCTCACTTTAGAATTAGTAAATATCTTTAAATTAGAATTCAATCAACTAGAAAGCTTTAGCCATTAATTGACTTAGGACATTTCAAAACCTTACAGCCTACTGCACACACTTAGATTTGTTTGTTAGGACAACCGACTCTAGTTTTAGGTTAGGCCGGTGTTTATTTCTTACTGCACTGTGACGGACTTTTTCTCGAGTTTTATTGCATGCTGGTTGTAAAATGTTGGTGTGTTTGTTTATTTATTTTTACTGCACTCTGTGTTGGTTTGATTGACGATTAGATTACCCATAGGCTAGGAGCGATCTGGATTGTTAATATGATTTTCTGCAGGTGGCCACACTCATGCAGGGCAGAAAAAGGGGGGCTAATTAATTAATAATAAATAAATGCTACAGGTGCTTCAGCTGCTTAGCCCCCAAATGAAGAAGAGTGTGGCCAAGTGTGGCTTAATAATTTAAATTCAATTGCATATATATATATATAACTGCGTGGGATGATTTTTGTTATAAATTGCTTAGGATAACCTTGCAGGTGGATTAGATTTTCCTTTCCTTTCTGTGAAATGAAATGTAATGTAAATATAATATATCAAGAGTCAATAAATGTGAAAGTGATTTTTTGAAAGTGGGATATTACATCCAATTTGGAATCCAAAGAAAGGAGAATATACCTTAAAGGATTATTCTCTTTTATTTGGAAAACCAAATTAGGATGATTCAATATCCGAATAGAAAAGAAAATACCCCTCATAGGGATGAGTTTCTTTTCATTTGGATATCCAGAACCCGACGGACCCGAGAAGTTCGTAGAAGAAGAAAAGACAGAATAAGAAGATTGAAGAAAGAAGATGAAGAAATGAAGATTTAAGGAACAGTATATCCCATTTCAAAAATCACTTGCGTCATTCTTAGGATTAGAATCCGGGTTTGTTGGAAGTGGTGCCCGGCCACTTTACTTTCTGCAAATTCTGGGTGTAATATGGACATTGGACATTGGACATTATATTTGGATTATTAAAATTGATTGTTTACATTGTTTGTGCAGTAGATTTTTTTTAGGACCTTGCATGCCGTGTTTTGTTTTAGCCTGGATTCGAAACGGAGAGATTTTTTTCGTAAGGGTACGCTTAAAATTCTTATACTTGTAATCTTAAATAAAAATTTTTAGGCTCACATAGTAACTCTAACGATCTAAGAAGTAAGCTCGGGACCGCCGAGAGTTAGCATAAGCATATTAATACTTTCTCTTCCTTGTTAGGCACCTCCCCGCCTGCGGGTTCTGGCAGACCACTTGACCTATGAGGGTGCAGTTCTGTCAAGGGGAAGTTGTGCAATCTCTAGGGAAAAACCTATTTTCTAAGCCTAATTTTTAAACTGCTTCATATTCATTTTATGCATTCGAGTCAATTAGCATGCATTGCATTAGATACAAATTAAAAAGAGTCTAAAATATTAATAGCATTTCTAGTCATTTCTTACCATACATAAGTTAAGGGCCAATTAGGAACTGTTTTAGATGTCAGCCCCAATTCCTTAAAACTTAAACAACATCCCTACCCATCTTTCATAAGAGACTGGACACATGGTTTTAAAGCGCCTAGGTGGTTAGCTGGCTCCCCAATCCAGGCCGAGGTAAGTCCAGATTTGTACTTCATTAGTTAGGTTCGGGTCGCTACTTTGTAGTACCCAAATTAGATTTAGGTTCTGAGGCAGATTCTTTTTAGATCTTAAGTCCTCGCCCTCCGGGAATATAATCCCAAATTTCTAATAAAATGTCAACTTAAACATAAAATTTTCTCCTAAAATGTAAAGCCCAACATATGATAGATTGAGGTTGTCTCTGAGCTTCTCAGAATCCGACACCTCTTACTTTTCATCCTATGACTCGCTAATAAATGTTCAACATTGAGCTTTCACCTTGGAAAATTCCTACTTCTGTTCCTTGTCTTTTACTTTGTAGTCAAAGGGTATGAAATCACTGCTTTAATCGAGAGTTTTCTTAGGAGCATTACTCCTAAGATGTAATTAACTATAGGAGCTTGCTCCTATAGGGATTTGAGAACCCCAGACTAAAATAAACCTTGTTTTATTCATATAAAACATGGGAAGAATCTTTGGGAACGTAGATATTTTTAAAACCTTATTTCTAAATTTTGAATAGACTTGTAAAATATTATTATTATCTTTTCAGATAATATAATATTATACTTGTTATATTCAACTTTAGAAATAATGAATTTTATAAAACTCATTCTCGCTTTTGGATATCTTAAAGAATGTTATGTTCGTCTTTTAAGATGATATAATATTCTTCTTGCTATATCTAAATAAAAGAATGAATAAACTTTTTAAAAAAAAACTGTATTTCTATCGTTAAACATATTTTATAGAATTTCATGTTCATCTTTTGAGATGATATGTTATTCTTTGAACTGTGTTTGATTATAGAAATATCAATTTTCAGAAACCTTATTTTGATATTGAATCCATTATAGAATATTGTGTCGGCCTCTCGAGACTGTACTTTATTCTCAATGCAGTATTCGATTACAAAATAGGAGAAATCAAAATCTGCGTGGTGACACAATTTTTTTTCCACCAAGGTTTTTCTGGCGACTCCGCTGGGGATCAATCCTCTCTCCATCTTTAGCAGTGTTTTATACCCTTTAATCGGTAGTATACTTGTGCTTGACATAGGTTGTAACTACCTTTCTTCCACCGGTTCTTTTATTCATTTCTTTCTTGGATAATTTGGCCGGTATCTAAATAAATTTTTAGAGGTCTTATTTTGGACCCCGTTAGAAAACTAACGGGAAGATCCTTTGTACGATCTTTTTGTAAAGTAAATCCTTGTGCCTATTCGAATGTTGTAGTTACATTTTTTTTTTTGTAGCTTGATGTTTGAGTTAGCATTGGATCCAAAGTCCCTTTGCCCAATCTTTAGTAATATGTATAGTTACTTCTTTTAGTAATTTAATGTATTATTTGGATTGGGTCCAAATAACTTTAAGTCTTCAAAAATTTTAAACTTCTGTGTCCTAGCTAATATGTTGTAGTTATATATTTTTATAACTCAATATGTGGTTGGACAAATCTCAAAAAAATTTGAGCTTTTAAATCAAATCAAAGTTTTTTTTCCTTATCTAAACCAACATATTATAGTTATATTTTTTTATAGCTTAATGTGTGTGGTAGGACAAGGTCCAAAAGCTCAAACCTTCAAATCAAAACTTTTTGCTTGTCCTATTAACATATTGTAGTTACATGTCCTTTGTAGCTTGATATGTTTTCTAGGACAGGGTCCAAAATCTGATATATGCAAGATTTTTAAAATTAAATTCAATTTGATTTGAGAAAAGTTTGAAGGTTCAAATACAAGTTAAGCTTATAAAAATAATTTTTGCTAGAGAAAATAGCAGGTTGATTTCTTTTAAAAAGAAATTTACCTCTATCTTTCTTAAATTGTAATTAAAACTTCATTGTGGTTGACTCCTCTAAACACTTAAAGAATAAGACCTATTGTTATCAATGCTAAAATGAAAAGTGTGTTCCCTCCCTCCCTCCACTTGGGTGGATTAACGCTTTAGATGAAGATATATTTAATATCATTTCCTTTCGGAACCTCAAAACACAAAAATTTAGCTAATTATGTTAGGTTCCTAGCAATCGCTGAATTAAATTCAAATATATTTTCAAATCTCATATTCAACCATATTATGATTTTTCTAATATTAGAAATGAATAATTATTGGTTGATATATTGAAGTTTGAAAATATTTTGAATTCCCTCACCTTTAAACCTTCTTGTAGGTTAAAGTTTATGATACTTTTAAATCCTATTTCTTAAAGGTACTACATGGATACGACGATTTGTCCTCTATCATGTGGTTTAACTCTGATAGAATGTGGATCTTAAGGTATGTGATGAAGATAAATAGACAAGTTATGTAAAAGCTTTTGTTCATCATATGTTGTTTTCTCTTATGGTGATATTTTATAAATCAAATATTAGCTAAGTTTACTCTTGGCTTTATTACTCCATTTGAGAAAACTCATGAGCAAATCTTGTTAAGATTGATCATCTTAAATTTTTGTTTGGTCAAAAACTTAGGACGATTCAAGGTTCTTTATTATAGTTAATCCATGATATGGTTAATATTCCCTCTATCATGTGATTTTCCATCAAAATAAATTGACATTTCTTGAATTGATACTAAGTTAGTCGACTTCATAACATCTTTAATGGTTTCTTTCTTCCGTAGTGATAAAAAAATTATCATATTTGGGTTCACCCATTATGATATCCATAAATAACTTCTTTTAAATTAAGATTTATGTCAAATTGAAATTGGAGGAGGTGGAAGTTTTATTCATCTTTTTACCGTTATACATCTCATAAGCATCTTATGAATTGATGAACTTATTTTTATCTCAACTAAGTTGTCTATTCATACTATAGGATCGGGTCCAATTTGTAAATCAATCTTCCTTGTATAAGAGTGTTAATGTTTTTTAACTCTTATACTTGGAAGATGATTTTACAACTAAAATAATCTTTTCAAGATTTAAATAGAGGAAGCCTCCTTTAAAAAAAAAAAAAAAAAAAAAAAAAAAAAAAAAAAAAAAAAAAAAAAAAGTGAAGAAAGAAAAGCAAAAAAGAGACACATTTAAATGTGTAGTAAAAAAAAAAAAAAATAGAAGAAGAAGAAGAAGGCTTCCCTTTCTAAATCTTGAATATCAAAGGACCTATTCATCCTTTAGTATTTGTAACACTTGACTTTGAGAATTCAAAATTTTGGTTCATCACCCAGTATTGATGTTTTATTAGATGCAAAATATATATCATCTAAAAAAATTAGAAAGATTAGATTTCTACCTCTGCTTTAATTTTCTTTGAATATAATTCTTAATTCAAAAAGAATGAAAAGATAAGAAGGAAACCCCAGTTTTGCTTGTAGGGAGCTTTGATCTGGGTTAACAAAATCTAAATCTTGGGACCTCTCTAGTTAGCAACTTGAGTAGGTCAGTTCATATCTTTAAATCATTTTCAAGAAAAATCACATAGATGATCAATCTAAATGGAATTATAATGGTGCTGGTTGTGCATTGTTAGGTTTCATAGATCAACCTAATTAAGATGCATAAACAAACTATTATCCAAAATGAAATATCTTCAACTCTCTTTTGAACATCTTCCAATTTGAATGAGATTCTATATAGAGTCCTGATGCTAGAGGATCTACAGTGATATTTATAGATATAAAAATCACTTTCTTTGGATTCAAATTTTTGAAACTAAACTAAGGGACATCCCTTAGTTGGTTCTGAGATAATTGTCTAATGTTCTCATTCACTATTGAGTAGATATCATACAAATATAAATCTATTATTGACTGAACTAGGATGTTAGAACATGAGGGGTTCTATCCTTAGTAATTTCGATGATACCTTTGTTTGAATCTTTGTCAAACTTCAAAACAAAATCAAGCTACAATTTGACTAAGTCCATAATTGACTAATATTGGATGTTAGAATTAGAGGGATTCTATTCCTGATAAAGTCTATGGTAGTTTCATCAAAAAGATATGAAATTCAATTCAAAGTATATCTTCACCTTATTATAAATTAGAATTAGATGTTAGAGTCTAAATAACTCTATTCCCATTAAAGAATCTTTTCATAGCATTGAAATTCAAAATATTTGAAACTACAATTTTCTTTGAAGGAAGTTGTTAAGTTTTAACTTTTGATTGAAATCGTTCTGGTCATATTCAAACTATTTAATTTAGAGGGAGTCAACCTATCATTCTTTGAGTTTTTGAATCTTTTCCTATGTCATTTTCATTAGGTTAAGATGATTAAAACTTAAACGATCACTTTCAAATATTATAAGAAAATTATCAAATAAAAAAATAAAGCTTTCACTTTTTGATGAAAATCAAACTTTTCTCAATCATTGTGAGTATTTGATATTCCTTAGTGTTTTCACTATAAAAGATGCTCAAATATACTCATTGTTCTATAACAACTTATGCAAAAGTTAAAGTTTTCTAAAGGAAATTTTATCATGTTGCATTTAGTTCTCCTAGAACATGCAAATGAGGACTCTAGAAAATTCATATGATTTTCTTTAAGTTAATCGAAACAAATTCAATTACAGAATGAATCTTTAATCAAAATCTTGCATTTCTCCTTTGGTGGTCGAGATGCTTTGTTAAGTCTTTACTTATCAAAGATGATCAAACTACTCCCCTTTTGTTTTCCTCACATGTGATGATCTGATATAAAAACATATTCTCTAGTGGATTATTTGTAAGTTATAAAGATCATTCATAATGAAGGATAAAACAAAATTTTAATCAAAAGATTTTCAAGTCTGTCAATCGTCAAAATGTTTTTTTCTTTCCCTTCTATAAAATGACATATATAAAAGCTTATGATCTCTAGTAGAACATTTGCAAGTTGTCAATGTCATTTGTGGTTGAGAGAAAAGATTCAAAGCTTTAAAGAAATAAACTTTAAAAATTCACCACCTTGAAATCAGTCTTTAGGTCTAAGTCCGCTTTTACGGCATCCTATTGGCTTTCTGGCTTAAGTCCGCTCTTACGGCAGCCAATCCAGTTTAAATCAGTCTTTAGGTCTAAGTCCGCTTTTACGGCATCCTATTGGCTTTCTGGCTTAAGTCCGCTCTTACGGCAGCCAATCCAGTTTAAATCAGTCTTTAGGTCTAAATCCGCTTTTACGGCATCCTACTGACTTTCTGGCTTAAGTCCGCTCTTACGGCAGCCAATCAAGTTTAAATCCGTCTTTAGGTATAAGTCCTCCTACGGCATCCTATTGACATCTTTGGAGTTAGGAGTAAGCATCCCCAGTGGCATCCTAATCTTCATTCCGAGGAGAAGTATAAGCATCCCTAGCGGCATCTTCTCTTCATTAAATTTTAAATCTTAAATCTGTCTTTAGGTATAAGTCCTCCTACGGCATCCTATTGACATCTTTGGAGTTAGGAGTAAGCATCCCTAGTGGCATCCTAATCTTCATTCCGAGGAGAAGTATAAGCATCCCTAGCGGCATCTTCTCTTCATTAAATGTTAAATCTTAAATCCGTCTTTAGGTATAAGTCCTCCAACGGCATCCTATTGACATCGTTGGAGTTAAGAATAAGCATCCCTAGTGACATCCTAATCTTCATTCCGAGGAGAAGTATAAGCATCCCTAGCGGCATCTTCTCTTCATTAAATGTTAAATCTTAAATCTGTCTTTAGGTATAAGTCCTCCTACGGCATCCTATTGACATCTTTGGAGTTAGGAGTAAGCATCCCTAGTGGCATCCTAATCTTCATTCCGAGGAGAAGTATAAGCATCCCTAGCGGCATCTTCTCTTCTTTAAATGTTAAATCTTAAATCCGTCTTTTGGTATAAGTCCTCCAACGGCATCCTATTGACATCGTTGGAGTTAGGAATAAGCATCCCTAGTGGCATCCTAATCTTCATTCCGAGGAGAAGTATAAGCATCCCTAGCGGCATCTTCTCTTCATTAAATGTTAAATCTTAAATTCGTCTTTAGGTATAAGTCCTCTTACGGCATCCTATTGGCATCTTTGGAGTTAGGAATAAGCATCCCTAGTGACATCCTAATCTTCATCTCGAGGAGAAGTAAGTATAAGCATCCCCAGCGGCACATTCTCTTCATTCTATTGATATTCTTGAAGTTAATCTTGATTTATAAAAAGGTTTCAATCATATCAAAATCAAATTCAAAATTCCTGTTCGTGTCAAACCTCATTCAACTTTTCAATATCTTGACTTTGTTAAATAATACTAATTTCATTAGTTATTATTTGCTAAAGCCATCAATGCCAATATCAACTTCAAATCAATTCCTCAAACTCGAATCTCTATAAACTTTTCATTCTAAATTTTCTATCAAACCTAAAATTTCTTCAATTCATATACTCAAATCTTCAACTTCAACTCTAGTTGATCGTTTCGGTCAACACCAATACGCAAGATAAACTTTGGCAAGTTTATCATGCCTATTGGGGGTCCATTTGTTGACCTCATTATTCGAGGTCAATTTCCCTAAAATCAATCTCTAGCACTTAGGTCTTCATAGCCTAGTGTAGACGTCGCCCATAAGATTTCCCTTAGGTGGACGCCAACTGACGTAGCATGGACTCAAACCTATCACTCAACTCGAATCGAAATCCATTCAATCCAATTTTTATTCAACTCCAAACGAACTCAAATCAGGCTCGATTTTTGATTCGTCGATGTCGATCGACTCAATCTAATTTATTTTCAATCAAATTGATACATTATTGGGCTCAAATCAATTCACCAATCGAATTAAAATTAAATCAAATTAACTCAAATTTAATTCGATTTCAATGGCTCCGATTAACCCGTTTTGACTCGTCACAAGTATATACATAATAATAATATATACGTCGTCAAAAATTATCTTAATCGAGCACGAATCTCTATGCAAAATCAAGTTTGGAAATTTCAAAAATTAATTTGGAGACCATCCGAACTCCAATTTCAGCAAACTTACAGTCGAACTGAGCGTCTCAGGAATACAAACCCAACGACACCAAGATCAATCCAATCCGAGCCCAAATGAGTCCAAATCAAGGGCTCAAATTGCTGTTGGAAGGTTCAAACCGCAATTTGGGTGACCAAACGGTCTCCGATTTTGACGAGCTTATACTCGAATCGAACGGCTCGACGAGACGAATCCAATGAGCCCAAGATCACCGAATTCCGAAATAATTAAGGCCTTCAAATGTCAACCGAACTCAGCCCACTCTCTCACACAGCAAAACTGCCCATCTCACCATCTCTACAGTTTGGAACTGCCGCCCCTCAAGCCATGGCTCTCTCTTAGTTCCGAAATTCCCTATCTCCCTGGCAGTTCTCACGAAGCCGAGCCCCATTCGCAAACTGCAGCCCCCACGTCTCTCCCTCTCTATCAGTTCGTGAAAACAAACTCCACTCGGAGGAACCCCAGGTCCCATTCACAAAAAAAAAAAAACCTGCTCTCCCTCTCATTCTCACAGATTTCCTCACTCTGATTGGCAAAATCCCTCTACCCGTCGCTTTTGAGTTCACACTCCAGACCTGTAGTTCGCAACTCCCTCTTCGATCTGCTCACCCAACGCAAGTCCTAACTGATACCGCCTGCAACTTTCAGTTTGACATTGCGATTTGCCTGAATAAAGGTAACAAGGAATTAATAGAAGAAATATATTTTGATTCTCTTTTTTAGGAAGAAATCAAAGAATGTAGATTCGCCGTTTCTTTTTGTTTTAATCTGAAAATAAGATTTAGATTTTTATTCTTTTGCCATAAGATGAGTTTTCTATGGATCAAATTTCTGTTAAATTCGTAAGAGCATATGAATCATCTCATCTTCTTTCTTTATCCTTATTTATTTCTTCATTTTAAACTCTTTCTTACCCTCATATTTCTTCATCTGCGTTTAGTTATTCTTCATCTAAAAATAAGATAAAATTCATGTGAGCATATCAATTGTTGAGGAAGCAAGTAAACATTTCTCTCATAGATTTTGTAAATCCTAAATATTATGTTTACTTTTATTAGACAGATTCAGTTATAAATTAATCCATATTCATTCGAAAAATTTCAATTATAATGAAAGATGAAAATGCCTGTATCTTATTTCAATGAATTGGGAAGTGTTCTTTATAATGAGTTTGACCAAAAGAGGTTTTGTAAAAGTTTTGCTATACCATTTTACTTTATGTATATTTTAGATCATGAGTATATGAAAATTTATTGCAAAAATGTATAGATTGTGTTCGGTAACTTCTATAAAATTTGGGAAGATTGTAATAGTATCATATAGTATGCTCTAAAATTATATCTTGATATAACTGTAAAGTTGGAACCTTTATATGCATGTTTAAGTTTATTTTCCATCACACAAAGCTATCTTGTTAATATTATTTTTGTGAGAGATTAAAGGGTATCACAAGAGAAGATATGATTGTTTATTGGTTTGTTTTGATTTCTTAATAAATTAAAAAGTTTCATATGCTTTCTTTGCTTTTGGTTGAAAGGAGGAAGCGTATAAAAAAAAATATGTATGAAGATTGTGAAAATTAAAGTGTTTGATTTGGTTAGGAAAAGTGTTTTATATTTGTGAATGAAAGTGGAACGTGTGTGAACTTTGAGTAGTGAAGTATAAATATTGAAAGCAAAGTGTATATCTTGAAAGTAAAAGGTGTATTGTTTTAAGAATGAAATGTGAATGATTTTGGAAAAGGTGGCATGTGTAAGTATGAAAAGTAAATTATATTGATGAGTGTATGTTTTGAAATTTGATTTGTATGTGTTTTGAAAAGTGAAAATGAAAAGTATTTTTTTTTTTTTTTAAAATGAGAGTGTTTGAGGTTTGGAAAAGGAAGTGTATGTTTTGAAGGGTGTTGGAAAGTGAGTGCTTTAAGTAATCATTAGGAAGTGAAGTTTGTTTGGTCTAAAGGTGGAAGTTTATATATTAAAAACAAATTGTGTAAGTTTGGAAAAATGTAAGTGAATGTTGGAAATATATAAATTATACTTCTAAAAGAAAATGTTTCAAAAAGCAAGCAATAGAACCGGTGTTCAAGCCCGAAGAAAGGTACGTCTTTACTTTTAGTAAATTTCAATTATTTCATTATTATTTATTAAATGAACTTTCTAATCCTTGTTTTTCCTGTTTTATTTGCATAAACTGCGAGGAACGATACTGATCGAGTGGACAAAAGTACAAGGAGCTAATGACGTCAGTCGCTTCTATCCAGCCGGGTAGAGGTGCTACGGGCGAAACCACCGGGTCGTAGCCCCCGGTGACTGTGAGTATTTCTAAACTTAGAAAACCTTTAGGGGCCCCTTGATATGGTATGCGTAAACCCTTCCTTTAGGTCCCTGTAGTAACTTCAATTTTATTAGGTTTATTTTTATTTGCTTTTAGATCCTTAAACCCCTTTTTACACACGTTTAAAGTCCCAAGGGTTAGTAATAACAAATTTTTATCCCATACAACAGTAGTGACACTTAAGGACAAAAATTAAGGACCGGGTCTTAGAAAATCTAGACTTAGGAAGCATGCACACTTTAGGATAGAAACTTATAACATAGAAAATTTAGTGACATCTCACTTTAGAATTAGTAAATATCTTTAAATTAGAATTCAATCAACTAGAAAGCTTTAGCCATTAATTGACTTAGGACATTTCAAAACCTTACAGCCTACTGCACACACTTAGATTTGTTTGTTAGGACAACCGACTCTAGTTTTAGGTTAGGCCGGTGTTTATTTCTTACTGCACTGTGACGGACTTTTTCTCGAGTTTTATTGCATGCTGGTTGTAAAATGTTGGTGTGTTTGTTTATTTATTTTTACTGCACTCTGTGTTGGTTTGATTGACGATTAGATTACCCATAGGCTAGGAGCGATCTGGATTGTTAATATGATTTTCTGCAGGTGGCCACACTCATGCAGGGCAGAAAAAGGGGGGCTAATTAATTAATAATAAATAAATGCTACAGGTGCTTCAGCTGCTTAGCCCCCAAATGAAGAAGAGTGTGGCCAAGTGTGGCTTAATAATTTAAATTCAATTGCATATATATATATAACTGCGTGGGATGATTTTTGTTATAAATTGCTTAGGATAACCTTGCAGGTGGATTAGATTTTCCTTTCCTTTCTGTGAAATGAAATGTAATGTAAATATAATATATCAAGAGTCAATAAATGTGAAAGTGATTTTTTGAAAGTGGGATATTACATCCAATTTGGAATCCAAAGAAAGGAGAATATACCTTAAAGGATTATTCTCTTTTATTTGGAAAACCAAATTAGGATGATTCAATATCCGAATAGAAAAGAAAATACCCCTCTTAGGGATGAGTTTCTTTTCATTTGGATATCCAGAACCCGACGGACCCGAGAAGTTCGTAGAAGAAGAAAAGACAGAATAAGAAGATTGAAGAAAGAAGATGAAGAAATGAAGATTTAAGGAACAGTATATCCCATTTCAAAAATCACTTGCGTCATTCTTAGGATTAGAATCCGGGTTTGTTGGAAGTGGTGCCCGGCCACTTTACTTTCTGCAAATTCTGGGTGTAATATGGACATTGGACATTGGACATTATATTTGGATTATTAAAATTGATTGTTTACATTGTTTGTGCAGTAGATTTTTTTTAGGACCTTGCATGCCGTGTTTTGTTTTAGCCTGGATTCGAAACGGAGAGATTTTTTTCGTAAGGGTACGCTTAAAATTCTTATACTTGTAATCTTAAATAAAAATTTTTAGGCTCACATAGTAACTCTAACGATCTAAGAAGTAAGCTCGGGACCGCCGAGAGTTAGCATAAGCATATTAATACTTTCTCTTCCTTGTTAGGCACCTCCCCGCCTGCGGGTTCTGGCAGACCACTTGACCTATGAGGGTGCAGTTCTGTCAAGGGGAAGTTGTGCAATCTCTAGGGAAAAACTTATTTTCTAAGCCTAATTTTTAAACTGCTTCATATTCATTTTATGCATTCGAGTCAATTAGCATGCATTGCATTAGATACAAATTAAAAAGAGTCTAAAATATTAATAGCATTTCTAGGCATTTCTTACCATACATAAGTTAAGGGGCCAATTAGGAACTGTTTTAGATGTCAGCCCCAATTCCTTAAAACTTAAACAACATCCCTACCCATCTTTCATAAGAGACTGGACACATGGTTTTAAAGCGCCTAGGTGGTTAGCTGGCTCCCCAATCCAGGCCGAGGTAAGTCCAGATTTGTACTTCATTAGTTAGGTTCGGGTCGCTACTTTGTAGTACCCAAATTAGATTTAGGTTCTGAGGCAGATTCTTTTTAGATCTTAAGTCCTCGCCCTCCGGGAATATAATCCCAAATTTCTAATAAAATGTCAACTTAAACATAAAATTTTTTCCTAAAATGTAAAGCCCAACATATGATAGATTGAGGTTGTCTCTGAGCTTCTCAGAATCCGACACCTCCTACTTTTCATCCTTTGACTCGCTAATAAATGTTCAACATTGAGCTTTCACCTTGGAAAATTCCTACTTCTGTTCCTTGTCTTTTACTTTGTAGTCAAAGGGTATGAAATCACTGCTTTAATCGAGAGTTTTCTTAGGAGCATTACTCCTAAGATGTAATTAACTATAGGAGCTTGCTCCTATAGGGATTTGAGAACCCCAGACTAAAATAAACCTTGTTTTATTCATATAAAACATGGGAAGAATCTTTGGGAACGTAGATATTTTTAAAACCTTATTTCTAAATTTTGAATAGACTTGTAAAATATTATTATTATCTTTTCAGATAATATAATATTATACTTGTTATATTCAACTTTAGAAATAATGAATTTTATAAAACTCATTCTCGCTTTTGGATATCTTAAAGAATGTTATGTTCGTCTTTTAAGATGATATAATATTCTTCTTGCTATATCTAAATAAAAGAATGAATAAACTTTTTAAAAAAAAACTGTATTTCTATCGTTAAACATATTTTATAGAATTTCATGTTCATCTTTTGAGATGATATGTTATTCTTTGAACTGTGTTTGATTATAGAAATATCAATTTTCAGAAACCTTATTTTGATATTGAATCCATTATAGAATATTGTGTCGGCCTCTCGAGACTGTACTTTATTCTCAATGCAGTATTCGATTACAAAATAGGAGAAATCAAAATCTGCGTGGTGACACAATTTTTTTTCCACCAAGGATAACTGGAAATAAGGAGGCTCGCAGCTCAAAATTGCTTAAGCTCGCTGCTTTATCACTTGCTTGAAATCTTTAAGTTTTTGTGTGTCTTTTATTTTATTTTTGTGCTAGTTTTTTTGTGCTCACTTTGTGTTATTTTTAGTTTGCTTTATTTTTATTTTATGTATTTTCTTTTTTTTTTCACATTGTTCTTTAATTTTGGCCTTCCATATGATGAATCTTTTCAAGCTTTTAAATATTGGAGTTTTAGAGATAGTGTTTAGATTTTTTTAAATTGGTTAAAGGGAGTAAACTGTTGATGGTTTCCCTCCTTCTGACCTTGTTTAGTGGTATGATTTTCTTCTCTAAATAAAAGTCTAAACTCAGTTTAACCAATGGCTTTTCATCTAAGATCTTTTTCTTATCTTGTTACATTAAATTATCTTATGCATAATAGCCAAAATTCTTAGATATCATTCAAGCTTTTGAAATCTTGCCATTGCATTTATCACGTGATTTTGATTTTGTGTTGTCGATTGTTCTTTCCTATGTTAGAGAGAGAGCTCCTATTCTCTAATATTTGGAGGATATACTCACAACTAAGTCTTTTTCTTTAATGGTATATTAAAGAGTTTTTAGCTTGCAAGAGTTAAAAAGGAAAGAGGCCAATGAAGCCAAATTGAAAAGAAATCTATATACTGAAAAGTGTATCAAAAATCAAAAGGTGCTCAAAGATCCAATCAAAGTGACAAGAGGCCTAAAATGAGCCCACTAAATGCAAGCTATCCTCTCTTTGGTAAAACTCTTAAAACTTAGAAAACTCATTGATTATGTGATACTTTCAAAGACTTGATTTCAATATCCATGATTGGGAAAAATTTCTTTGGTTTACTATTTATGAGATATTTTAGTTGTAAACAAGTCTTGAATGGATCTTCTTATCCTATTTTGTTATTCCGAGTTAGGCCTCTGTTTTCCAAAAGAATTTTGTACCGTGAAGGATATCCGATCTAGGATTAACGGAATCAGATTTTCTACCTTCTTCTGATTGGGATTTGTTAAACTTCTTGATCTCTTGGAACTTTAAAAGTTTAATTTTTGAAAATAATTCTCATATGATACCTCCATAAAACAAAAAAAAATTAGAAAAATTAAAATCCAAAATATTCGTTGTTTGGTTTTCATTGTGTTTTATTTTTCTGTGTTTTGACTGTTTCTCTTTTGTTTTATTTTTTTGAGGGTCTTGATCATCACCATTCTTCTCTTGATTTCAATTTCAAGTCACATCAGCCTGGCCGATACTTTTATTGTCCGGGACGATGTGACAAATTTTCTTCAAAAATCCATCTGCTGAATTTTTCTGTGCTTAATATTACTCATCGTCCTGGACGATACTATATCGTCCTAGACGATTTGATCGAACTCATGGTGATAGTCCTGGCCGATAGTATATTTGTCTGGCCGATGCATTTTATGTGCATCGTCCTGGCCAATACACTGGATCGTCCTGGACTATTCACATGTCAGCACGTTTAAATCTTTAAATTCGGCCCTAGACGATAAACGTGGCAGTGATTTAAAACGTTTTAACTTCGGCCGGTACGATGAATTATTGTGCATCGTCCGGGATGATACACCTAATCGGCCTGGACGATCTACTTTTCTTTCAGCAGCCACCTGCACCACCTCCATCTGATGATCAGGATCCCTAATTCTTTTAGTCTGTGCTTTGTGTTGTTTATTTCCTGTCTTTTTGTAGTTTGCTTGTTAGTCTTTTGTGATGTTTTTCTGTTATTTCTGGACCCTCTTTTTGTGATGACAAAAGGGGGAGTAGGGTGTGGTAGGAAAAGTTGTTTGTAACTTTGAAATTCTAATGAATCTTTTTGGATATTTTCCTACTTGTGTTTGCCATCATCAAAAAGGGGGAGATTGTTGCAAATCTATTTTTTATAGCTTATGTTTTGATGATTGAAAAACACTGTTTCTCTTGGACTGCTTGTTACTTCTAACTTTTCAGGAATCGAAGATCGGACGATTAAGAAGAAGCTAGTTCAGGATTACGTAGGTTTAGGGTTGAGTCAGTCTGTATTTTTACTTCTTGAGTCTACTTGTAATGGTCAAAGAGACTGATGCTTTGTAACCCTTCACACACACACTTGAGAGACTTAGAATTTCTATTTTTACTCATATCGGCTAGGACAATTTTTGGATCGGCCTAGACGATCAGCTTAAAATAGAAAGTCTAATTAAGGATTCTTAATTAAGGCAGCCGACATTAACAGATCGTCCTGGATGATACGTGTATCGGCTAGGACGATAAGCTCAAAACATAAAGAAGTTGTCGCCATAGTCAATTAAGGTATAATATATTTTTTAATTATCGGCCAGGACGATCCTTCGATCGGCCTGAACGATATTCACAAATTATGCCATAATTGTTCAAAAAATCAAGGGAGTAATTAAGGATGATTGATACGATCATATCGTCCAGGACAATCGCAGGATCGGCCCGGACGATCCAGTCAAAAACCTTAAGATACTTCAGGACGATAAACATCGGCCAGCTCGTATCCAGGGCTATTGTCAGGACAATTTTCCTCTGATTTGAACTGATCGGCTAGGACGATCATAAGATCGGCCTGGACGATCAAGCCAATTTTCAATCGTCCAACTTTGCATCCAGGGCTATGCTCTTGCCGATCTTCATTGATTTGTACAGATCGGCCAGGCCGATGTCCATATCGGCCTGGACGATATTGTCGGCAACTTGCAATTAATGAGCTCCTTTGAAGCTCTTCTATTTAAGAGCTCATGTTCAACGTTTTTCAAGACCTTTGGCTGCTGCCTTGACCTGAGAAGACCTTGAGGAGAGAAAGAGAGAGAGGAGAGAGAGAGGATCTTGTGAGGGGGAGCTTGTGAGGGGATTCACAATGGTTGCTTCAAGGATCGCTCTGCTTCGTCTTCGTCTAGAGTTTCTCGTCCGTGGAAGGGTCGGTAGAGGTAAGGAGTTTGCTTTTGGTTTTGGTTCTCTGCCAGCTTCAGGAGGAAGCAAAAGGAAGAAGGTTCTCTGCCTTGCCGGGGTAGCAAAAAGGAGGTTCTTGTGAGGGCTTCTCCCCCTAACTATGGGGGCTAAAGGAGAGTCACGTTTTGTAGTGCAATACTTGGAGGGTGCCTCCAAGGAGTGGATGTAGGTCGAGTCGACCGAACCACTATAAATTTCTGTGTTCTTTTTCTTGCTTCCGCGCTTTTAAATTCCGCATTTATTTCTGTGGTGTGATTTGGTTTATGCAATTTTCTTTCTTTGTGAAAAGAGTTTTTTAAAATACCAATTCACCCCCCCTCTTGGTTAGCTTGGGACTAAGTTCATTGGGCTTAACATCCCTAACGAACTTTCAAATGAGATTAACAGTGTCCTATTAATTATATCCTACTGATTCATATATCAGGGATTTAATACCATTGGAGAGCTTACGATCTCTGGATATGACCCCAATTTAGTGGTGCCATTGGACACAAACACACCCATTTAGAGGGCCTTAGTCATAACCATTTACCTATGATGTCATTTGGCAGCAAAATTATAGGTTAAAGGATATGTAACACTTCATTGTTGGATAAAGACTAGTTATGAATAAATTCATGTGATATTCTCAAAAAGATATTAGCTCTTTGTTAGCTGAAGTAGAATTTAAACCTCAAAAAACTACTATGGAGGGTGGATGAGCTTTTCTTAAAGTGATTTAATGGTAATTTCATATTTAAATACTAGGATTTAATATTTTGATTTTTAGTGGGCCTTTGGGATGTATTTTAAATACTTGGAATTAACCTCTCTAGTTCAAATCAACATTCAACACAACCATTATCAGGGTGTTTATGGGGCATTTCATTCATGGATAAAACCTTATTACCTCTGCCTACATGTTAATAAAGGATCAAGTTCTTCTTAGGATTTATTCTATTTTTAGTAAATTTTCTTGATTATAGGACTTGAATATGTAATATGAACATATAAAAATAAATATCTTAGTCGACATTATGACCGTATATTTTTTTGAAGTTTGAGTCATGTTAAGTCCTATCAACTTGATTTAATGATCTTTGAGTATCTGAAGAAGCTAGATAGACAAGTTATAGAGAGAAACTCTAGGATTAGAGTGAACTTTTTTCAAATTTCTTTTCATTTCATTTTGGCAGATTTTTCAAGAATGCCAGAAGGTCTCCTGGTGAACTCCTCCACCAGCCATATAATTGTTGGAATTCCTCATTCGAGTTTGTATTTGCTTTTAGAACTGAAGCCTTCTTCTAATATTGTTCCTTTAATAATAAGGAACCATCATTCATTCCACATAAACATTTATCTCCCGTGATTGGTAATGGCAAAAAGATCATTGAGTATCTGGAGTCGAAGATGCCTCAATTGGAAGTTCAGAGAAATTTGGTTGATCCTGATGCATCTCCTTCGTCTGGAATGAAGTTATTCGTTAAAAGGTTTGGCAACAATCTTTCAAAATTAGTTTTGGCTGATGAGGGAGCCCTTTCTATCTTATAGAATTTGGCTGATACTTCACCTATTTTTGGTAATGCTCAAACCAATTCTTTGAATGAAATTGTTCAAGAAGAAGTGTCGAACAATGTTGGAGTTCTGAGTGGTAAAGAAGCGAAAAATCCATGGAACAATAAATAATATATTAAAGTAAATCTTCAGGAAAATTAATCATATTTTATTGAATATGGAGTAGCGGTTAAGCTTTATAAGCTGAATGTTAAAACTAATTCAGAAAGGCTTCAATTCTCTATTGTAGTAAAGGTTCTTGGAAAAAACAGTCCAATTCATATGATTGTAAATGAGCTGAGAAGATAGTGGTTGGATTTTGGAAAATTATGTTTTACTTCTCTTGGAATGGGTTGGGTATTATGCTCTTTTTTTTATCATGGCCATGGAAAGTGTCCTCTCGGGTGGACCTTGATTTGTCAATGGTCACATAATTGGGATGGACAAAGGTAACTTCAATTTTTTGCTTAATTCTCTGGTTGGATTGTCATCCCTTGTTTGTATATGGATGCCCAACCTTCCTCTTTACTGTTGGGATGAAGTTAATTTTTCTAGAATTTCATCTTTGAATAGATCTCCTCTGTTGATAGATCGCAATATGTTCCAGCGGAGTAGGAAGGAGTTTGCTAGAGTTTGCGTCTGGGTTGAATTGGGCAAATAGCTTCCTGTGGGCATATGGGTGGAAGAATTAAATAATGGATTCTTTCAGAAGGTAGAGTACGAGAAGATCTCATCATCAAGTTCTAAGTGTGGAAAGGTTGTTCATCTAATCAATTCATGTGGAATGGAGGCAGAAAGGTTAAAAATTGAAGGCTATGTGAAAGAGAGTGTCAATGAGAAGGATACTAGTATTCCTTTGATTATAGATCCAAATAATGGATTATCTTATGGATCTTGGGTCCATGTTAATTGCAAAAGGAATAAGAGGACTACTACTTCTATTCAAAAGAAGGTTTTGGTTCAAAAATCTGTTCCTGCTCTAGCAAAAGGACTGGTGAAATATGATTTGGTTACTATTGCTAGCCAAAAAGATATTTATCCTATTATCATAAAGGATATGGATGAGAGGGAAGAGCTTGGAGCTGAATGTGAGGCTTCTTCCAAGAAAGGTATGGATTCTTTAGTTCTAATGCAATCGTTGGCTAGTGTTAAGCCTTTTTTTAATGATAACAATATGTTCAAAGTTTTGGATGGTCTCTCTGGGGATGAGGAGGTAGTTGATAAATCTTTGAAAGTTAATTCATGGGAAAATGATGTTGAGGAAGGTGAGGTGGATAAATCTTATGACATTAATGGGAATATTGAAAAATCTATCTCTAGTCTTGCGGAGGTGGACAAAAATATTGATATTGTGGTAAATGTTGATGGGATCTTGGATAATGGTGGGACTACTGTTTTCAAACCTAAACTTCAAAAAGAGCTTAAATCCCTTGATCCTTTGAATAATTCCTTTAGACATAAAAAATCTGAAATTTTGAATTGGAGTAGGAATGGGGGTCCCTCCCCCATGGTGGGGAAAGAAGTTTCTTAGCTTTTTGTAACTATGGAGGGGCCAATAAAAGGGAAGCCTCTCTCTACTTCAAAGAAGTGGAGAAAGATTGAAATGGGATGTGTTCTTTTGTTGGAATTGTGGAAATAAAGATTTCCTCGATTACTAATTGCAATTTTTGTAAATTCATGGGTAAAGATTGGGAGTTCTTCCTTTACCCATTTGATGGATTATCTAGAGGGATTATGGTTTTGTGGAGGAATGATATGGCAACTTTTTCTTTATTGGAAGCTTCTTCTCAGTGTGTTATTGAAGAGTAGAAGGTTGTTAATAAAGGCACTTGGATTGTCTCTACTATTTTTGGAAGTAGAGATGTATATAGCCGGAGGTTTGGGATTGTTTGGAGTGGCATTTTAGTTTGAGCATTCCTGTAGTGGTGGGGGCAGAGGGATTTTAATTGCATATTGTCTCAAGAGGACAAAAGGGGAGGGAAAAAATTTTAGTTTTCTCTTGGCCCATAAAAGATGATCTCTTTTATGAATTGTTAACCCCTGTGTAAAGAGCAAAAGAGGAGAGCAAAGATACATAGGCTTCATCAAATCCCAGAAATTTAGCACACCTCAGACAGTCGAAGGATCCTCAAAATCCCGCATAAAATCTTGCAAGCTGCTCTGATTTGCAATCAAATCCCATAAATCCCATGAACCCACCTCGATCCTCACCTTCTCCGCATCTTTAAAAGGAAAGGGAGGCCTTCTCTCTTTAGACTCTTCCCAAGATAACTTCTTCTGCTCCCTGCTTCCATGATCGCAAGCTCCCACTGTTCTTACCTTCTCCAGTAAGCCAGTGCCTGTAGCCCGACGCGGAGCTCTTCCTTACCCATCTCCGAGTTAGGCTCAATCGAAGCCTTACCTGGGCAAACCAACTGCTTCTCCCTTCACATTATCTAACTCCTCAAAATATGACTCCAAAGCCACCATCTTCATAACCTTTTCAAACCCTGATTCATCCACCAAGGCTGCAAGATCCAAGCCCAAATCTTTTGATTATCTCAGTCCACACACAAAGAGAGAGAGAGAGAGAGAGGGAGAGAGAGAGAGAGAGAGAGAGAGAGAGAAAGAGAGAGAGAAATAGAGAGAGAGAGAGAGAGAGGGAGGGAGGGAGGAAGCTTACATACCTTGCTAAATCCCCCCTACCACTATGCCAACCTTCCTTGCATCTCCTCTATCAAAACTAATCCAAACCTACCCGCCTTTACGTGTTGTTTACTGATCCTGATGTCTAACCTTGAGATCCAGCCCCATACGATCTCCTTCTACTCTCATCCGACCAAATCCCCTATTCACCAATATCTAAATCTACTTGAAGCCCTCTGACCTCCTACCCGATCTCCTAATTTCACTTGTACTACATAGCAAGTTAATCTAGCCCAAGCTATCTTAACTGGCCTCTATTATGTCTGATTAATAAGGTAAAAATCAGTGTGAGATTTCTTGAACTGTGTTATTAATATGATAGATGATAGTAATTATATATTATAGTTATGAATAATTATGGTTATTATTAGTCATAATAATTAATAATTGGTTATTATTATAATTAATATCAATCATAATTAATTGTAATAATAGATAGCTAATTATTATAATGATTAGCATTATATATAATTATAATTAATTATAATAGTAATTAATTAATTATTATTATAATAATTATAAAAATGATTATATATATATATATATAATGACAATTAATTATAATAATTATAATAATGATAATTAATCAATTATAGCCTTACAAATAAGAAAGAGAAGATCGAAAGGAAAGAAGAACGTATTTGGCCTGACATCCAGTGCAGCTTCGCAGAGATCGGCCCCCAACAGTACTAAATAATGTCAGAAATTTGTCCCAAGGAAGGCCCACGATGGCACCATTTCTGACAGTCGACACCCTGGAGAATCCTCCAGGGGATCCCGTCGCTCACTAACTCCACCCAAAGAGTTAACCAACTTTGACCGCAGCCCACTGGTCGAAGTAATCTTCTTACCAAATAAGGAATCAAAAATTCAGTGGCGTCATCATTTGGAGATTCTATTAGTAAAAGAGGAAGAAGAATAAGACATGAAAAAAGAAGAGAATATAGAAGAAAACATAGAATGAAATATAGAAGAAAATATGGAAGATTATATAGT
Source organism: Dendrobium huoshanense (assembly GCA_016618105.1). Classification (NCBI taxonomy): domain Eukaryota; kingdom Viridiplantae; phylum Streptophyta; class Magnoliopsida; order Asparagales; family Orchidaceae; genus Dendrobium; species Dendrobium huoshanense. The sequence continues at coordinate 52,864,936 of CM028353.1, read as the reverse complement.
ATAAGAATTCATAGAAATAAATAACACCTTGGATATGTAAGTCATCTACATGGTGGGACACACCATTGCCAATGATGAAGCCTACTATGATGATGGTGAAGTTGATGATCATTGGCAACTTCCGCCTAGGCAAGCACTCCAACATTTCCATGAAGCTGGGTCCACCACTGGCGAAGGTGGTCACTCCCAAGGAAATGATGAAGTGGTGGAAGTAGAGGGGAATCCCCTTGATGATGAAAACACCACACTCACTGACATGAGAAGGAAGATGAGGTGACAGATGAGAGCTAAAGACAGGGAAAATTTCTCAGTTGAATGAGAAGATAACAGAGATGATAGCTTAAATGGGGGAAATAATGCAGAGAACTATCACTAATGGTGCCATGCCCAATCCTCCTCCAAATTCTCCAAACTTCTAAGTGCCAAAAGTATTAGGAGTAAGGGGAGCTCCTGAAGGTGGTCGTGAAGTCCATAAAATCATTCGGCAGCCCACCCCACAAAATATTGTAAGTTTCTCTGAACCTATGACTGCTGCATAATTGGAGGGAATCATTACTAAGAAGATCAAGGCAATCATAACCGTTGATCGGGCGAAGAAACTTTGGGGCAAGGGTCATCCGTGCCCAGCTGAATACGACCAACTATCATATCCAAAAGGATACTCTGTACCATAGTTTAATACTTTTAATGGTACTAATAACCCCTGACAGCACTTGGCATAGCTTAAGGCTACTTGTGAGAATACAGGGGGAAATGACACTCTACTCTTATGATAGATCATTAGTAATTTAATAATAACTACTTCGAGTGGTATGCTGTATTACTAAATGATTCTATGAAGACCTTCGTAGAATTGGCAATTATATTCATGAAAAGATTTTTTAGTTTGACTAAAAAGATAATGATCGCTGACCTTGCTCTAGATAAAAGTAAAAGAGAACAATTAGTGACAAAATACATTACTCCCTGGCGTTATTTAAGTATGAAATGTGAACAACAATTAGAAAAGGAGTTTGCTATGCAGCTATTAATGGGCATTATTGATGACAAGATGCAACCCTTCCTATGCATTGCTACAATTACCACATTTCAAGATTTGCTGGATAGGGTAGCCAAGTTTGAAAAACTAAACTTACTAAATTAGAAAGTCACTTTGATAATCCCAAGAAGGCTAAAGTCTCAGGTGATAGAAGAGGTGAGGCCGAGTCTACATTCTTCTCTTATTCTAATAGAGAAAAGAAGGTAATTTACAATATAGATAATTGCAAGCATCAAATGCAATATGAAGGTAAGCCAGAATAAGCTTACATCCCTAACCCCCAATTGAAGCTTATACATGGGGGGAATAATAGGCCACGAACTTATCAAGGTGGTGGAGAACGCCCGAGACAAATAACTGGAACTGGTGATAAAATGTTCCCATCCCTCAAAGAAAATATAAAAAGAAAATATTCATTCAAGAGGGAGAGTGTCGCCAAGTTATTTCGAAAGGAAGTGAAAGCAGGCTTAGAGCTGCCAGAATGTAAGAGGCCCGAGGAGTCAAAACATATTGGCGACCCTAATTTTTTCCCATACCATCAGGTAGTCAGCCATCCTATTGAAGATTATAACATCTTAAAAGATTGTTTAGAAAGAAAATATCAAAAGGGAGAGCTCACTTTGTCAGATAATGTATTGATTAGTCCCATAAAAGATTAAACATGGGTAGTTATGACTTCCTTCCTACCCCCAGTTATAGAAAGAAGGAAACTGACGAAGCTTGTTCAAGTAGAGCAATGGGAGACTGCAATCTCTAAGAAGAAATGAAAATGATGAAGTAGCTTAAAGGAGTTCTAGGTGTAAACTAGAAGTCTCCTATTAAGTCGATGTAAGATTTGAAGGCACTTACTGCGATATGAACTTCTACTTCTAAATAATTCCCCAATCAAGTTGACACTTGAAAGCTTGGAACGGTGAAATCCTCCAAAAAGAAGACCAATTTGAAGAAGCCCAAGGAGAAAATAATTGTACTCAAAGGGTTATTGATAGTCTAGATGAATACTATCAGACTATGACGTGACATATTAATCTCACTGATTTCATGTCAGAGCTTAAAATAGATGAAGTCAAAGAAAATATTGATAATTTTCTTCCAATAAAAGTATGTCGGGTCATCTCAGTGGTGTCAAATATGCTAATTAAAGAAGAATACACTAAGGAGGCAGCCCCTGAATCCTATATGAAGGTGTTGCTAATGGATTACAGATAAGAGGAAGACCTATATTTTCCAAAAATAGATGAGTCAGGCCCCTACATAATGTCACAGAAGGGACATATAAACCTGGGTCAAGAGTCTGAATCAACAGATGAATTTTTTGATGCAATAATGGCTGAATCTAAACAAAATGTGTTATTGAATGAGTCTGAGCTAGAGGAGGTCGCCTAGGTGTAGTTTATAAGTGGCAATATATTTTCATCTCTGCCAAAGAAGGAAGTTTCTAGTAAATATAAGTGAAAAGAGATAGTTGTCAATGAAGACATTATCCTTAAGGACCATAAGAAGAAAGATGTTTCAACCAGGGGAATAGATTATAATATCTTATCCCATTTAAGAAAAATTCCAACATAACTCAGCATATACGATACTTTAGTGCTGTCTAGAGACCTTCACGAGACTTTCATTCAGGATTTCAAAGACCCCAAAAGGTACGATGCATATTTTGTTGAGCGTAATATGATGGAGGTCTTACAAGATTGAAATAAGCTGTTGAGAAGGAGCAAAAGATCCTAGAATCATTTACACTTAAGAAGATATGATGCTCAGAATGTTGGATCCTAATCGACATATATATGTTACTACTTAAAGTGATGGAATGATTATCAAACCAACCCTAATCGATCTAGGGTCCTCTATAAATATAATGAGTTTAAAAGCATTAAGATCGTTGTGCCTCAGCATGGAGCATCTTGGGTTAGATAAGCTGATAGTACGTGGCTTTAATGAGAAGGGACAGAAGATCCTAGAATCATTTACACTCTCCCTATAATTTGGAGAACTTCATACAGATGCCAAATTTGATGTGATATAAGAAGATACTGCATTAAAGGCACTTCTGGGTTGCCCAGGGTTGCATGAGTATGGCATCATTCCATCAATTCTACATCAACATATGAAGTACCTCAGGGATGGTGAAGAATTTAGGTTATTTGGTGACATTAATACATTTGCAGTCTATGAAGTAAAGATATATGAATATGCAAATTAATTTATTCCAAAGAAGTTGAAGTCATCGAGCTCTCTTGAGGCCCAAACATCAGACCTAGAAAATGCAAAGCAACCTAAACTATAAAAAAAGAAGTAGATGTGGAGAAATAAAGCAACATCGACTCTCTCCAAGGCACCTTTCATTCCTAAAGAAAGGTTATACATACCTCACCTAAGAAGTGACATGGATGAAGAGGATATCACACCTATCAAATTGAGAATAGTATGCTAGTCTACGGCTAAATATAGTAGGGAGGTTAAATATTCAAATGGTGATTATGATTATGAATCTATTCACATGAACACAGTGTAGGGTGTTTTCACTAAAAGAATAGATATTCTACCAATCTCAGATAATTTACTTATAGTCATGCGTATTCCCCTGAAACATTTCAAAGACATTTCTTCACAAGAGGTACATAATATCAAAGAGATCATAACTTTTTACATTAGTCCCCCAAGAGAAAATGGTAGACTAGCTAGTCTATTTTATTCAATTGAAAAACTAGAAGAAATAAATAATGACTGGTTCCATACACTAGTCAATTTTAGGGAATTAGTACCTACGAGATTTCTGAGGTATAATACCAGAAATATCCAAAGAATGTTATAAAAGCAAGGTAAAACTCATTCCTCTAAACAACAAGTTCATTTTTGCTTGAGCCTCTAATATCAAAGAAATCCCCAGTCATTAAAGAAGAAGTATATTTTTGCAAAAAGTGGTCTAAGATTTATCTTATGGAAATACCACCAAAAGGTGATTTATCAAACAATCACATATGGGGAAATCAAATATGATGACGATGGTGATGAGAAAGTGCACTAAGTTGACACATATGATGATCAACCCATTGAGGCCAAGCATGCACTAGAAGATCTTGAAGATGGTGGAAAAACAACCACTATGGATGAGTTAAAAGTGTTCAACTTGGGAATTGAGGAGGACTCTCGCCCAACCCTCTTAGTTCTCTCATATCCGATGAGAAAATAGAGGAAATAAAAGAACTCTATGAATTTTGGGACTATTTTGCCTAGACATATGCTGAGATACCTGGCTTATCCTCTGATGTAGTATTTTAATTATTAGCCATCAAGCCTGATGCAGAACCTGTCAAGCAAGCTTCAAGAAAAATGAGATTAAAAATTAAAGAATAGGTGATAGTAGAAATGAAGAAGCTTATAGAGACAGGCTTCATTCGAGAAGAAAAATATTCCAATTGAATTGCCAATATTATCCCCATAAATAAGAAGAACGGTCAAATTCGTATATGTATTGATTTTCGGGACCTCAACAAGACGTGTCCAAAAGATGATTTTTTGCTCTCTATATCCAAATTCCATGTGGACAACACTTTCAACTACGATGTATTTTCATTTATGGATGGATCATCAGGACACAATTAAATCAAGATAGTGCTTGAGGATGATAAGCACACATCATTCAGAATGCTTATCGACATTTCTAATATACGGTCATGCCCTTTGGCCTGAAGAATATTGGAGGCAGCTACCAGTGGGCAATGACACATATTTTTGATGACCAAATACACTAGAAGGTCAAGTGTTATGTTGATGACCTGGTTGTTAAGATCATGGATCGCAAATACCACATAAGTGATCTAAGAATTGTATTTAAGAGAATAAAAAAGTTTGATTTGAAGATGAACCCAAATGTGCTTTTAGGGTTTCCTCTGAAAAATTCTTGTGGTACGTTGTTCTTCATCAAGGTATCGAGATTGAATCGAATAAGATAAAAGTAATTATAGATATGCCACCTCCTAGAAATCTTCATTAACTCTGCTCCTTGTAAGGATAAATGGCTTTCATTCGGTGATTCATATCGAATATATCAGATAGGTTCCAGTCCTTCTCCAAATTAATAAAGAAAGATGTTTGTTTTAATTTGATGAAGAGTGTCAGGAAATATTTGATAGTATTAAAAGATATTTGTTAAACCCGCCCATTATCATAGCACCAATTCAAGGGAAACCTCTCATACTGTATACGGTAATGCTAAAAGAGTCCCTCAATACATTATTAGCCCAACACAATGAAGAAAGCAATGAGAATGTACTTTACTACATCAATCATAGATTGATCGAAGTAGAAATCCATTATTTCCAATTGAGAAGCATTACCTTGCATTAATTTTCCTAGTTCAGAAACTCCACCACTATATACTCTCTCACAACATTACAATGATATCAAAGATCGATCCATTAAAGTTCTTAATGACAAGACCAGCATTGACAGGTCAATTAGCTAGGTGGGAAGTGACACTACTACGGTTTGATATCATGTACATGCCATAAAAGGAGGTGAAAGGGCAAGCCTTAGTAAATATTATCACAGTGTATCCTATCTTTGCAGACTCTCCACTCAACGATGATTTGTCTGATGAGAAAATCATGCAGGTCAAGGAAGACGACAAATTACAATTTTGGGAAATGTATTTTGATGGGGATTCGTCGATTAAGCCCGCTCGACCTCCAAATATTGTAAGGTCCTAAGCCGACATCAGCCTCATTTTCAAAGCACTTGAAGGAGGCATAATGAGATTTTTATTCAGTTTGACTGAACCACAAACCAACAATGATGTTGAATACGAAGCTCTAAAACTAGGGCTGAAGATTGCGATCAATATCAGGATCCAAAATCTTTAAGTTTTTGATGATTTTTAACATGTAATAAATCAGGTCCTCAATATTTATAAGGTTGACAAACTTGAATTGGCCCATTATCTTTGATAAGCCCTTGAGCTTCTGAAATAAATACCAAATGTTGTAACAGCTCGAGTTCCTTGAGGTTAGAATGCCAAAACAGATTGTCTAGCCAAATCTGTTAAGGAAATGACAAACATCAATGACGAGTGTTCAATATTTATTAGGGTTTACACCCATAGGATTTTGGAGCCTACTTTGTTACAATTCTTGAAGGTAGAAGAGATACCAGATTGGGGCAAGCAGGATATAATTTTGGTTGACCCTCAACCTCTCCATTAGATTATTATAGAAAATTATCCAGAAGGATATCATGTAGCCATAAGACGTAAAGCTAGTCAAGCTTCAAAATTGTGGTACCATTATTTAGATATTAAAGTAATAAATGATTGGAGGAAACCATTCATTGACTACTTCAAAGAAGTAAACTCCTAGCAGAAAAATTTATAGCCGCATAAATCCAAAAGAGGATATTATGATATGCATTTGTTAATGACACACTATATCGGTGAGCTTTCGATCAGAGTTGGCTAAGATGCCTAGGAACAAAGAAAGCAAATAAAGTAGTAGAAGAAGTCCATGAAGGAGTCTGTGGTGCACATAAGACAAGTCCCAAAATGGTCACTAAAATCAAGAGAATAGGTTACTATTTGCAGACCATGGTCAAAGATTATATTGACTACGCAAAGAGGTTCTACAGATGCCACATCCATGGTAATGTTATACATCAACCACTAAATCCTCTGCACCCTATAATAGCATCCTGGCCATTTGATTATTGGGGTACTGATGTGATCTGACTGATAGATCTGCCATCATCAGTAAGACATCGCTTCATCTTGATAATAACCGATAACTTCTCCAAGTGGGTAGTAATGGCTCCATTCAAAGAAGTTATGTTCCAGCATGTGATTAACTTCTTTATGCATAATATTATCTAAAAATTTGGTGTACCATGCCGCATAATCTCAGACAATAATACAGCTTTCAAAACCACTAAAATTAATTAATTTATTGATCAACATAAGATTGATTAGCAGTAATCCTTCATATAATATCCAAATGCAAATGGCCTAGCAGAAGTCTTTAACAAAACACTGGTGAAATTATTAAAGAAGATTCTCACCAAGAATAAAAGAGATTGGTTTACGAAGATGACAGAAGCATTGTGGGCATATTATACAACTTACAAAACACCAACTAATGCCACTCCATACTCAATGGTGTTTAGAGTTGAAATAGTATTACTACTAGAAGTTGAACTCCTATATCTTTGAGTCGCTATCCAGAATGAGCATACTCGATTAAGAATGGAAGAGCTCAATACACTCGATGAGGTCAGGTTGTAAGCTCAACAGAACCTGGAGATCTATCAAGCAAGGATAACAAAATTCTTTGATCGGATGGTGCATCCTCCATTATTTCAAGAAGAGGAATTAGTCCTGGTGCAGAGAAGGCTAATCATCCCCCACAAATAAAATTGGTGACAAATTTGTATCCAACTGGGAAGGACCTTTCATCATTGAAAAGGTGTAATAGGGAGGAGGTTATAACCACATCAACCTGAATGGTCAGAGGCCCATGCAATCGATCTATGGCTGATACTTGAAGAAATACTACACATGAAATTGCCCATGAAAATGTTATGTTTAATACGCTATGTTTTCATATATGATTATTAGTGTATACACCTCAAATTTATAAATTCTATTGCAAACAAAGAATGCATTTCAAAATCTTCCATCAGACTGGGGGCATTTTAAATGTTTATTTAGGTTGACATCATGGAGATATATTGAAATCCTCAAATAAATATTTAAAATCTTAAAATATAAAGCCCATTCAAAATCTCCCTACAAGATAAGGGGCATTTTAAATATTTATTTGGATTGACAATGTGCTACGCATCGAGATCCCCAAATAAATATTTAAAATCTAAAAATTATAAATTTTTTCCATTCTAAAATGTCCATGTGAGACATGGGGCATTTTAAATTTTCATTCGGATTGACATCGAGCTATATGTCGAGAACTCTAAGTAAATATTCAAAATTATCAATCCAAATATGTTTTGTGCTAAAGAATATAAAGACTTATTTTTCAAAGTATATGCAAGTGATCTTTTAAATGTTCAAGACACCACCTTCTCCATTATACCAAAACTCAGAAGTCAAGAAAGAGATTCTTTGAATTACACAGTCCTACAAATTGAGCCAAAGAAGCTTAAAGTCTTATAACATCTTGAAGCTTAAGGTTCAAATGAGTGTAAAAAATTAGATCCAATAAGCTTGAATATAAATGGATTGCTGGAAGCTCCGTCTACTCAACAAGCCATAAAAAGGCCATAGTAGCGGAACCCCCACTTTGTCAACCCGTTAGTAGGGATTGTAGGAAGAATGAGGGCAAATTTGACTCAACCAATTCTAGTAGTTGTAGTCCACTGGATTCTCCCCAATGACTTGAGAACCAAAGTTCCAGTAAGAAGGAGGAATCTCAAACAACTACTTAATGTGTGTAGGATCCAAATTTTTAACCATAAAGGAGAACTGCAAATCTACCAATTTTTATAAAATCAGCATTGGAAAGCGCATTTCCCATAGCTCAAGTATAAAGCTTGAATGGGTGTAAAAGGTAGGATCCAATATGCCCAAATATTGCCGGATCGCTAGGAGCTCAATATACTCAATAAGCCATAAGAAATTCCATAGTAGAGGAACTCCCATCTCAGCAACAAAAAGATGAAGAGATGTCAAATCCTAGCTCTACTAATTTGATGAACTTAAGTGACTTAGATTAAAGTCTCCTCAAGTGGTTAAGGTTCAAGTTAATACCTACATTTGGTACTATCAACCAAGTCCAAAATATACAAATCCTTCAATAAATCTGAAAAACATAAAGCGGGGATCGAAGGAATTCTTCTTAAACAAGTCCGCCAAAGCATAAAGCAAAGGACCGAAGAAATTATATCAAAGTTCATGAAACGTTTAAAGCTGAACTAAGTGGATTTCAAAATCAACAAGTCTATTATGCACAAAGCTATAGACTAATGAATTTTATTTATTGACCTATTATAAACCAAAAGGGTTCTAGGTCACCGACATCTACGCCTTCATCAAGCGCACCAAAGCTAGAAGCAAAGGGAAGAAGGCTCAAAAATCTTTTGACAAGTCAGTAAAGATAAATTAGATAACCCTTCAACAACTTTTCCATTCAGAGCAATAGAATGATGGATCAAAATCTTATGACTCAAGTTAAAGCTAAAAAAAGAAGCACCATGGATAACATCCATAAATATCCCTAAAGATTGTAGGCATTTTAAATATTTATTTTGGTCGAAATTGCGCTACATGTTGAGATCCCCAAATAAATATTTAAAATTTTACCAAGATACAACTAAATGATGCAAAAAATATTGAGCATATACAAAAAGGTTATAAACTAAGGAAATAGTGGTGCGAAAGAAGAGTTTAGCGTGACAAGGCTACCTACTATCATCAATCTACGAGGTAATATTCTAGGGATCCTAGTATGACATGCTCTATCACTACCCATGGATCTCTGCTTGACCAAGAGCAAATATATCAAATATACAGAATAATAGAAATGCATCTAAAGTTCTATAGAGGCACAGAGATGGGATCTTGAAGAACTAAGAAAGAAAATCCTAGTGTGACATCTAGAACAAATATCTAAAGATCCATATGATTAATCAACATATAATAAATGTGGTCCACTCTAAACACGTACCACATTTTTTATGGGGCATTAGTTAACCCCTGTAAAAAGAGAAAAAGAGGAGAGCAGAGATACTTATGCTTTATTGAATCCCAAAAATTTTTCAAACCTCGGATAGTCGAAGGATCCTTGAAATCCCATATGAAATCCTACAAGTTGCTCTGATTTGCGATCAAATTCCATAAATCTCATGAACCCACCTCGATCCTCACCATTTCTACATATTTAAAATGAAAGGGATGCCTTCTCTCTTAGGACTCTTCCCATAATAATTTCTTATGCTCCCTGGTTCCATGATCATAAGCTCCCGCCGATCTTGCCTTCTCTGAAAATCATCCGCCGGCCGCCAAGGTATAAAAACTTAACCCTAAAACTCTGAGAATCCACTTTCGTTGCTTGCACCAACATAAAAGAACCACCTATACATGATTTTCTTAGCATCATGGGAGGAATTTCATTGTAATGCTTGCGATGAAGTAAGTAATCACATAAAATCCCTCCAACATTTATGGCACACTGGAAAATCGGCTATGCATGCTTTTTCTTAGCGTGGTGGGATGGGAACCCGATGTGATGTGTACGATGAAGTGGAGATACCTATAAGTACTTGCTTGCGGGGAAACAACTATTTTTTTTTTAAATAGGTACTGAAATACCCATATATGCTTTTCTTAGCATAGTGGGGAACCAAAAAATACGGCTACGGTGTCCTCAATTGAGGACACCTATCATTCACATTTTTATTAGCATGGTGGGAAGGCCTACCTTCCCATAGTTTTCCGCTAAACAAGGGAGATGCTGGGAGGCTATCAAAATTTTGGGTAAACGTAAGATTATACTTGCACATTTTTGAATAAATGTGACTTAAGTGAACTCAAACTTTAAGTGAACTTGAAAGATTACATAAGCATGAACTAAACTTGAATCATATCCAAGGGAAGTCAAAATTAAATGAACTAAGTGTTGTGGACATAAACTCAATTTGAACTCAGACTTGAACATGGAGCAAGGAACTCAAACTTAGTAGGGGACTTTGAGTTGAACGACCAAAAGAACCCAAACTTTTAATATTAAATATCTAATCAAACAAAAGGAATACATATTCTAATTAAGACTTTAAATTATTGAAATGAATATCAACAATTAAATAGAGGACTTACGAAATTCAACATAACTTGAAGCATATTTGCATGTAAAGATCGAATGAGAAATGACATTGATATGAACTTGAGTTTGAAAGCTAAACTTGAGCTTGAAGCTCATTTTACTTAAGTAAATCATGACTTGAAGAATATAAGAGGATGGAGCAATAATGAAACTTCATTTGAACAACAACACAATCAAATCTCATTACATAATGTGATGCTCTCAATGGATAACACAACTTGCTTGCAAAGAGAGATCAACAAGATATCTACTTATTAGCTATGGCATGAAATCTCAAACAAAAGTCAAAGAGCCATCATGAATTCCTAACCAAATGAAAATTAATAATAATCCATCTACAATTGTATGCAAGGAGTTTATGGAAATTCATTTAAGTGAATACCGATGGGCAAGTAGAGTTTGAAAGCAAAGATCAAGAACTCACAATGAATGTGGATACCCATAATTGTGTAAAGCAGACAAGTAATAAAGAGAATAATTTACTTAAGAGCATATGACACATTCAATGTCTATCTATTAGTGTCCATATAGGTCCTTGAACGTTGCAATAAATCTCCCTATAAACCAAAGACAATTGTCTTAGGGATACATATGATAGACTCCACAAGCACTGGAAGACGTGTATAGTGAGTGTAACAACATCTCTACTAGTTACAATAATGCAATGCCAAGAAAATAAAAGACTATATTCTCTTACAAGTCCTAAAGATTGATTTTCTATGAGTATGGAAAGTTTCTAGCTAATATGCATGAAGAAACTTATAGATGAATGTGAATAATATCAATACTTACAAGCAACAATGGGGTTAAAATTATAATGAACTATTGATGAAAGGGCATATTCAAAAGGTCAAAGAAAAATTCAACCAATGTCACTTTATTTTGATGTATGGGATTTACACAAATCATTCAAAAATATGTTGAAGTCCCTACGACCGATGTCAACTATTATGCAGATGCCTATAAGTCGCCGTAGGAGACTTGCTCTATGCACCACATATTAGCTAAAGACCGAAATGAAAAGGATTTGACATGCAATAAAAACAATAACCTTCTTATAAACATAGATACAATTGAAAGGATAATAATGTGCTTACAATCAAATAATAATATAGAGTTCTCAAGAAATCTTAGAGATCTTCAAGCTAATCCATAAAGATCTGCAATACAAGCAATCTCTCTACAAATACATATGTATATATAACATGCCACTCATAGATAGATATAGAAAGACTTCATTAAATGTAGTATCATGTAGTCAATTTTAATTCGTGAATGAAAACATCTACCTACCTACATGCATATGTAGTGGATGCACTGAAAAGATCACAAACCACAGCAAAATGCATGAAGAATGCGACAAATGCAAGTTCCTATGAGCAACTGTAGGAAACTTATTATACACTTAATATTCCACCTATAATAATGATGCAAGGACACTATAGTTGATAGCAACATCTATTGGCAAAAGTCAGATATTTATAGTGCACTATAATCTACATGCATAAATTATACAAGTAATGCACTACTATCTACCTGTATGTAACGGGAAATGACTAAAATATAATGCCATGTCACCAGATCTGCAATATTTATACAAGAAGAAAGAAGGCATTTATAAATATTACAAAATATCCTCACACATTTATCATAGTTTGTATACACATAGGTACACAAGGGGTAAATGAAATCATAAAACCCATATGGGGCCCTGACGAGTATATTATACGAATACATATGATATCTAGGAATGTCATGTGGGTTATTAAATTTAAATGTGATCCTCCTAAGAAGGTAAATAAGAGTTTAAAAGGTTTAGTATATAATTATAAAATTCCCCCAAACACCCATATGGGCCCCTGGTGAGCATGTTATTAGTACACACATAATGTCTAGGGATACTACGCAGGTCAATAAATGAATTCAAGTTTGGGTTTGATCCTTCTATGTAGATCAACATAGTTTACAGGGTTCGAACCATCAAATAAATATATAGTGGTGGTGATCTATATATTTGTCTTAATGCATTCATATTAGGCCTTCAAGGCCTATACAAAAGAGAATTCACTAATAAAAGCATAAGGCCTATGAAACCTGATCCATTATCAACAACTCGATAAAGTTGATAATGTTCATTCCACAAATAAAAATGACCCCTTTTACCCTGATGATGGTCATGTTGAATGCATACCTCAAACGGAAGGGGTTAATTAAAAATATTTCAAAATGCCCACCAAAAATAAAAAATTCAAATATTCCCAAAATCCAAAATATTTAAAATAGTAATAAATCTATAAATACTTAAAGCAAAATACATCCATCATATGTAAAAGTATATCGAAGTGGACAAATTTAAATTTTACTTAAGCTCATAATGAGATAGTGGCTATTCAAAAATATCACTAGGATTAATTCTTAAATAAATCTCGAGCCAATAAAGACGTTGTACGTATCCTATAACCAGCAATTTTACTGCCAAAAGACACCGTAGCATAAATGGTTATGACCCGAGGCCCTCTGAATCAAGTGGATTTTCTACCAAATGGCACCATAAAATATTGGTTATGGCCAAAGCCAATATGTTTCTTAGTGGCATCAAATCCGTGAGATATGAATCAATAGGATATGAATGATAGGGCACAAAGCCTTCTGTTAGCTAAGGTGAATTCAAATTTATTATCTTAGATAAACATCCACCCCAGGTCTATAAGGTCCCTTGGGATGAAGCAACCCATGGTTGCTGACAAGGATCCTTTTGTCAGGTTGGGTCAACTACCTCCTCTGACTAAGTAGATAAGGGACCATAATGGTCCAAGATGACAGAACTAGGGGATCTTGTTCAGTCTATCATCCAATTCCCCACCATACACTTTAAGTGCAAGTTCGAGAAAATTTTTATTTTAAATATCAAATGTTCAAACTTTAAACCCATGTTGCTACTATACGACATATAACATGTATTCTATATGTATCTTATCGATGACTAGCTTTAACTGAAAGTTCTCTCTTGTTATCGGGAGGGGTAATTAATTAAAGGGGCATACGTCTATAGGAAGCCAAAACTCAGATCATAGAGTCCTCGCAAAATGAGGTGGAATCTCTAGGTAGTGTCTTATCAACAACCTCATCTACCTTCTAAAATTTACCCCAGAACTTATTCCATTAAAACTCCCCCGAAGAAAAACAAAGTGGGCGGAGGCTGAGGCCAAATTTTTGGAGCCCACATGAATGAATTTGATTTTCATGAGGTAGGGGTGATTGGTCCTAAGTATACTTATTGTAACAATAAAAATGGATGTGCTCATATTTGGGAAAGGCTTGATAGATGTTTATTGAATTCTGAGGCATTAGAGTTGATTCAATAAATATCTTGTAGACATTCTGAAAGGGTAGCATCGGATCACTGTCCCATAGTCATTAAAAATTTTTATAAGGGTTTATAGAAAAGAAAAATGTTGAGATTTGAAGATGTTTAGTTATCTTATCTTACTTTAGTAGCTATTGTGCGTAATTCTTGGAATATAATTTCTGGTAGAGTGCATATAGAAACTCTAAATAAGAAATTTCATAGAGTGTTGAGGGATTTATTTTTTTGGAGTAGAGCAAAGCTTCAAAATTTATTAGAGTTAAAGGAAAAATTAAATAATAAAGTTGTTGAGCTTCAATCGGAGGAAGTGGATGGTCATTAGTTATCTGAAGATAAACTTCTTTTACTCAGATTAAAGGTTAGAGAATTGAATGCTACACTTGATCGCTTAAACATCTGGTGGAGGCAAAGAGTGAAGGTGAAATGGTTGGTGGAAGGTGATATAAATTCTAATTATTTTTATGATTTTGTTAACAGTAGAAGAAACGATAACTTTATCAAACAAATAAAGAATGTAGATGGTGTCCTTGTGGAGGATCAAGAAGGAATTGATGATATCATGTTTGAGCTCTTTTGTAATAAATTAAGGAATAGAGACTGTGATCTTAGGGGTTTGCCCATTCCTTTGCATACCTTAAGTCAAGAGGATTGTAACATCTTGAATATTAATTTTAATTTTGAAGTGGTGTAAAATGTGATTGAAGGGCTTGACAATAATATCTATCCTGGCTTGTTTGGTATTTTGTACTCTTTTATTAATGCTTATTGGAGGATTATTTGTCAAGATGTTTGACTTGCTATTTCTCAATTCTTCTCAACTGGAAAAATTTGCTCTAAGTGGAATGAAACTCTTGTCATTCTTATTCCCAGGATTGATAATCTGGTAGATCCCTCTTATATTCATCCTATCAGTTTGTGCTTATATATTTATAAAATTGTTGCAAAATTTTTATTAAATGAATTCTTAAAGGATTTCAAAAACTTATTTGTGAAACTCAAGCAGCTTTATCAATGGTAGAAGTTTGTTTGATCACATTCTTCTAGTGCAAGAAATTTTCAATAGTTTTAGATGTTCTAAATCTAAAAAGTTGGTAGCAATCAAGATTGACATGGAACAAGCTTATGATTGCATGGATTGGCAAACTTTGAAGTAGGCATTAGATTATTTTGATTTTTTAGTTTACTCTACAACCTTTTTTTGGAATGTGTTGTTAATCCAAAGTTCTTTATTCTTATTAATGGTAAAAATTCAAACTGGATTGAAGCTAGAAGTGGATTTAGACAAGGGTGCTCATTGTCTCTGTATTAGTTTATCTTGTGTTTTAAGCTCTTGTCCGAAGGTTTTAGTTAGAATGGTAATGATTTGCGTATGAAAGTAGCTGCTGCAGCACATAATATTTCACATTTACTCAATCTTGATGATATCACCATGTTTTTTGAAGCAGCGTTCTTGTATTTTAAGAAGATTAGAAAGATTATTTCTAATAATTGCAAGTGAATCAATCAATATGTGAATTTCCAAAAATCTTCTATTATCTTTGGGAAGTCAGTTAATCATTCAAAGAGAAGAGAAATTTCTAACTTTTTGAAATTTAGTGAGGTAGAAGAGTTGAAATTCATAGGTATTAAAGTTGTATTGAGGAGACTAGTTTCCTCGGATTTTCTTCATATTCTAGAAAAAGCTGTAGGTAAACTAAATGGATGGGGCAACAAATTTTATTCATTAGATGGGAAGCTGGTTTTGATTAAATTAGTAATTCTTTCCATTCCTATTTTTTATGCTACACATTCTTTGGTTCCTTTGAGCATCTTGAAAGAATTAGAAAAGATGTGCAAAGAATTTTTATGGAAGAAACAGGAAGGTAACTGCAGCATTCATTATATGTCTTGGAGTGATCTTTGCAAACCATTGGAGCATAGAGGACATGGGGTACATTTTACTATGTATGCTGTTGGGCCTTTAAGAGCGAAATTTCCATAGAACTTTATCAATAATCATTCTTAGATCCATAACAAGTCATTGAGGGCCAAATATAGTAGAGATATTTATCCTGTTGAGATAGAAGAAATTGCTCATCCACATGGAAAATTATCCTTCATGGATTTAAATTTCTTTGGCATTTTCTAAGATAGATGGTGTCATCATGTACTTCAGTTAACACCCTTAGAGATGTTTAGATATTGGATAAAAGCATTGAGAGATGGCCACAATTATAGCTTTTTTGGACGTTGAATTTCCATCTCTTGACAACTTCATCTGTGACGGTAACTGGAATCAAAATGAGCTGGTCAAGTATTTTGGGAGTTTATTAGTTGAAAATATATGCAAATTCAAATAATTTTTGAGTTAGAAGGTAATAGTTTTGAATTCATTAGTAAATTCTTAGGCAAAATAATTGCTTGTATGATAGCCAATGTGGATGTGATACAATCTGATCAAGTAAATTATTGGAAATGGAACAAAGATTAAAAATATCACCTCAAGTGAATTGTTTTTTGTGAAGAATTTTGAATAATGCATTCCCTACTTATGAATTCTTAATGTATAGAAAGTTGTTGAATCGCAACCTTTGTCTGACAGGATGTTTGGCTGTGGAAATGCTGAACATATCACGGTTCGCTGTGAGAAGCTGATTCATGTTATTGAATTTATTAATAAGTGGGGATCTCATGTTCCCATATTATCCTCTTTTATGGATTATATTAATAATTTGGAGGTGTTATCTAGTACTAATACTTTCATTGCTAATTTATATTGTTTATTGGTGTTCTTGTCGTGGAAAAGTAGAAATTATGTTCAGTATGGCATAAAAGAATTCGGATTGGGGCATATTTCTTTTAGTGTAATTAGAATTACATTAATTTTAGCTAAAAATAATAACTTTTAGGATCACTGGGTGTTAACCATCGCTCGTTGTTTCAATCTTGGCACCATCCTCCACCCGGATGGATCAAATTAAATTTTGATGTGGCTTTATTGAAGTCTAATGAAGCTGGTCTTGCTGGCATTTTTAAAGATTCTAAGGGAAGGTTTCCTCTTGCCTATGGAGTCAAATGTGTCCATTAGAATAGTGGTCTTTTAGAGCTTTTGGCTTTCAGATCGATTAAAAAGGTACTACAAGATTGGAGAATGGAAGCTACATGAATTATTATTAAGGGAAATAACTACAATGTTATCAAATATCTTCAAAGATCGATTGATAAAGGGTTTTACTCAAATGGAAATGACATGGTGGAAGACTTCTCTTTTTTGAAAGATTTTGGAAAAATTTTATTTCATTTATCTCATACAAAATGTAATAAGTTAGCTGATTTTTATGCTAACTTTTCCTTATTTGGTATTTTTTTGGAATGATCTTAGTCATAATAGGAATCCTCTATATTTTATTCCTTTGTTGAAGGAGGATTGTTATAGTCTTTCTATCACCTAGTAGTGTGAATAGCCTTTTGTTTTTAATTTTAATGCAAAATGCATTTTCTCAAAAAAAAAAAAAACTCCTATCTACTTGCATAGAAGGATCAAGATTGATTTTTTACTTATCATTTGACCCACACAACATCGTAATATGTCACGTGTATACCAAAAACATGCTCATCATGGCCCATACGGGTGTATATTCTTATATAAATAAATGTTAATGTGCTTGCATATGCACTTCATAATTTTTGTGTATATCTATTATAGTGTACATGTGGGGGAATTTTACAATATTTAATGTTGATTAGTTATGTGGGAACATGCCATTTGATTGTACACTAAGAACTATTTGGGGACTTGTAGATAGCTTTGAAAGTTCGTTAGGGATGTTAAGCCCTATGAACTTAGTCCAAAGCTAACCAAGAGGGGGGGGGGGGGGGGGGGCGAATTGGTATTTTAAAAACTATTTTCACAAAGGAAGAAAATTGCATAAACCAAATCACACCATAGAAATAAATGCGGAATTTAAAAGCGCGGAAGCAAGAAAAAGAACACAGAAATTTATAGTGGTTCGGTCGACTTGACCTACATCCACTCCTTGGAGGCACCCTCCAAGTATTGCACTACAAAACGTGACTCTTCTTTAGCCCCCACAGCTAGGCGGAGAAGCCCTCACAAGAACCTCCTTTTTGCCACCCCGGCAAGGAAGAGAACCTTCCACTTTTTGCTTCCTCCTGAAGCTGGCAGAGAACCAAAACCAAAAGCAATCTGCTTACCTCTACCGACCCTTCCACGGATGAGAAACTCTAGACAAAGATGAAGCTGAGCGATTCTTGAAGCAACCCTTGTGAATCCCCTCACAAGCTCCCCCTCACAAGATCCTCTCTCTCTCCTCTCTCTCTTTCTCTCCTCAAGGTCTTCTCAGGTCAAGGCAGCAACCAAAGGTCTTGAAAAATGTTGAACAAGAGCTCTTAAATAGAAGAGCTTCAAAGGAGCTCATTATGTGCAAGTTGCCAACAATATCAGCCTGGCCGATCAGTACAAATCAATGAAGATCGGCCAGAGCATAGCCATGGATGCAAAGCAGGATGATTGAAAATTAGCTTGATCGTCCAGGCCGATCTCATGATCATCCTGGCCGATCAGTTCAAATCAGAGGAAAATCGTCCTGACAATAGCCCTGGATACGGGCTGGCTGATATTGATCGTCCTGAAGTAACTTAAGGTTTTTGACTGGATCATCCGGGCCGATCCTGCGATCGTCCTGGACGATATGATCGTATCAATCATCCTTAATTACTCCCTTGATTTCCTAAATAATTATGGCTTAATTTGTGAATATCGTCCAGGCCGATCCAAGGATCATCCTGGCCGATAATTAAAAAATACAGTATACCTTACTTGTCTATGGCGGCAACTTCTTTTTGTTTTGAGCTTATCATCCTGCCCGATACACGTATCGTCCAGGACGTTCTTTTAATGTTGGCTGCCTTAATTAAGAATCATTAATTAGACTTTCTGTTTTAAGTTGATCGTCCCGGCCGATACAAAAATTGTCTTGCCCGATATGAGTAAAAATAGAAATTTGAAGTCTCTCAAGTGTGTGTGTGTGTAGGGTTACATAGCATCAGTCTCTTTGACCATTACAAGTAGACTCAAGAGGTAAAAATCAAACATACAGACTGACTCAACCCTAAACCTATGAAATCCTGAACTGGCTTCTTCTTGATCATCTGATCTTCGATTCCTAAAAAGTTAGAAGCAACAAGCAGTCTAAGAGAAACAGTGTTTATCAATCATCAAAACATAAGCCATGAAAAATAGATTTGCAACAATCTCCCCCTTTTTGATGATGGCAAACACAAGTAAGAAAAATTAAACAAAAACACTGGTTCATTAGAAAATCAAAGTTACAACAATTTTTTCCTACCACACCCTATCCTACTCCCCCTTTTGTCATCACAAAAAGAGGGTCTAGAAACAACAGAAAAATATCATAAAAGACTAACAAGCAAACTACAAAAAGATAAAAAACAAACAACACAAAGCACATACTAAAATAATGAGGGATCCTGATCATCAGATTGAGGTGGTGGAGGTGGCTGCTGAAAGTAACTGGTAAGTGTGGTAAACTGAGCATTGAACCAGGCGATGTCCTGGTCATGCTGCTGCTGCTGGTGAGTAAGCAAACTGTCAAAATGGGCTAAATCCTCAGCGCGATGACGCTCGTAACGGGCGATGTCCTCAGAGTGCTGTTGCTCCTGTGCAGCAACATAGGTATCAAACCGGGTCTCCCATCTATCAAATCTCTCAATCAATTAATCAACCGGTGAGTGCTGGTGGAGAGGAATAGGGTCAGGAAAGGGAGCTGGAGCGGGAGCCTCCTCCTCTTTAGCCCCCCGAGGTTCCTCAGGGTGGAGATGAGTCCTGTGAAGGGTGCTGAAGGAATTGTTTGAGTAGAAGGGAGTTGGGAGGTTTGGTGGAATAGGATACTGAAGTTAGTATTTAGTTTCAAGAGCATAGGCTATGATGTGTCCTAAGGCTAGATTTGCTTTCCTTTTGTGACCTGGATTACGAATTGTGGTTAGGTGATCAATGTATCAAAAAATTAGGTCCGCAGTGTTGAATTCTCTATGAGCCATGATGTAGAAGCTAGTGAGGGAAAGTAGAGGGGTGATATGGATTCAGTCCCCAGCTTTTGGAATTACGGAGGTGCGAAGGACATGTTGGATTGTCCTAGCATCTTTGACTAAAGAACTAGTCTCTCCAACTTGGTAAGGTTCATTGGTGTGGCGAAGAAAGTGATTCACCGTGGACCAATCAAAATAAGGGTCAGAGGCGATTATGTGCAGTTTATCCCCGGTGGTGGATAGCTGTAAAAGATCAACACAATCCTGATATGTGATTTCGACAGGACGTCGATTCACATAGGAGGTCAGGGCTGTGAAGGTTGGGTTGATGCGAAGGTTTGCAAAAAACTCTCAAACAAACTCTGAATTAAAAGGGAAGATAAGAGACAGAATGAAGCAGAGGGAGGTGTGAGCAAAAAGATCCATTACCGGGTAAGATATGTGGACAAGATTGATGGTTCTGGAGACAGTAATTCCACACTCTTTATAACGATGATAGGCGGCTTCATCTTCTGCTTTCCGAAAATGAGGGTCAATCCTTGCCCTCGAGGAACTCCCAGAAGTCTGTCGGACGCGTTTCCCACTAGCCATTGAGAGCACTAAGCAAAGAACACAAGAGGAGAAAGGGTTGGAAGTGAAAAACCATGGCTGGAACGGCCTGAATTTAAAGAAACGACCATATCATCTTGGCCGATCGCAGAATCGTCCAGGCCTATATGGTTCAATAATTATGTACAGGCCGATTGGTCAAAAAGGTGGTCCAACCGTCCGGGCCGTTCAGAGATCGGCCAGGCCGATTAGACACAGGCTATCGGCCCGAGGAGTCAATATGGATGACCGTTGAAAAAGCAGATCGTCCGGGCCGATTAGGTGGATCGTCCAGGACGATGCACAATAATTGATCATACCGGCCGAAGTTAAAACATTTTAAATGCTTTCCACGTGTATCTTCCAGGACGAACAGTGGATCGGCCCGGCCGATTGTCCAATAATGGATCATCCGGGGCCAAATTTAAAGATCAAAACGTGCTGACACGTGGATCGTCCAGGACGATCCAGTGTATCGGCCAGGACGATGAACATAAAATGCATCCGCTAGACGAAATATACTATCGGCCAGGACTATCACCAAGAGTTTGATCAAATCGTCCAGGACAATATAGTATCGTCTAGGACGATGAGTTGTAGCAAGCATAGAAAAAGGTCAGCAGATGGATTTTGAATAGAATTTGTCATATCGTCCAGGACGATAAAAATATCGGCCAGGACGATGTGACTAGAAATTCAAATCAATGAAGGAAAGGTGATGATCAAGACCCTCAAAAATAAAATAAAAGAAAAACAGTCAAAACATAGAAAAATAAAACACAACGAAAACCAAACAAGGAATATTTTTGGATTTTAATTTTTCTAATTTTTTTGTTTTATGGAGGCATCATATGAGAATTCTTTTCAAAAATTAAACTTTTAAAGTTCCAAGAGATCAAGAAGTTTAACAAATCCCAATCAGAAGAAGGTACAAAATCTAATTCTGTTAACTCTAAATCGGACATCCTTCAGGGTACAAAATTCTTTTGGAAAACAGAGGCCTAACTCGGAATAACAAAATAGGATAAGAAGATCCATTCAAGTCTTGTTTACAACTAAAATATCTCATAAATAATAAACCAAAGTAATTTTTCTCAATCATGGAAATTGAAATCAAGTCTTTGAAAGTATCACATAATCAATGAGTTTTCTAAGTTTTAAGTGTTTTACCAAAGAGAGGATAGCTTGCATTTAGTGGGCTCATTTTATGCCTCTTATCACTTTGATTGGCTCTTTGAGCATCTTTTGATTTTTGATACACTCTTGTGTACATAGCTTTCTTTTCAATTTGGCGTCATTGGTCTCTTTCCTTTTTAACTCTTGCAAGCTAAAAACTCTTTAATATACCCTTAAAGAAAAATACTTAGTTGTGAGTATATCCTCCAAATATTAGAGAATAGGAGCTCTCTCTCTAACATAGAGAAAAATAATCCACAACACAAAATCAAAATCACGTGATAAATGCAATGGCAAGATTTAAAAAGCTTAAATGATATCTAAGAATTTTGGTTATTATGCATAAGATAATTTGATTTAGCAAGATAAGAAAAAGATCTTAGATGAAAAGCCATTGGTTAAACTGAGTTTAGACTTTTGTTTTAGAAAAGAAAATCATGCCACTAAACAAAATTAGAAGAAAGGAAAACATCAATAGTTTACTCCCTTTAACCAATTTAGAAAAGTTAAACCCTATCTCCAAAACTCCAATATTTAAAATCATGAAAAGTTTCATCATATGGAAGGCCAAATTTAAAGAACAATGTGAAAAACAAAACACATAAAATAAAGTAAAAAAAAAAACAAACTAAAAACAACACAAAATGAGCACAAAAAACTAGCACAAAAATAAAATAAAATAAAATAAAATAAAAGACACACAACAACTAAAGATTTCAAGCACGTGATAAAGCAGAGAATTTAAGCAATTTTGAGCTGCGAGCCTCTTTATGTCTAGTTATCTTATGCTCCCACGAGGTCTTTTGTGAGAGCACACCTGCAAAGCTCAACAACAGTCAGATTTAGGAACCCAAACAGGTTTGGGCCCCATCTTATGAAAAGTAGAAGGTGATGTTTGTGTGTCATGCTGTGCATTATTTAATTTTAGTCTCCACACCCATCGTGTACTACGATAAACTATGCAAGTGTGTGAGATGTGTCCTAGCATGCCACAAGAAAAACATTGAACTCCAGAAAAAGGTTTTCTTAAATGGTTTGGGTAAAAATGCCTCCTCCTAGGTTCTGGCTTTTGATTAGAGGTTGGTGTCATCCTAGCTTTCTTATATATTTCCAAATCATTTTGAATCCTCAAGTTGGTTCTTTTTAAGGCATCATTGTCAATCCTCAAATTTTTCTCAATCTCTTTAAATTTTTTAAGATCAGAATTAAGAGATGTGTGTGAATCTTTCAATGCATTATGTTCATTAATTAACTCCAAATACTTTTGTTCAACTCATCAAATTCATCAAGAAGAGCCATGTGATTTCAATCAATCGTTGCATGATCTTTGAGAAAAACTTCATGCTTTTTTTGTAGATTTGAATGTTCTAATTTTAGGCTACCATGAGTTTTCTTAAGTTTTTTGTATGATGCATGGATTGTTTTACAAATTTTAAATAATTCATCATAGGTTGGTTTACATACCTCTTCCTCATCACTTTGATTTTCTCCCATGAAACACAAGTTTGTAGTCTCTTCCTCTGGTTCAGTTTCAGAGGAATCAGTACCAGATTCTGCCCAAAAACCTCTTTGGATTTTCTTCTTCTCCTTCCTAGACTTAGCTTTCTCCTCACCTTTTTCCTTTTATTTGCTTGAATGATCTTGAAGTGTAGGACAATCAGCTCTCACATGTCCAGGCTTCCTGCATTCAAAACAAACAACAGCAGAAGATCCTCTAACATGTTTATAATCCTTACCTTTTCTCCAACTTTGATGATGCTTTTGTTTCTTCCTTAGAAAGCTTTTGAATTGCCTTGTGATGAAGGCAATTTCATCGCTTTTATACCCGGAAGATTCAGAATCCATTTTGTGCACCTTCAGTGCAATTATTTCCTCCTTTTTCTTCTCACTTATATCAAGATTTCTTTGATTCACCCCTTGCTCGTAAGCAATGAGTGAGCCAAGCAAGTTAACAATATAATAGGTGTTCAAATCTTTAGATTCATTGATGACAGTAATTTTTGCATCATAAGACGAAGGCAAGCATCTCAAGATCTTGTTAACTTTTTCATAATTCAAAAGTTATTTTCCTAGTGCATGCAATGAAGTAACAATCTGAGTAAACCTAGTGTACATGTCAGAAATCGATTCATGAGGTTTCATACAAAAAAATTCGTAGTCATGCAAGAGAAAGTTCAAACGAGTTTGTTTAACTTCATTAGTGCCTTCATAAGTGATGCACAATTTATCCCAAATCTCTTTACCAGTTTTGCAAGTTGAAACACGCATGTAATCCTCAGATTTCAAAGCACAGAAAAAATAGTTCAAATATTTCGCATTTAATTGAGCTAAATCTCGTTCATCAAAAGTCCATTCAGTAAAAGCAACTTCAATTTTAACACCATTAATTTCACGAGAAGGTGGAGAATAACCTTCTTGAATAAGCATCCACATGCGATTATCAGTAGATTGTAAAAAAGTTGACATGCGGGTTTTCCAAAAATCAAAAGGTATGTTATCGAACAGAGGAGGTCGGGTAATAGAATATCCTTCCGTAGTGTTACGATTCCCAATGTTAGCCATGTATCAAATTCAAAAAGTTTTCAAACTTTAATTTTTGAATCCCGCTCTGATACCACTTGAAAGTTCGTTAGGGATGTTAAGCCCTATGAACTTAGTCCCAAGCTAACTAAGAGGCGGGGGGGGGGTGAATTGGTATTTTAAAAACTATTTTAACAAAGGAAGAAAATTACATAAACCAAATCACACCACAGAAATAAATGTGGAATTTAAAAGCGCGGAAGCAGGAAAAAGAAAACAGAAATTTATAGTGGTTCGATCGACTCGACCTACATCCACTCCTTGGAGGCACCCTCCAAGTATTGCACTACAAAACGTGACTCTCCTTTAGCCCCCACAGCTAGGCGGAGAAGCCCTCATAAGAACCTCCTTTTTGCCACCCCAGCAAGGCAGAGAACCTTCCTCCTTTTGCTTCCTCCTGAAGCTGGCAGAGAACCAAAACCAAAAGCAAACTACTTACCTCTACCGACCCTTCAACGGACGAGAAACTCTAGACGAAGACGAAGCAGAGTGATCCTTGAAGCAACCCTTATGAATCCCCTCACAAGCTCCCCCTCATAAGATCCTCTCTCTCTCCTCTCTCTCTTTCTCTCCTCAAGGTCTTCTCAGGTCAAGGCAGCAGCCAAAGGTCTTGAAAAACATTGAACAAGAGCTCTTAAATAGAAGAGCTTTAAAAGAGCTCATTAATTGCAAGTTGCCGACAATATTGTCTAGGCCTGATATGGACATCGGCCTGGCCGATCAGTACAAATCAATGATGATCGGCCAGAGCATAGCCCTGGATGCAAAGCAGGACGATTGAAAATTGGCTTGATCATCTAGGCCGATCTCAAGATCATCCTAGCCTATCAGTTCAAATCAGAGGAAAATCGTTCTGACAATAGCCCTGGATATGGGCTGGCCGATATTGATCGTCCTAAAGTAACTTAAGGTTTTTGACTGGATCGTCCGGGCCGATCCTGCGATCGTCCCTGACGATATGATCGTATCAATCATTCTTAATTACTCCCTTGATTTCCTGAACAATTATCGCATAATTTGTGAATATCGTCTAGGCCGATCCAAGGATCGTCCTGGCCGATAATTAAAAAATATTGTATACCTTACTTGTCTATGGCGGCAACTTCTTTTTGTTTTGAGCTTATCGTCCTGACCGGTACACGTATCGTCCAGGATGATCTGTTCATGTCGGCTGCCTTAATTAAGAATCTTTAATTAGACTTTCTATTTTAAGCTGATCGTCCTGGCCGATACAAAAATTGTCCTGGCCAATAAGAGCAAAAATAGAAATTCTAAGTCTCTCAAGTGTGTGTGTGAAGGGTTACATAGCATCAGTCTCTTTGACCATTACAAGTAGACTCAAGAGGTAAAAATCAAACGTACAGACTAACTCAGCCCTAAACCTACGCAATCCTGAACTGGCTTCTTCTTGATCGTCCGATCTTCGATTCCTGAAAAGTTAGAAGCAACAAGCAGTCCAAAAGAAACAGTGTTTGTCAATCATCAAAACATAAGCAATGAAAAATAGATTTGCAACAAGCTTTTGTCTTATTGTACGAGTGTTGCTAATCTTGTGTCATGGCTTACGCAAAGCACAAACTTATAGATGCCTAGTAATTTACACATGTTGACTATCATGCTCAAATGAGCCTCTTACTATTGTCGGTAGACACAACCATCTACTTTAGTTCTCTTGTAACTTTCTTATAGATAGCAAATTTATTATATAGTGGGTCTTCTACTAGTTTTTAAAGGTACTTGCGTCCGCTGCATTCCTTCCATCTTTATATACATATGACATGTTGAATGTATAATCGGTTCCCTATAGCATCCAATAGGAGTTTTCATTCATCACAAACATGATCTTTTGTATGTAGATAGTGTATTGTGCACCTGACAAATCTTTTTTGGTGCATCACAAGTGCTTGCATTTGTTTTATTTCATTACCTCTACTTTTGTCTATGCCTATAGGGAATATCGCAATCCATGGTTAGGTTTGATATATTCATTGGAATATCAATCTTAACCATCAAATAAACTCCACTCATTGTTAGTTTCTCCTATTAACAACTTTTATGTCTGTTGCATCTTCTAAATTTTGTTTATGAATTCATTATTACATTCGTTATAGTCTTCATAAGAGCACTTGTGGAATGGCTTGTATGGTGAAAGGTTTCATCATTGTCATTTTTTTGTAATTGCTAAAGTGCTCTAGGTTTCTTGTCATTCATGTGTAGCAAAGGTTTATTCAACATGATTCCCCCATTTGTTTCTTTATATTCACTTGATTGTATAAAGTTATCACTCAATTTTGGCATTTTCATTTTGATCATATATATACTAATCTTGAAGTCTAATTCCTTATCTCTATAACTGAGTTCTATTTCCTGTTTATAGCTTAAGTTCAAGTTTCATGTGGTCCTTTTGAATTCAAGTTCAATGTCATTTGCTCAAACATCAAGTCCCCTGCTATACAAATTTAGTTCCACTATATTTTTGATCAAGTTATCTTATTATTTTGCTGAGTTCAATTGAAGTCCCCTAGTGTTAATTTCAAGTTCTATGGAATTTCCCCAATTTATGTGAAATTATAGGATTCTTGCACATCAAAATAGCTTCATTCATGAGGTTGGCTTTAGTAAAGTGATGAATTTGGAAGCTGGTTCAGGATTTTAAGGTGGCTCTTGTGAGGAGGCAGGAGACATTCACCTGCTATAGTAGGGAGCTTTTAAATGGGAGTTATGCAGGTATCTAAGAACCAAAGAACCCAAAGACTTCATTCAATTAGCATTTTAACGCGAAGGGTGGACACCTTTTTGAGGAAAGGGATTTTTGGGAATTGATCGCATCATTAGAACCAGATATAGTGATTCATATGATTTGTGGGGTTCCTTCGATAGGATATCATTTGTGTAAGATTCTTAGAATTTTAACAAGATTTACTGTATATATTCCAACTTTTCATGTAGATGTTAACAACATTTTCTATTTTGGCCTAAGATCCTCATGATTTTATATTGTTTGTGTAACTTCCTAGTAGGTCACCCATCCTATAATTACTCTAGGATGAGCATGCTAAACTAAGGAGTTTTCTAATGAAATTCCAACCAATACATCAAAAGATGCCCAAATATTTAAGATTTTTTTTTTTATTGAAGTGGTTTGAGAATCTCCTCTACTAAAGTAAGTGGCATCCTCGTTAGCATATTTATCCCAAAATTATCCATAAGGTAGATAGAATTCTAGATATGGACCTTACAAGTTCAAGTGGTGGCTCCTATCATGTAGCAATTTGTCGCCTCAAGTAAAAATAAGCTAAACTCTTAAACATTGGGGATTCCTTTAGTGTAATGATTTGAATTTCACTAAGAAACTCTGTAGTTAAGCATCCTCATTCCAGAGTAAATTTGAAAAGGGTGATTACTCGGATGTTACACTAACCAAGCAAACTCATGAGGCTCTTAGCCAAAAGATGACAATATCTTGATAGTTAAAAGGGTGGGTTGTTATAAATTTTATTAGAACAATACACTTGTTGGAAAATGGTAACTATGTCATACAAGAAAATATGCTATACCATGTGAGGTAAAAATTGAACTTGTAGGGGTCACCTTTATAATCGCATCTTCTTAGTTTATTTTGCGATAAAAATGCTGACAAGGATGTTAGTTACTTAAGTGGGGATATTATTAATGCCCTTAAGTAAAAGAAGTTAAACTCTTACACATAAAGGCATATTTTGGTGTAATGGTTAACATTTTAAAATGAAACTTTGAATTTAAGCATGCTCATCCCATAGCTATTTTAGGATAGGTGACCTATTAGGAAGTTACACCAACTGGATAAAATCGTGAGGCTCTTAGGCCAAAATAGATAGTATACTGATAGCTAAGTATTTGGGCTGTTTTAAGGTGTGAGTGTTTGTGAGCTCAAAAAATAATATTATTGGCTTCGTTGAAGAGAATGTTAGCTGATATCAGATAGAAAATTATCATGCATAATTATTAGTTTTTTGATCTAGTTATATAGATTAAAGAGACGATTGTTTTTGTTGTCCTAATAGTTGGAGGTATAACTAAAAGTTTAAATATGTTGTTAGACCTAATAGATTTATCCCAAGGCTAACCAAGAGGGGGGGGGGGGGGGGGGGGGTGAATTAGTAATTTAAAAAACTCATGGTAATTTAGAAAACTAATTTATGATTTTTACCACAAAATAATTTTTGTCAAAATAATTTTTAACCACTAAAAATAAATGTGTAGAACATAAAAATGCAATAAAAATAAATGTAGAAGAACGCCAAATTTTATAGTGGTTCAGTCAAACTAGACCTACATCCACTCTCTTAAGACTCCTTCTTTAGGTATTTCACTATACCAAAGTGACTCAACTTTTGCTCCCATAGTCAGGAAGAGAAGCCCGTACAACAATCTCTCTTCCACTAAATCATGGTGTGATAGAGTACCGATGTCCTTTCTCACCCTCCTGGTGATGGCAGAGTACCAATATCCTTTCTCAACCTATTGGTGATAGCATAGTACTAACATCCTTTCTCGCCCTTCTAGTGATAAAAGAGTACCGACATCCTTTCTCACCCTCCTGGTGATAGAAGAGTACCAACATCTTTTTTACCCTCCTGGTGATGGCAGAGTACCAATATCCACTCTCATCCTCTTGGAGATGGTAGAGAACCAGATTTCCTCAAAAGAACTCTTAAGAGTCTTCAAAGAAGTAGGGTAATATTTGAAGAATAAATAAAGAGATCCTCACCTTTAAGCAACCTTGTGAACCCTTCACAATTTTTACAAGAAATATCACTCAACCTTCACTCCCAAATACCCTCGCAAAACACTATATCTATCATTCCTAAGAGAAAATACATTGAAGAAGTAGGATCATCAGTTTTTAGAACTCTTATATATGAAAGACCAGAAAAACTATAAAAAAACTAAAAATTTCAAGTTGAACGTACTTGGATCGTATAGTATAATCTGTTGAGATTCGTTCACAATGAATTAAGTTGTTCAAAACGCAAGCTTATGTCCCAGTGGCTAACCAAGAGGGGGGTGAATTGGTAATTAAAAAAATTTGAGCCCTCTTTTTAAACTTTGGAAATTAAAACTTAATTGTTAGTGAATTTTTTAGAAATATATTTTTTAACCACAAGTTGTAAATGATAAAATAAAATAAAAAGCAAAAAAGTAAGGAACACAAGATTTATAGTGGTTCGGTCAAAA
This sequence comes from Dendrobium huoshanense, assembly GCA_016618105.1. NCBI lineage: Eukaryota > Viridiplantae > Streptophyta > Magnoliopsida > Asparagales > Orchidaceae > Dendrobium > Dendrobium huoshanense. The sequence continues at coordinate 52,835,094 of CM028353.1, read as the reverse complement.
CCAGACCTACATCCACTCCCCGGAGGCACCCTCCGAGTATTGCACTAAAACCAGTAGTGACTCTCCTTTAGCACCCACAATAAGGCGGAGAAGCCTTTACAAAAACTCTTTCCACCACTACCCAGTGCAGCAGAGAATCGTCTTCCTTTTACACTTATCCCCAGTGTTGGCAAAGAACTGTATGTCCTTTTACACTCTCCTAGTGTGGGAAGAGAACCCTTCATCCTTTCACACTCTCCTAGTGTGGGCAGAGAACCCGCGGCTGTTCACACTCTCCAAGTGTCGGCAAAGAATCGGATCTTCTTGACAGATCTTCTCACAAGAATTCTAGAAGGATGAAAGAAAAGAGTGAAGTAATCCCAAATCACAAGTAGAGATTCTTATCTTTGAACACCAAGCGAAGCCTTCACACTCCAGTGGTATGAATCCTCCTTTGAATGCTCTCTCACACTCTCTCCTTGACTCTTCTTTCAATAGGCACGAAGATCAAATGTCCAAAAGATTGGGTGGCAGTCTAAATTTGATTATATATAGGAGAGACAAGAAAAACCATCCAAAAATACAAATTTTTTAAGTCAACATGAAATGAATCGTCCCGTACGATTGTGGATCATCCTGGATGATTTTACTTAAAGTGTGAAAAACGATCCTGATGTATATTGATACGAACTATGTTCGTACATGATCATTATCCCGTATGAACTAGGTTCGTCTGGTATGATCAGTTATACCATAGGTCTGTTCCCTAATAACTGTAGAACATAACCAACTGTGGTAAGTCGGTTCACATCATCTTGGGACGAACAGAACTTTATCTGGACAAAACTTTTACAGAGAGCAACTCGTCCTGACACAATAATGAATTTCATTTAAACAAAATTTTTACAGAGAAGAATTCATCCTGGGATGATTTGGATTTTGTCTGAACGAAATTTTTACAGAGCCAAAGTCATCCTGGCACGATTATAGATTTTGTCTGAACAAAATTTTTATAGAGCCCAATTCGTCCTGGGACAAAAATAATTTTGTCTGGACGAAATTTTTACAAAGCCCAAGTTTTCCTAGCACTATTATAGATTTCATCTGAACGAAATTTTTATAGAGCCCAATTCATCCTGGGACAAAAATAATTTCGTCATGGACGATCAGGACTTAGAAAAATTTCATAACCTCATGTTCGTTCTATTGCTCCTACGAGGAGATAACTGACTTGATCGTCCCGTACGAACTAGGTTCATCCCGTACAATCAGTACAAATTTTGTAAGATCTCCTTAAGTGTGTGTGTGTGTGTGTGTGTGTGTATGTGTGTGTGTGTTTATTCACTCAATTACAATTACTAGCTCTCAATTAAAGAAAAATTTAAAGCTTCAATTTGCAAAGGATTGTATGCTGAATTTGATTTGAAGCCTTCAAAGTTTGGAGTTCAATTTTCCTGAAATGTTAGTACACACAAGAGCAAAAACAAATCTACCAAAAAGTGTTAGGAGATAACTACACATAAAATAATAATATTTGGAATCATCAAAACTATATAAGTTGCAAGAATGTAAAACATGTTAATAGCAACTCTCTTAACAATCTCCCCCTTTTTGATGATGGCAAAACAATTATTTTTTATAGGATTTCAAATTCTAAGGATCTCCTAAACTCCCCCTGAATTGATGAATGCATGAAAATAAGGAGGCATTGATTCAAAAATTAATTTTTTTTTTCAAAAATTTTATACAAAAGAAAACAACAACAAAATTACAAAAAACAAAATAAACACAAATACTAATACAAGATACAAGACAAAATAAACACAAATACTAACACAAGATACAAGACTCACAAGACACAAGACACAATTCAACAAACAATTTCTTCTCCTTTTTGACAACTGCAAAAAGTGAAGAAGAGAAAAACAACTTTAAATGTAAGCAGAGATATGAAAGTCATTTGATAATATAATCTTAACAGTGATTGAAATAAGTTACTCAAATAAAATTAAAACATTCGGCAAATCATAGAAATTCATATAATTTAAGAAGTGATATAACATAGATAATAAAAAGAATTTATCAAAGACATGAGTTAGTTTAGACACTAAGATATAGAATATCATTGCAATAAGGAGGAATGAAAAATTGTATATTTCAAGTTTCAATATCAATTATATAAGAACATAAGTTCAATTTGAATTAAGAGATTAAAAGAGTTTGGAAAGAAATAACTACCACATGCAGCGCTTTGCGCATCTTTTTCATAGTTGTGGAATATTTTTGTGCATCATTCTTACTTTGGGCTTATTTTGTGCCTCTTTTTCGCATTGCGAACCTTTGCGCATTCCTTTTGATTTTTTTTATTATACTTTTACATAATTAGCAAGAATAATTTTATTCTTTTCAAAAACAATAATATAAAATTTCAAATCTTTCTAAGTGCATAAATAATGATTAATAAGTGAAATATAAATAAGAAAACATCACAATTGCAATAATAATATTAATAATAATACAGTCTAAAGAAGAGACATGAAATTGATAATCCTAATAATATCAAATTATAAGCAAAACTTAAACTTAGAATAATTAGATTTTCTAATGAATTTAAATTTTCTAGCAATTTAGGTTATAGCACGATTAAGATTAAAAATCTGATGATTTACATAAAGTCTTACAAACATTTCAAAAGTAAATTTAAATCAAAACATAAGAACTTATATTGATATCATTTTAAATAATACAAGGATTCATCAAGATATCAATACAATAACTAAAATAAAGAAGAAATACATCAAACTACTAAAAGTAAACAACAACTAACACAAAAATAATAACAACACAAACACAAAACATCAAGTGCAACAATCACTGAGACGGTCCATGATCTGGAGGAGGAGGAGGAGAAGCACCACCATAGAGGTTAAAATATGTACTCATCATAAGTACATTGGTACTAATATCATTCATTTTCTCCCTCATATAGCCCATGTCATTTTGATATTGAACAGCCTCCTGCTGTAAATGAGTCTCAATATGATCAAAGCGAAGATCAAAATGAGTCTCTAACTGATCAAATCTTTGAACCAAATTCTGATAATTTGGTTCATTTGTAGGAGCAGGTGCACCTTCAGGCTCTTCTTATGTATCACTGATGTCATGTGCTTTTCTTGATTGCTCCTTGAAGATCACTCTAAATGACCCGTCATTGTAATAGATCAGTTCTTCATATTCTTGATCAGGATGAACCAAGTTATACTTCTTTTGCATAACATAGGAAACTAAGTGTCCTAAAGCAATATTCCTCTTTCTTTTATGTTCTGCATGGCCAATTTAAGAAAGCCCATAAAGGTAGTCAAGAATAAGTTGGGCTTCATCTATAGGTTTATCGCTCATGATTAAAAAATTCACCAAGGAAAGAAGTGGGGTAATATTGACTCTATCACCAGCTTTTGGAATGATTGAAGTTCTAAGAACGTTCTGGATGATGTGTGCATTACGGACAAGATCGGATACCCTAGCCACATGCTCAGTTAAACCATTTCCTCTAATCACCCTATTGATTTCATACCATTTATATGTATCATTGGTGATTAAGGTATGGGCTCTACTTCCCTCAGTCCTTAAATTTAGAAAAGCTCCTAAGTCGTGTTTAGTGATTTCAACTTTTTGTTTGAAAATATAGGAGCGAATCACAGAGAGGTCAGAATTGAAGGACATATTGGCTAGAAAGTAGTGGAAGGTTTCTTTGATATAGAGGTGGACCAGAGTAAGGATAAAGTGAAACTGAGTCAAAGCAAATAAAGACATTACCTGAAAGGTAATATCTTCTTGAATTAAAATTTAGGAAGGAGGGATTTTGGCAGAAGCAAACTAGGAAAAGAATCTTCATTTACTTTGGATAGAAAGTTTTCAGACAAATTCCTATGAGCTTTCTTTGCTAAGACCTTTTGACGCGTACTTAAACTGGCCATTTTAAAATGATCTAGAGAAAGAAAGGAGTTGAAAGTGATATTTAGCGTGTGACAATTGAGTTGAAAATGTTTGAATAGTTGCTATTTGAATGATTTATATTTGTGCAACATATGTAGTTTTGATGATTCCAAACATTATTGTTCAGATGTATAGTTATCTCCTAACAATTTTAGAAGATTTGCATTTGCTCTTGTGTGTACTAACATTTCAGGAAAATCAGACTCCAGACTACGAAAACTTCAAATCAAATTCAACATGAGATATTTTGTTTATTTGAAGTTTGCCTTTTCTTTGAATTAATTTTGAAAGGGAGTGATTGTAATTGAGTGAATAAAATCTCACACACACAAATAAGGAGATCTTAAAATTCTATACTGATCGTACAGGACGATATTTATCGTACTGGACGATCTGTCAGTTATCTCCTATAGAGCACTTGGAACGAATAGGAACTTGCTTGAAAAATTTTTCTAAGTCCTATTCGTCCAGGACGAATTTTATTATCGTCCCGGATGATGGGTTCTCTGTAAAATTTTTGTCCAGATGAATTTTATCATCGTACGAGGCGACCAGTCCTCTGGAAAATTTTTGTCCAGACGAAAATAAATATCGTACCGGACGATCAGCTCTATGGAAAATTTTCGTCCAGACGAAAACAAGTTATCGTCCGCGGCGATTGGTGCTCTGGAAAATTTTTGTCCAGGCGAAATAAATAATCGTCCAGGATGATCGGCTCTCTGGAAAATTTTCGTCCAGACGAACATATTTTCGTCCAAACGATAAACCGACTTAGAACAGTTTTCAGCAGTTTCTAGAACTGACCTTGTAATAACCGTTCGTACTGGACGAACCTAGTTCGTACAGGACGATCAGCTGTACGAAGTCATTTCGTACACATATACAAATTGGGTCGTTTCAGATCGTTTAAGTAAAATCGTCCAGGACAATCCAGGATCGGTACAGGACGATCCACTGCGTACAGAATTGAAAATTTGCAGTTTTTGGGCGGTTTCTCTTGTCTTTTATATAAATAGTCCAAATTAGACTGCCACCCAATCTTTTTGTCATTTGATCTTCGTGCCTCTTGAGAGAATAGCCAAGGAGAGAGTGGAAGAGAGCATTCAAAGGAGGATTCCTACCACTGGAGCGAGAAGGCTTCACTTGGATTACTAAGGTAAGAGTCTCTACTTGTGAAATTGGATTTCTTCACTCTTTTCCTTCTTCCTTCTAGATTCTTGTGAGAAGATCAGTCAAGGAGATCCGGTTCTCTGCCGACACTTGGAGAGTGTGAACAGACGAAGGGTTCTCTGCCCACACTAGGAGAGTGTAAAAGGACGAAGGTTCTCTTCCTACACTTGGAGAGTGTGAACAGCCGTAAGGTTCTCTGCCCACACTAGGAGAGTGTAAAAGGACGACGGTTCTCTGCCAGCACTGTGGATTGTGTAAAAGGACGACGGTTCTCTGCCGCACCGGGTAGTGGTGAAAAGAGTGTTTTGTACAGGCTTCTCCGCCTTGCTGTGGGTGCTAAAGGAGAGTCACTTTGTGGTATTAGTGCAATACTTAGAGGGTGCCTCTGAGGAGTGGATGTAGGTCTGGTTATAGACCGAACCACTATAAATCTGGTGTCATTTACTTTATTGCTTTTACGTTTCCGCACTTTAAATTTCAGTTTTAACAACTCTGTGGTTGAAAAACATTTTTCTACAAACTTTAAAAGAAAATTTTATTTCGGTTCAACTTTATCATTAAGAGGGTTTAAAATTTTTAAAACTACCAATTCACCCCCCTCTTGGTAGCCGTGGGACATTTACTTAGGCTTAATAACCTAATTATTGGACTCAACAAGTGGTATCAGAGCATTGTTTCAAAATCATAAGTTTGAACTACTTTTTGATTAACGTAGATGGCTACATTTGGAAACCGAAACACACCTGAGGGTTACTCTATCACTAGACCTCCACTGTTTGACAATATTCCTTTTGATTTTTGGAAAACACGCATGTCTACTTTCTTACAGTCACTTGATTATCGCATGTGGATGCTAGTCCAGGAAGGTTACACAAAACCAACTAGATTAGTTGATGGAATTAGGGTAGAAACACCTTATGCAGATTGGACTATAGAAGAACGTGACTTAGCACAATTAAATGCGAAATGTTTAAATAGTTTCTTTTGTGCTTTAAAATCTGAAGACTACATGCGAGTTTCCACTTGTAAAAGCGGAAAAGACATATGGGATAGACTTTGTGATACTTATGAAGGGACAAATGAGGTTAAGCAATCAAGACTCAATATCTTGTTACATGACTACGAATTATTTCGCATGAAACCTAATGAATCTATATCTGACATGTACACAAGATTCACCCAAATTGTCACCTCTTTGCATGCACTTGGTAGGGAATTAACTAATGCTGAAATGGTCAATAAGATTCTTCGTTGTTTACCTACTGCATACGATGCTAAAATTACTGCAATTACAGAGTCTAAAGATCTGAACATTTATTCAATTGACAATCTTCTTGGTTCACTCATTGCTTACGAGCAAGGAGTAAGTCAAAGAAAGATTGATGCAGGTGAACCAAGAAAGGACAAGAATATTGCACTAAATGTGGAAGAGTCAGAAAGTGAACACTCACAACCTGAGGATGAAGACGATATTGCACTGATGACTAGACAATTCAGAAGCTTTTTAAAGAGGAAGCAGAAGAGACGCCAGCAATGGAATAGAGGTAAGTATAACAGAAATGGCAAGGTTTCTAATGAAGTGATTTGTTATGAATGCAGGAAACCAGGTTATATAAAGATTGATTGTCCAAAACTCAAAGCCACTCCTAGCAAGGAGAAGGTAGAGGAGAAACCAATGGTAAAGAAGGGCAAGAAGAAGTTTCAAAAGGCTTTTTTGGCGGACTCAGCTTCAGACTCATCTGAGACTGAAAAAGAAGAAGAAGTCACCAACCTTTGCTTGATGGCAGATAAATCTGAACAATCAGATCAAGAAGAGGTATGTGATTTAACTTATAATGAATTGTTTGAAGTTTCTGAACACATGCATGATGCATATAGGAAAACGAAAAAGATGCATGCTAGTTTAGTTTTAGAATTGGAAGAGCTTAATAAGGAACACGAAATCCTTAGGAAAGATCATGCTTTAATTGATAGCAACCACATGAAACTACTTGATGAATATGATGACTTGAATAAAAATTTTGAGAATTTAAAATCATCCTATGCTGAACTTGAAAAAGAATTTAAGAAATTTAAGGATGAATCTGAGAGCAAGACATATAGAATCAATTATACAAATCGAATCTTGGAGGATATGAATTCATTTTACAAACTTACTATAAGAGCTCTCGAGGATAATAGGAACCCCCCTAAACTTGAAGATTTTACAAATCCTAAATATTATCCTAAATTCATGAAATCCCTTAGAAGACAATCATATGAAAGAAAACATAGGAATATTTTTCCTAATGTTAAATGTAACATTTATGGATTTTTGGGACATATATCTCACACTTGCACTTTAAAGATGAAACCTAATTTGGTGTGGAGAACTAAGATGCATAAACCTAGACATATCACACATGCATATGATTATAAATTTCATAAAGGTGAACCCAAACTAGTTTGGGTTCCCAGGTCTAACATTTGAGAATTTTGCAGGAATACTCTCACACAAGACCTCGTGAGAGTATATGGTACCTGGACAGCGGATGTTCTAAGCACATGACTGGAGATACTGCTCAATTCATAACGCTGGAAGCCAGGAGTGGAGGCAAGGTTACACTTGGAGATAATACCACAAAGAAAGTGGTTGGATCAGGTATGATTGGAAATTTGAAAAACTTTTTCATAGATAATGTTTTATTAGTTGAAGGCTTAAAACATAATTTGCTTAGCATAAGTCAGCTATGTGATAAGGGCTATAATGTAAAATTTTTACCTACTAGCTGCATAATTAGCCTAAATGGGAAAATTGTTTTAAATGGAAAAAGGGTGAACAATGTCTACATGCTAGATTTAAATTGTATTCAATCTCCTACTGCTTTTTGTTTGAAAACTGTTTCTGATGAATCATGGCTTTGGCATAGGAGACTTTGTCATTCTAGTATGAAAAATCTTAGAAAAATTACCCAAAAGAATTTGGTGAGAGGAATACCTAAACTAGACTTTACTAAGGACCATCTGTGTGATGCATGTCAATAGGAAAACAAGTGAAGTCCTCTTTTAAGTCCAATAAAGATCTTAGGACCAGTAAACCATTAGAAATTCTTCACATGGATCTTTTTGGACCTGTAAGCACGGTAAGTCTAGGAGGAAAGGTATATGGATTTGTTATAGTAGATGATTTTTCAAGATTCACCTGGGTTAAATTTCTTTTTCATAAGAGTGAATCATTTGAGGAATTCAGAAATTTTTCAACTTGGATACAAAGAAAACTAGGATGTGAAATAATTTCTATACAAAGTGATCATGGAGGAGAATTTGAAAATGAAAGATTTGAAGATTTCTGTAAAGAAAAGGGGATTGATCACAATTTTTCTGCACCTAGAACTCCTCAACAAAATGGAGTAGTTGAAAGAAAGAACAGAACATTAATAGAAGCCGCCCGAGCAATGTTAGCAGAATACTCGCTTCCTAGATATTTTTGGGCTGAGGCGGTTAGCACTGCATGCTATGTTCTGAATAGGGTGAATGTGAGATCAAATTTGAATAAAACACCCTATGAGTTGCTAAAAGGTAGAACACCAAATTTGTCTCATTTGCATGTATTTGGTTGCAAGGTGTTCATACATAATAATGGAAAATCTGCCTTAGGAAAATTTGATCCAAAATCAGATGAAGGAATTTTTGTTGGATATTCAAGTGTTGGAAAATCTTATAGAGTATTCAACAAAAGAACTTTAGTCATTGAAGAAACCACACATGTTGTTTTTGATGAAAATGGAAACATGGAAGAGCCAAAAGTTGTTGAAGAAGAAATTGAAGAAAACTCCCAAAAGATTGATAGATTAAATTTGGAAGAAAATGTGGAAGAAAATTTAGAAAGAGAAGACCCTTTGCCTAGAGATTTGAGATTTTCTAAAAACCATCCAAAGGAATTGATTATAGGTGAACCAAGTGAGGGTGTTAGAACTAGGCGTGGATTAAACAAGGAAGTCAATCATTCAGCCTTTATTTCAACTATTGAACCCACTAACATTGATCAAGCACTTTCAGATGAATTTTGGATATTGGCCATGCAAGAAGAGTTAAATCAATTTGTAAGAAATAAAGTTTGGGAACTAACTACAAGGCCAAAAGATCAAAGTGTTGTTGGAACCAAGTGGGTGTTCAAAAATAAAATGAATGACTCAGGAGTAGTCATTAGAAATAAGGCTAGATTAGTAGCTAAGGGGTATAATCAAATTGAAGGAATTGATTTTGAGGAAACTTTTGCCCCTGTAGCTAGACTTGAAGCAATTAGGGTTTTACTAGCCTTTGCCTGTTTTAAAGGTTTTAAATTGTTTCAAATGGATGTCAAAAGTGCCTTTTTAAATGGGGTAATTGAGGAAGATGTTTTTGTAGAACAACCTCCAGGTTTTGAAAATTCTAAATTTCCAAATCATGTTTTCAAATTAAAAAAGGCATTATATGGATTGAAACAGGCACCTAGGGCTTGGTATGAGAGGTTAAGCACCTTCCTACTTGAAAGATCTTTTGAAAAAGGAAGTGTGGATACAACTCTCTTTTTAAGGAAAATTGGAAAGGATATACTTATTGTTCAAATTTATGTGGATGACATCATCTTTGGATCTTCAAATAAACATCTTTGTGATGATTTTTCTAAAACAATGAGTAGTGAATTTGAAATGAGTCTAATGGGAGATTTAAATTACTTTCTAGGATTTAGCATTAAGCAACTTGAGGAAGGTACTTTTCTTAGTCAAACCAAATATATTAAGGACATCCTCAAAAAATATGAAATGGACAATGCTAAACCTGTTAGTACACCAATGAGTTCTTCAGTTCAGTTGGATAAAGACCTTAAGGGAAAATCTGTTGATCAAAAGAAATTTAGAGGGATAATTGGATCTTTACTTGACTGCTAGCCGACCAGATATTATGTTTAGTGTTTACTTATGTGCTAGATTTCAATCAGATCCAAAGGAATCACATTTGATAGCAGTAAAAGGATTTTAAGATATCTACTAGGAACTCAAAACTTAGGAATTTGGTATCCTAAGTTTAGCTCTTCATTTGAAATTATTGGTTACTCAGATTCTGACTTTGCAGGCTGTAGAGTGGATAGGAAAAGCACTTCTGGAACATGTCAATTCATTGGAAATTCATTAGTTTCATGGTCTAGTAGAAAACAAAATTCAGTGGCACTATCTACTGCAGAAGCAGAATACATTGCATTAGGAAGTTGTGTGGCACAAGTACTTTGGTTAAAACAACATTTGTTTGACTTAGGATTAACTATAGGCACTATTCCAATTTATTGTGACAATACTAGTGCTATTTGCATTTCCAAAAATCCTATTCAACATTCTAGAACCAAACACATTGATATAAGGCATCATTTCATAAGGGATCATGTATCCAAAGGAGAAATTGAACTCATACATGTTTCAACTGAAAATCAACTTGCAGACATTTTTACAAAACCTTTAGCCTTTGATACCTTCAGTACTTTAAGAACAAGGCTTGGTGTTATTGATTTGAATGCTTAACCAAAATGTCTTTGCAACATTGATACTTGTTGTGTTTTGTTTTTTTGTGATTTTGTGAATTTTGTGTGTTTTTGAATGAATTGTTTTTGGATTTATGATTTTGTTTTATGTTTTCTGTGTTTTTTGAATGTTTTTGTTAATTTAAAAAATCAAAATTAAATTTTTTTTTGGAGGACATCGTCCAGGACGAAATTGTTTTCGTACGGGACGATGTGTGAAGGAACAGTTTGCGCGAATTTAAACCGTTTTGAGAGCAGTTTTTAATTAGATCGTCTGTACGATATGTAATCGTCCAGGACGAATTTTTTCTCTCTCAAACGTCGGGACGATTGAATGCAGCGGTTGAGTGGATAAGACAGTTTTTAATACGAACTTCGTCTGTACGAAATTTTTTCGTCTGTACGAACATGTGTCGGTTCATTGTAGGGGACGGTTTTCAAGAGTCATTAAAACGATTCACTTTTTGATCGTCTGTACGAAATTTTTTTGTCTGTACGATCGGTCAAGTCAAAAAGCCTGTACGAAGGGACGCATCGTAAGTTGTGTTGAATACGAAAAGCCGTTACATTTTGGACGAATTGGATCGTCTGTACGAAATTACTTCGTCCAGACGAACGATAATTTTTCGTCCAGGACGAATATTTTCGTCCAGGACGAACGTATCGTTTTTCTTTAAATATGAAGGCTTTCAAACTTGACAATCACACTTTCAAACTTCTTTTTCAATCCCTTTCTACATCAAATCAACAATGGCCTCCTCTAGCAAAAGACAAAAGTTTTGGTGAGGAAACCAAATAGGAATGCCCCAGACAACTTTCTTTCCAAGGCAAATGAGGAATCTTTTCCTCGTTTTGCATCTGCAAAAATCACTCCGTCTCGCATTCTTATCCAAACAGAGTTGAAATTTTGGGTATTGCACCTCTTCGCCTCAACCCAATTTCAGTTCATTCTTTCTCTCGTCCACTTCTACAATAAGCAAACCTACCACTACTTTCTAGCCAACATGAGTTTCAATTCTGACCACTCTATCATTAGTTCTTATGTTTTTAAACAAAAAGTTGAGATCACCAAGCACGACCTTGGTGCATTTTTAAACTTAAGAACTGAAGGATATAGAGCTCACACCCTAATGTCAGAAAACTCCTTCAAATGGTTTGAAATCAATAGGGTGATTAGAGAGATAGGCATAACCTATCATGTTGCTAGAGTCTCCGGTATGACCCAAGATGCCCGAATCATCCAGCATATCCTTAGATCCTCAATTATTCCTAAAGCTGGTGATAGGATTAACATTACTCCTCTCCTTTTTGTTCTAACCTTTTTAATCATGCAAAGACATCCTATTGACGAAGCCCAACTCATCATAGACCATATCTATGGGCTTTCAGAAATAGGACATGCTGATCAGAAGAGGAAGAAGAAAATTTCATTAGGGCACTTAATTACTTATATTTTGGAAAAGAAGTACAATATAGTGCATCCTGATGAAGAATATGAAGAGCCAGTTTACTATAACGATGCATCATTCAGATTGCTCTTCAAGGAGGAAAAAGAAAAAGAAAAAGCACATGCCAGTACTTCAGAAGAAGAAGAAGAAGAAGGAGTGCAAGCTTCTGCTTCTCAATCAGATTACCAGAATCTGATTGAGAGATTTGATAGACTAGAGACTCACATTGATCAAAGGTTTGATCAATTTGATGCTCAACTTACGCAGCAGCAACATGACATTGGTAATATTAAAGATGAAGTTCATGAAATAAATACCAATGTAATGTTGATGGCCTCCTACTTCAACCTCTTTGGCGGCATTCCTCCTCCTCCTCCAGAACAGTGAAATTGTTTTTATGTCTGTGTCTGTTGTATTTTTTTTGTTTTTGTTTGTTTTGTTTTTATCTTATCTGTTTTAGTGTAATGTGTTTGTTTTTATGTTTTTTAAGTTCAATGTATTTTTTTTAATCTGTTTCTTTAATATCAATGAAAGTTTGTTTCTATTAGATTTGTTTTGAAATGTGATTAATATGTTGTGAATTTCATTAGTATTATTTAATCTACATAGTGCTTAAATTCGATTGTAATTTGAGATTATCTATATTAGAAAATCTAGACTTTCTAAATTTATAATTTGTTTATAACTTGTTGTAATTAGAACTTTTAAATTCATGTCTATTCATTTAGACTACATAAAAGTTAATATTATTATTGCAATTTTGATGTTTTCTTATTTTGTATTTCTATGCTCAAATGATATTTATGCACCTAGAAATATTTGAAATTTTAGATTATAGATTTTGGAAAGAATTGGTCAAATTACTCTTGAACATTGTACAAATGTACAAAAAATCAAAAGGAATTCGCAAAAAATTTGCAAAGTGAAAAAGAGGCACAAAATAAGCCCAACCAAAGAAAAATGCACAAAAATGTGCTCCAAAACTTTGAAAAGATGCGCAAAGCGCCACATGAGGTAATTCTCTTCTTTCCAAATTCATTCAATCTCTTAATTCAAATTGATCTTATGTTCATTTATATTCTATTGAACTTTGAAATATAGATTTTTTTTTACATCTCTCTTGTAATGATCTTCAATAGTCAAATGTCTAAATTGAATCATGTATTTGATAAATTCTTCTTACTTACAATGTTATATCATTTCTTAAATTTTATGAATTCTATGATTGACCTAATATCTTTAGTTTAAAATTGCATACCCTATGTCAAATCACAATTTAGATTAAATTTTAAAAATGAATTTCATATAATTATTTACATTTCTTGTCTTTTTCTTCTTCACTTTTTGTTGCTGTCAAAAAGGGGGAGAAATTATTATGTTTGTGTTTTGTGTTTTTGTGGTTTGTGTTTTCTATTTTTTATTGTTCTGTTTACAAGTTTTTTTTTGTTTGTGTTAAAAAAAAATTTGAAAAATAAAAATATTGTTCTTTAATGCCTCCTTATTTTAATGTACTCATAAATTCAGGGGGAGTTTAGGAGATAAGAGATTTGTTTTAACTTGAAACCATACTAATAATAATTGTTTTGCCATCATCAAAAAGGGGGAGATTGTTTGAATAGTTGCTATTTGAATGATTTATATTTGTGCAACTTATGTAGTTTTGATGATTCCAAACATTATTGTTCAGATGTATAGTTATCTCCTAACAATTTTAGAAGATTTGCATTTGCTCTTGTGTGTACTAACATTTCAGGAAAATCAGACTCCAGACTACGAAAACTTCAAATCAAATTCAACATGAGATATTTTGTTTATTTGAAGTTTGCCTTTTCTTTGAATTAATTTTGAAAGGGAGTGATTGTAATTGAGTGAATAAAATCTCACACACACAAATAAGGAGATCTTAAAATTCTATACTGATCGTACAGGACGATATTTATCGTACTGGACGATCTGTCAGTTATCTCCTATAGAGCACTTGGAACGAATAGGAACTTGCTTGAAAAATTTTTCTAAGTCCTATTCGTCCAGGACGAATTTTATTATCGTCCCGGACGATGGGTTCTCTGTAAAATTTTCGTCCAGACGAATTTTATCATCGTACGAGGCGACCAGTCCTCTGGAAAATTTTCGTCCAGACGAAAATAAATATCGTACCGGACGATCAGCTCTCTGGAAAATTTTTGTCCAGACGAAAACAAATTATCGTCCACAGCGATTGGTGCTCTGGAAAATTTTCGTCCAGACGAAATAAATAATCGTCCAGGACGATCGGCTCTCTGGAAAATTTTCGTCCAGACGAACATATTTTCGTCCAAACGATAAACCGACTTAGAACAGTTTTCAGCAGTTTCTAGAACCGACCTTGTAATAACCGTTCGTACTGGACGAACCTAGTTCGTACAGGACGATCAGCTGTACGAAGTCATTTCGTACACATATACAAATTGGGTCGTTTCAGATCGTTTAAGTAAAATCATCCAGGACGATCCAGGATCGTACAGGACGATCCACTGCGTACAGAATTGAAAATTTGCAGTTTTTGGGCGGTTTCTCTTGTCTTTTATATAAATAGTCCAAATTAGACTGCCACCCAATCTTTTTGTCATTTGATCTTCGTGCCTCTTGAGAGAATAGCCAAGGAGAGAGTGGAAGAGAGCATTCAAAGGAGGATTCCTACCACTGGAGCGAGAAGGCTTCACTTGGATTACTAAGGTAAGAGTCTCTACTTGTGAAATTGGATTTCTTCACTCTTTTCCTTCTTCCTTCTAGATTCTTGTGAGAAGATCAGTCAAGGAGATCCGGTTCTCTGCCGACACTTGGAGAGTGTGAACAGACGAAGGGTTCTCTGCCCACACTAGGAGAGTGTAAAAGGACGAAGGTTCTCTGCCTACACTTGGAGAGTGTGAACAGCCGTAGGGTTCTCTGCCCACACTAGGAGAGTGTAAAAGGACGACGGTTCTCTGCCAGCACTGTGGATTATGTAAAAGGATGACGGTTCTCTGCCGCACCGGGTAGTGGTGAAAAGAGTGTTTTGTACAGGATTCTCCGCCTTGCTGTGGGTGCTAAAGGAGAGTCACTTTGTGGTATTAGTGCAATACTCAGAGGGTGCCTCTGAGGAGTGGATGTAGGTCTGGTTATAGACCGAACCACTATAAATCTGGTGTCATTTACTTTATTGATTTTACGTTTTCGCACTTTAAATTTCAGTTTTAACAACTCTGTGGTTGAAAAACATTTTTCTACAAACTTTAAAAGAAAATTTTATTTCGGTTCAACTTTATCATTAAGAGGGTTTAAAATTTTTAAAACTACCAATTCACCCCCCTCTTGGTAGCCGTGGGACATTTACTTAGGCTTAACAACCTAATTACTGGACTCAACAGAAAAGGCCGCCTATTTATTGAAAAACGATTCGTTCGTACCAGACAAAAATAATTCGTCCAGTAAAAAAGTTTTGTTCATCCCGTACAAAATTTTTTTGTACAGATGATCCAATACGACCAGAATGAAATGGCTTTTCGTAGTCAATGTGACTTATGAAGCGTCCTTTCATATAGAATTTTAACTAGTTTGATCGTACAGACGAACATGTGTTCATCTAGGGACAACTAGAACTTATATCATTTTAATGGCAGTTCTAATCGTCCCCTACATCGAACTGACATGTGTTCGTCCAGACGAACCAAAGGTTCGTACGTACGAAGTTTGTATTAAAAACTACCTTATCCATTCAACCGCTTCATTCATTTGTCCCATTGATTGAAAAATAAATCGTCCCGGATGATCGTTACGATCGTATAGACAAAGTACATTAAAAACTGCACTCAAACAATTCAAAATCCGACAATTTGTCACACTACACAAATCGTCCCGTACGAAGATATTTCATCCCGGACGATGATAAAAAATATTTTTGATTTTTGCACTCAAACAAAACTAAAATTCAAAAACATAAGAAAAAACCAAAAACAACTATGAAACACAGACTCTAAAAGGTAAAAAAATCACATAAACAAAATAATAAACACACATAAAAAAAACATTTAATAATCAAACATACATCAATATTGCAAGAAAATTTTTATTTAAGCATTTAAATCAATCACACCAAGCCCTATTCTTAATGCACTGAAAGTATCAAAGGATAAAGGTTTTGTAAAATATCTGCAAGTTGATTTTCAGTTGTAATATGAATGAGTTCAATTTCTCTCATGGATACATGATCCCTTATGAAATGATGCCTTATGTCTATGTGTTTGGTTCTTGAATGTTGAATAGGATTTTTAGAAATGTAAATAGCACTAGTGTTATCACAATAAATTGAAATAGTGCCTATAGACAATCTTATATTAATCAACTATTGTTTCAACCAAAGTACTTGTGCCACACAACTTCCTAATACAATGTATTCAGCTTCTACTGTAGATAGGGCTACTGAATTTGGTTTTCTACTGAACCAAGAGACTAAAGAATTTATAATGAATTGACATGTTCCATAAGTGCTTTTCCTATCCACCCTATATCCTACAAAGTCAGAATCTGAATAACCAATTATTTCAAATGAAGAGCTAAACTTAAGATACCAAATTCCTAAGTTCTGAGTTCCTAACATATATTTTAAAATCCTTTTCACTGCTATCAAATGTGATTCTTTTAGATCTAATTGAAATCTAGCACACAAGCAAACACTAAACATGATATCGGGTTGGCTTGCAGTCAAGTAAAGTAAAGATCCAATTATCCCTCTAAATTTCTTTTGATCAACAGATTTTCCCTTAGGGTCCTTATCCAACTGAACTAAGGAACTCATTAGTGTATTTACATGTTTAGCATTGTCCATTTCATACTTTTTGAGGATGTCCTCAACATACTTTGATTGACTTAGAAATGTTCCTTCCTCAATTTGCTTAATGCTAAAACCTAAAAATTAACTTAAATTTCTCATTTGACTCATTTCAAATTCACTACTCATTGTTTTAGAAAAATCATCACAAAGATTTTTATTTAAAAATCCAAAAATTATATCATCCACATAAATTTGAACAATGAGTATATCCTTTCCACATTTATTCAAAAAGAGAGTTATATCCACACTTCTTTTTTAAAAAAACTTTCAGTAGCAAGGTGCTCAACCTCTCATACCAAGCCCTAGGTGCCTGTTTCAATCCATATAATGCCTTTTTCAACTTGAAAACATGATTTGGGTATTTAGAATTTTCAAAGCCAGGAGGTTGTTCTACAAACACATCCTCATGAATTACCCCATTTAAAAAGGCACTTTTGACATCCATTTGATACAATTTAAATCCTCTAAAACAAGCAAAGGCTAGCAAAACCTTAATTGCTTCAAGTCTAGCTGCAGGGGCAAAAGTCTTCTCAAAATCAATCCCTTCAATCTGATTATACCCCTTAGTAACTAATCCAGCCTTATTTCTAATGACTACTCTTAAGTCATTCATTTTGTTTTTGAATACCCATTTAGTTCCAACTACATTTTGATCTTTTGGCCTTGTAGTTAATTCCCAAACTTTATTTCTTACAAATTGATTTAACTCTTCTTGCATGGCCAAAATTCAAAATTCATCAGAAAGTGCTTGATTAATATTATTGGGTTCAGTAGTTGAAATGAAGGCTGAATGATTGACTTCCTTATTTAATCCACGCCTAGTCCTTACTTGGTTCACCTATGATTAATTCCCTTGGGTGGTTTTTAGAAAATCTCAAATCTCTAGGCAATGGATTTTCTATCTCTAAATTTTCTTCCAAGTTTTCTTTCATGTTCAATTTATCAATTTTTTGGGAGTTAATCTCAATTTCATCTTTTACAATATTTGGCTCTTCCATATTTTTAGATTCATCAAATACAACATGTGTGGTCTCCTCAATTACCAAAATTCTTCTATTGAATACTCTATAAGATTTTCCAAAACTTGAGTATCCAACAAAAATTCCTTTATCTGATTTTGGATCAAATTTTCCTAAGGCAGATTTTCCTTTCTTATGAATGAACAACCTTGCAACCAAAAATATGCAAATGAGACAAATTAGGTGTTCTCCCTTTTATCAACTCATAATGTGTTTTATTTCACTTAGATCTAACATTCACCCTATTAAGAACATAACATGCAGTGCTAACCACCTCAGCCCAAAAAATTTAGGAAGTGAATATTCTGCCAACATTGCTCGGGCGACTTCTATTAATGTTATATTTTTCCTTTCGACTACCCCATTCTGCTGAGGGGTTTTAGGTGCAGAAAAGTTGTGATCAATTCCTTTCTCCTTACAAAATTTTTCAAATATCTCATTCTCAAATTCTCCTATATGATCACTTTGAATAGAAATAATTTCACGCCCTAATTTCCTTTGAATTCAAGTAAAAAATTTTTAAATTCCTTAAATGATTCACTCTTATGAAATAAAAATCTAACCCATGTGAATCTTGAGTAATCATCCACAATCACAAATCTGTATACCTTTCCTCCTATACTCACAGTTCCAACTGGTCCAAAAAGATCCATATGCAAAATCTCTAATAGTATATTAATTCTAAGATCCTTATTAGATTGAAAAGAGGACTTCACCTGCTTTCCTAATTGACATGCATTACAAAGGTGGTCCTTAGTAAAGTCTAGTTTTGGTGTACCTCTCACTAAGTTCTTTTGGGTAATCCTCCTAAGTTTTTTCATGCTAGAATGACAAAGTCTCCTATGCCATAACCATGACTTATTAGATAAAGTTTTCAAATAAAAAGCAGTATGCGAATTAATGCAATTTAAATCTAACATGTAAACATTGTTTACCCTTTTACCATTTAAAATATCTTTATCATTTAGGCTTAATATGCAGCTAGTAGGAAAACATTTTACACAATAACTTTTATCACATAGCTAGCTTATACTTAACAAATTATGCTTTAAGCCTTCTACCAATAACACATTGTCAATGAAAAAATTCTTAAAATTTCCAATGAAACTTGATCTAACCACCTTCCTTGTGGTGTTATCTCCAAGTGTAACCATGCCTCCACTCCTGGCTTCCAACGTTTTGAATTGAGCATTATCTCCAGTCATGTGCTTTGAACATCCACTGTCTAGGTACCATATGCTCTCATGATGTCTTGTGTGAGTGTGATCCTGCAAAATTATCAAACGTTAGACTTGGGAATCCAAACAAGTTTGGGTTCACCTTTTAGCAATTTATAATCAGATGCATGTATGATATGTCTAGGTTTATGCATCTTAGGTATCCACACCAAATTAGTTTTCATCTTCAAAGTACATGTGTGAGCTATATGTCCAAACAATCCACAAATATTACATTTTACTTTAGAAAATGGGTTACTAAGTCTTCTAACATTCATCTGTCCTTTAAGGGATTGCATAAATTTAGGATACATAATAAGATTAGTAAAATCTTCAAGTTTAGGAGATATCCTATTATCCTCGAGAGCTTTTATCATTAATTTGTAAAATGAATTCATATCTTATAAAATTCAATTTGAATAAATGGTTCTATAAAGTTTGCTCTCAAATTCATCCTTAAAATTCTTAAAATCTTTCTCGAGTTCTAAATAGGATGATTTTAAATTCTCATGATTTTTATTCAAGTCATCAAACTCATCAAGTAATTTCATGTGGTTGTTATAAATCAAAGCATGATCTTTCCTAAGGATTTCATGTTCCTTTTTAAGCTCTTCCAATTCTAAACTAAGGCTACCATGCATTTTCTTAATTTTCCTATATGATTCATGCATGTGTTCAGAAACTTCAAAAAGTTTATCATAAGTTAAGTCACATACCTCTTCTTGATCTGACTGATCAAGACTATCAGCCATTAAGCACAGATTAGTGACTTCCTCTTCTTTTTCAGTCTCTGATGAATCTGAAGCTGAGTCCGCCCATAAGCCTTTTTGAAACTTCTTTCTACCTTTCTTTACAATAGGTTTCTCCTCTATCTTATCCTTGCTCGAATTGGCTTTGAGTTCAGGAAAATTCATCTTTATATGTCCAAGTTTCCTGCACTCATAGCAAATAACATCAATTGAAACCATGGTATTTCTATTGAATTTACCTCTATTCCATTGCTGGCGCTACTTCTGCTTTCTCTTCAGAAAGCTTCTGAATTTTCTAGTCATCAATGCGATGTCTTCTTCATCCTCAGGTTGTGAGTGTTCACTAGACTCTTCCACATTCAGTGCTATGTTTTTCTCCCTTCATGCTTTACCTGCATCAATCTTTTTTTGGCTAACTCCTTGCTCGTAAGCAATAAGCGAATCAAGAAGATTGTCAATAGAATAAATGTTTAAATCCTTAGACTCTGTAATTACAGTAATTTTAGCATCATAAGCAGTAGGTAAACAATGAAGAATCTTATTAACCATTTCAACATTCGTTAGTTCCCTACCAAGTGCATGCAAAGAGGTGACTATTTGTGTGAATCTTATGTACATGTTAGAAATGGATTCATTAGGTTTCATGCGAAACAATTCATAATCTTGCAACAAGATATGGAGTCTAGATTGTTTAACCTCATTAGTCCCCTCATATGCTATACAAAGTCTATCTCATATGTCATATGTCCTTTCCACTTTTGCAAGTGAAAACTCGCATGTAGTCTTCCAATTTTAAAGCACAAAAGAAATTATTCAAGCATTTGGCATTTAGTTGTGCTAAGTCACATTCTTCTACTGTCTAGTCTGCAAAAGGTGTTTCAACTCTAACTCCATTAACTAATCTAGTTGGTTTTGTATATCCTTCCTGGACTAAGATCCACATACGATAATCAAGTGATTGTAAGAAAGTAGACATGTGTGTTTTCAAAAAATTAAAAGGTATATTATCAAATAGTGGAGGTCTAGTAATAGAGTAACCCTCAGGTGTGTTTCTGTTTCCAAATATAGCCATCTATATTAATCAAAAAGTAGTCTAAACTTATGATTTTGAAACAAGGCTCTGATACCATTTATTGAGATTCGTTTACAATGAATTAGGTTGTTAAACCCAAGCTTATGTCCCAGTGGCTAACCAAGAGGGGGGGTGAATTGGTAATTAAAAAATTTGAACCCTCTTTTTAAACTTTGGAAATTAAAACTTAATTGTTAGTGAATTTTTTAGAAAAATATTTTTCAACCACAAGTTGTAAATGATAAAACAAAATAAAAAGCGAAAAAGTAAAGAACACCAGATTTATAGTGATTCTGTCAAAACCAGACCTACATCCACTCCCCAGAGGCACCCTCCGAGTATTGCACTAATACCACTAGTGACTCTACTTTAGCACCCACAGCAAGGCGGAGAAGCCTTTAGAAAAACTCTTTCCACCACTACCCGGTGAGGTAGAGAACCGTCTTCCTTTTACACTTATCCCCAGTGTTGGAAGAGAACTGTATGTCATTTTACACTCTCCTAGTGTGGGCAGAGAACCATTCATCCTTTCACACTCTCTTAGTGTGGGCAAAGAACCCTTCTTCCTTTCACACTCTCCCCGTGTGGGCAGAGAACCCATGGCTATTCACACTCTCCAAGTGTCGACAGAGAACCGAATCTCCTTGATTGATCTTCTCACAAGAATTCTAGAACGAAGAAAGAAAAGAGTGAAGTAATCTTAAATCACAAGTAGAGATTCTTACCTTTGAGCACCTAGCGAAGCCTTCATGCTCCAGTGGTAGGAATCCTCCTTTGAATGCTCTCTCACACTCTCTCCTTGACTCTTCTTTCAATAGGCACGAAGATCAAATGGCAAAAAGATTGGGTGGCAGTCTAAACTGGACTATATAAAGGAAAGACAAGAAAAACCATCCAAAACTACAAATTTTTTAAGTCAATAAGAAATGAATCATCCCATATGATCGTGGATCATCCTGGACGATTTTACTTAAAGTGTCAAAAATGATCCTTATGTATATTGGTACGAACTATGTTCATACACGATCATCGTCCCATGCAAACTAGATTCATCTGGTACGATCAGTTATACCATAAGTCTGTTCCCTAATAACTGTAGGATGTAACCAACTATGTCAAGTCGGTTCACATCATTCTGGGATGAATAGGACTTCATCCGGACAAAAATTTTACAGTGAGCAACTCGTCCTAGCACGATAATGAATTTAGTCTAACAAAATTTTAACAGAGAAGAATTCGTCATGGGATGATTTGGATTTCATCTGGACAAAATTTTTACAGAGCCCAATTCACCCTGGCACGATTATAGATTTCATCTGAATGAAATTTTTACAGAGCCCAATTCGTCCTAGGACAAAAATAATTTTGTCTGGACAAAATTTTTATGGAGCCCAAGTCGTCCTGGCATGATTATAGATTTCGTCTGAATGAAATTTTGACAAAGCCCAATTCGTCCTAGGACGAAAATAATTTCTTCATGGACGATCAGGACTTAGAAAAATTTCATCACCTATTGTTCGTTCCATTGCTCCTATGAGGAGATAACTGACATGATCGTCTCGTACGAACTAGGTTCATCCCGAACGATCAGTAAAAATTTTGTAAGATCTCCTTAAGTGTGTGTGTGTGTGTTTTTATTCACTCAATTACAACCACTTCTTCTCAATTAAAAAAAAAATTAAAGCTTTAATTTGCAAAGGATTGTATGTTGAATTCGATTTGAAGTCTTCATAGTTTGGAGTTCAATTTTCCTGAAATGTTAGTACACACAAGAGCAAAAACAAATCTACCGAAAGTGTTAGGAGATAACTACACATAAAATAATAATATTTGGAATCATCAAAACTATATAACTTGCAAGAATGTAAAACATGCTAATAGCAACTCTCTTAACATAATCAAAGTTCATACGCACAAATAGTTCAAAAAATCCTTATACGATCATGTATAAACAGATTTCGTACTCTGTCAGTCCTATGTATGAACTAAAATTGTATTGTATGAATAGTTCAAAACTAAATTGGTTTGTCCAGTACGATTTTTTTTTAATGCATTTCATAAACTAGTCATGGTTTATACAAACCTTATATCATATAGTACAAACTGTTAAATCAAATCATGCTTTGTATGGTACCAACATGGACAAACCCATTTTGTACTCTAGATGTCATCTATATGAATCTAACTTCATATTGTACGAACAATTAAAAAATTTATCTATTCATATGGGATGAACAGGTATTCACCCATTTCTTACTCTTGACATCTTATGTACAAACTCCACTTTGTATAGTTTGATCAGTTCAAAAAAATGGTGGGTTCTTTCGGGACGAACTGGTACATATCCATTTCGTACTCTGGATGTTGTCCGTACGCGTTCTTCTTTGTATAATATGAACATTTCAAAAAAGAATTTATAAGACATGATTCGATAAACTTCATTTTGGAGGAACTTTCATGTCAAATCGTTTAGATCATACAATATGATTAGTTTTCAAAATAAAAGTTTTGACTCACTCCCCTAGTGTGTGTGTGTGTATATAGTTATCTAATTGCAATCGCACTCTCTCAAACTCAAGAAAATAGAAAAAGTACAAACTTCAATTATAAGAAATCCTAACCTAATCTATCTTGAAGTCTTAGACAGTCTGGAGTATGATTTCTATGAAATATTAATACACACAAACAACACAAATAAAATATATCCATTATATGTTAGGAAAAATAGTAATTAACATAATAATTTTTTGGTATCATAAAAAACTCACATGATATAATAATTTAGTTTTGAAATCTAAGATGCAACAATCTGCCACTTTTAGATGATTGCAAAATAATTTTTATTTGAGTTAACACTTAAGGCAATTTTTCTCCTAAGCTCTCCCTTATAAATTAATCAATTTAAAATAAGGGACTCAATTAAAATTCATAACCGCAGCAACAAATTAAAAAGAAATATAAAACCTAAAACCTAAACAAAAATAACACAACAAACATACATATAATAACATAATACACACATCACAAAAATCACACAAACAAACATACTCATAATAACTTAATACACACATCAGAAAAATCACACAAGCAAACATACATACATTATCACAATACACCCATCACATACATCACACACAATAAATAATCATACACACTTATATCAAATAACCAATGCATCAAACAAACTAAACATCAAATAATAACTAATGACTCCCCCTTTTGACAACAACAAAAAGTGAGGTACGTCTTGAAAAGGTAACTTTTTATGAATAAATCAAAATTGATGATGAAGAAGAGGATTTTAAACTAATTGTAAATACAACATTAACATCCTAATGCTAAAAAAATACTCAAATTTTAAATTAAAGAGCTACTAAGATAAGAAAAGTCAATCAGGTTCACTATTCGATCTAGACATAACAAATAAAAATATTATTGCAAAAATGATGAAAGAAAGATTAATTAATTTATAATTTAATAATGATGATTATTGTATATTATATGGATTTATATAAGAGATAGAATGATAAAGGGAATAATAGTATAAATTTCTCAATTGATGACATTACGCATCTTTCTTTTGTTTGTGGTATACTTTTTGCATCTTTTTAGTTTGGGCTAATTTTCTACCTCTTTTCACTTTGGCGAACAATGCAAATATTTTCAAGTTTGGCTCGCTTTGTACATCTTTTAACATTTCGATCTTTTCTGTATAAATAATTCTTAAAATAAAGTCCAATAAAAAACAAAAATAAAAAAAATTGAAAAAAGAAAAAATAATAAAAAAGACATCTATTTTACAATAATTATAGCTAAGTAATATTTGTCTATAAGAACATGGGATTGATCTTTTAATCAACATCCAATCATAATTTAATTTAAAATTTTGAGATATTAAATTTTGTAAGAAAATTAATTTGTAGAGCAATGTAATTCAAAATTTTCATTCTAAAGATCAATTACAAATGTTTTGTTTTAAAAAACTTAACCAATTCAAGAAGAGAGAATTCAACACAATTCAAAAACATACAAGTAAAACATCATTTCATTAAAATTTATAACACATACCATCAATACAACTTACATGATTTGGGAATTTTGAATTTTAAAACCTGGAGGTTGCTCAACATAAACATCCTCTTATATCACTCTATTAAGAAATATACTCTTAACATTCATTTAAAATAATTTAAAACCGTTAAAATTGGCAAAGGCTAATAATACCCTTATCACTTCAAGTCTGGCTACATGATCAAAAGTTTCTTCAAAATCAATTCTTTCTATTTGATTATACCCCTTGACCACCAATCTTGCTTTTTTTCTAACCATAACATCTGAATCATTCATTTTTTTAACACGCACTTAGTTCATACAATACTTTGATTTTTAGGCCCTTTAATCAATTCTCAAACATCATTTCTAACAAATTGATTCAACTCTTCTTGCATGGCCAAAATCTAAAACTTCTCCAAAAGTGCTTGATTTATATTAGTGGGTTCAATCATCGATATAAAGGAAGAATGTTTCACTTCTTTGCTAAGTTCATGCCTAATTCTAACACCTTCACCAGATTCACCTAAAATCAATTCTTTAGCATGACTCTTAGCAAATTTCCATCTCTAGCCAATTTATTTTTAGTTCTAACATTATCTTCCAAATTTATCTTTTTAATTCCTTGGGAGAAATTTTCAATATAATCTTCTTCCAACCTTAGCTCTTCTGAAGTGCCACATTTATCAAAAACTATGTTGTCTCCTCAACTACCAAAGTTCACCTGTTAAACACCTTATAGGATTTGCCAACACTAGAGTATCCTAGAAAATTTCCTTCATCAAAATTAGGATAAAATTTTCCTAAAGGAGTTTTGCCATTATTATGAATGAAAACTTTAAATCCAAAAATTTACAAATGTAAAAGATTAGTTATTCTTCCCTTAAAAAGTTCATAGGGATTTTAATTCAACTTAAGTCTAATGTTCACCCTATTCAGAACATAACAAGTCATATTAACCACTTCAGGCCAAAAATATTTTGGAAGTTAATATTCAACCAACATGGCTATAGCGGCTTCTGCCAAAGTATTATTC
The DNA here is from genome assembly GCA_016618105.1 of Dendrobium huoshanense. NCBI lineage: Eukaryota > Viridiplantae > Streptophyta > Magnoliopsida > Asparagales > Orchidaceae > Dendrobium > Dendrobium huoshanense. The sequence continues at coordinate 52,808,976 of CM028353.1, read as the reverse complement.
TTTATTTCGACTATCCCATTCTATTTAGGGGTTCTAGGTGCTGAAATGTTATGATCAATTCCTTTCTCCCTACAAAAATCTTCAAATTTCTCATTTTCAAACTCTCTTCCATTATCACTTTGAATTGATAAAATGGATGGCGAAACAAATGCACTGTAAGTTTAAGAGTCACCATTATGGCTATTTGGTGTAACATGATGTGGCTCTTTGAAAACTATAATGATGAGAGGGAATTGTGTGTTCCATTGCATTAACTTTTTATTTTATTAGTTTTGATATTTGTGTATCAAATTTGAACTATATATGTAGTAAGGCCCATGAGAATTGGACCTTTTCTTATTTCTTTTGCATCTTCTACTTTTTATATATAACATTGACATCATGTTTGGTATGTGTAAGTGTGCGATTAAGTTCATTGTTGAGAAAGGGTTTCCTAGAACTCTTCTTTCAACAGAATATGTTAGAAGAATATATTGATTATATGTTCAAATTTTTTAATTTTTCCCTTGCCGACTATTTATTAAGGTTAGTGAATAAGGATGAATAATCATCTTGGTGAAAGCTTTGGAGCTGGTTATCCATGTTGATCATTTTTCAATTTGGTTGTGGTTTCCTCTATATGCTAAGATAGAGGAGGTTTAAAATTTTAATGGAGCTGCCAATGAATTGGGTAACGACAATTATATTTTTTGCTTCTCTTAAATAAAAGTGTAATATTTTGTGGTCGTTGAACTTATTCAAAAACATGTTCACAATGAAGGCATCCTAGGAGTTCTTCATCTAATTCTTGGAATAATTTGGCATGGTAATTAGACTGGAAAATAAGGTGCATGATTAGAGGGTGAAGTTTATGGTGGTTCTATGACTTCTCGGGTGGGGTGTACTTATTGTCCCAATACAAATGAACAAGGAAAAATAGGCCCCACCAATTTTATTTGTAGAGGAGGGTTAAGATGAGTAAAGTGAAAGAATGATCCATGGATCAATTATCATCATTTGGCTTATTAAAATATTTTTTAGACTTTTTATGATGAGCGATTAACTCATTTTCATGTGGTGAAGTCCTTTCTTTGTTTTAACTTTGCAATCATGGTTTTTTTTGGAGTTAAATGTTATATTATTCTCATAGACATAACTTATCATTCCTCAGACATGAAGATGGCCATAAGGCCCAAAGAGAACCGATATTTGGTCAGCATTAAGATTTATCCAGGTGTCTACTTGAAGACATGGAAGTATGCCAACATTGATGAGAGCTCCAAAGTACCACTTGCTAAAAGATTGAGGACACTTGAGGGGTGAAAGGAACCTCCCACTTCTTTAAGGGTAAATAAGGTTTTTTATTCCACTAAGAAGGATGTCATGCCTGCTACATTATCAGTAAGGGATGAGGAAGTAGTAATTTTAGGTTCGAGAAAAGGAAATGGGCCTACTGAGAGTGTTGAGCCTTTAGGTATTTACTAGGGTTATACTCCAATGAATTTTTACTAGGTCTCACCCTACAATGAGAGGTTGGTTTATACAAGTGATGAATAAGATGACTCCCATCCCATGTTGGTGTTATTATAATAGTCAGATCATCAATGACTCGATACTAGAGAAACAAATATAGGTGTTGGGTTTGCATAATCTGGTTTATTATACAATAAATTCACTAGCAAAAGTTTTCCTTGTTTACAATCACAACCTCACTATGGTTTCAAAGAATTATCAAGTGAGTTATGAGATGATTTATATAAAGCTTTCATAGCATGAAGAGTATAAGCCTCTCAGAGTGATAGCAAATTAGGTGAATCAGTTGGAATAAGATATTACTAGGATGAGGGAGAAGCAATAGTTTGAGATAGACTCAACGAAGGTTGAGGGATTGTTGACTACAGAGGCTAAGGATTTAGAAAAAGTGATCACTATTGACCATGTTACCACTATCAAGCCCAATGCTCAGGAAAAGGTCACCATTATATATTTGAACAAAGTGTTAGATGAAGCCCTTTGCATTATGCAAGGCAAAGACTTTTAGTTAATGATAGGTGTTCATTACTTTAACAGGATCACTGATTGTGTCTAAATATTGTCTGCAAGAGGAAAGCTTCCCCTTAGGTTAAAAGATCCTTTATTAATTTTGGGAATTTCTTGAGAGTAATAGTGTGGAAGGTAGTGAGGGCATGAGTATGATTGACAAATGAGTTACATCGATTTTAACTTTATAATATCATGAAATTTTTTATGTAATGCAAAAAGATACATATGAAAAGAATCCTTCTATACTCAACCACTAGTTTGATTGAAAAAGGTTGTAGTTTTTAAAAAGATTTATTTTCTTTGGGAAAGATTAATTTCTAGAATTTTAAAATTGAACACATCATTATGAATGATATATCATCTCGAAAGGTGAACATATCATTCCCTAATGGGTTCAAATTTCAAAACTTGAATTCATCCTGATTATCGTTATCAAACTCAGGAAAGAATCACGTATGACCCTAGGAGGGTCAACATTAAATTTGATCAAGTGTTTGACTATAGTGATTCGGATAGGAGATCATTATTTTCATAATAAAAGTAATGATAATAAAGCAATATATTTTCTAAAGGAAAGTTGATGTTGCCTAATATCAATTATTTGAAAATGATGATAATGATCATTGAATTTAAAATTCACAAAGAGAATTAATTAAAGGTTTTGAAAATTTAATTTTTGAAAAGTTAGATCTAGGTTCTAAATCTCCTACAAGCGTAAGCCCTAGTAGTTAATTACATCATAGGAAACTGGAGTTTCTTAAGAATACTCTCGATTAAAATAGAAGTATGAATTTTATTTATGATTTCAAAGTTTGATGTCAAAGGAAGTAAGAACTTAGATTTTTTAATTGGTCAAATTTGAGCACTTATTTCTGGAGTCAAAGGGAGAAAGGTAAGAGGTGTATTGAAAAATATGTCATCCTATCCTAAGTTTTTGGCTTGAATTTCATTAAAAAATTATTTAGTTTGAATGGTTAATTTTATTAAATATTGGGATTCAATTCCCAGAGGTTGAGGTCTTATATCCTAAGCCTGCCTCATAAACCTAAGTCTAAATTGGATACTAAAAACCAGTGACCTGAACCTAGCTAATATAATGAAGACCGAGACTTACCCCAGCCTGAATTGGGGAGCCAGCTAAACCACCTATGTGCTTTAAAATCATGAGTACAGTCTTTTATGCAAGACTGGTAGGGATATTAATTACATTGAGTTTAAGGAATTGTGATCTACATACAAAGTAGATTCATAATTGACCCCTTTGACTTATATTGGATAAAAATGTTATATACTGATGCAATTAAAATGTAGACTCCTTTAAACATTTTTCTAATGCAGTGCATACTAGTCGACATATCCAAATTATATATGCTTAAAATTTTAAAAAGGATTTACAATATTTTTTTAGAATACTAAGCTTCCTACAGTCCGACACCTCATCCTCATAGGTCAGATTATCAAGACTCTACCCGTGTATGGAGAAGTGTCTAAAATAAAGAAAGAAGAAGTGTCATAAGATGCATACGATCCTTGGGGTGATCCCTAGCTAATTCTCTAAAATTGTTATCTTTCTATGTTGCTTAACCCCTAAAATTTTAAAATTTTGATTACGAGTAAAAAAATTTTCACACCCTCACGAGCCTCACATATCAATGATAAATTAAAATTGACATGCAAGATCGCCAAAAACAAAGAAAAGCAAGTAATCCTAATCGTAGATCAAGACATCAATTATCAATGAAATTTAATTAATATTCAAATTAAAATTTTATATGGCAAGTGCCACTTAATATTTTGACCTAGGGTCTGTAAAAAGTAAAGTGGCCGGGTACCACTAATAAGAGCCCGGATTCTACTCCTAAAACTTGAGTGACTTTGATAAAGGGATTCTACTTGTTCTCCATTTCTTCATCCTTTTGTGGGCACCTTGGATCTTCAGGTTTAGATATCCAAATGAAAAAGAAACTCCCCATCGAATGGGGTGTTATCTTTTCACTTTAAATATTTGAAAACTATCCTAACTTAGCCTTCCAAATGGGGAAGAACTCTCCCTTAAGGGATGTTCTCTCCTCTTTGGAATGTAAGTTAAATAGTTATGTATCCCTCTTCAAATGTCACTTTGAATTACAACTCAAAAAATTTGAATAACATTTGATAAAATAAAAAATTCTAAACTCAAAACACCTGCAAGGTTATCAAAAGAAATTAATATTGAATAATTCCAAGCAGTTATATATTGAATTTAAATACTCAATTCAGCCATATTTCTAATCGTATCACAGAGTGCAGGAATTAAATAAATAATCACATTAATCATCTAATTCTAACAACCAGCATGTAGTGAATTCTTGAAAACCCCGGCACACGACATAAAGTAAACACCAGCCTAGCCTAGATCTAGAAGTGGTGCCCTAGCAAATCATCTAAGTGTGTGTAATAGGATGTGAGGTTTGGATATTTTTTATATCGAGTAATTGGCTTGATTTGTCTAATGTTTAGCTTTATTAAAGGTTGAAGTATGATTTAAGTTTAAGTTATCCAGTGATAACTGGTATGATCAAGTGATTTGATTTTATTAAGGTTTGAAATTTAATTAATTTTAATTAATATTATTTGGTTTCTGGTTTTAAAGTTAAATTAGTATTTTTTGGATTAAATTATTTAATTTTCTAGAATTATTTGAATTATTTAATACATAATTGAAAGTATCAAAATTTGACCTTTTGACTTTGACTTATTTTTAAAGGATTAATATTTTTAATAAATACTAGATTTTCATATGAGTTGAATGACTTTAACTTTGCTTAATTTTGATTTTTTTGAAATTATTTATGATTTTTCAAAGTTTGTGTAATAATTTAATTTTCTTAATTAAGAAGCCTTTTAATAATTTTGTTCCAAATGATTTCCTTACTCCTTAAAATCAACTTCAAAGGTCAAGAATGTTCTAAGGAAGGATTCCCAATTGTTTGGAAATTTTATAGAAATTTTAATTATTTTTAATTAATTAAAATAATTAAATATTAATTTTTAATTAAAATATAATCATCATCATAAATGAAGTCTAATTAAAGTGATTTTAATTTTATTTGATTAAGGATTGAATTCAAGTTAATTTGATATATTATTTGAAATTTTTTAATTTAATTTGAATTAATTGTGATTTTTTAAAATTTTGGTTAATTAATGGATTTTTTAAATTATTTAATTATGGAGATTTTGATGGTTTTGATCCAACATTATTCTAAATTTCTTGGAATCACTTCCAAAGGTTAGTAATGACCCATAGGAATGTTTTCAAGAGTTTAGAATTGATTTGGGATTTTTAATATTTTTTTAATTATTTCATTTAATTAATTATTTATTTTCATTAAAACCTAAATTTAAGTTAAATTAAAGGTCCAATGATGGGGATTTTATTTTTGTTAGATACAAGATTAATTTATGGTTAGTTCGAGATATTATTTGTAATGTTTAAACTTAATTTAAATTTATTACAAATTTATTAATTTTTCAAATTCCTAAAATGGTTTAAATTTGATTTGTTTAATTTTTTGACTTAATGACTTTCAAATCTAGTTAAATTTGAACCTGAGGAACATAATGTTGTTCTGAAGTTTCACCCCAATTGTGTATGTGTATAATTTCTTAAGATTTTTTTAAGTTGTCTAAACATTTTCCTTAATTATTTTTCCTAGGTGTCTATAGTGTTCAAATTGGTTTAAAATATTTTCCCTCTAACCCCAAACATATACAAGCACACCACAGTAATTATGCAACCTAATTCTAAAAATTTAAAGAGTTATGAATTTTCAAATTTTTGGGTTCAAAATGGACCTATTACTTTGAAAGTTCACATCACAAAAATCCTTTGAACATCTAGTCCTAAGAAAATTTGGGCACAAAAAGGTTCACATCACAAGTGATGCCTAAGATGTTCAAAAATATCTCACTAAAATTTGGGCTCAAATTGATCACAGAATTATGAGAAAATTGCTAAAAATTAATTTTAAATAATCTAAAATAACTTATAATGTAGTCATCAAAACATTTTTATTTTAATTTTTATAAATATTAGGGGTCAAGCCCGTTCCAAAGTGCCTAAGAACACAAAAGTTGGTGAAGAAATGGATTTTCTATGAATTTTAGATGTTTTGGCTATATAAATTGATTTTGAAATCAATATTTTTTAATTCAAAATAGCGGTGCCATATCTGAAGATGCCTTGTGTCGTTGAATGCATAGAATGTGTTGGATCCACTATCAAGATCATCAGAAGAATGGACTGTCCAATAATTCATGGACCATCTAATCGCGCGTGTATTGTGCTCGTACGATCCTGCTCTTACTATAGCCTTTTAGTTCATTTTGAACTAAATTTTTAAATAGCCATAACTTGAAAAATACCTGTCCAAATTGGATGAAGTTTGAAACATAACTTTATGGCAACCTAATCTTCCAGCATCAGAAGTTTGGTGGCTTCATTTATTGTAGATTTGTTGTTGTTTCAAATTAATATTTTAGAGAAAAATTAAGATATCTTACAATCCTGTGGATGGATTTGGATGATCTTGAGCTTGTTGGAAAGGTATTGGAATTCATTATAACTTCCTTCAAGGGTCCAAGAGATTTTGATGGCTGGATCAAATTTTGTTATAGCAATTAGCCTTTCTCTCTCTCCCTTCTCAATCTAGGCTCTCAAGACTTTGAACAACCATTTCAATGGTTATAAGGGACTTATTTATAGATGGAGGAGTTGAGGGAGAGATGGAGTGGGATAGATTTTGTTGGGATTGATGAATTTGGAAGATAGAGAATGAAGCCAAAGCTTTGAGTTAAATCAACCATGATGCATACTTCCTAATGATAGCCAAGGCTTAATTAGAGAGATAGGGAAGTTTTATGATATTTCCAAGTATCCCATTCAGCCACAAAAATGCATGGATAAGATTGGATTAGAGTGTATTAAGCTTAAGATGGGTTTTGACCAAGTTTAATCCTCCCAATCCCTTAGTTTGACTATTTGACTAGTCAAACTAGTCAATGGGAAGATGTGGAATGAAAGAAAAATTTAATAGGTTGATTTGGAAGAGGATAGATAGGATTTAAAGGTTAAGGCTTGGGTTTTGAATATTTAGAAGGAGGTTTGAGATGGTTTGACCAAGCCTAGTTGAGTTGACTTGGTCAAGCCAACTAGAGTTCAACCCAAAGTAGACATGGAAATGTTTGGGGCATAATTTGAATTAGACTTAAGGTTTAATGACATAAAGATGTTTTGAAATGGTTTGGATACTAGTTTGAATAACTAATTTGATTAGATTAAAGAACTAGGTTGACCAAGCCAAATCAAGGGGGAGTTGACCTCAAATAAATTTGAACATGTTTGGGATATTCTTTGGAATATGTTTGAGAAATTGAGGGTTTGGATTTTAATTTGGGAATTTGATTCAAAGTAGAAAAGCTAAGGTTTGATATGGTCAACCAAGGTTGACTTGGTCAACCAGATTCACCTAAGGTCTAGGTTTGGGCTCCAGATTTGATTTGATGTTTAAAAATTGCTAGAAGTGGTTCTAAGCAATTTAAAGGCCGTTTGGTTTGAAATAAATATTTAAACCCTTAAGGGCTATTTTGGTCATTTTTACCCCTGGTCAACTAGTGGTCAAATTGGGTAAACTAAAATACAATTTGAAGCTTAACAAATAAAGATTAAGGATATGGATGTGATTTAAATCTTTGGAGAAAGCTCTAAGGTTAGAATCTACTAGGTAATTGGTCCAGTGACAAAGGCCATAAATATTTGAAGGTTTAACAGCCTTTGCATATAGACTAAGTTTCTAGGGATAGGAACCTCAGAAAAGGTTCAAATCAAGGCATGAACTTGAGCCTAGGTCTTGAGTTGGATTAGGTTAAAGTTTAACTAGCTTTGAAACTTGAATTTATTTGAATTTATATGAATCTGGATTGATCCTAGCATATAGAGAGACTCTAAGGTCTATAATCTAGAAGGGTTTTAGGGCCTCGATAAATTCCAAAGTCTAGAATCTAGAAGGATCCTAAAATCTAAGAAAATCCTAGAGTCTGGGGTCTAGACTAATTTGAATCTTAATAGATCTAAGATCTTGATTGATCATAGAGCTTGGATTGATTTGGAAGAATCTTAGAGTCTAGAGTAGATCTTAAGGTCTAGATTATAGGAGAAACCTAGAGTCTAGATAGATCCTAAGGTCTGAATTTGTTTGGAGGCTAAATTGATTTCGAATATGGAAAAAGTCCTAGTGACCTAATACAAAAATGAGGTCAACACCACTTTATTTTTGGATTATTATCATCATTATTATTATTATTATTATTATTATTATTATTATTATTATTATTATTATTATTATCTTCGATGATGGGTGACAACATTAGTTAATTTCTATGTACCAACCTTGTACCCATTATTCCTTTGAGAGGAGTTGAGGCTTTGATCTTTCTTACTTAGGGAATCAAGTTTATAGTTCACAAATTAGTAGTTGCAAGGTGCATTATAGTTTCCCACCTATAAATAGAGTGAGTGGCTTTTTAGAATCCATAGGTGGTCATGCTAATGGTTTTTTTTAAGAAGATGACATTTTTTGTGTTTTCCTCTCGAGGGTGACTTTATTTTTGGATGAAGGGTGAGACTACAGTATTTTTCCATCTTGGGGGATTTTCTTATTCACGTGCATAAGAAATGAAGAAGAAGAGAAATAAAATGTTTCTTCTTTCCTAATGTTATCCTTTAGGTTTTAATTAATTTTTAACATCAGGGGTTACTTAGTGCTTCAAATTTTTGGGAGACAAAAGGGAAAAAATGAAGTAGGTGTTACAGCAAAGCGACTATACACTACTTCCATCCTTTATTTTTATATATTTTACTCTTTATTATGGTGATCAGAGATAGTAGGGGTAGGTCCAAAAGTGGGATGCTAGCTGGCTTTGATACATATAAGATTCAGAAGATGATGCACCCTTTTGGCCATGTTGGGTGAGGTCATTCTTCTCCCCTAGCTCACCAAGTGGATTGAGATACTTATTTGTCAGGTGAGAGCTCCATGCAAGTTATTTGATATATTTTTTTATAGAGATACTAGCAAGTGGAAGAGTTCTTCCAAAAAAGGGTGAAATGGAAGTGGAGATTTCTTATCCATTTTGACTTCAATTATTAAAACTGCTTGTTCGGTAACCATGTTTTCAACTCCAAAATAGTTCGAGTCCTTTGTTGAATAAGTTTAAAAGCTTGTAATGTGAAACTTGTCATAGATGTTTTTTTGTAATACGTTGGAGGCGTGAAATAAAAGCTTTTTTGGTATGTATATTTCTTTTTCTATGATAATATTCAGTCGAGAAATGTGTATATTTTAGCATTTGTTTGGATATATTTTTTAGTTGATGATCGATTCTACTAGTAAGAGTGAGTATGGTGAAACTCCATTACTCTATTGGCTCAAAAGAAATTAAGGGATGGGTCTAGAAAGAAAGATGAAGGTCATAATACAAGATTTTTTAACTAATCACATGTTCAAAAAAGTAAATTAGCTACACATGGATGCTTTGAAAGTCATAACAAACACAACAAACATTTTATTATACTAACTAGATCATTTGTACCAATGCATGAAACATAATAAAATATAAGAAAGTAAAGTTCTAAAATAACATAGAAGTAATGTTATAATCCTTCGATCACTTATTTATTATGCACCACTTCAATACAAGACTCAGTTACACTAAATATAAGTTACGCTCTCCTATACACCTGATACACACTTACTCACACTCATAACACAACACTTCAAATTGACCCCTGTATGTCACAAACCTCCCTACATAAGGACTAAGGTGTCAAATTAAAGTTTTTTTTTCTAAACTAGTATTGTGGTGATAGCCTTTTGACACTACGACATTGCTAAACCAACCTTTTAGTTCACCAATATTTCTTCAGTTAATCGCTCCAACTTACTTAATCTGTGGTGTTGGTTGATTTGGCACTATAGCACTTTGATATGGGTTGCTTTGTTTACTAGATAGTGCCTTAGGGATAAGCACTCCAATTGATTTCTGGTAAGATCTCTACTATGACATCGTATTAACTTCTGGAACTACAGAGCTACTTATATGGCACTATGATATTTGTTAAATTTCTAATTTTTCTTAAACTATCATGTATAAAATATAAAGATTTAAAATACAGTGGTAATAGTATCATAAGAAAGTAATAATACAATATTTGTCTAACAACCCACTTACATTGACCCCCTAAGCATATATTGAATAGACTAAATAATGATCATCTCAAAGTGTATTTTAAAATCCTTTGGTTATAATAATTTAAAATAACTTTATCCTTAGTCACTTCACTAATGTTTTTATTAGGAATAAGCTTTGCAGAAATGAAATAATGCAATGCTTTAGACACTTAGGTTAGGACAAACATGAAAATTTATTCTTTTCTCTTCTCTCCTCTTCCACTAAGAAATAGAGTTCCCAAATGTTACAAATTTAATAATTTAGTCAAAGAAAATGGTGTGAAATTTTAAATACTAGACCCAATCAAGTATATAATTAGGAGTACAACCTAGTTTATCGCAATATAGATGAACGAGTCTTTACATTTTTTATTTGTAATACCATGCCAAAGTATATCATTTCGTTAATAAGATTATTATAAAACTCCTCCATAGCTACACTTTGGAAAATTTGTGCTTTGTAAGATATGGATACAGACCTCTTCATACTAATAGTGAGCTTAGGAGCCATTTCAAGTGATTGGGATTAGAGTACAATCTATTAAAAGTTCGTTAGGGATGTTTTGTTAGGGATGTTAAGCCCTATAAAATGGGCCCAAAGCTAATTAAAATAGAGAGGTGAATTGGAAAACTTTAAAACCAAAGATAAAACTCCAACCAAAAATCACCACAAACAAAGTGCGGAAGAAAAATAAATGCAGAAGCGATAATAAGAAAAGAACACACCAGATTTATAGTGGTTCGGTAAAACCTTGACCTACGTCCACTCCTTGGAGGCACCCTTCAAGTATTGCACTAAAACAAGTGTCTCTCTTTTATCCCCCACAGCTAGGCGGAAAAGCCCTTACAAAATCACTTCCACCTTCCTCGGTGCGGCAGAGTTGCCGGATCCTTTGACATCATGGAGATCTTCTTCTTTGGTGAACTTACCTCGAGACAAGCCTTGAATCTGATGGTACTAAGGTACGAGTTTGCCGGAGCAACCGTGTGGAATCTCCTCCACACTCCCTTAAGTTCCCCCCCCCCCCTCACAGGATCTTCTCCCTCTCAAACTCCACCCTTTCCTCTCTCCCTTTTAAGCTCTCTCTTCAAGTTTCCCCCACAAGAACGAAGCTACTATGGCTGTCAAAGACTCTTACAAAAATTTCCATGCCATAGCTTAAATAGAAGCTCTCAAAACGAGCTCATTAATTCAAGTTGCCGACATTATCGTCCAGGATGATAGGCATATCGTCCTGGCCGATTAGTTCAAATATGAGGAAAATCGTCCTGAATATCACCCTAAAATGAAGCTGGACGATGTCTAATCGTCCCGAATGATCTTGCGATCGGCCTGGACGAAATCCCCATTAATTGCTTTCCAAAACTGCCTGAGAAATTTTGGAAAAATTGTCCTGGGTTGTCCTGGACGATATTTTATAGTCCAGGATGATCCACCAGGACGATATCCAAAAATTAAAATTTCCTAAGTAGATATGGCGACAGATTCTTGCTGAATTAAGCCGATCATCCTGTCCCATACAAAATCGTCTAGGACGATGTGTTTTGCATAAAGACAGCTGCTTTAATAAGGATGCCCTAATTAGGGTTTCTACTATTGTCAGATCGTCCAGGATGATATAAATATCATCCCAGATGATTTTACCAAAAATAGAAATCTTTTAGGGCTCAACAGAAAATCTTCTAAGTTACAAATCATCAGATGCCACACCAAATACAACAGACTCAAGAAAGGAAAAAGATTATAAACTGACACAGACCTAGTCTACCCAATCTTAAGCTGGTTCCAAATTGCAGTTTGATCGTGTGGACCTGAAATGTTAGCACATAAGGCAATCATATAGAAATAAGGAATGTTTGATATCATCAAAATCATAAACCATAGATCCGCAACAGCTATGGCTTCCCATACTGGAGATTATGGAGTGCAAGTGAAAAGAATCGATGAGGATAACTCATATTTTTTTAAATTGGCTAGAATTATGGTTATAGCCTTTGTAGTGCTACAATATTGAGTAAATCATGTCAAAAGTGATACTAGCACTATGATGCAAAACCCATGTAGCACTATGGTGCAAAAGCCATATAGCACTATTACACTATCTTTAAATCTGTGACGTAGTATTTTTAACCAAAATTCTACTAGGGTGAATGACAAGTAGTAGCACTACAATGCTTGATGTGATTTCCACCTCATTGTTATAACTATCCTAATAATTATTTGATTATTCACTACAATGCCGATGAACTGGCGCTGCAGTGCTTAAATGGTTTTATAAAATCTGTTAGTTTAATGTCAAGGTGCAACTTTGAAACTGTGTGTTCCTTTGGCTGTAAATCTGGACCCAAGACTTGTGATTTTGATGATAACAGATTTTATTAGATTTCTTATTATATTATCTCTTGATAATTGAGTTTATTACATGTCTATTTTTACATGCTCATTAAGATTTAAGGATCTCTGTTCACTCGCAACTTATATCAGCTCAAGATTTGATAGACTATGATTAAAGTCTGTATGTTCGTACTTTATGTATTTTTTATCTTTCTTGAGTCAATTATGTATTTTGGTATATCCAAAAGCTGAGTAACCTTACACACACACACTCAAAGAGGAGAGCTAGTGAGTTAAGAAAAGATGAGTTTTCTGAACTAATTATACTATATGATTTACATCATTTTGAATAATTAGTTACTAGAAAAATAATTAGTTAAAGCAGTTTTGTTAATTATGATTGGTTAAACTATTCTTATTGGATGATCTTTATCTTACAGAAGGATTAGTTATAATCATGAAAATAGCCGCCAATCAAAATTTAAATAATATTTTAAAATTCAATTTTTTTTAATCATGTCATATGATATGCATTGTACTAAAGGATATATGACAAAAAAGTCTAAATTTATTTTGGGATTAAGGGAATAGTTAGGGTTAATTTGTTCAATTAAATTAAACTAGACAATTGGTGACAATCATACTACACGACCTAAATGATACATGGGTTGATAATTTATCATCACCTATCTTATAAGACAAAATACCATTGTTTTTTAACTAATTGTATAGGATGCCCCCCCCCCCCCCCCCCCCGAAAAAAAAAAAAAAAAACCTATTTTTTCCTATATGAACTGAGAACTTCATGGGATGATGAATTATCATCTCCTATCATATTGATGATCGGTACAAACACTTAAACTGGTCATACAAGATAATGCACTTCGTACTATCAAAAAGGGATATTTTGTATTAATCGTATAAAATGATCATAGGATCGCATTGGATGATCAGAAATGACATATTGAAATTTAAGGCTTCCTGAGAGGCTCTCTATTTAAAGTCTTATTTAGACTTGATCAATAGGGTTTTTTCTGCTACGTGTCTTAAAAGGGAGCATAGAAAAGGAGTTTAGGAGGGTTTTCGGTGAGAAGAGAGGAAGAGCTTTTTATGAAGGAGAGTTATGAGGGGTTCACAAGGTTACTCCAAGCAAGGTTCTTTCCTATCTTCTTGAAGTCTTTGCCATGATTCTTTGCTGTCTCCAGGGAGAAACTCTACAGCACTAGGCCATTGTTTTTTACCATCACCTAGAGGGTGAAAAAGGATTCAAGGTACTCTGTATTTATTCTTATTATTTTCTAAATTTTATTTTTCTATGATTAATTGTGGTTGAAAGCTCTGATCTTTTTGTTATTATGAAATTAATTCTCTTCTACATCAAGTCATAAAATTAATTATTTACATATATTAAAAAGTTATAAAAAGATTTTCTTTCTGTTAAAGAAATTTGTAAATTACTAATTCACCCCCCCCCCCCCCCCCCTCTCCTTTTGGTTAGCCTCAAGCTAGTTCTTTGAGATTTAACAAACTTCATGAACTTTCAAGTGCTATTAGAGAAGGATTCAAAAGCTAAGTTTTAGAAAACTTTTAAAAAATAATCAATTGCTAACTTTAGAAATCATAATACTATGGAAGGATATTCAACCACATGACCACAGTTATTTGATAACATTCCTTTTGATTTTTACAAAATTTGCATGTCTTATTTATTGCAATTGATAGACTATCGCATGTGGATGTTAGTTCAAGAAGGATATTTTGTACCTTTTTATTTTTTAAATAACATTAAAATAGAACTACCTTTTTTAAATAGAATATTGATGATAGAAATTTATCCTAATCTAATACTAAATATTTAAATTAATTTTTTTATGTATTGAAATCTTAAGATTACATGCATATATCTACTTGCACTATTGGTAAAAAAATTTAAGATAAACTCTGCAACACCTATGAAGGAACTAATGAAGCAAAACAATCTATGTTAAATATTCTACTCCAAAATTATGAACTATTTTGCATGAAATCTAGTGAGACAAATTCTGAAATATAAACTAGGTTTACTCAATTTGTGACATCCCTACATGCTTTAGGTACAGAATTTACATATTCTAAAAAAATTAATAAGATTTTTTGTTTTCTACCTAGTTCCTATAATGCTAAAATAAATTTTATCACTCAATCTAAGGATCTAAATTTTTATTCTATTGATAACTTACTTGTCTCACTCATTGCCTATGAGAAAGGAGTGAGTCAATGAAAGATTAATGTAGGTGAGAAAAGAAAGGAGAAAACTATAGCCTTAAAAGCTAATGATTCTGATAGTGACAGTTTCATGCCAAAAGATGATGATGTTATAGAGCTACTGACAAGGAAATTCCAAAGCTTTCTAAAGAAAAAGCAAAAGAGTCATCAACAATGAAACAAAGGTAAAGCTAATAAAAATTCCAAGGTTTCTTTAGAAGTTATCTATTTTGAATGTAGGAAGCCAGGATACTTAAGGATTGATTAACTAGATCTTAAAGCTTACCCAATCAAGGAGAAGGGTGAAGAAAAAACTAAATTCAAAAGAGTAAGCAACGGACTCAGAATGCTGTATTAGCATACTCTGCTTAAGACTCATCTGAGATAGAAGCATAAGAGGAGGTAACAAACTTATGCTTAATGGAAGATAACCATTTTGATCATTCTGATCAAAAGGAGGTATTTGAGCTTTCTTACAAGAATTATTCGAAGTTCTTGAAAAATGCATAGCACATATAGAAAGATCAAGAAAATGTATGCCAACCTTAATTATGATTTTTCATATTTTTAAAAAGATCATGAATGCCTTAGGAAAAATCACTTTACTTTGGATAATAATCATATATTCTTACTTGATAAATTTGATGCATTAAACAAGAGGCATTTTGATTTAACTATTGAACATAATTCCTTGAAAGCATCTCATGTTGATTTAGAAAATTCATTTAAAGAATAAAAGGCATGTTTAGTTGAAGTTGATGAAAGGGAACATGCATTAAAAATTGATAATTCAATTATTGAAAGTGCAAAAAAAAAAAAAAAATGTGAGTGAAATTAAGTGCTTTTAAAGAAAACAAAACATTACCTACACTTATAGAATTTCATAACCCATCATTACAGCATGCATCAATTAAACCTAGAAAGAGAAAACATAACCAACATATACTAGTGAATCAGTTCCAAGGGGTTAGGTATTTTTCTTATGGTATTTTAGGACATATATCTCATACTTGCACTATCCACTATAGAAGAAATTTAGTGTTGAAGCCAAAATAGCATAGATTACAGCATAACAAGCAAGCATTTCATCCATCAATTTATAAGGTGGAACCCAAACTTTTTTGGATTCCCAAATCTAATCCTTGAAGACTTTGTAGGGATGCTCTCAGAGAAGGCCTAGTATGAGCATGTGGTATCTTTAAAACTGGTTGGATCATCTATAATTCATAACTTAAAATTTTCATTATTAAAAATTTCTTAATAATAGATGGCTTCAAACATAATTTGCTTAGCATTTGCCAACATTATGATAAAGACTTCAACATAAATTTTTTATCTAGAAACAACATGATTAGCTTAAACGGAATTTCTATTTTTTAAGAAAAGATAATTAATAATATTTACATGCTTATATGTATTGTACTGAATCTTCCACTTATCTTTGCCTAAAAATTATTGTTGATAAATCGTAGTTATAGGATAGGAGACTTTATCATTCAAGTATAAAAAATCTTAGAAAAATCACCCAAAAAGAGTTAGTAAGAGGCATACCCAAATAATATTTTACTAAGGATCATCTATGTGATGCATGTTAATTAGGAAAATAATTAAAATCCTCCTTCCACTCAATTAAGGATTTTAACACAAGCAAACCTTTAGTTGTCCTTCACAGGGATCTCTTTGGACCTATTAGCACTACAAAACTAGAAGGGAATGTCTTTGGGTATGTAATTTTTGATAATTACTAGATATTTATTTGAATTAAATTCTTATCTCATAAAAGTGAATCATTTGAGGAGTTTACAATATTCTCTACTTGAATTCATAGAAAACTAGGTTAAGAAATTCTAATCATTCAGAGTGATCATGGTGGAGAATTTGAGAATGAAAAATTAGAATCTCATTTTTGGGAGCAAGGGATAAATCACAACTTTTTTGTTCTAAAAACCCCTCAGCAGAACAGGTTAATTGAAAGAAAGAATAGAACCTTGTTAGAATCCACTTAGCCATGTTAGCTGAAAACCCAATTCTTAAATATTTCTAGGCAAAAGCAATAAATACAACCTATTATGTTTTAAATAGAGTTAATGTTATATCCAAGCTAAGCAAGACACCCTAAGAAATCCTCAAGGGTAGGACACCCAACCTCTCTCACTATCATGTATTTGGATGTAAAGTGCTCATTCTAAATAATGAAAAATCTCTATTAGGAAAGCTTCACCCTAAATTTGGTAAAGGAATTTTCCTATGATTCTAAAATGTTAAAAAAACCTATAGAGATTTTTTTATAAAAGATAATGGTGGTAGAGGAGGCCACTCATGTATTACTTGATGAATCTAATAATTCTATTGGATCTAGGGTATAAGAAGAAGAACTAGTTGAAGTCATCTAAGAAGTAGAATCTATAAATCTCAAAGAAAAGGTAGATATGAAAATTAACTTCCTTAAGAATGGAGATATTCTTCAAGTCATCCTAGAGAACTAATCTTAGGAGACCCATCTACATGAGCTAGAACAGAGCATGGACTTAAAAAAAAATAACTACTGTGTTTTATCTTAATGATTAAACCCACAAATATAAATCAAGCATTGATTGATGAATTCTAGATTCTAACCGTACAAGAAGAATTGAATTAATTTGTTAGAAATGATGTTTGAGAGTTAGTTGATAGACCCAAGGACTAGAATTTTAATGGGAAAAAATGGGCTTTAAAAAGAAAATGAATGACAATCGTGTAGTGATAAAAAACAAACTAAGACTAGTGGCTAGGGGTACAACATGATAGAAGGGATTAACTTTGAAGAGACCTTTTCCCCTGTAGCTAGACTAAATGCCATAAGGGTGCTACTATCTTTTACCTACTTGTGGGATTCAAATTGTACCAAATTGATATTAAAAGTACCTTTCTTAGTAGGATAATAAAAGAAGAAGTGTATGTTAAACAACCTCGAGGCTTTGAAAATTCTTAATTCCTAATCATGTGTTAAAATTAAAAAAAAATTAATATGGAAATGATGGAAATGATGGAAACGATGGAAATGATGAACCTCATAAACTTAATGATATCTAGTGATATTGAAAGTCCTGCTCTAATTAATTTGGTTAAGTTGCTTTTGGAAGAGACTATCAATATAGATAATAATCAGACATTAATGAACAAAAAGGATAAGGAAGTGGTTAGTGTTGATGAGGAAGGATTTCCTCAAGAGAATTGCTTATTAAACCAAATGAATGGGGAAAATGCTAATTGTATTATTGACCAAATACCTAGCAAACATGCTATTCAATTCGCTCTAAGGATTGATGCTGATGAAGAAGGATATTTGTTACTCATGATAATGATTCTCTCAAAGACAACCTGGAAGGCAACATCATTTCTTCTTTATTTTCTCCCATTGGTAAGATTGTTAGCAATGATGAGAGTTATCAAAATATTTTGAAGAAAAATAATAAGAGTAATAAAAACTCTAGTAGTTGGACTCCTAGAATCACTCTTGCTTTAAATGCTTCTTCTTTTATTAATGGTTAAAGCTCTTATGTAGTATATTAGAGGTTTGGGTGGGACTTTATCTAAGGATAGATTTAAGAATCTTTGTAGGATTCATGGTATTCATCTACTTGTTTTAATTAAACCTTTAATTTTTAATGCCATGTTGGATTATGTTTGTAGAAAACTAGGGTTCATTATGCTTTTAGTAACTATACTAATAAAATTTGGAATTTGTGGACACATTTTATTTATGTTGACATTATAATGGATCTGTCCCAAACAGTTCATACTAATGTTATTTTCAACCAATTTTCTTATTTTGCTTCTTTTGTTTATGCTTCTTGCACTAAATTAGGTAGGGGAGGTTTTATGGGAACAACTTATTGGGTTTTCTTTTTCTATCAAAGCTCTCGGGTTAGTTTAGGGCGGATTTTAATACTATAACGAATGCTTCTAAAAGAATTGGGGGTAATTCTCCTAATTTCCTTGCTATGAAAGATTTTAATGATATGATTATGAATTGAAGTATTCATGACATTAGGTTTTCTAGTAATGCCTTTACCAATAATAAGGGCACTATGTGGAAAAGATTAGAGCACATTTTCTTTAATAATTACTGGATTTTTACTTATCCATTGACCCATATTGATCACCTAACATGAAATTTATCTGACCATTCTCCTCTTTTACTTGATGTTTCCATGAATAGTAGAAATATTCTTCATCCTTATATTTCAAAATATGTGTCTTCTGGATGAAAACTTTATAAATGTTGTTCAAAGTTACTGGCATGCCCCTCTTTTTCCTTCAGATAAAATTTTCGGGATGACAAGGTTGTGGTTCAAATTGGAAACTCTTAAACAAAAACTTTCTTGGTGGAACAAATTCATCTTTAAGAATATCTTTTCTAATATTATGCTTGCTAAAAAGAATGTGGATAATGCTGATATTTTATACATGCAGGATCCTTCTTCTGATAATTTGTTGGCTTTGAATGAGTCTAAAACCATTCTTTTCAAACTTCAGTGAAAAGAAGAGGCTTATTGGAGGTAAAAACTGCTTCCAAATTTCTTGTGGATGGTGATTGTGATACTTCTTTCTTCCATAATATTGCTAATCACAATAAAGTACCTAGATAGATCCATAAAGTTGTTTCTCCTATTGGTAATGTTTTTGATAAAACTGACATAATTTTTTCTTTAGGCATTAATTACTTTAAAAAGGCATTCAATAAAGATTTCTTCCTAGAATTAAATATTGATTTTTCATGTTTTTCATCTTTTATTGATGAGGAGTATTTGCCTTCGCCAAAGTTCCTTCGAAAAATTAAATTTGGCTAACTATAAAAATATGAACTCTGATTGGTTGGTCTTGATGGCTTCACCAATAAGTTTTTTGTGATAGCTTGGTTTGTTATTAAAATGATCTTGTTAATGCTGTGATGGATTTCTTTTTTGGAAATTCTTACCCTAATTTTTATACTTCCACAAATATAGCTTTAATTCCTAAATCTAATGTTATTAATTTTTGGAATGACCACCGTCCAATTAGCTTGTGCTCATTTTTTAACAAACTCATTGCTAAAATTATGGTGAGAAGATTGGCCATTATTCTTCCTAAAAATATCTCTCCTGAGAAAATGGGTTTTGTTAAAGGCCGCTCCATTTTTTACCCAAGAATTAGTTCAAGATTTACATTACAAAGTTATTTGTGGTAATATTATTTTTAAAGTTGACATTACTAAAGCGTATGACAATTTAAATTGGGAATTTCTTTATACCACATTAAAGTCCTTTGATTTCAATTTTTAATTCATTAATTTGATTTATAATAGCATTGAAAATTATTTCTTTTATGTTATGATAAATTATAAATCTCATGGCTATTTAAAATCTTATCATGGGTTAAGACAATGTGATCAACTATCCCCTGCTCTCTTCATTATTGCTATGGAATTCTTATCTAGAGGGATAAAAATATTTTTAGTTTTTACCCTAACTTGTATTTCATAACTGATGGTGGATTTTTTATCACTCGTTTGAGCTTTGATGATGATTTCGTTATATTTACTAATGGTTTTATTAAAATGCTTTAAATTCTTTTTAAATTTCTCAACATGTTTCAATATGATAGTGTGTTAATGTTCAATCATTCTAAGAGTGGGTTTATTCCTGCTAAATCTATATCTCTTAAAAGGATTTCTTGTATTAAAAAAAATTTGATTTTATCCAAAACAATTTACCTATGAAATACCTTAGTACTCCGCTCTACAAAGGGAAGAAACATTCTCACTTATTCGATGACATTTTTAATATGATTCATAAGAAATTATCTTCTTTGGATTTTAATTTTCTTTCTTTTGGTGGTATAATAGGTCTTATTAAAAACATATTATACTATATTCCTATATACTTGCTTCATATTGTTTGCCCTACTTTAAATGTTTGTAATAGAATAGATATTTTGATAAACAATTTTTTCTAGGGTTCCAAAGAAGGTTAAAATGATATTATATGGGGATATTGGAATAATTGCGTTGGTCCTGTTGATGAATGGAGATTAGGTTTCAAAACTTTGACAGATATGCCCAAAGCTTTTTCTCATGAATTGTGGTTTGCCTTTAGATCTATGAAAAGTTTATGGTCCAATTTTATGGATTATAAATATTGTGTTGGGAAGCATCCTCTCGCTTGTTACTTCACACAAGGGGATTTTTTCAATTGGAAAAGATTATGCTCTTTTAAATGAGAGGTAGAAGATTATATCCAATTGGGCGTGGGAGCTGGCAACATTTTTTGTGGAAAGATGTTCTTATTTGTTGGTTTATCTGAAGAAGCAGGAATGAATCCAAACATGAAGGTATCAAGTGTAGTGCCACCGACATTATTTTAAAAATTAAGGATAAAATTCTACATTTATGTGATGCTAATCTCTTAAATGGTTCTTCTTTTAAAGGCTTCCATCATGTTACTTTTGAGTTGGGTTTATCTTTTCAATCCCCTTCTATTATTCCTAAAGACAGTGTCAGTATTTTGAGAAAGCCTCATGATGGTTTTTATAAACTTAATACTGATTGGTCGTTGAACAATTTAAATGCTAGATGTAGAGGGATTATTAGGCATTCTAATGGTTATGTCATTACTACTTATGCGGGGTCGAGTAATGCTAACACTGCTATTAAAGTAGAGATTGTGGCTATTTTATTTGTTCTTAAATTTTGTATTTCCTTAGGTATTACTAATGTTTGGATAGAAGTTGATGCTTTGCTTTTAATTCATTATATCATGAGGGACTCTGTCTCTAACTCTACTAATTTTTATGTGCTAAGAGATATTAAGTTCTAGATTTCTTGCATAACCTTCAATATTTCTCACATTTTAAGGGAAGGAAATGCGGTGGCTGATTCCCATGCTAAAATTAGTTGTAACATAATGGGTTTTACCAAATTTATTGAATTTTCTCTTCCTAAAGAGACTAATGGGTTGGTTAGATTAGATCATTCCAGTTTTCCTATATTTTCTCTTTTTAAGCTCTTCTTGTTGGTCCTTTATATTTATATTTGCAATATTTATTCAATTTTTTTATTGGTTTTAGGTTTTCTAGTCTTGTTTACCTTTCAAGGCTTGTTGTCTTGCTATATTTGTAATCTATTGGATATTTACTCTTGGTTCCTTTGTTGCTCATCTGATCCTACTCTCTGTATGGCTAGTTTATGTGATCGGATTAATATATTGGATGGTTTTCAGCTAATTGGAGCTATTCTTTGATGGTTCATTCGTGGCTCATGTAGTTTTGTGGATTTGTCCCGTGTTATTTCTAAGGTGTTTTTCTAGCCTCTCAATCAATTTAACGATGTTAATTTGAACTGGTCATTTGTTATTTGGGGGGTTTGTTACCATCCTTTTGATTGGTATTGATGCTGGTTGTATGTCTACTGGAATTACTCCCTTATCCTTTGATTGTAGGTAGATCAGATTTGAGTAGCAGGCATTGATAAATGGCAATGCCTATCCTATGATTTTTTTCCAAAGACAAATTAATGGGATTAATACACATACTGACCACTTGGTTAATTACATGTGGGGCTAAATACTAGTACTACTATGGTTCTTTTGGTTGCTGCTATTATTTGGCTTGGTGTTAAAGCTAGTCATTTTACTGCTATTAAATTCTCTTTATTTAAGTTCTTTCTTGAATTGAAGCCCCTTAGTTTTAGTTTTATTGTTGGGCTTCTTTGTTGGCACTTATGTCTTGTTGGCCTTAAACTTGGGCATTCCTATAGTCTTGGGGTGATTGGTTCTTCTGGATCAATTATTATAATTTATCTACTAATCTATTTAGTTGCTCCCTAGCTTGGGAGTTTTACTTGGAGGATGTCTTGGGGGGCTAGATTACTTTAATTTGGGTATTATGGTATAGTTCAATTATTATCATGGATGATTGTCCAATTACTTTTCATTTTTGCTAATGAATCTTATGCATTGCATTAAGTATATTCTGGATCAATGTTATAGAGTTTTCAACATTTTTTCTGATATTGTGAGGGAGCAGTTTTTGGTCAACTATAGGTGGGTTTTTACTCGGAAGCTCTATATTGGTAATATATATCCTTGTTGTTTTACTTTTAATTTAGACATTTCCCATTTATATTTCTATGTTATTTTGTATTTTAATTTTTTGTTTTGTAGCCTTCTTGATTTTTAGGTGGATTTGCTTATTGTTGTGGTCAAGATTTTTTGCAGAAAGATTATGCTTCATGTTCCTATCAATATATTTCTTTTTTGGATGCTTGTCTATAGCATCACTAGGATGTTACTAGGTCATTTTGTTTTTTGGCTTAGGGTGGACTATCAGCTCATAAGTTTTCTTTTGATTTATTTGCGCTCATTTGAGTTTTACAGAGTTGAAGGTTCCCCTTAAGGAACTTGTAACTACTTTTTTTTATCTAACACGTAGACTCCTCTATGGGTTTTAACAAAAAAAAAATTATGGATTAAAATAAGCACCTAGAGCATGGTATGAAAGACTAAGCAAATTCCTACTAGATAGAACCTTCTTAAAGGTAGCGTGGACACCACCTTATTCCTCAAAAAGGTGGTAGAAAAGCTACTCATTTTCCAAATATATGTTGATGATTGTTTATTTTGATCCTCTGATAAAAACGTATGTGATGAATTTTCTAAAAGAATGAGTAATGAGTTTGAGATGAGTATGATGGGATAACTAAACTATTTTCTTTCATTTAGTATAAGACAGAAGGATGATGGAATTTTCCTTAGTCAATAAAAGTATATTCAGTGCATCTTTAAGAATTATGAAGTGGATAAGATCAAGACAATAAACAGTCCCATGTGCTCTACAATTTAGTTAGATAAGGACTCAAATGAAAAATCAATTAATCAAAAGAAATATAAAGGAATATTTGGATCACTTCTTTTTTGACTGCTAGCAGACCTGATATTATATTTAGTGTTTGTCTCTATAGTAGAGTTTAGGCAGATAAAAAAGAATCTCACTTGACTCCTATTAAGATAATCGTTAGATATCTCTTAAGATCCCAAAAGTTAGAAATCTAGTTTCCTAAGTATAACAATTATATTTGAAATTATAGGATATATTCTAATTCAAACATTGTAAGATGTAAGATTGATAGAAGAAGCACTTTTAGAACCTACAAATTCATAGGATAATCTTTATTCTCCTAGTTCAATAGAAAGCATAACTAAGTAGCCCTATCCACTTTTTAAGCATAATACATAGCCTTAAAAAGTTGTGTGGCTCAAGTCTTTTTGTTAAAGCAACAAATATTGGGTTTATGTCTACTATAGGCATCATTCCAATATTATGTGACAATACTAATGTTTTCTATTTTATAAAGAATCAAATACAACACCTCAGAACCAAACAAATAGATAAAATGAATCATTTCATTAGGGACCATGTCACCAAAGGAGAAATAAAGCTATATCATGTAGCAACTAAAAATCAACTTCTAGATATATTTAAAAAACAACTAGTTTTTGAAACCTGCAGCACCTTAAGAACCATATTAGGTTTCATAGATATTCTTGCTTGAAATTAGATGCTTTGAAAATATGAAATATGAATGTTGTGTTTTTGTTTTTTGTTCTATATTTTAGTTTTTTTTTTTTTTTGCTTTTATACATGTGTTTGTTTATTTCTTTATCACTCTCAAAAAACTTTTAAAATTTAATAATCAGATCACTATGCACTTCAACAGTTGAATTTTTTCTTCAAATGAAAATCCTACCTTGTTTCTTTTTTTATTATGTAAGTAGTGATTGACTCCTCTAAAGTAGTTAAAGGAAGAAAAATAGGTGATTATCCCTATTCTTTTAACTTTGTTAGTGGTGAAATTTCTTTTTAAAGCAAAATCTATTTCAAATTAAAAATTGGACCTAGAAATATAGATATGTTTCATCTTCCTATAGTCCTCTATCTCATATGGATATTTTTACAAGTAAATGAATCTACTTTAAATTTTGTTAATCAAGTTGTTTGTCTCTATCATATGTATTAGGTTTTTCCTCATAGTTTAATCTTTCTTATATAAGTTTTTCTTCTCTTATATTATGAAGATAAACTCACAAGTTAGAGGACTTCTCTTTTAAGATTTAGAAAGAAATAAAATTGACATAAAAAGAGAAACACAAAATGAGCACAAAATTAAAAATATGCACAAGGTTTGCTCAACAATTACAAGATGCACAAAGTGAATAAAAAATGCACAAGGTGCACCAAAAAACTGATAAAGGGGAACAAAATAAGCCTACAAAGAGTTAGTTTCCCTTTCTTTCAAATCTTAAAATCATTAAAAAAAAATCCATGTGCTAATAGATATCTTTAACACTTAAATTTAAAAATCAAGATTCCTTTTTCATCACTTTGTAATGCTATTCTCTTAGATTATTTTTTTTTTTTTTTTGAAAAGAAGTTTGAAAAGATCACATTCCTCTCTAATTTCTTTTCTAAACTATATTTTTTTTGTTTAAAAAGACTTAAATCTGTAGGGTTAACAAAATTAGAATCTCTAACCTTTTGGGTTTAAGTGTTTTCAATGCAGTTCTTACATTTTATTTTGTAAAATTATTATTTTCTAAAATTAATCAATTCTTTAAAAAGATTATTTTATTTTGTTCTATTCTTTTTATCATTGTTTACTCAGGTACTTTTTATTTATTTATAGTTTCTTTTTTTTTTATTCCTCCTATTTTGTGATATCAAAAGGTGGAGTAGCATGTTATTGGTAGATATTTTTTTTTTTTGAAATGTTTAATTCTACATTTGTCTCTTAATATTATGTGTTATATTTTATATGTTATTTTTTGTATTTTAAAATAAATAAATAAATAAAATTAACACCTCCCCTATTTTTGAAAATAATTACTTAGTAAGGGGGAGCTAAGGCAATAGAAAAATACTTTTGAAATATAAACTAATAATATTTATCATCATAAAAAAGGTGAGACTATTGCAAATCCAGACCCAAGTCTTTAGAATTTGATCATAATAAACATTATTAGATTTCTTGCCATGTTGTTTCCTGATAATTGAGTTTATTACATATCTATTTTTCCATGCTCACTAATATTTTAAATCCACTGTTCACTTGTAAATTTAATCATTTCAAGATTTGGTAGACTATGATTAAAGTTCGTATTTTTAGTCTTTATGTACTTTTTTTCTTTATTGAGTTAATCATATATTTTGGTGGATCCTAAAGCTGAGTAACCTTGCACACACACACACACTCAAGAAGGTGAGTTAGTGAGTTATGAAGAAGATGGGTTTTCTAAACTAATTGTATTGAATAATTTATATCATACTAGACAATAATTTAACCAAAAAAATCATTACTTATGGTACTTTTATTAATTGAGATTGATTAAACTAATTAGACTGGATGATCCTTATCGAATAGGACAATAGATATAATCATGAAAATAGTCACCTATCAAAATTTAGGCAATATTTTAAAATTTTAATTTTATTTTAATTATATTATATGATATGTATCATACTCTATGATATATGAAATCATGCCTAAATTGATCCGGGGATTAAAGGAATAATTATGGTATATTTGTTCGATAAAATTATACATGATGATTGGTGTCCATCATATTTTATGGCTTGGGCGATGAATGAGATGATAATTTATCATTACCTATCTTACAAGATAAAATACCATAGTTTTTTAACTTATCATATAAGATGACCCCCAATTTTGTATTTTACCAACCGAGCGCTTCATGGGATGATGATTTATCTTCACTTATTATACAAGACAATCAGTACAAACTATTAAATTGATCATATAGGATAATATATTTTATAATGTCTAAGTAGGTTATTTTGTACTAATCGTATAAGACTATAGTAGGATCCTACTAGACGATCTTAAATGAAAGATTAAAATTTAGGGCTTTTTGAGAGACTCTCTATTTAAACTTTCACTTAGACTTGATCAACAAGATTTTTGCTACTAAGATTCTTGAGAGAGAGCATAGAGAAGGATTTTTAGAGGACTTTTAGAGAGAAGAGAGGAAAGAGCATTTTTTGTGGGAGACTTATGAGGGATTTGTTGAGTCTAGTAATTAGGTTGTTAAGCCTAAGTGAATGTCATAAGGCTACAAAGAGGGGGGGTGAATTGGTAGTTTAAAAATTTTAAACCCTCTTTGAAGATTAAGTTGAACCGAAATAAAAATTTCTTTTAAAGTTTGTAGAAAAATATTTTTCAACCACAGAGTTGTTAAAACTAAAATTTAAAGTGCGGAAACGTAAAAATAATAAAGTAAATGACACCAGATTTATAGTGGTTCGTTCTATAACCATACCTACATCCACTCCTCAGAGGCACCCTCTGAGTATTACACTAAAACCAATAGTGACTCTCCTTTTGCACCCACAGCAAGGCGGAGAAGCCTTTACAACACACTCTTTTCATCACTACCCGGTGCGGTAGAGAACCGTCATCCTTTTACACAATCCCCAGTGCTGATAGAAAATCGTCGTCCTTTTACACAATCTCCAGTGTTGGCAGAGAACCGTCACCCTTTTACACTCTCCTAGTGTGGGCAGAGAACCCTACAGCTGTTCACACTCTCCAAGTGTAGGCAGAGAACCCTTCGGCTGTTCACACTCTCCAAGTGTCGGCAGAGAATCAGATCTTCTTGACTGAACTTCTCACAAGAATCTAGAAGGAAGAAGGAAAAGAGTGAAGTAATCCAAATTCACAAGTAGAGACTCTTACATTTGAAATCCAAGTGAAGCCTTCTCGCTCCAGTGATAGGAATCCTCCCTTGAATGCTCTCTTTCACTCTCTCCTTGGGTATTCTCTCAAGAGGCACGAAGATCAAATGACAAAAAGATTGGGTGGCAGTCTAATTTGGACTATTTATATAAAAGACAAGAAAAACCGCCCAAAAAAGGTAAGTTTTCAATTCTGTACGCAGTGGATCGTCCTGTACGATCGTGGATCGTCCTGGACGATTTTACTTAAACGATCTGAAATGACCCTATTTGAATATGTGTACGAAATGACTTCGTACAGCTGATCGTCCTGTATGAATTTAGGTTCGTCCAGTACGAACAGTTATTACAAGGTCGATTCTAGAAACTGCTGAAAACTGTTCTAAGTTGGTTAATCGTTTGGACAAAAATATGTTCGTCTGGACAAAATTTTTACAGAGAATCGATCGTCCTGGACGATTATTGACTTCGTCTGGACAAAAATTTTCCAGAGGACCAATCGCCTCGGATGATAATTTATTTTCATCTGGACGAAAATTTTCCAGAGACCCGATCGTTCTGGACGATTTTTAATTTCGTCTGGACAAAACTTTTCCAGAGGACCAGTCGCCACGGACGATGATAAAATTCGTTTGGACAAAAATTTTATAGTGAACCAATCGTCCTGGATGATAATTAATTTTGTCTTGGACGAATAGGACTTAGAAAAATTTTTGAGCAAGTTCCTATTCGTTCCATGTGCTCTATAGGAGATAACTGTCTGATCGTCCCGTACGATCGGATATCATCCCGTACGATCAGTATAAAATTTTTATGATCTCCTTATGTGTGTGTGTGTATGTTTTTATTCACTCAATTACAATCACTCCCTTTCAAATTTAATTCAAAGAAAAATGCAAGTTTCAAATTAACAAACTATCTCATGTTGAATTTGATTTGAAGTTATCGTAGTCTGGAGTCTGATTTTCCTGAAATGTTAGTACACACAAGAGCAAATACAAATCTTCTAAAATTGTTAGGAGATAACTACACATTTGAACAGTAATATTTGGAATCATCAAAACTACACAAGTTGCAAAAATGTAAAGCATTCAAATAGCAACTATTCTAACAATCTCCCCCTTTTTTATGATGGCAAAACAATTATTGTTTGTATGGTTTCAACAAATCTCCTATCTCCTAAACTCCCCCTGAATTTATGAATAAATGAAAATAAGGAGACATTTTGAAGCAAAGAACAATTTTTTTGTTTTTCAAAAAAAAAATAACACAAACAATCACAAAAGCAAAATGCAAACATAATAATCAAAACAAAATAAATCAATACCAACACAATAATTTCTCCCCCTTTTTGACAACAACAAAAAGTGAAGAAGAAATAGACGAGAAATGTAAGTAATTTTAAGAAATTCAGTTGAAAATTTAATCTAAATGGTGAGTGACATAAGGTATGCAATTTTAAATTATAAACATTAGGTCAATCATAGAAATTCATAAAATTTAAGAAGTGATATAACATTGTAAGTAAGAAGCGTTTTTCAAAGACATGATTCAATTTAGACATTCAAATATAGAAAATCATTACAAGAGAGATGTAAAAAAAATTATATTTCAAAGTTCAATGAAATATAAATGAACATAAGATCAATTTGAATTATAATATTGAAAGAATTTGGAAAGAAGAGAATTACCACATGTGGCGCTTTGCGCATCTTTTTCAAATTTTTGGGGCACATATTTGTGTATTTTTTCTTTGTTGGGCTTATTTTGTGCCTCTTTTTCACATTGCAAATCTTTGCGCATTCCTTTTGATTTTTGTACTATTTGTACAATTTTCAAGAGTAATTGAGACCAATTCTTTCCAAAATCAATAATCTAAAATTTCAAATATTTCTAAGGGCATAAATATCACTTGAGCATAGAAATACAAAATAAGAAAATATCTAAATTGCAATAATAATATTAACTTTTATGTAGTCTAAATGAATAGACATGAATTTTAAAAAGTTCTAATTACAACAAGTTATAAACAACTTTTAAATTTAGAAAGACTAGATTTTCTAATATAGATAATCTCAAATTACAATCTAATTTAAGCACTATGAAGATTAAATAATACTAATAAAATTCATAAAAATTAATCACATTCCAAAAACAAATCAAATTTGAAATAAGTACAACATCCATTGATATTAATGAAAGAATTACACATTTCATAATATCTAAAAACAAATAAGAAAAATACACTGAACTTAAAAGAAAAAAAAAACAAACATAAAAACAAACACTTAACATAAAAACTGACACAACAAAACATATAACATGAATACAACAGAAAATAAAGAAATTCATCTCTACTGTTATGGAGGAGGAGGAGGAATGCCGCCAAAAAGGTTGAAGTAGGAGGTCATCAATATTACATTGGTATTAATTTCATGTACTTCATCTCTAATGTTACCAATGTCTTGTTGCTGCTGCTTAAGTTGAGCATCAAAATGATCAAACCTTTGATCAACATGAGTCTCTAATCTATCAAATCTTTCAATCAGATTCTGATAATCTGACTGAGGTGCAGAAGTTTGCTCTCCTTCTTCTTCCTCTTCTGAAGCATTGGCATGTGCTTTTCCTTTTTCCTCCTTGAAAAGCAATATGAAGGAAGCATCATTATAGTATACTGGCTCTTCGTATTCTTCATCAGGATGCACTAAGTTGTATTTCTTTTCCAAAATGTATGTGACTAAGTGTCCTAATGAGATGTTCCTTTTTCTCTTATGTTCTGCATGTCCTATTTCTGAAAGCCCATAGATATGATCTATGATAAGTTGGGCTTCGTCAATAAGATAACATTTCATAATAAAAAAGGTTAGAGAAGAAAGGAGAGGGGTAATATTAATCCTATCACCAGCTTTAGGAATGATTGAAGATCTAAGGATATGCTGGATGATTCGGGCATTTTTGGTCATACCGGAGACTCTAGCGACATGATAGTCAAGACCATTTTCTCTAATTACCCTATTGACATGATACCATTTGAAAGAGGTTTCTGACATTTGGGTGTGTGCTCTATATCCCTCAGTTCTTAAGTTTAAAAAGGCACCAAGGTCGTGCTTGGTGATTTAAACTTTTTGCTTGAAGACATAAGAACTGATGGAGGAGTGGTCGGAATTAAAACTAATGTTTGCTAGGAAATAGTGGTAGGTTTGCTTGCTGTAGAAGTGGACGAGAGAAAGTATGAATTGAAATTGGGTTGAGGCAAAAAGGTGCATTACCTTAAAATTTAACTCGCTTTGGATTAAAATGCGAGATGGAGTTATTTTGGCGGATGCAAAACGAGGAAAGGATTCCTCATTCGCCTTAGACAGGAAGTTTTCTGAGGTATTCCTATTGGGTTTCTTTACCAACACCTTTTGTCTCTTGCTTGAGGAGGCCATTGTTGATTTGAAGTAGAAAGGGATTGAAAGTGTAGTTTGGAAGTGTGATTGTTAAGTTAGAAAGCCTTCATATTTAAAGGAAAACGATACGTTCGTCCTGGACGAAAAATTTTGTCCTGGATTAAAAATCATAGTTCGTCTTGACGAAAATATTTCGTACAAACGATCAAATTCGTCCTAAATGTAACGGCTTTTCGTAATCAACACAACTTACGATGCATCCCTTCGTACAGGCTTTTTGACTTGACTAATCATACAGACGAAATTATTTCGTACAGACGATCAAAAAGTAACTCGTTTTAATGTCTCTTGAAAACTGTCCCCTACAATGAACCGACATATGTTCGTCTGGACGAACCAAAAATTCTTACAGACGAAATCCATATTAAAAACTATCTTATCCACTCAACCGCTGCATTCAATCGTCCCGACGTTTGAGAAACAAAATTTTTTGTCTTGGATGATCGTCAGATCGTACAGACGATCTAATTAAAAACTGTTCTAAAAAACGGTTAAAATTCGCGCAAACTGTTTCTTTCACACATCGTCCAGTACGAAACAAAATTCGTCCCGGACGATTTCCTCCAATTTTTGAATTTTTGACTTCTAATTTAAGAAAATCAAACTAAACATTCAAACACACAGAAATCATAAAACAAAACCATAGACCTAAAAATAAATTCATTTAAAACACACAAAATTTCACAAAATCAAAAACAAAAACAAAACAAATATCAATGTTGCAAAGACATTTTGTTTAGGCATTCAAATCAATAACACCAAGCCTTGTTCTTAAAGTACTGAAGGTATCAAAGGCTAAAGGTTTTGTAAAAATGTCTGCAAGTTGATTTTCAGTTGAAACATGTATGAGTTCAATTTCTCCCTTGGATACATGATCCCTTATGAAATGATGCCTTATATCAATGTGTTTGGTTCTAGAATGTTGAATAGAATTTTTGGAAATGTAAATAGCACTAATATTGTCACAATAAATTGGAATAGTGCCTATAGTTAATCCTAAATCAATCAACTGTTGTTTTAACCAAAGTACTTGTGCCACACAACTTCCTAATGCAATGTATTCTGCTTCTACAGTAGATAGTGCCACTGAATTTTATTTTCTACTAGACCATGAAACTAATGAATTTCCAATGAATTGAAATGTTCCAGAAGTGCTTTTTCTATCAACTCTACAGCCTGCAAAGTCAGATTCTGAGTAACCAATAATTTCAAATGAAGAACTAAACTTAGGATACCAAATCCCTAAGTTTTAAGTTCCTAGTAAATATCTTAAAATCCTTTTCACTGCTGTCAAATGTGATTCTTTTGGATCTGATTAAAATCTAGCACATAAGCAAACATTGAACATAATATTTGGTCGGCTAGTAGTCAAGTAAAGTAAAGATCCAATTATTCCTCTAAATTTCTTTTGATCAACAGATTTTTCCTTAAGGTCCTTATCCAACTGAACTGAGGAACTCATTGGTGTACTAACAGGTTTAGCATTGTCCATTTCATATTTTTTGAGGATATCCTTAATATATTTACTTTGACTAAAAAATGTACCTTCCTCAAGTTGCTTAATGCTAAATCCTAGAAAGTAATTTAAATCTCACATTAAACTCATTTCAAATTCACTACTCATTGTTTTAGAAAAATCATCACAAAGATTTTTATTTGAAGATCCAAAGATGATGTCATCAACATAAATTTGAACAATAAGTATATCCTTTCCAATTTTTCTTAAAAAGAGAGTTGTATCCACACTTCCTTTTTCAAAAGATCTTTCAAGTAGGAAGGTGCTTAACCTCTCATAAATCTTTTGGGAGTTTTCTTCAATTTCTTCTTCAACAATATTTGGCTCTTGCAAATTTCCATTTTCATCAAATACAACATGTGTGGTTTCTTTAATGACTAAAGTTCTTTTGTTGAATACCCTATAAAATTTTCCAACACTTGAATATCCAACAAAAATTCCTTCATCTGATTTTGGATCAAATTTTCCTAAGGCAGATTTTCCATTATTATGTATGAACACCTTGCAACCAAATACATGCAAATGAGGCAAATTAGGTGTTCTACCTTTTAGCAACTCATAGGGTATTTTATTCAAACTTGATCTCACATTCACCCTATTCAGAACATAACATGCAGTGCAAACCGCCTCAGCCCTAAAATATCTAGGAAGTGAGTATTCTGCTAACATTGCTCGGGCGGCTTCTATTAATGTTCTAATTTTCCTTTCAACTATCCCATTTTGTTGAGGGGTTCTAGGTGCAGAAAAATTGTGATCAATCCCCTTTTCTTTACAAAAATTTTCAAATCTTTCATTTTGAAATTCTCCTCCATGATCACTTTGTATAGAAATTATTTCACATCCTAGTTTTCTTTGTATCCAAGTTGAAAAATTTCTGAATTCCTCAAATGATTCACTCTTATGAAAAAGAAATTTAACCCAGGTGAATCTTGAAAAATCATCCACTATAACAAATCCATATACCTTCCCTCCTAGAGTTACAGTGCCTACAGGTCCAAAAAGATCCATGTGTAGAATTTATAAAGGTTTATTGGTCCTAAGATCTTTATTGGACTTAAAAGAGGACCTCACTTGTTTTCCTAATTGACATGCATCACATAGATGGTCCTTAGTAAAGTCTAGTTTAGGTATACCTCTCACCAAATTCTTTTGGGTAATTCTCCTATGATTTTTCATACTAGAATGACAAAGTCTCCTATGCCAAAGCCATGATTCATCAGAAATAGATTTCAAACAAAAAACAGTAGGAGATTGAATATAATTTAAATCTAGCGTGTAGACATTATTTACCCTTTTTCCATTTAAAACAATTTTCCCATTTAGGCTTATTATGCAGCTAGTACGTAAAACTTTTACATTGTAGCCCTTATCACATAGCTGACTTATGCTTAACAGATTATGTTTTAAGCCTTCAACTAATAACACATTGTCTATGAAAAAGTTTTTCAAATTTCCAATTATTCCTGATCCAACCACTTTCTTTGTGGTATTATCTCCAAGTGTAACCTTGCCTCCATTCCTGGCTTCCAGTGTTATGAATTGAGCAGTATCTCAAGTCATATGCTTTGAACATCCACTGTCCAGGTACCATATACTCTCACGAGGTCTTGTGTGAGAGTATACCTACAAAATTCTCAAATGTTAGACCTGGGAACCCAAATAAGTTTGGGTTCACCTTTATGAAATTTATAATCAGATGTATGTATGATATGTCTAGGTTTATGCATCTTAGTTCTCCACACCAAATTAGTTTTCAACTTTAAAGTGTAGGTGTGAGATATATGTCCCAAAAATCCATAATTATTACATTTAACATTAGGAAAAATATTCATATGTTTTCTTTCATATGATTGTTTTCTAAGGGATTTCATGAATTTAGGATAATATTTAGGATTTGTAAAATCTTCAAGTTTAGGGGGGTTCCTATTATCCTCGAGAGCTCTTATTGTGAGTTTATAAAATGAATTCATATCTTCCAAGATTCGATTGGTATAATTGATTCTATATGTCTTGCTCTCAGATTCATCCTTAAAATTCTTAAATTCTTTTTCAAGTTCAGCATAGGATGATTTTAAATTCTCAAAATTTTTATTCAAGTCATCATATTCATCAAGTAGTTTAATGTGGTTGTTATCTATTAAAGCATGATCTTTCCTAAGGATTTCATGTTCCTTATTAAGCTCTTCCAATTCTAAACCTAAACTAGCATGCATCTTTTTCATTTTCCTATATGCATCATGCATGTGTTCAGAAACTTCAAACAATTCATCATAGGTTAAATCACATACCTCTTTTGATCTGATTGTTCAACATTATATTCCATCAAGCAAAGGTTGGTGACTTCTTCTTCTTTTTCAGTCTCAGATGAGTCTGAAGCTGAGTCTGCCCAAAAAGCCCTTTGAAACTTCTTCTTGCCCTTCTTTACCATTGGTTTCTCCTCTACCTTCTACTTGCTAGGACTGGCTTTGAGTTTTGGACAATCAGTCTTTATATGACCTGGTTTCCTGCATTCATAACAAATCACTTCATTAGAAACCTTGTCATTTCTGTTATACTTACCTCTATTCCATTGCTGACGTCTCTTCTGCTTCCTCTTTAAAAAAGCTTCTGAATTGTCTAGTCATCAATGCAATATCATCTTCATCCTCAAGTTGTGAGTGTTCACTTTCTGACTCTTCCACATTTAGTGCAGTATTCTTGTCCTTTCAAGGTTCACCTGCATCAATCTTTCTTTGACTTACTCCTTGCTCATAAGCAATGAGTGAACCAAGAAGATTGTCAATGGAATAAATGTTCAGATCTTTAGACTCTGTAATTGTAGTAATTTTAGCATCGTAAGTAGTAGGTAAACAACGAAGAATCTTATTGACCATTTTAGCATTAGTTAATTCCCTACCAAGTGCATACAAAGAGGTGACAATTTGAGTGAATCTTGTGTACATGTCTGAAATAGATTCATTAGGTTTCATGTGAAATAATTCATAGTCATGTAACAAGATATTGAGTCTTGATTGCTTAACCTCATTTGTCCCTGCATAAGTTATACAAAGTCTATCCCATATGTCCTTTCCGCTTTTACAAGTGGAAACTCGCATGTAGTCTTCAGATTTTAAAGCACAAAAGAAACTATTTAAACATTTCGCATTTAATTGTGCTAAGTCACGTTCTTCAATAGTCCAATCTGCATAGGGTGTTTCTACCCTAACTCCATCAACTAATCTAGTTGGTTTTGTGTAACCTTCCTGGACTAGCATCCACATGCGATAATCAAGTGACTGTAAGAAAGTAGACATACGTGTTTTCCAAAAATCAAAAGGAATATTGTCAAACAGTGGAGGTCTAGTGATAGAGTAACCCTCAGGTGTGTTTCGGTTTCCAAATGTAGCCATCTACATTAATCAAAAAGTAGTTCAAACTTATGATTTTGAAACGATGCTCTGATACCACTTGTTGAGTCTAGTAATTAGGTTGTTAAGCCTAAGTGAATGTCCCAAGGCTACCAAGAGGGGGGATGAATTGGTAGTTTAAAAATTTTAAACCCTCTTTGAAGATTAAGTT
The DNA here is from genome assembly GCA_016618105.1 of Dendrobium huoshanense. NCBI lineage: Eukaryota > Viridiplantae > Streptophyta > Magnoliopsida > Asparagales > Orchidaceae > Dendrobium > Dendrobium huoshanense. Next base: position 52,772,814 of record CM028353.1, on the reverse strand, counting down.
GAACCAAAATAAAAATTTCTTTTAAAGTTTGTAGGAAAATATTTTTCAACCATAGAGTCGTTAAAACTAAAATTTAAAGTGCGGAAATGTAAAAACAATAAAGTAAATGACACCAAATTTATAGTGGTTCGGTCTATAACCAGACCTACATCCACTCCTCAGAGGCACCCTCTGAGTATTACACTAAAACCAATAGTGACTCTCCTTTTGCACCCACAACAAGGCGGAGAAGCCTTTACAACACACTCTTTTCACCACTACCCGGTGCGGTAGAGAACCGTCGTCCTTTTACACAATCCCCAGTGCTGGCAGAGAACCGTCATCCTTTTACACAATCTCCAGTGTTAGCAGAGAACCGTCATCTTTTTACACTCTCCTAGTGTGGGCAGAGAACCCTACGGCTGTTCACACTCTCCAAGTGTAGGCAGAGAACCCTTCGGCTGTTCACACTCTCCAAGTGTCGGCAAAGAACCAGATCTCCTTGACTGATCTTCTCACAAGAATCTAGAAGGAAGAAGGAAAAGAGTGAAGTAATCAAAATTCACAAGTAGAGACTCTTACCTTTGAAATCCAAGTGAAGCCTTCTCGCTCCAGTGATAGGAATCCTCCCTTGAATGCTCTATTTCACTCTCTCCTTGGCTATTCTCTCAAGAGGCACGAAGATCAAATGACAAAAAGATTGGGTGGCAGTCTAATTTGGACTATTTATATAAAAGGCAAGAAAAACTGCCAAAAAACTGCAAGTTTTTCAATTATGTACGCAGTCGATCGTCATGTACGATCGTGGATCGTCCTGGATGATTTTACTTAAATTATCTGAAACGACCCTATTTGAATATGTGTACGAAATGACTTCGTATAGCTGATCTTCCTATAAAATTTTAGGTTCGTCCAGTACGAACAGTTATTACAAGGTCGATTCTAGAACTGCTGAAAATTATTTTAAGTCGGTCAATCGTTTGGACGAAAATATGTTCGTCTGGACGAAATTTTTACAGAGAACCGATCATCCTAGTAGATTATTGACTTTGTCTGGACAAAAATTTTCCAGAGGACCAATCGCCTCGGACGATAATTTATTTTCGTCTGGATGAAAATTTCCCAGAGACCCGATCGTCCTGTACGATTTTTAATTTAGTTTGGACGAAAATTTTCCAGAGGACCAGTCGCCACGGACGATGATAAAATTCATCTGGACAAAAATTTTACAGTGAACCAATCGTCCTGGACGATAATTAATTTTGTCCTGGACGAATAGGACTTAGAAAAATTTTTGAGCAAGTTCCTATTTGTTCCATGTGCTCTATAGAAGATAACTGTCTGATCGTCTCGTACGATCGGATATCGTCCCGTACGATCAGTATAAAATTTTTATGATCTCCTTATGTGTGTGTATGTTTTTATTCACTCAATTACAATCACTCCCTTTTAAATTTAATTCAAAGAAAAATGCAAGTTTCAAATTAACAAACTATCTCATGTTGAATTTGATTTGAAGTTATCGTAGTCTGGAGTCTGATTTTCCTGAAATGTTAGTACACACAAGAGAAAATATAAATCTTCTAAAATTATTAGGAGATAACTACACATTTGAACAATAATGTTTGGAATCATCAAAACTATACAAGTTGCAAAAATTTAAAGCATTCAAATAGCAACTATTCTAACAGGATTCACAAGGTTACCCTAATTAAGGTTCTTGCCTGCCTTCTTTAAGTGTCCATCTTGACTCTTTGCAAACTCTAAGTAGACATTCTATAAAATTAGGTTGTTGTTCTATACCATCACCTAGAGGGTGAAAAATGATTTATGGCACTCTTCATTCTCCTATAAGGAGAAAAGGCTTCAAGGTATGCTACCTTCACCAAGAGGGTGAAAAAGGATTTCATGTTCTTTGCTTTCCCCAGGAGGGTGAAAAGGATTCCAGGTTCTCTCCCATCACCAGGAGGATGAAAAGAGTATGGTTCTATATCACATCGAGCTGGTGGAAGAGATATTATAAGGGCTTGTCCGCCTAGCTATGGTGGCTAAAGGAGAGTTACTAAACGTTTAATCCAATACTCGAAGTAGGACTATAAGGAGTGATTGTAGTTCATTGTTTGATCGAACCACTTTACTTTCTAATATGTTTGTTCTTATTATTTTTTGTATTTTAATTTTCTATAATTAATTGTGGTTGAAAACTATGATCTTTTGTTATAATAAAGTAATTCTCTTCCACAACAAGTGGTAAAATTGTCTATTTTATGATATTAAAAAAGTTATAAAATGATTTTATTTTTATTTAAGAAATTTTTAACTAACTAATTCACTCCTCTCTTGGTTAGCCTCAGGCTGATTCTACAAAGTTTAACAACCTTCACAAAATTTCACCTTGGTGTTGTGGTGTTAATATAATTTTTATTTATAATTGTATTAGTAGGATAAAGGATTATTGTTGTTGTTGTTGAATTATAATAATTGTGTCATCGTTCAGGTCTAAGATCTAGGATGGTGAGCTAAATTTTCCAATTAGGTTCCACACTAGATAAAGTCTAATACACACACCACAACAAAAATGAACATAATTTATTATAATAACACCAATGAAAAATCAATTGGGTCCCTTACCTAGTGGCACTTAGTTTATAGTCTTCAGTTAGACTTTGACTCTTTCATCAAGGATGAGCCAACTCCACTAAACCTCTAAGGTGATCTTTTTCTCCTACTGAGTATGGCTTCAATCTCTAATCATTAACTTTAAAAAATTGTCCAGTCTTACTAACTTTATATCTACTGCTCTAAATTAACAAATATTAATAAAAGTGAATGGTTCAAATCACTAGGACTTAACCTTCCTATGAAATAATTTAAATCTTGAATTATGTAATAATACTTCTAGTCAAGGCTTAAAGTCTTTCCTATTAAGATTAAAAACATGTAACCTTTTATTCACTGCTTATATAATTTGGTATTTTCATAAGAAATATTTTTTAATTATTTCAATTTATTAAATACTATGAGCCATTTTTTCTTCAGCATCCTTAAGATTATATCTAAATTCCCTCAATCCACAATATGTTTTTTACTCTTAAGTATAAATTAATCGACTGACTTCTTCAAAAATCAATTTATAGAGAGACATTCCAATTGGGGTTTTATAAGTAGTTTTGTAAACCCAAAGTACATCAATTAATGTTAGTGCACAATCCTTTCTATTTCGACTCATAGTTTTCTCTAAATGCCTCTTGATTTAATTATTTTTTATTTTAAGATAGCTTATGGGATTATAAATAGTTGCTACATATGCTTAATTCTATTTTTCAAAATTATGTTTTCCACTCTCTTATTTTAGAAATGACTACCCCTGTTACTAATGACGAATCTAGATACTCCAAATCAAGAAATTTATTTTTCTTAAGAAATTTAATTGCTATTTGAGCATCAATTTTTGGTGTTTCTATTCCTTAATACATTTAGAGGAAAAATAAACTTTTATCATAATATTTTGAATTTCATAAGATTGAACAAGATAGCCCATGAGGGCCAATTAAGTCTAATCCCCAAATATAAAAAAATCCCCACTCATATTATGAAGTTAAAGGGCCATTCATTTATTTTTTATGTTATTTCCTACCCATTATCATCTATCATAGATTTTGATATAATCATTCACATCCTTAAATATTGTAGGCTAGTAAAACCAATATTGAACGATCTTAGTTGTAGTTCTAAACCTTTTGAAATTCCCTCCATACTCAGAATTACGATACTAAAAAATAATGAGTTCAATCATATATTTTGGGACACATCACCTAATGATTCCACCTTTAAATTTCCTAAATAAATAAGGCTTGTCTAAATATAGAATTCGACAACATGCATAAATTCACTTCTTTGTGTGTATGATATATCAACTAGGATTACCCTACTAAAAATGAAGTTCTTAATTCCATCATACCAAGGCACACATAATAAGCCCAATGAAAATAATTTCTCATTAAGGAAAAATTCAATGATGTCACACTCATTATGCTCCAAATCCTCCTATTCTAAAATAGATAAATGATCGAACACTTAATTTTTAGATCCTTTTCTATCTTACATCTCTATATCAAATTCTGATAGAAGTAAAATTATCTAATCAGTATGGGTTTAACATCTTTAATAGTTAACAAGTATTTGATGATATAGTGATTAAAAGAAATAATAACTTAGGTGCACATTAAATATAATTTGAATTTGTTAAAATTAAAGACTATCTCTTGAAAATCATTTTTAGTCATCGTGTATTTAGTTTGTGCTTCATTTAATGTTCTACTAACATAATAAATATTATGAAATTTATTATCTATTTTTTTCCTAAAATTTCTTCAATAGCATTGTCACTAGCATCAAATATAAATTCAAAATTTAAAGACCATTAAGGTGAAAGATCATAAGTGTAGAAACTAAGAACATCTTATGTTTTTGAAATACAATTAAATAATAAGAATTAAATTCAAATGGTATATCCATCTTCAGTAAATGACATAGCAATTTAGTATTTTCAAATAATTTTTAATAAAATTCTTATAATATTTGGCATGTCCTAAAAAAATGCATACTCCCTTAATATAAGTATGAGGAGGAAAATTCTCAATCAGTTAGATCTTTACCTTATCAACCAACATACCCCTCCTAGGGATTTTATGTCTAAGGATAATGCCTTCCTTAGCCATTAATTATAATTCTCTAAATTTATAATAGCTTTAATTTCTTATCATCACTTTATGACCAATTCTAAATGATCTTTACAAATGCCAAAAGGCATTCCAAATACTTAAAAACATCCATAAAAATTTTAATACCCTTCTCTATAAAATCTAAAAATAAAGACATCATACATCATTGAAATGTTGTAGGGGGATTGCATAAACCAAAGTGCACTCTTCTAAATGTAGTAGTTTCTTAAAGATTCATAAATGACATCTTATCATAGTTTTCTAGGGCAATCAAAATTTGGTAATATCATAAATAACCATGTAAGAAACAATTAAAAGGATGCCCAACTAATCTATCCAACACTCGATCACTTTAGGGCAATGGAAAATGATCTTTATAGTAACATTGCCAAGCATTCAATGCACAATATAGATACTCAACCATTTCAAATCCTTAAACAAAATAAGTTCCTTCCTTTTAGATTGTGATGATATTTAACCCTCATTGTTTTGACACAAAGTGAACTGAGCTAACCTAATCACGATAAGAAATAGGATAAGTGATACCCACATCCGACTATTTTTATAATTTTTTTCTTTATTATTTCCTTCCTAATTAGATTTAACCCTCTTCGTGGGTTAGCTTTGGGATAAAATGCTTCATCAAGCAAAATCTTGGTCATACACACAGAAAGATCAATTCATTGAATATCAGTAATAAGACACCCAAAATCTCTCATATGTAGTCTAAGAACATTAATAAACTTATATTTTTTATCTTAATTAAGCTCAAGAAATATAATTAGAGGTAATTTTAACTCATCTACAAAAAGGCATACTTCAAATGGGTAGGTAACGCTTTCACTTCAAGTGTCGGTGCCTCTATGACTGATGGTTTTAAATACTTCCCGAAAGATTATGTATGTAACACTTTGTATAATTCTTAAAACATCATAGGGACTTTACTAATTGGTATGAATGATACTCTAAGCTTATACAAATGTAGATCTTTATGCCTTAGCTTACACACATTATTGAATTCTAGAATGAAGTTTTAAATATTCTATGTTGTAAGTCCTATGTAATGCAAGTGCATGTACTGTATCAAGTATTCTACTGATGAAAAGAGTGTCAATCCCATGAGGAAAATAATAGAAATATATTATATTAACTTTAGTACTACCAACTGAACTACTAAATTTATAATGTGTAATGATTTAAACATATAATCCAAGTTCTTCCCAACTTTCCAAACTTTTTAACTATTTTTTTTAACTTTATATTCATCCACAGACCATACATTATTTCTAGTTTGCCAATTTTCATTTCTAATGTTTTCTCATCCATATCAACCTTCCCATTATTCTTCACTTCTATAAGGCAATTAACATTTCCAACAATCTTGCCACCGAAGCACTCTCCAAGAACATGCCGTATCTTACCACAATTAAAACAAAAAGAATGAATCTTTTCATATTTTACTTTTTGAAAGAATTTTCCATATATGCCTTCAATCCAAATTCCATGATATAATTTAGAATCCATATTAATACACACACAATATCTTGCAAACTCTCGTCTTCCCCATTTGAACATATTTTCATCTAAAAACAAAGGAGTCCTATCATAGATACTATTTTTGTAACATTCACATCGTCCCAACGATGAAAAGGTAAATGAGGTAAACAAATCCAAATTGGAGAAGATAGACCTTTCAAAGACATAGGAGAAAACTTAGGCGACCGTTTATCTAAGCCAATTATATGTCCTCCTGCATACCATGGTCCTCCAAATAACACCTCCTCCATAGAAAGGGATGAATGTAAAGAGCACAACATCCAATTAAGACCCAATGAAGTAATATGAAAGTTTCCAAATTTACTCCATTGACGCCTTAATTCAACACTACAAAGGGAAAAAGGAACATTCCTACCTAAAATCTTTACCACCAAAGATTTCTGTAATAAATGAAAATTCTCACATTCCTTTTCACTATTTAATTTCACAACACCATCATCTTCTTTATTACAAGGATTATGTTCTAAGTCAATAACTTTAATATGATGTTTTTTCCCCCTAGCATTCTCTGAAATGCTAGAAAGAGTAACTTTAGATTCAAAAATTTTTCCACCTTGTCTGCAACCACATTCTCTTGAACACCCGAAACATTAAAATTAGAAATGATAATTGAATTACAAAAATTCACACTTTCCTGATTTAACGAAGCAAAATTATTCAAAAACTGATTCACTTTCAAATTAAAACCAAAGATTTCGGCGTTAATGTAAGAAAACACTTCGAAGAAGATGCCTTCTCCTTATCACATTGGATTAGAGGAGATTTACCCTTACCTTCCACATAAACAAGAACTTTAACAGGAGACACACCTCCTTCATTTATTCTCAACAGACGTTGCTTCAACTTTGCGATTTATAAATCATCCCAAACTTTATTTCTTCTACCTTTGGTTCCCCAACGATGGTTAGGAATCCTAGTAGAATGGGGAATGGAGGTGTTCAGATCATCCATACTGGATGACCGGTGACCCTTCGCCACCATAACAGAGTTCATCAGGTTAATTGGTAGATGGAAATTTTAAAAAGCAACTTTTTCTCTCACTAGAATTCTAGATGCTCTCTCACTAGAATTCCAATAATTTGATTTAGAGATTATATAATATGCTTTTACTCATCCATCAAGGTTGTAGATCATACTAGATTTTTAATTTATGTTTGATCCACAAATAAACTAATTCAAGCACACAAAAATTAAAAATAGAAAAGATACTTTAAAGATTAAACCTATTCTAAACAATACATGCCTTTCAAATAATAATAAATTTAGCCTAAATGTTTAGCTACACTTGGAGATGTTGTTGCACATAACATTTTTTTTTTTACAGAATAAATAACAAGTTATGAATTAAAACATAAAAAAAGGTAAAATAAGGTTTATAAGTGATATAGCATTAAGATTAAACTATTTTCTACTTCTTCACTTTAATTCACACCAATACAACACTCCAAATAAAAGTGAACAAGCTACTCTCTCTCAACAAAACACTCACACTCACAAAAAATAACTACATAATATGCTAACCCCTTAAAAACATTATAAGGCTACTATTTATATTTTACCTAAATAAATAAACAAGCATTGTAGTGTTGACTTTGTGTTGCTATGGTGCTAATGAACTAAGGCTTTGGTATACTACTTTTCACTTTTGTTCATCAGCTAAAATCACTCACACTACAAAATTAAGAGATTTGGTGTTGTGATACTCAATTTAGCACTGTGCGCTTCCAAGATAGAGATTCTACCCTAAGCTCTCCAACCAAACTTTTGTGAGGTCCCCACTTTGATGCTAAAGGTGTGGTACTATGGCGCTAGACTGAGCTTTAGCATTGTGACACAACTTTTTTTTTAATTGTTCACTATTTTCATGCATAAAATTCACAAATTAAAAAAGAAAATATCAAAATAAGAATAATTTGGAATTAATAATTTTTAACATATTAAATTCTTCCAACCTTTAAGCTATACTTGTCCTCAATAAATAAAATTACTTTGGGATAAAATTTATCTTTTGCATTGAATATAATTTATGGAAAATGGAAAGAAATAAAATTAAAAATCTAAGTATGTATATAGTATATAAGTTGGAAATTTTTTTTAAAAAATAATTTATAACATCTAAATCTTTATTTTGAATTAATATTCCTTTTAAATTAAACTCGTGTGGATTAATAAGTTTGACTAACTTACTTAGGTTTACTACATTTTTTGAAATGAATAAATTATTTGTCTAGTTAATCCTTAAATCTATCTATAAGCTTTATTTAAGTATTATGATTACAATAATCCCTTTAAAAGTATATTGATAGGGCTAGACAATGCAGGTCCCACTTCTTTTTATTTAGGTATTTAGATATTTTTATCTAACCTTTTTATTTTTATTATATTTAGCAATCTACCCTATAATGATTTTAAATATCTATCTATTACCTCCATTTATTGTTTATATGTTGGGAAAAACTTGGCGGGAATAAATTTTAAATATTTAAATACTTTAGCTCATTTTTCAGAGATTTTTATTTTGATTTTTTTTTTTATTTATTTGCAAAAATACCTTTTTTTTTTTTTAAAATTAAATACTTGTTTTTGCCCCCTCACTCAATATACTAATCTAATGTTTTTTATAGGATTCATAATTTTCTAATTACTTGCTTTTTAAGCAAAAAGGTTAATTTATATTAATCATAAAATTCAACATTTCTTTATAAGTAGTAAAGTGTTTAAGTGATTTTAGGAATTTTTTATGAAGAATTAATAATTTTAAATGAAATGATTAATTTCTATTTATAACTATTTTATTAAGAAATTTTTGCAAGTTTTATACGATTAAGTAATTAAGATCTTAATTTTTCATTTTTTTTTTAAAATTCATAAGAAAAGTCAAATAATAAATTAAATAATAAATCAAAATTTATAGAAATTTTATTTCATTAATTTTTATAAATTATATTTTTTACAAAAAATTAATGCAATGAAATAACACTTAAAATAAAAAAAATTAAAAGGTAAAAACAAAATGTAAAATAAATAATAAAAAACCCGAATAAATTATTTTTTAAAAAAATAAAAGGACAACAGTAAGGCACTCTCTACTCCTCCTTCCAAACTTCTTCTTCTTTTCGTGCTACAACTGTTAGTGCTACTACTGAAGGTCATACTCCTATATACAATATTACAAAAGGGGTAGGGTCGGGAACAAAATTTTTTCAACCAATAGAGTATATCTCCCAGCTCTTAAACTTTCTTATCAAGGCTACATTGTAGTTATCCTAGTGTTAGTAGTATTATTGGTGCTAAGGCTCTATAAGAATATAGCATACTTACATTCCTTTTTCTAGCGGAGTCAGTTGTTGCCTGAAGTGAACGAAAAAAATCTCGATTCGATCTAACTATATCCCAATTAAGGAAAACCATAGTGTAATAAAGTTTTACCAAAAGAGAATTCCTACCAGCACTTCTTTCCATCCACATATAGCATTCCTTTAAAGAAGAAAATACTAGCAAAAAGAAACCACAACTATTAATGACTTGGATTGCCTGAATCAATTTGGAGCATCCTACCACCACATGATTGATGTTTTTCACCTCCAAGCAGCCCATAGGACAAGAATTATCCGTTCTCAATCTTCTATTTAATAGAAATCCAAATATTAGGATAGCTTCATGAAAATTCTTCAACAAAAATTTTCCACCAGTGGCAAAAGTTTGAATTACTTAAGCTAATTCTAATAGATTTCTCTTCCCATTAGATCACCAAAAGAAATAACTTATGAAACAATAGCAGAAATATACTTTTCTGTCTGAAAAAGAATTAATTCCATAGTATCCTTCAGAAGATCAGAGCAAATCTGAATTTGAGAAATTAAAATTACCAATTCTTCTCAAATGCAAGTGTTCAATTCTTCTAAATTCCAGCATCCATGAATAATGAATTTATCAAGTTTCGTGTCATCCATCGAATGGATCGAAACAAAAGTTGTCCACCTAATAAGGCAATTATCCATTAACTAAACATCCTTGAGCACATTGATTGACTTCCCATCCTTCACCATCCATTTAACAAATGGAATAATGGCCCTGCAACCTTTCAACATAATCTTCCAAACCGAAGATATACCTTTCTTAATTTGGGTAATGCAATTACGAATCCCATACTTAGCAGCCAGAACTTGAAATAATAAAGAAGAATATCCTCAAAGAAGATTCCATGTGAATTTAGCACTTGAAGGACCAACCTTATTCACCCAAGAGGAAGGTTACGGCCACCCAATTTACCTGGCAAACAAAGAACATCTCAGCTCACATAATGAATTCCAAAATTACCAACCTATTTATGCCATATAAAATCTCTGCACATTCTATCCAACTTTAAAAGTATGCTAAATTTGAATGAGGGAGAGAGTACTTTGAAAGGAAGGAAAAGATAAAATAACTAATTTCACTAAAGTCAATTTTCCTAGCAACGAAATATATTTGTTGCTCCAAGTGTGAAGTTTACCTAATGACTTTTGAAGAAGAAATCTGAAATCATCAACTCCAAGTGTCCTTAATGCAATATTCACTCCCAAATAAATCATCTCTTTAACCACTCTTATACACATTAATCGGGATATCACTCTTCTCTTCCTCTTCTTCACTAAATTTCCAAAGAGAACTACCGATTCATTAAAATTTATATTTTTACCCATCCAACTATAAGATGCTCTTGACCTTCTAAACCATTCTTAGAGAAGCATCGAAAAAGATCACAATATCATCAACATAGAGAAAATGTGAAATATTAGGAAATTTTGTTTAAACTCATTTCCTCTAAGAGCCACTGTGTTAGAAAGAAATTGAGACCAAAGAATAAAAAGAAATGGGGATAGAGGGAAACCTTGTCCAAATCCACATAGAGCCTTGATCCAACTTGAATAATGGGACCTATTAATGAAAAAAGAGAATGTAGGGAAATCCACACATTCCATAATCATATTGGAAAATTTACCAGAAAAACTAAAGTAATGAAGAATTTGTTCAAAGATGACCATCATATAATATCATAAGCCTGCTCCATATCAATCATAAAAGTACCAAACCACTTTTTTATTTAGAAAATCTAAATTTGTTGAAGATCTCTTGGTCCAACAACAAATGCTCTAAAATAGATTGACCTTTCAAAAAGGAAGCTTATTCTACCAAAATTAATTTTGGAATCACCTTTATCATTCTATTCAAAAAAATTATTGCCACAATCTTATAAATAGACTTACATAAACTTATAGGTTTGAAGTTGGAGATTAACTAATATTTTTAATAAATATGATATTTATGGAGATGAAAAAATGCCAGGTATTGGATTTTTGGGTGTGGGAAAAATTTGAAATTTTTTTTTTATGTTCTCTCCTCTTCCACCGAGCATTTAGAATTACTTTGGTTAGGAACCTAATTTTTTCATTATAATTCACTAAATTAGTAAAAAAAAATATATGATAATGATCATCATAAAATTCAATAAAGAGGGTTTGCAAGATTTTATTCATAAAGATAGGAGTGAAAGAGACTCACTTACTGCAGATGAAAACATAATCGTTATGGGGCTTCTTTACTTTAGCAAAGAATTCAAGTACAGAGAATGAAAATACCTAGATGGGGCTGCATGACAATAAAATCACAATTATGAACAATCATTTAACCTTGCATAACCCCCCAAGGTAATTAAATCCTTGCCTAGGAATGATAAACTTTTCTACTAAATTATTATATTGCTCCTCAGAAACTGCACTATTATAATTCAGGAACTGAGCCTTATGTTTTGATGATTATAAATATTATTTGATATGTATTTACTTATTGATATATTTATATAATATGAAATGTTCTTATGTGTCACTAACCATTTAAGGTTCAGCATAAACCAAGCCACATTGAAGATATAAGGCTCATGATATTGTAGTGCCAGTATATATGGATGTCCATATTTAACCTGACCCAGACCCAACTTAAAAAATTCTAGTTTTGGTCAACCCATTTGGTCAATGATTCCTTTCTGACTTTGGATTTCTAACCAATTTTTAAATTGGGTCGATTTTATTTGACCAAAAAACCCAAAGTTAACCCGGAAACCTATATCCCTCATACACCGTATCACTCCCATATCCTGTAAATATACACCAATGGTCTACCTCGCTCACACTCAACCCCAAATCTTGTACCCATGGTACACTCTATTAGTCTTGCACCCTCACAAGCATGGCTTTCTTCACTAATTCCTTAACCTATATCCTACACCTGCAACTTGAATATGTTCCCTACCTAACCTGTGCGTGACTGCGCTCCTGGCACTACTCTAACCCACACTCATCCCCATGCACCCGTGTTCGACCCTGTAACTTGAAATCCTTTCCCCCGTGCAAGCTTTGGGTTTAGTGTTTTGACCAACTTTTAGAATCAACATGGGTTTGATTCCGGTCAAATAATGATGGGTCATTTTGGGCTAGAGCTGAACTTGACCCAAAACCCATTTTGACACCCCCTACCAATATATAAGTTAGTTTGTGTTTGATAGAGTCAGTTGTTTTTATTTTTAGAGTCATTTTATGTATTTGGTGAATTTTTCCTAATGAACTGTGCATCACACATAAGAGATGGTAAAATTGAATATTTAAAATTTTATTCTAATCATATTATATTACCTAGATCTTCTTGTATGAAACATTAAAATTAAAAATTTAATTAAATGTGGTTAATTAATTATAGGCTATAACTAATAGAATTCCAATGCCACCATATTATATAGGATGGTTAACTATTTTGGGATACCCTATCATTGAACCCTTTTTACTGAAATTAGATAGAAAATATACAAAATAAACTAATTATACTACATAAAAAGTTTATGCTAACAAAAATTAATTAAAACTACCAAATTTAATTTCAATGATTAAGGAATTAAATCAGTTTAAATTAGCATTAATGATCATAATATTTGATTCACTCGAGAACACACTAGATAAATCATGGTTTATCTTGGAAGATCTATTATTTGATAAAAATTATCATATTGTATAATAAGTGTATTCTATTGTATAAATAGAAGGATTAAAATTAAAATTTAGGTTTTTTGAGAGTCTACTTTATAAACTCTTATTATGACCTTAGGGAAAGAGTTCTTTAGCAGTAAGAGATATCTATCTTCTTTGGAGAGAAAGAGGTGATGAGGTTGAGAGAGGTAGAGTGTGTTTAGAGAGTTGGGGGGTTTGAAAGGAGTCACACTATATCCCTGGCTAGCCTAAAGCTTGGGTCTTCCTATTATGGTTTTGTGGAACTCGTAGAGTGCATCTCTAAGAAGGAGAGTCTTTGGTAAAAAATAATTGTTACTTGAAAAGGCTATGGATTAACATACCTGCTAGACTATGGAGGAAAGAATTAATATCTCCACCATTATAAGGAACTAAAAGAAAATTTAGCAACTTTGTGGGTCTTAGGAGGTGAAAGAACTAACATTATCTTTATTGGGCTGAGGAGGTGAGAGGAGAAATTAGCATCTCTTGCAGACTATGGAGGTAAAAGTAGGGATGACATTGTCATCAGGTAGAGAAGGCGAGAGGAAATAGAATCTTTAAACTCTATAATAGTTATTCTTCACCTGTGGTAGGGTAGTGCGACAATCCAGGAGCCTAAGCATATGTTTTTTCTGATAACAAATATTTTTGTGGATTTTTACTTTAGTTATCCTAATATTATTATAGGATATTTTCATTATGCACCCTAATATTTTAAGTACATCATGCACCATGGAACAAGGATAAAGACTTAGAGTATAATAGGTTTAATATTTTTGTGAGAGTCTATATTTTCATTTATTTATTTTATGTTTCATAAGTCAAAAGTCCTATAAAAGGTCTATGCTAACTTAACAACCATGTACACACACAATGAGGACTAAAAGCTAAAATTTTTTAATCTATGCAAATAATATTATACAATCCATATTTTACAGTATGATTAATTAATCAAAAATCATTATAATGACTAATTAAGTAATTAATATCTTAAAATTAATTATACTGTACAAACAAGATTGTATAGAATGATCAGTTTAAATCAAAACCCTAGCTTCCCATCATGTTTAGGAAAGTATTATACAATCCTAGAGATTGTCATGTATCATCTTGAGAAGAATTAACTAATCATACTATATGATCTAAGTATCGTATTGTATGGTTAGTATACTTTATTTGAATAAAGTTTATTATTACATTTTTGTCGTACTGAATGAGCATGGATTTATTGAATGAATTATATTGTAAGATCCTAGATCGTACTGTATACACATAAATCGATAACAAGAAAATTTAGGGGTTTTAGAGCCTTTTTTTATTGCACATCCCTAATTCATATTAGGAACTTTTTTGCTATTATTTCTATGAGAGAGCTTCTATTTTAAGGGTTTAAAAAGGAAGAATTTCTTTGTAGAGAGAAAGAGAGGAGAGGCCATAAGGGAAAAGATTATTGTTGGATAGGAGAGCAAGTTAAAGGGTATACATATGATTATTCAATGATCTTGCACCTTCAAACTCCTAGGTAAGTCTCTTCACATGAGGAAACTACGAGAATTACTTATTTGAGGACATGATATGGCCATTTCACTGTATAGTTGAGGTCAAGGGGTTTCAGCTACTCCGTCGTACCGAGGGGGTGAAAAGGATTTGACTACTCCACTACACCGGGAAGTTGAAAGGAATTTTACTACTCCGCAGCACCAAGGAGATAAAAGTTATTTGTAAGGGATTCTCTGCCTATTTTTGGTGGTAAAAGGAGAGTCACTAGTGTTAGTCTAATACACATAGTGCAGGACTCTGGGGAGTGGATGTAGGTTATGTTTGACCGAACTGCTAGAAAACTCTAGTCTATTTATTCTTATGTTTACCATTACTTTTTGCATTTTTTAATTATTGCATCTTTCTTATTATATATTTGTGATATACGAGCTATTTATTTTGCAAATTTTGAATATTTTTTCTTAAAAATTAAAAACTTAAAAAATTTTCTTTGAAAGTATTGCTTAATTAAATCATAAACTTTCAAAAGGATAATTTTTAAAGGAAATTTTTTAAACACGAATTCACCCCACCTCTTGGTGAGAATTTGTAGTTCAAGTTTGTCCACAAACCAAAATTAAACTTTGAGTGGGTATTAAAGCTAGTCTATAAATTAGTATTTTAAAAAGCCTTGAGAAAACGATCCAAGGAATGCCTCTAAAATAGAAATATGATAAAGGTTATTAGTTAACATGGCCACCTTTACTTGTCATTTTTTCTTTTTATTTTAAAAAAATTCATATGTCAAGATTTTTATAATCGATTGACAATCATAGGTAGCATATGATACAAGAAGGATACTCTACAACATCTAGAAATGAGAATTGAGTCCTTGAATAATTGTATGCTAAATGATTGAATACTTTTTTTGTTCACTTATATTAAATATTATATGAGTGTCTGTACTTGTATTCGTGGCATGGAAATCTTGGATAGGTTATGTATTACTTATGAAGGTAATAATGAGGTTAAATAATCTTATTTAAATATATATTTGCTTGATTACACTATTTCGTATGAAATCAAATTTGATTATCTCTCTAATATGTACCCTAGATTTATGCAGATAGTGATATGCTTCCATGATTTAGGCAAAGAACTATCAAACTCTAAAAAGGATATGAAAATACTTCATTGCCTATCTGATAGTTTTGATACAAAAGTTATTGCAATATGTGAATCAAAACATAAGAATGTTTACTTAATTAATAATCAATTTGGCTCACTAATTGCATCTGAACAAAATGTAAGCCAAAGATTGCAAGATGTAGGAGAGAAAAGGAAAAGAGAAGACCATGTCTCTGAAGGCCCATGACTCAGTCAATGATAGTTTAGGAAAAAATGGAAATGATGATATAGCCATTATGATGAGTTGTTCAAATGCTTCTTGGAGTGAAAATAGAAGTGCCATTTTGAAAAGGGCACAACAAGAGGAGGGAGATTTAATAAATGTAATATGATGTGATTTTATTCAATGCAGGAAGCCAAGCCACTTAAGATCTGAATACACCAATCTAAAAACTCACCCTACAAAGAAGGGTGAAGAGAAGACAATCTTAAAAAAGGGGAAGCAAAGGACATTGAAGGCTTTCTAGAAGATTCAGCTTCAAACTCATTAGAATAATTACTTCAAGAGGAGATAATAAATTTGTGTTTAATGGTTGATAACACTTTTGTTAACTCCAACATGGAAGAGTTATGTGATCTTTCCTATAATAATTTATTTAACATTTCTTTAAAAATACATGAATCATAAAAGATGTTAAAGAACTAGCATGTATTGTTAAGTACAAATTTTTCTTCTAGTATGTGTGTTATCTTATATTTTTTATGTTTTATTTTTTGTTTGGTTCTATTTATACTTTCTATTCTATTTAGATTTCTCTCCTTTTTGGTAAAATCAAAAGGGGGAGTAGGTCTTTAGTTATACTTTTTAATATTTTACTTAGCTTTATTTATCCTTTTTGTGCTTCTTGTTTGCTTTCTTATTCCAACATTTTAGAAAGGAAAAATAATTCCTGAACTTTTTCAAATAATTCACTTAGTGAGAGGGAGATTAGGACAAAATATAATATCTTGAAAATTTAACTTACAATATTTGTCATTAACAAAAAGTAGAAGATTATTGCAATCCAGGACTTTGAGCATTTGAATTTGATGATAACAAATATTATTGCATTTTTACTTTGATTCTCTTGATATTATTTTTGGATATTCACATTATGCACAATAAAATATTTGGTTTAATGTACACTATGGCATATGGAGCAATACCCAAGAATGGGTAAAATAGTTTTGATATTTTTATGATAGTCTATATTTTTATTTATTAATTTTATTCTTCTTAAGTCAAAGGTCTTATAAAATATGTATGCCAACTTAGCGATTCTGCAAAGACACACTAGGGAGTGAAAACTAAAATTTATGAATTTGTGTTGATTGTGTTATATAATCCACATCGTATTGTATGATCTATTGGTTAAAATCGATTATAATGGCCAATTGAGTAATCAAAATTTTTTAAAACTAATTGTACTATATGAACAAGATTGTACAGGATAATTAGTTTAAATAAAAAACCTTGCCATAATTCAATTTGAGGCAAGGATTTTATCTTTTTAATTTTGATTTGATCATATTATACAAGCCTATTTGTATTGTATCATGCATAAAACATTACATAAATTTATGTTTGTAATTAGATATTCAAATGAAGGTATAATTTAAGATCATATAATATGATGTTGATCGTATGAGACGAATGGTAGAGATAAAATTTGATAATCCTAGGGATCATACTGGATGAACATTAATTTATCAAACTAATCACATAGTATCATACCAATTATACTAGACAGTTGGAATAGATGATATTAGACTATCCCGGAGATCATCTTGTACAATCCTAAGAAGAATTAACTAATCATATCGTACAATCCAAGTAACATAATATACCATTTGTATAGCATATTTGAATATATTGTAATGTGATTCATCCATCTTACTGAATGAACTGAGATTTCTTCAACTAATTATATTGTATGATCCTCGATCGTACTTTATAGACAAATATGGCTAAATTGAAATTTTAGGATTTTGTAGCCTTTGTTTAAAACAAATCTCTAATTCATCATAGGAAATCTTTTGCCACCTTTTTAAGGGAGATCTTCTTTGAGAAGTGTTTTAAGATGGGGAAATTTTTTGGAAAGATAGAGGTGAGGTATTGAGGGAGAAGACTCTTATGGGATAAGAGAGTGCATTGCAGGTGTTCTACACACAGTTCCTCGATGATTTTACACCTTCATCCTCCAAGTTAAGTGTCTTTGGTTGAGAGAAACTCTAGGAATTATATTTTTATGGAAAGGATCTAACTGCTCTTCCAATCGACGAGGTGAAGGGGAATCGACTACTTCACCAGACTGGGGAGGTGGAATGGATTCATAAATTCTATAACTCTAAGAAGTTGAAACGTATTTGTCTACTCCACTACACCGAGGTGGTGGAAGAGATTTGTACGGGCTTCTCCACCATGCTGTATGGGCAGAAGGAGAGTCACTAGTGTTAGTGTAATACTCATAGTGTAGGACTCTAGGAAGTTGATGAAGGTCAAGGTTGACCGAACTACCATAAAACTCTTATGTGTTTATTTTGGTATTTACCTTTACTTTTTTGTATTTTTATGTGCTGCATCTTACTTATTATATATTTATGACCTATGAGTTCTTTGTTTTTAAAAAATTAAATATCTTATTTTTTTCTCAAAAAAAAAAAAAGTAAAGAGTAAACATTAAAATAAAATTTTAGTTGCTAATACCGATTAAAGTCAAAAATAAAGATTCTGTTTATATTGGTGTTGTTAAATTATTATTTAAATTATAAATTCTTTAAAAGGATAAATTTTTAAAGATAATTTTTAAACACAAATTCACCCCCCACTTGGTGTGCAACAAATTGGGCAATCAAGTAGAAGGGCTTCTCCACCTTGTGGTGTGCAAAAGGAGTTTGAGTTAGTGCAATACCCAAAGTGGAGGGCCTTTGGTGAGAGGATGTAGGTGAATTTGACCTGACCACTATAAACCTATTTTACCTATTCTTAATTTTATTTACTTTAAATTATTGTAATTTATTTTAATTTAGTTTGTTTTATTTTAATTATATTTGTGAAAGAGGCTTTTGTTGAATTATCTTTGGTTGAACTTTATTTTGAGTTAAGAAAAAAACAAAAATTATATTTTTTTTATAAAAGATCTAAAATAAAAAATATCACTTTTTCTATTGGTATTTGGTTTTCTCTTTTTAATCTCTTAAGAAGGCTTTAGAATATCAAGCTTTGTTTTTATAAAAGCATTTTTAAATTTAAGGGAACTAGACATAACAATGAAAAATCCTTAAGTGCGTAGACCTACCTTACAAAACACTTGCACTCTTATCGCATCTAAGCCTAGATATGTAATTTATTAAAACTATAATTAAGGAAAGCTTGAATTAAGAATGATAGAACCTGAATTAGTGATACAAGATGACACCCAATCTCTTTTTCCTTCTCCCTCTCACTCTCCCTCCCCCAAAGTACAAAAAATGGAAAAGGACATGAATAAGAATGGCCCCCTTTCTAAAAAATTTAGCCAATAATTTATGTTATAAGTCTTATAATTAATCATAGTTTCTCCATGTTGGGTTGTCTTATGCTACCACGCCCTAAAATGAACTGTCATTGTGGCACTTAAATTTGTCATTGAGATGCTCAATGGTAGTTCTTTGGCACTCATCTTTCTAGATTTTTGGATTCGACCACTGTAGCACTCTAAGGTGTGGCTCTGCATCACTACTTCAATTATAGCTTAATTTTATCTTCATTATCAAAATTCTTCCACAAAATGATAATTTCAAGAAAAATACTATAACTTAAAACAAAATTTTTTCAAACTAGCACTTAACCTATCCTCTACCACCTAACTATCTACCCTCTCCCTTTAAATTTCATTCATTCAATATTATATATTGCAAGAGGAGCAAAGTATCCCAAAGAACACGTGGAAATGAGGAAAATAGAAGCAAAACCTGGGATAAGTGGACTAAGCACTTTGAAAAACCACAACATAAAGTTCATAAAAATATCCGACTAAAGAATACCTAATGTGAGCATCTATACTGTCAATATTATGAGGATCTATCTATATTTTAGCAGTGATTCACCTTTTTTCCAGAACTATTTTCACAATTCACCACCACAATTGGACCATGGACTATCTGATTACTAATCCTATTTTACATGTTTGTTATTCTTATTTTTTTTGCAAGTTCATTCACTCACATTTTTTAATGTTAAAAGGGGAATAGTGTGTATTTAGTTGTATACTCAATGTTGTAATTCTATCAGCTTTTGATATATTTGTATTGGTGTACAATGTTCTATTTACTTCATTAGTATGAGTGTTTGTATATTATATTTTACAATACAAAAAAAATCAAAAAATATTTTTCCCTTATAAAAAAATATTTTTCCCTTATAAAATAATTTTTTATTATCTCTATATTTTTAACTTTGTTATTATTATTATTAGTAGTATAAATTAAGGAGGAGAGCCATTTGATAAAATTAAAAAATATATTTCTTTTTTTTTTTACAAACTAGTTCTAATATTGTATAAAACCCAAACAATTTTTTTTTCAACATTACAATGGAAGACATTACTAAACCTTATGAGCCTAATAAAATTAGTGAGGTTTTGATAATAATAAATATTTATGGCAGTGTTTATTTTTGTTTGATACATTTATGTGAGATGGCCTTCTAGTTATGCAAGGTAAATAATAGATGTAGGTAAAATTATACTTGTCATTCTACCCAGGTAGAAATCACCTACTGATAAAGGTGCACTCGACCTAAATTAATGTAGAGAAACACTAAAGTAAGAAGAAGATTGTTAAAGAGTTAAATACTTGTATTTTTTATTTTATTGAGTCGTCTTATATATGTTAGGTATATGATTTATGAAATAAACCAATAAACCATACTAATTCACTTAAGATAAGTTAATGAAAATACAACTTAATTAATGGAAAATTATATTATGCAACTTGTTTTATACTATATGAAATGCGTGACAATTTAAATATTTTTAAAAAATAAAGTAATATTAATTAATAATAAATTCAATATTAAAAGTGTAAAAGTAAGCTTATTAAAGGTATTAATTTGTTTGTATGATCAATTATAGTCATATTGAATAACTATTATGTGTTCTTTCATTAATGGAAGGATTCAAAAGTAAATGAATAATATTGTATGATATATATCATACTATATGATTACTTATGCAATCTACCTCAAGAATCAAAGAACATGATAAATATTAAATCTATGAAGATATTAAACTTTACAAACATGATAATACTTTCCGATTAAAAAAAAGAATCTTAGAGTTGGTAAAATATTATAAACATACGATATAAATTATACGGTTTGACAAAACAGAAATGAAAATTCATGGTGTGAGGCTTATTCTACTAATCGTACTATTTGATACTTCGATCAAACTATATAGTTTGTTGAATTAGATTATAAATTGCTATTTAAGATTTTCTAATAAAGCACTAATGGGGGCTGTGGAGAGAACTTTCGAATTGTATAAAAGTCAAGGGCTCTATTACCCCAAAAAATGCATAAGTTTTCTTTTATATAAAATTAATAAAAAAACACCGTTAATATCTACAAGTCTACATGACAAATCAATTAATAAATTTATAGAGTAGTTTGTTGAACCCATGAGGCAGCATACTTACTTGAAACAAACTAGTACTATTTACTCTAATCAAAGTAATTATCATACTGAAATAAAAATATTGATTGTGGAGATTCTATTAGTGAATAAAATAGTACAAATATTATTTAAACTATTTCATTTAACTATTTTGTATTGATGAGGGTAAATTTGATATTTTTCCTATTGAGACTCTTAATTATCGATGTGATTCAGAGCATATGCATCCCTATATCTTTGTTGAGCTTGTAGGGGTCAAAAGGATATATGCTGACCTCCTAAAATTATAGTATCTCCTTAAGAACATGTAAAATTTTACATCATATGTCTAGGCATGGAAACATCATATATCAACATTTTTGTTATTATTGCATTCCTTCATCCAGGATATATATATCACACTATATTTTAACAACACATATTGCCACTATGTACATTAAATTAAAAACATGATAGTATTCAAAAATATAATTTAACATTATAGAATAAGATTCTTTATTAGTACTTAATAAGCATTTTATATCATAAACCCTAAATAAGAGAATTAGTTTGATGTAGAATAAATAACAATAAAAAACATGGAAGAATGAAAATATAAGCAGTGATGACACCAAAAAAGATCAAAGTATCTCCTCTGCACTACTTCTCTCTTAACTTATGGAGTTGCTTCAAGAAACATAGGATGAATACTCCAAATGATTTTGTGTTCTACATCCCTAGCCTCCCTTAAGTTTTACTCTAAGAGAGACCAAGACAAGTACTCTAGAAAATACGGAATTTTACATAGCCATTGAAATCCCTCTTAAACATAGCATCACAACTTTTTATTGGACAACACAAAATGGCATCTTGCACAACATCGCTTAAAAGTGTGGCGCTGCAGCAGCTTTGAAGTGAACTAATGCCTCAAAACTGAAACTTTTGCATTGTTGCAGAGCATACTTTTGTGGATCCATTACTTAGTGAATAGTCATGTCTCTTTATAGATAGAATGTGTCCCTTCAAAGTTACAACTACAACTCCACGATGTGATGACATGCCAGCTTTGTAATGCTCAAGTGCAAAAAATGATGCCAAGGGATAAATTATGGCATCGTGACATTTAAAAATAGAGAATCTGATGAAACTAAGCTGATTTATTGACGTTATGGCACTAGTAATTCTATGGTGCTGGCTTTGTTAATGTTCCAATGATGGTAAACAGAGAACTTGGTGCACGATGTCTTACTTGTAGCACCTCAAAGGTATTGGAAGTGACGTTGCGGAGCTATTTCAAAAGATATTGTGGCGTTGCAAGCTCTTTAAAGTTTTTTTACCAATTTTATGTTTTTGCTTGAACATGCAAAACTAAAATAATACATTTTTAATAAAAAAAAATATAAAATACTACATAATTTACACTTATGAAATTCGGCCCACCTTAAACTCTTCTTTGTCCTCAAGTAAATAAAAAAATTTGTAATTATAATTTATTAAATAACCAAAGTAAAAATTGATAATTTAAAATTACTAACATATATGATAATAAACCACAGTCAAAGAGTGGTGAAAATGAACAAAGTTAGAATTCTAGTTTGAAAAATTACAAATAATTATTCTAACCAGTCGTTTTTATTGTTATATAAAATGAATTTATGTGCTATAAATATAATCATTGACTTTTGAATTCTAAGTTGAAAAATAAAACTTTAAAGATTAGATGTGTAGTTAAAATTAAAATTTCATTAGTTATCCATCATTTGTATTTGTTCTCTTATCTTATCCTTTAGAAATTTAAATATAAGATTGGAATTAAATTCAAAGCTTTTATTTGATACCAATTTTTGAATCTACTCTTTTTCTTCTTTTTCTTTCCATATAAGAACTCTTTTTATTTTTTTTTTGGTGGTGTATAATGTTAATGTTTTTTAATATCATTTTTTCTTAAATTTTTTTTACATTCTTAATGAGTTTAATATAAGGGTTGAATAAGATTACTAATTCCAAATTTAGGTTGCTATGATTTTCACTTTTAACCTATCATTATTATTCTTTAACTTTAACTATTCATCTTCAATTCAAAAGGTTAATGAATAAATGTATAATTTATAATTTCAAGTTAAGATAAAAATTTAAATCATTTAAGTCAGTTAATTTTTTGTTTTCTAATCTATGAATTATAAAGTAGTGTTCCTTTAAATTATAATCTAGGGATTTATTATTATTCAAATTTTATATAATTTTTAATTATCATTTTTATTATTGTTAAATAAGTAAGAAGAATGAAGGGATTTTAATGAATGACTGTATGAAGATATAAGTATAAGGAGAATTTAATCAAATTTAAATAAAAAGCACACATAAATATTAATAAATACACATGTTTTATTATTAATGATAGAAAGGTTCAAAAAATGTGATATATTAAAATTAGAACATAGGATACAAGATAAATTGTGCTTAAGACACCACTCTGGCCATTACAATGTAACGACTCTCATAGCCAATACTTTTGTCATGGTAGTCCTTCATATTACTGAAATCCCCCCCCCCCCCCCCCCCCCCCCCAAATAAAGGCATGTAATGAAGCAAGAGTAGAATTTGTACACTCACACACATTCTTTCTCTTGGATACATAGACAATGAAAACTCCTTATATGTATATTTAAAATATTTCTTTATCCTTATACTACTCATGCATAGGGTTTCAATATGTGACCATTAAACTTAAAGATGTGAAAAGTCTATTTATCTTGAATCCTTATAGCATAGTTAGGATATATTCTAATAATAATAAAATGGCCAATGCACCCAAATTTAATTTTTTCATGGTAATATTTTTTTCTATACATGAAAACAAAGACATCTTCACCAGGAGAAAATTTATGATCTAGAACTTTACAACCATATCTCAATTTTATTTCTAAATTATAGATTTTTGTATCTTCTTTGAAAGTTCAATGGAGGGTGTTAAGCCTAGTTAAACTATCGCTAGGCACACCAAGAGGAGGGGGGTGAATTGAATATTTAAAAATTATAACCTTATAAAATACTTTAAACTAATAACGAGAGCAAGCGGATGAATATAATAATAACCAATGTACCTGTACTTTAATATATTTTCTTAACGAATTAATGTCAAAATCCATTTTTTAGTTTTAATTTTATTTCTCAATGATAGTTAAAACTAAAGTTAACATGATAACAAAACATTGAGGTTAGTAATAATAATAAGAATGAAAGAAAATAAAAATATAAAAATATAGAAGTTTAAGTAGAATGAGCACACTGAAATTATACAGTGTTTTAATCATCCTTCACCTACATTCACTCTCTAGAGTCCTCTCCGCATATTGCACTAAATTTTTAGTATGACTTCTTTAGCCCCCACAGTAAGGTGGAGAAGCCCTTACAAAAATATCTTCCACGCACCTAGTGTGGCAAAGTACTGGAATCCTTTTTTACCCATCTGGTGAAGGGAAAAAACCTGAATCTTTTTTACCCTCCTAGTGAAGGTAGAGAAACCTCAAGATCTTCAGCCTTAAAGTTCATCTTTCTAGATCTACCCAAGAAAACAAGCAAGACACTCGAATGAACCAAGGAAAAAGCTTGCTTGGAGCAACCATTTGAAATCCCATCACATTACTTTTACCTCACACACAACCTCTCCTTCTCCTTCTCTAAGCTCTCCAAGATCTCTCATAGCTCCCTCTTAGAAAACTCAATAGTGAAAAGACCACATAAAATTCTATTAAGAAAGCTTAATTACAAAGGGGTCCAAAAATCATATTTTTTAAATTTGGCCACTATTAATCATACAATACAATCTTTGATCATATAGTTTAATTAGTTCAATTCAACTTATTGGCATTGTATGAACAATAATGTCCTATATGATTTGTTAAAATACTTGAACTGATTGTCTAGGATAATTACATGGTTTGTCTACTATAATTAGTTCAATCAAAGGATTTCATCTAGTATGATATTTGGCAATTAATTATTTCCCTAAGAGGTGATCAACTAATATAGTATGATTAGTATAATCGTACAGTATGATTTGATCGGATCAATCTAGATTTAATTCTCTAATTACAGGATTAGATTAGGCAAGATTTAAGATTATCATACAGTATGATTTGGATCTTATCGCATGATTAGTTTAAAATTATGATTTCAAAATATTGCCTAATTTATAATTAGTGGAAGAAATCTTGTTTTCAACTAATCATCTTATATGAATGGTATCGTACAGAATGATTAGTTTTAAAAACAATAATTAAACTAATTAGTTGTTATAATCATTTTTTAATAACTGGTCATATAGTAAGATCGTAATAGTTTAGTATAATTAATTCAAAAAAATTTCAATTCAACTTTCTCAATCACTTGCGTGTGTGTGTGTGTATAGTCCCAAAGTTAGAATAAATATTTTACATAACATAACTCAAGAAATATAAAACTACTGAAATTAAAAAATATACTTTCAACCCATCACATTCTACCCAGTCTTGGTCCCTAATTGATCTTAAAAGGTGTATGATGTACCTAAAATGTTAGTCTACATAGAGATGAATATATAATGTATATGTTAGGTGAAGTAAAAATTCAATCAATATTATTTGTTATCATCAAAATCACAAGCTCTGAATAGTGTATTGTAGTAATTTCCACCTTTTATATGATGATAAACATATTTGATTAAAGTTACAAGATCAATATGTTGTCTCCTAATCTCTCCCTTACTATATTAAGTACTTTTATTTTTATAAAAAAATAGAGGAACAACACACATTTTTTTATTTTTTTATTTTGAAATGCATAAATGATAAGAAATAATTAGCACACATAAAGAAAATACTATGCTAGATAGAAATAAGATTGAACTACAACCAACATTACAGACACTACTCCCCCTTTTTACATAACTTAAAAGGTGGAACATACAACATAATACATAAGGATAAAAGACACAATGAGATAACACAAGACCAAAAAAAAAAAACAATATAAAATAAATCACTTAAAGTTATGGAGCATTCTTATCAGGTGGTGGTGGTGGCGGCTGAAAATATTAATGAATATAAGAGAACTGATCACTGACCTAAGCACTACCAAACTCATGCTACATTAAAGCTGATCGGGTTATTGTTAAAGTAGGTTGTGTTATTAGAGAAGCCATTCCCATTGTTGAGTCGTTTCCCATATGGGGATGCTGACTGTATCTCCAAACAATCAAGTTGCTCTACTATAAAGGAATTGTCATCTAAGTAGGAAGTAGGAGCTGGTGTTGGACCTCCCTCTACCTCCTCTAGCTCAGGGTCCCCCACATAATGAGTATGATGGCGATGAAAACTGTGATGGTCATGGAAGGAGCTATTTGAATAATATATTAGAAAGTGGTCAAGTTGTGTAGGATATTGAATATTGTATTTAGATTCTATAACATAGGCTATGATATGTCCTAATGCCTGGTTTGGCTTTCATTTATTTATGGGATCTAATGCAGGTGAGGTTTTTAGTGTAGCATATAATTAGATCAGCTATATTAAAATCAATTAAAGACATTATGAAGTAGCTAGTAAGAGATAAAAGAGGTGTGATGTTTATCCTATCACCTACTTTAGGAATAACTAAATTTTAATGGATATGTTGAATGATCCAGCATCTTAAACTAGGGTATTAACATGAGGAATATATTTATTTATTGTAGACTCCCTAAGGGTGATGTTGATAGGGATCCAATTATAGTTAGGGAGAAAGGCTAAGGAGTAAACTTTTCACCAGTGATAAAAGGTGTAGGATTTTATTAAAGTATTTATATGTGGTTTCTACCAGCCATCTTCTGATATAGGATTAACGAGGAGTACCCATACTACTGATTCAAAGACAAGCAAAGGACTCATAAAGAAGTTAGGCCTTGAATGGAAAGGCTAGAGTGAAAATTAATTGGAGTGTGGTTCTAGAAAAAAGATGTAGTACTTGGATGTTTAGAACATCCTGATTGATAGTTTTGGAGGGAGTGATCCTTACAACCTTGTAGTAGTTATATGATACTTCATCTATTTATTCAAGGAATCGAAGATCTATATGCATCTAAATGAACTTCTTATGAGAGACCTAGAAAATATTCCTCGAGCCATTGGACATGGGTATGAAAGGGGTGAGTGTGTGAATGAAAAACTTGAAATTCCACTCCTTAAATACTAGATAGACATATCATACAGTATGATGTATATTATACAATATGATAAAAAAGATTTAGTTCATCTAGTTTGATCAATCAAAAGGTTTGCTCCTAACATATAGTATGATTACAGTTATGCTATGTGATCAATGTTAAAATGGTCGTCCCAAGGCGTTAGCCTATACGATCTTTGATAACCTATCATATCGCATGAATAAAGTGTATCATACAGTGTGATACATTATTTAATATCTTACTAGAAAAATTAATTTTTGAAACAATAAGTGCCACATTTACCATATAGTATGAAGAGGTATTTGTATCGTACGATCACAAATAATTGATTAATAACAACCATTGGATGTTCTATGTGAGGGTGATGTACAAATTTATGAATATTATATGGTACAATGTTAATCATACAAAATGATGTGAGTGCTTTTTTTAATTATTAGGAAAAAACTCATGAGTGAATCTCACAAACACACACACACATAATTAGGTCGCACACAAAAATAATAAAAAAAACTATCACAAAATAAATAACATAGAACATATAAAAGCATATACATTATTGATTTTAATTTCATCTAGAATCAAGTATAAATATCAATAACACTTAATATCATCATAAGTGAGCAAAAGGTGTCATAGCTAAAGGGTTTGGTGAAGATTTTTGCTAGTTCATCTTTAATAGGTACATGAAGCAGTTTTACATCTCCCTTAGCTATATGATCTCTAATAAAATGATGCCTAATGCCTATTTGCTTAGTTTAAAAATGCTAAATTGATCTTTTAGAGATATAAATGGCATAAGTTTTATTACACATAATTGAAATAGTGCCAACATAGGGTCCAAAGTTAATGAGCTGTTGCTTAAGTAATTAAACTTGAGCAACACAACTTTCTATAGCAATATATTCCTCCTTAGCGGTGGATAGAGCTATATAATTTTACTTTTTATTGGACTACGATACTAGTGATTACGCTAAGAATTAATAGGTTATGGAGGTACTTTTTTTTATCTATCCTACTCCCTGCAAATTTTGAGTTTTCATACCTTATAATTGGAAAGGATGGCCTATGTCTAGGATGCCATATTCTTAACTTTTGGGTTCCTAGAAGATACCTCAGAATTCTCTTAACTACAGTCATATGGGACTCCTTAAGATTAGCCTGAAATCAAACACAAAGATTTACATTAAATATTACACAAGGTCTACTAACGATTAAATATAGAAGTGATCTAATTATCCCCTTATATAAGGTCTACTAATTTTTATTTTCATTCTTTTATAATTGAATGGTAGAGCTCATGGGTGTATTCATATCCTTTGCATTCCCCATCTCAAATTTATTTACAATATTCTTGATATAATTACTCTTGCTAAGGAAATTTTCATTATTCTTTTATTTTACACTAAATCTAAGAAAGCAAGTAAGCTCTCCCATCATACTCATTTAAAATTTCTCACTTATCATTTTTTTAAATTCTTCACACAACTTTTTATTTGTTGATCCAAATAGTATATCATCCACATAGATTTGTACAAAGAATAAATCATCCCCTATTTTCCTTAGAAATACGGTGGCATCTACAATACCCATA